>VDFB02271358.1:310432198-310711809 GCA_007258455.2 Sequoia sempervirens
ATGTCTACACTGTGCAGAGTACGTTATGACACTAATGGCTTCGTGATTTTACACTATATTTATTTTCATTATTATTATTTTATATTATATTTTTGTCAAAAAATATATATATATAATGATAAAATTTTAATTTATATCAAAAATTTAAATAATTTTATTTATTTGATTTCAAAAAATTGGGTTTTAAAATTTCATTTTCAATTAAATTCTAAAAAATTAAATACATTTATTTTCATTATATAATATTATATAATATATTATACATTATTTAAATGATGTAATTTATATTAATATATATAAAATATTTATATATTATTTATTATACTTATATTTATATTATATATCATATTAAATAATTTATAAATAATATTATATAATATATTATATATATAATATAAATAATTAATAAAATTTAAATAATACTTAGTATCAATTAATAAGTTGAATCAAATATAATTATATAATAAGTATTAGATTTTATAATATTATATTACCTATTATACTATTAAAAATATAAATAATAAATAATATATATTATATTATATAATATTATTTATAACTTATATAATATAATGTATAATATAATAAATAATCAATAACCTAAAATATATTATATAATATTATTTATAACTTATGTATTATACATTAATATTTATATATTGTTTATTATATTTATATTTATATTATACATAATATTATATAATATACCGTGTTATATAAATATAAATATTTAATAAAATTTAAATAATATTTAGTATCAATTCATAAGTTGAATCAAATATAATTATAATAAGTATTATATTTTATAATATTATATTATATAATATATTATATAAATATAAATAATAAATAACATAATATATCATATACTATTATTTATAACTTATACAATACAATGTATAATATAAATATAAATAAAATGAATAATATTTAAATAGTTTATATATTAAGATATACTATATTATTTAGATAATGTATAATAGGCTGTTTGGTGGAGAGAGGGAAGACCCGCTTATGGTACGGCAATGTACACTTTTTCTAAACTTCTCCAATTTGTTAAATATCAGCTTAAGCGTTGGAACCGACAGTGCTTTGGGAACATTTTCCATGCAAAGGTTGCTGCACAGGTGGAGTTGGATAGCATTACCAGAGTGATTAGGGAGGAAGGTGTGACTGCTGATTTACTTCAAGAGGAGGCCAGGGCATGGAAAGTGTTGGAGGAGTGTGAACTGCGGGAGGAATTATATTGGAAACAGAAGGCAAGGGTTGAATGGCTTCAGGAGGGAGATAAAAATACGGCCTTCTTCTTCAATTCGGTCAAAGCCAAGCGCCATGGGAATTTAATTTTTGTTCTGGTAAAAGATACTGGCGAGCATCTATCCTCTTTCAAGGATATTTCGCATGAGGCCATGCAGTACTTTGTTACCTTATTTAGGGAGGATTCGCAGGGGGTTTCCGAGGAGGAGGCTCAAGTTCTGTCTTGTATCCCCTCTCTAGTTACTATGGAGATGAATGAACGTCTCATGGGGGATATTTCGATAGAAGAGCTTGAGAGAACGGTGTTCCAAATGAAGAAAGGGAAAGCTCCTGGCCCTGATGGCTTTCTAGTGGAGTTCTTTCAAGAATTCTGGGATATCATTAAGCTTGACTTATTGGTTGTTGTCCAGGAATCTCAGACGAATAAGCAGATGTTACGGGCTTTGAACTCCACCTTCCTCGCTCTCATCCCCAAATCTGATGGAGCAAACAAGTTAAGCCAATTTAGACCCATCTCTCTTTGTAATGTGATTTACAAAATCATCTCTAAAGTAATTACGGATAGGCTGAAAACTTGGCTCGGAGTGTTAATTTCTGAGGAGCAGAGTGGTTTTGTTGCGGGCAGGAAAATTCTGGATGGGGTGGTTATTGCTACGGAGTCCATTCATTCTATGGCTAACTCCACTGATAAGGCAATGTTCATCAAGTTGGACATGGCAAAGGCATATGACAGAGTTCGATGGTCCTTCCTTTGGAAGATCCTTGGTGCTTTTGGCTTTGGGGAGGATTGGATTCAGTGGGTCAAGAGTTGTGTGACTTCTGTTTCCTTCTCTGTTTTAATTAATGGTGAACCCTCAGAGCTTTTTGGAGCCTCTCGGGGATTGCGTCAAGGTGATCCTTTATCTCCGTATTTGTTTCTGCTCTTTGTTGAAGGTTTGGGTCGGTTGTTGAGAAGGAATGTGGAGAGGGGTCTCATTCAGGGATGGCGTTGGGGTGGTAATATTCCCCCACAGTCTCATTTGCAGTTTGTGGATGATACTGCTTTGATGGGTATGGCTACAATTAGGGAGGCTACAAACTTGCGTGCAGTGTTGGATGTTTATTTGACTGCCTCAGGTCAAATGATTAATGAAGGTAGATCCTCCATCTTCTTTTTCAATACTCCTGGTCTAATTCAAAGGAGGATTGCCAATATTTTAAGGTTTCAGACTGGGACCCTACCTTTGATCTATCTCGGAATTCCTATTTCTGACAAAAGGATGCCCAGGGATTCTTGGCAGAACATTTTTGAAAAGTTTCGGCTAAAGGTTAACCATTGGACCCATAGGTGGTTATCCTTTGCTGGTCGTGTCCAGTTGATCAAATCGGTGGTTCAAGCTCTTCCCATTTACAGATGCATGCTCCAGGTGGCCCCAGTTGGTTTTCTTCAGGAACTTGATGCTTTATCTAGACAATTTTTATGGGCAGGTAATTTATCGTCATCCAAATGGAGCTTGGTGAGATGGGAGATTGTTTGTAGCCCGAGGCAATATGGGGGTCTTGGTTTAAGGCAGTCATCTTTGTCTAGTGTGGCGCTTGTTGCCAAGCTATACTGGAGGTGGTGTGTGGAGAAGGATCAAACCTGGGCCAAGATTTTACTTCATAAATATTTTCCCGGGATCCCTCAGCGGGATATTCCTCGCTACCCCTTAGTGGGGAAAGGATCGGTAATTTGGGGTACGCTTAAGAAAGGGGCTGCACTAGTTAAGGAGGGCTTATTCTGGATCTGCAAAAGTGGGTTTGAGGCTCAATTTTGGTTGGATGCTTGGGATGGTTATCCGCCCATTGTTTCTCAGTTTCCTAACCTTTTGCCCCTTTGTCAAAGATTCCTCGAGGCTGGTTGGGACAAGGTGAGAGACTTTAAGTCTATTTCTTCTCATGGTCAATTAAGGACGGCTAGTTGGAAGAATCCCGAGGAGTGGCCTGTGGTTGGTATGGAGGAGGAGTGTGCGGAATTGCAAAGCATCCTCTCTAGCAGGACTTGTAGTTCCCTTCCGGATGGAGATGTTTTATCTTGGTTTCCCAACCCTAAGGGTGTTTATACTGTTTTCTCTGGTTATCAGGTGTTGTTATCTCACAAGCTGGATGGGGTGGAGGTTCAATGGTGGAAGAGTGTTTGGAACAAGTTTTCTTGGCTGAAGTGTAATTGCTTCATTTGGACTTTGGCCTGGAACAAGTGTTTGACCTGGGATAATATTCAGAAGAGGGGATTTCAGGGACCATCCATGTGCGTGTTGTGTGGGGATGGAGAGGAGGATTCTGCCCACTTGTTTTTTCGTTGCCCCTTTGCTCTGAGGCTCTGGCACTTGTGGTGGGAAGTTTGGAGAGTTCCTTGTGTTCATGCTTCCTCTCTGGTGGATTTCTGGCGTAGTCTTGGCAGACCTCCTACTACCGCATCTTTCTTACAGGATGTGTGGTATGTGGGGCCTTCTTTCCTTCTCTGGCAGATTTGGCTAGAGCGGAATCGCAGAATCTTCCGAGGTGAAAAGTTGGTTTTCCAACAAGTCTGGCAGAGAATTATGGGTATGGTTCGGGAGACTGTGGAAGCAAAGTGTGAGGTTGGCTTTCCCTTAGAGAAAGAGGATGCTAAGAAGGTGGAGAGTTTGGGACTTCAGGAGTTGTCTTTGGCTTCAGCTTGTGTCCGAAAGGGCAGGCAAGCAAAAATGAAAGTTATGAGAGTGGGTAAATGGTTGCCCCCTCCTGTTGGAATTTTGAAGATTAATACTGACGGTTCCTCAAAAGGAAATCCAGGGCCTGCTGGAATTGGTGGAGTTGGTAGAAATTCTACAGGATCAGTGGTCTTCTTCTTCTCTATCTATGAGGGGACAAAGACCGTCAACCTTATGGAGGGTCTGGCGATATTCTCTGCCCTTGAACGGGCCTATGCTTTGGGGTGGAGAAAAGTTATCTGTGAGTCTGACTCACAGGTTTTGGTTAATTTGCTTAAGGATCGGAAGGTGGCTAATGTCAGTTGGCAGTTAGCTAGGATAGTGCAACAGATTCTGCAGATTAGCTCCTTGATGGAGGAGGTTTCTTTTGTCCATATTCCGAGCGAGTGGAATAAAGCAGCGGATTGCTTGGCGAAATGGGCTTTGACACATCTTGATGGTTGGAGGATTGAGGGATGGGATCAGATTTCCCAAGATCTTCGCCATGAGTTGAACAAGATTATTGCGGAGGATGGTGATGGGATTGGTGATGGATGATGTTGTTTCTTGCTCTGTTTTATTGTATCTTTGCTTTCCTGGGGTTTAGGCCCTTTGCTTTGTTGTAATGCTCTTTTATGATTATCAATAAAGTTTTTACCCCTTTTTATTTAAAAAAAAAAAGATAATGTATAATATAAGATATAATATAAATATAAATATAACAAATAATATATGAATAATATAGTGTAATATACATAAAGATAATATAAATATAATATATAGTAATAATTATTAAGTATATATAAACGTGTATGTGTATATATATATTCTACTTTTTTATTCTAGAATACATTATATTATAATAATAACATAATTTTTTTATATTAAATATTATATAATATAATAAATATAATTGTATTATATATGATTTACTTTGTATTATATAAGATATATTATATATTAATTATATATTGTATTATACTTATATGTTCATCCTCACAAACATTATTTTTTGTAACTTGCATAATTTCGCCTAAGGAATATTTTGGCCCTCATTAAATGCAGAGAGTCAAAGTTACAAAAATAAAGTTTCAACAAGGGTTTTAGAGTTTGTTTATTTAAATAAAAATTATGGCCAAGATCCTAATAAGGAGCACATTTAGTTTTAAAATAAAATGGAAATTAGGGCAAACATCTTAATAATGAGCAAATTTAGGTTTTAAAATTACAACATAATTAATAATGTATATTTTAGGTTTTAAATTTCTACATCCTTTACCCTACATAGTTAAGTATAAATTATCATAATTAATATAGTATGTTTACCACAATGAAAACGAGCACATTTAGGTTTTAACATTACATCATTTCCCTTATAAAATATAATAAATAATTAGTTTTAAATATATAATAAATAATTTAGTTTTTAATATATAATGTTATATTATATACCAATATAATAGTTAATACAATAGTTAATAATAGATAATATAATAATAAATACATAAAATAATGGCATAAATAATAAATTTTTATATAATAATATAATAGCTAATACATAAAAAAAATTTAAAATACATAATAATATTATTCTATAATAAAGAAATTTTAAAAATAATAATACTAATATTAAAATCATTTTTAAAATGATCTCATTTATTACACAAATGTGTGCCCAAAAAAAAAACCATTTTTTCCTAATTCACATTCCACACCTCTTCGACGTACCCATTGCACAAGGTGCCATTGCTAGTTTAAAATAAAAAGGGGAATTTATGAAATATATACCAGTGTGAAAAATAATATATATATATATATATAGACTCAGCTTCACATTTAAGAACTACTATTCATATCTAAGATCTAATGTTTGGCATATATTGTCGCATTTAAAATTAAGTTGAGAAAGATGAAACCAACTAACATAAATGTCATAAGCGTGTGTGCTATAATATTGCATTCATGGGGTTAGGGGATCTTTATTGAGCTAAGTTGTATAGTTATGTATAATAATAATAATATTCCCCCTCATAGTGAAATTGTTAGGTTTACATTAGCTCATTTAAGAGGTTATCCTTAGCGAAACCATAGGGTTGACCTTTGGTGATAAAGCTCAATTAGTTTTGCTCTAGTAATGAATTAGTAAACACTATGCAAATCTAGTTTTTATTCTATTCATTAGTATTGATGTAATCCTTCCAAACTTGTGCAATATTTCGGCACTAAACAACAGTTAAGGAGAATCCTAAAACAATAAGGGGGGAGAGGGGGGGAAGGATAGTGTGTCATGAACGTGCATAAAAAGGTTGAGAGTTGTATTCAATTACATGAATGTTGTTGAAACTTGCAATATCTTCATAGGGCATCAATTTATTGTGGTCATAATTCTGCCAAATCTCTTTGATGATGTGTTACACTCTATTTCCTTATAATAGGAGGATGGTCTGGAATTAATACATAAATTTATGCCATTTAATGGTTCTTGCAACATGTGGCTAATCATAGTTATATTAAATTTAAAATGTAGATTGTATAAAACTAAGGATGGCATTGTTCCTTAATGGTCCTTGACCAATTGGGAGAATGAGTGTGTACATATATGAGTAAACAATTCAAGATAGTCATGTTGTTGACATGTCACCCATAACCATCCATAAGTTTTAACTCTTGAGTATTCCATTGTGGTGATTAGTTAAGTCTGCTAACCTTAATTAGGCATAGTAGTTAATGATGGTTCCCTCTACTACTTATAGTGTGACATGAATTTTATACCTATTGTTAACAAAAAAAATAAAAAATTGTGCATTAATCTTCAAGCTATATATATTTTTGGGCATTACATCCCTCAATGCTCATTATCCTCTAGGATTAAGGAAAGGTACATAGGTCTAATCTATAAATTTCTGGAGTTTCCTTGTGGAAACATCAAGTATACATAGAAATTTGTTTCATTGAGTATTTGTTTCTCTACCACACAACCACGAAGAAATGAAGAATAAAGAAATATCATGATATAGAGATTCTTTTTTAACAAAATGAAAGCATAGACAAGGAATGAATATTGTTTAACAGAATGCTTCATGAGTTGTTATTTCATAGGATGCAATGATAGCAGGATATTAAGGCAATGATCACAGCTGAGAAAGCCTAAATCTACTTCCAAAGTGGAGAATACATAAATTATTGCTTGGTTTTGAAACAAGAGAACTTACAAATTTTCCCACGTGGAAATCACCTAGAACAACTTGAATGATAAAAGCTTAAAGCTTAGACCAAGCTCTTCATGGTGGCCATTAAACTCAAGAAATATCAATAGGATAAGTTACACAAGAAAAAATACATCAGAAATGTGCATGGCCATGGCCTAAAAGCCCACAAATGGCTTTGAAATGGAGTGAAAAACTAGATTCATTAACCGAGACCAGCTTACCTTTGCATTTTCTTCAAGATCTTCTTGAAAGAGTCTCTCAGGGCTGTGAAAATGGTGAAAATTTGAGCTTCAGTGAACCAAACCCTACATGATGGTGGTGCGACAAGGAGTGAAGTGCTCCAAAGATGCAAAGTAAAAATGCAAAATGATTAAGGGATTAAGGTTCGAGTGCTTTTGACTTGATTACCTAATCATCATGTTGGGTATTTTTTCCTTGTATTTTCAAACAAAGTCATTAATATTTTATTACATCCATGGTCTATGACTTGGAGTCATTGACCTAATAATCATAGAAGGACTGTGTATTATGAGACACAAATAACCATGAAATTAAATATTAAAGGTATTTTTACCTTAATATTGAAAATATAAATGTGAAAGGATAGCAATTACACATTAAATATTAAAATAGTCACATCGATTATCTTTAATATTTGATAATATAGTTACCTTCACTTCACAATCATGCAAAAAGTCAAAATGGGAGTAGAACTCAAGATTGAATGGATTCTCATTGGAGTTCTAAATTGGAGTCAATTGATCATGCAACCAGTGCAACTAAAGATACTTTTCATGCACTTTGGAATTAAACTAAGGTCATTTCCATGCAGTTTCAGGGTCTCCATCAGTCCAACTATTTGAAGGGAGGAGTTGAGCCTATTCATACTCATTTTCATGCAGTTTTGACTCCTCTTTTATTACTGAAATTGACCACAACTGCTCTTTGATACATTTGACATGCTCACACAACAAGAAAATCAAACTAGCTTCAAATCATAGTTAAAAACATTAATGATTCATTAACATAATGAGTAATAAAAGCTAAAGAATGTAAATGTTAAATTTTTAATAAAATATGTGAAGGCCTTAAGACTGCACTAAGAGGCAATGCCTTCCACGCAATAGGTATTTTTGGTGCACCAAGCAACCTAGGCGGCCAAATGGCTTGCTTAGGTAAGGTTCCCATGAGCGGGGCTTAAGCTTTGTGGATTATAATCAATTTCAAAAGAAAAAAGAATAGAGGAGTAATAGTCAATTATTTAGTCATTTTTATTTGTTTGACCAATTATTTAGTTGTGATTTTACCCGATGACCAAATTAGTCATTTATTTAGTCATTTATACTTGTGAATTGCAAAAAAATAGTATAATTTAGTCATTTTAGTCACATGACTAAAAATTTTAGTCACGTGACTAAAATTTTTAGTCACGTGACTAAATTTTTTAGTCATGTAGTCATTTATTTGTCAAATTCTACTAGTGGTTGGGTGATCCCACCAAGCTGGTTTACAATTTCTGGGAGATTCTATTTTTTGCTGAAATCACATACTTTTAGAAAATATAATGATTTAAGCCTTAAAAAATTCCATTTAAAGCATTCCAATTGAATAGGGTTTGATCAAACTACCTTATATCAAACCCCCTTGGATAGAACCCCACTAGTTTTAAACCATACCTATAACAGAGTCTCCTTTACACCTATCAAAATGCTAATAAAAACCACTTTTGATTTACCTTTTGGGGGATCAAATGAATTCATTTAAAATTTATTTTTTGTAAGTATGCAGTTCTTATTATAAGCTTCCCAAAAAGTATAATTTTAAATAAATTTGATTTTATTATTATATTTATTTTTTATTTCTTGTGAATGTAGGTTTTTTAGCGAAAATCAAGCTCTCTATTCTACACATGTGGAAAAATAGAAGATTGTCAAATTTTTTTTTGAAAAATATGAGTGTACTAGATATTGAAGTCCTTGATCCAACAAAACAAAATTGAATTTCAATACGTACAAAAAAAATTATGTGTTATATAGTCCAGCGATTTCTCAATTGTAATTGGTTTGACTTCGAAACTTGATTAAGGAAAAATATTCAATAAAAAACTATGAAACCAATTGGAATCACTAGATATCATAGTTACAAAACTAAATTCAAAAAAATTATAATTTTATCCATCATAAAAATTTATGTGTTATACGGTGAGTGTCACTCCTTAAAAATGGTGTTTACTAAAAAAAACTAGTTTTCAAAGGAGATGGAAAAAGAAGTGCAATCTGATTCCAAAAATTTTGAAAAAAATATATTTAGAATCTACAGACAAAATTTCATAAATCACTAGTTTGCATCATCTTCAAATTCCTCACGGTTTAGCCGCTATAGGTGCCCGAAAGTGAAGATTTAGTTAGAAAAAATCAGTTTAGTGTCCAGTTTGGCCAAAAATTGTAAACCAGTCTTGTGGGATCACCCGGTTGCTATTTATAAGATGAATGCAAGCAAAGTACAAGAATTACTAGTTAAAGATCTTCACTTGCAGAGAGAGGATGCCCAAGTTTCATTGGAGAAAGCACCACATGAGGAGGAACAATTGGTTTATTTGTTTGACCAACTACATGGTTTTATTGAGCAAGCTAAGGAAAGCATGTAGTTACCTAACTTACTAATTGATTTAGAACACCCAGAAGATATTGCAGAACATGATGTACTACTGGTTCAAGATGAGATTCAAGCCTCAATCCATATGAGACAGCAAGAAGTCAGTCCTATTTTGGAGGTTGTTGAAAATGATCTACATGAAGTTTATGTAGAAAGTAGTTCTAAAAAAAAAATTGACTTATTTGATGAACTTCCTCAATTTTTTGGTGAAAATGAGGATATCACATGCAAGATAGCATCTATTCCTGATATGCAACAACTAAATGGTAAAAATCATCTAGATTTAATGCAAAGTTATGAGTTAGATGAGGGCATGTTTTTAGGCATCATATAAGTTTTTTGTTCTAACATAGATGATAGGCTAGTATTTTATGAGCCAACAACATGTGAACAACCTATTCAAGTCAAAGATGCTATTGAAAAAGAAGAGGAATGCTAATTGCAGCAACAATAGTTGGATCTATTTGATAAGCAACTAGAACAACAAGCTTTCAAACAAATTGGTGATGGGACTGACAAGGAAGAGTTGTTTGCTTCTTTGGATCATCCTTTGTCTCCTTTTGACAAAGATGAATCTTCTTTAACTTGTTCCAAGGATGAGGGTTACATCCTTCATTCAAGAAAAGTTGTAGAAGAAAATGCCTTATAGCCTATACAAGAGGACAACATTAACTATTTTGAAGAACTCCCACAGTTTGTTGATGAAGAGTTGCATTCTAGAATGAAGGAGAAACCAAATGAGCATCATATTAAGGACCTTTTCTCAATTATCCAACAAGGGTGTCGACTTCTTAATCAAGAGATTGAACATCTTGATGGTTCATTTTCAAGGGAAATTATAAATACTAAAATGGAAATGCATCAATCAAGAACCCTTAAGGATGAAGAAAATCAAAATGGAGAACATGAGGAGCAACCTATAAGCCAAATCCAATCAACATTGTTGTAGGAGGATACTGTTGTCCATAAATTATCTTAGTCAAAAGAGATTGCAAAATTAGAGAAAAACCATGAGGGAAGAGAGATCAAATTGAGTGTCATGACAAGGGGATGTCCTATCATACACCTGGCATAGTTGGAAGATAGTCAAGAAGAGTTTCCAGTTAAAGTACCTGCTCAGGAGCACTAGATTGAGCATCAAAAGGCATCAATGCAAGTTGCTCACCCTATTTGAATGAACCTCTTGTCTAAGAAAGAAAGGGTGGTGGTTTTCATGATTGAATGTGTTTAATTTGTGCACTTGACATTTACTTTTCCTCCATCACTGTTGGACAATTTACAAACACGAGGCACATCCTTTGTCGTTACCGAAGGGTAGCTATTTTTCACAACCAGTGAATGGTCATGTTTGAGCACTAACACTGTTGGCTAGTGTAGGGTAGGATAGTTTTCATTTAATAAGTGCTATGAAAAATTTCATTTCAGTTCAATTTTGCTTTCAATAAGTGCTGATGTTGCATGATTTTTCTAGCTCTATCTTAAACAGAGTTATGCTAGTGTCTTTCAGTTTTTTTTATTGTTGTATAAATTCAAACAACTGAGTTACAAGGAGTTTTAAATCAGAAAAGGACAAAGATGGACTCCATGCCCAATGGATAAGCAAGGAAACTAATCTTATTTTTTTAGCAGGAAAACATCCCAAGGAGGCCGCCAGAAATCCTACTAATTTTTAGCTACCAGCTAAATTAGTAAAGTTTTATCAGGAAGTTATTAAACTTGTTTGAGAAAAATTTTGACACTTGAGAAAATTAGATAAGAAAACTAGACATTCAAGATTTATTAGGTTCTGAAGCTAAACTTTTTCTATAGTTCATGTTTCAAGTATCTTGTTGCTATTATTCATGATTACAAAAAATATACTTCAAATAGTTGATTTGGTTATATCATATTATGTAGTGATTCACAAATGAAAATACATAGGTCATTATATGATATGAAATAACTGATATATTCGAAAGCAATGTTTTTGAAGTCCCGCACAAGCCGTGGGAGTAACTGAATCTAAACATAAATAAAATAGCAAGAAGGTACAAGAAAAGAAATTCATAAAATAAGATATGGGACCAATCATTACCTGGTGAATGATGAATCTCATTGTTGAATATTGTTCTAGCATCGTTGAGTTCAGTTGTTGCTCTAGGAGATAAATCTGCAAGGGTGGAAAAGAGATGTTAGAGCTCGGGGTTCCATACAAATCTTGTGCATCTCTAATCAAGCATATACTTGCTATCGTACAATCGATCAAGAAAAGAAAGATGAACAACTGTATTCAAGATATCCAAAGAAAATCACCTAGAAGAACATTGAATTTCACTATTTTTATTTAACTTGTTTATTCACTGTGCAGGTACAGGTACATGTTTTATTGCTGGTTCGTCATATTGAAATTTTCAGTATGTGGTGAAAAATGGGCTCCCATAAGGGTTGAGCCCAGCATACTACATTCTCTCATCTACAAGAGGAGTGAAGTATATGAATTGAAAGAACAGTTATCAAGAGTAAAGGAACTATGATAAATGGCGGTGCTTGCACATAAAACAACAAAGAGTACATTGTCATAAGAGTGATAGGAAGAAAACGTAACAAAGGCTTCATCACGGTTTTATTACAACAAGGAGTTCTTCCTTGTTTCTTTCACAAGGCTAAAGGTCCTGGTAAGAAGGAAAACGAGTATCAATTTCCTGATTACAATTGAAAGAAGTTGCGATAATTTAGAACTGTACATGATCATGAGGAAGGTAGAAGTATTCAAATATTCCAAATATTCTTTCATATGTGTTTGAGTTCATTAAAAGCACCGAGCATTTTTTGGGAAAGTGTCAATTCACAAAGGACAAGTTGTAGCTACCTTTCAAATAGTATTTGAATAAATCATGAGAACAACACAGTGAATAGAAAGAAGTCACAACACATTACAAATTTGTATGAGAATTTTTAATAAAGCATAAACATGCTATCAATGTAAAGGGAAATGTTGATAAAGAAAAGATGTAATGTGTGCACATGGTAGAAAATTTAACAATGGGAGAGTTTATTAGCCATGATTGACTGAATTTTGAGGCATCATTTAAAAGAAATATCTCCACAAGTGAACTTCATGAAATGATTCCATGGTCACTATTGACAACGATTTTACTCGTAGCAACAGGGAAAATAAATTCTTCACAGATAAACCACAAAGATCCTATCCTTCTTGAAAGATATGGAGCAAAGACAATCTAAAAGGGGGGTCTACTTTAATAGGAAAATATTGGCTAAGTTCAATCCCAAGTCTTCGGTAATCAGGTCTTGATTGTACTAGGTTCGCTCTCGAGTATAATGTGATATTGTTGTTAATCTCAAAGGGAATATGTTTACCTTTGATTGAAATCATATATATCAAACACTGAGTTTCAATTTGGAACTTAAGAACAAATATCATGAAATCGAAAGATTTGAAAGAATATTTCATGAACACCAACAATTTCTTTGTTATCATAGTTTAAGTAGATTTAGCATTAAGCATTCAACAATTTCATAGAAAATGAAAGATTTTAAATAAATTTCCATCCATTCACTTATTTTTTGGGAAATTTTCAAGGAATTTAAACATCTATTCTAAAATAAAGCATAAAATATTGAAAATTAAAATTTTCTCCTGGTTATTCTCCATGCATGCCCTAAATAATCAACTAAAAAAGAGAAAACCACTTTATACTTCACCAAATTTCTTCACAACTACATATAAAACAGTGCAAGCTTTTAAAGAGAGGGATTTTAGTTTGGACACTAAGTAGGTTTTGCATGCACCCTTAAACAACGTAGCACATAGTCTTGTTCGACTGAACTAACAAAACCAGCTACAAAAGATTCATGAGATAGGTAGCTATCTAATTGGCTCTGATATTAATCAATTTCTATGTGCATACAAATATTTACACTAGAATGATTCAAAAAATAGGAAAAAGGAAGAAAAATCAAAGAATTTTTGGCTCTTCTGACATCCACAAATTTTGAACTTGACTTAAAAAGAAACATCTTATGGCATTTTATAGAACACAAGGAACAAGTAGAATAAGACAAATACATGAGAGGAAATCCAAGGGAAAAATCACATTAAGACACGTGGAATATAGTGACTGATATGATAATTGTAATCAAAGTCAACAAAGGTCAACTCCAATTGCATATTGAACCTCTTCGGGTTTAAATCTTTAATCATCACTAGGATGATAGTTCAAACATGGATAGTGTGTAGGAACTTCCCATACATTCAAAATGATCAGGTGGAATTTTTTCCCCTACACTTTGTTTTGCTCTGGATCTACTACTCTTAGGAATGGGCTCTCCCAAAGATTGACATTTGTCTCCATCGCATGTACAATGTTGGGATCTCCAACATTCTGGTGGATTCAAAGCCCTTTGTCTTATAACCTCCCAAAATAAACAACCCGACTTGGATATAATTTTATCTATGATTCAAGTTTTGTTGACCGTCCATACCCGAACTTTGCATCATAATCTGCATCTCTTGCAATCACAAATTCCACACATTAAATCCATTTTAAATAATTTTTTTTATAAACATCTCATGTAAATAAGTTCCATTATTCAAATGTTAGTACATAAATCTCATAAATAACACACTTTCTAGCATATCATAAATCCTTGCATAATTATCTTCTACATATATTGGATTACCAGACTATTGGAATCATTAGATAACCTTAAGATTTCAAACAAAACTCAATTCACATCATTACCCGGTACGCAATACTCGATATTTAGCTTTACTCATGAACTTTCCCTAGACTTCGGTTTTATTGGAACTTCCATTTTATCAGACTTCATATATCGAACCGAAACACTGCTTATATTCACGTCACCTTTTACCTTTCAAATGTTTCATGTTCTCGGTATCCGGTACCTGAAACACTTACATTACAAAGTACTCTTTGATTAAATATTTCTCTTTACTTTTCACTTTCAATGATCCTTTCAACTTGCTAGCTCGTGCCATAAGAGTTAGTATTGTTTTCCACTTGGGTCCCCAAGTCTTACAGTCTTGGGGCATGTTGTGAGAACACACAAAAAGTTTCAACCAATAAAACACAATTTAAACCAAACTTGAAATTAAATCACCAATCATAAATTATAATTTATACATATTTTAAAACAATAGCTTTCACCTTTACCTAGACTCTGGCATAAAAAAGTAAAACTCCACCGAAAACATATGTATGTGCTTTGATTAATTCTAGTTTTTGGAACTTAGCGAAAAGAAACAGTTCATTGACATTGAACTACATAAAATGGTAATCCTCCAAAGCCAACCAAGGATATAGCCTTGCTACCAGTCAAGCATCCATAGCTCCAACAAGATTATCTCTGTAATTCCCCTCAAATATAGCTCTACTACCAGCCAGGTGTCTATAGCCTCATAAGAGTTATTTGGATAGCCTAAAGAGTTGATTTTTTTTTTAGATATTGCAATAATAACTCATTTTTCAACTTTTGATATTTCAATGATAGCTCATTTTTCAACTTTTGATATTTCAATGATAACTCATTTTTCAACTTGCAGGCAATGAAGCCCACCATTAGGTTGCGAATTACAGTGGTAGCAAAGGTTACCTTTTGAATTTTCATTCAATGCAAATCCCTTCATCAATTCACCATTTCCAAAAAAATCATTTAATAATTCCCTATTTGTGTGTATTTCTAGCTAAATTTTACTACTTTATGCCAAATCCTAGCTAACTGTGAATTGTTGTGTTAAAAAATATGCATAAATTAAAATTTAGCAATGAAAAATTTAATCACCAAATTTAAATCTAAATTTAGAAACATTAGTTACCACCCTTCCAATTAAATTTTATGGCAACTGCTAAATATTCCCAATTTGATGGCGTTGCACCTCATTAATGGATTGGAAATGTCATGAGTACATTAAAACACGATCACATTATTCTGCATTAAATTTGCATGCCTTATTTCACATGTATTATTTCTTTCAACTTACTCAGGTGATGACGTGTACTGCCTTTCAGCTTCATTTTCCTTTCTATTCTGCACACATAAGCACCTCCATAATTAATACAACTCAAGAAATATATGAAATGACCACCCTTTACTTTGAAATCTTCAAATTGCTTGATTCACAATCTTTGTACTGCTCTAATTTGAAGCAATTTATCACCAACTATGTGCAAATAATTAATTTGATTTAACATTCTACTCTAAAGACAATTTTCTAGTTGCCACCTTGCTTATGATTTCCAAGACCTTACTTGAGGAAACCATGTACCACAACTTCCTCACAAATTTCTATAAATTATGTATTTCTTCTCAAATTCTCCACACTTTTTCTTAGCTCTCTTCTCTTGTTCTGCATTTTTTCTTTGTTTATTGTCTCTTGCTTCTAAGCCATGGATACTCCAATTTTTTTAACCTTCTCTCACTGCCAGAATGTTTTCCTAGGAAGTATCACACCAGAAAGGCTTGAAAAGGTTCTCTTCATTCAAAATTCCAGTTTCACTGTTTCACTGTACCAAATTTGTGCTTAGTTCTTGGGGAAAAGTATGTTGAATTCAACTGCTACTTTTTCTTTTACTCTAACATGGCTTCTCATTATGTAGCATTGCTTCTGGATATTGGGCTACCTATTGAAGATGTCTGCTCAGCTGCCAATTTGATAGTAAGGCCTGAATATTTGGAGAATCTAGATACTATTTTGTTTGTTGCTCACTCGACCATCGGAATCCCTTCCATGGATGATATTCCTCAATTCTTGGAACATGGGGAAGTGGTTCCACTCTAGCCTTTCCTCATTGACCTCCATATTCATGACTTTGAAGTTCATAGGGAACTCACCTACATAGGGTATTTAGCCCTAATAGATGATGCGTCCCATATCGACTGAATGGCTACTACTAGAGTCTGCAGCTTTACTCACCATTTTTTGGCTTTTTTGATCTTTTGAAGCAAGAATCTTGATATCTCATGTATATACGTGATATACATATATATATATATGTATATATATATATGTATATATATATATGTATATATATATATATATGTATATATGTATATATATATATATATATATATATATGTATATATATATATATATATATATAGCTTTTTGTACATCTTAAAGTTTGTTTTATTGTGTATGGTTTTATGATTTTGCATTTCATAGTTTAATTTTACAAATGTTTGAATTAACTCTCATGCGTAAGATAAGTAGAATTTGCTAATGCAGAGGCCAAATGGAAAAGAAAAGAAACAAAAAGAAAGAAAAGAAAACACGACACAACAAACCCTACAAAAAGAAAACAAACCCTAACTAACCAAACTTCTAATCTAACAAGCGATTATCCTCAACAAAAAAACTTATTTTAATTTCTATGACTATTTCCATTGTTGTTTTGGTACGAATTATAGCAGGTTTATCTTTAAATTCATTCAAAAAAAATTCAATCACTCTGCTATAAGAATGAATTATCTTAAATTTTCTGGTTTTAATAATCATAAATTCAAAGGTGTACTTACCAATGACTTGGCTCATATGTATGAAAATGACCTCATTAAAGGTCGATTACACACACTTCGTCTGATGTGACCATACTCTACCTTCTTCCATCCTTGGTTCATTTCCATGAATGACTATGTCCATTTCTTGACTTTCTCCTCTCGAAATCTTCATGTCTTTGGTCCTGTCTTCACTCTACACTTTGTTAGACCAAGATATATCACAATTTATATTGTTATCAGAGAGAGAAAAAGTAAAAGTTTGATACTTTGTATCTTGTGTAAAATTAGGGAAATTTTTGTTTTTAACTTGTGAATTTTCAACTTGGGACAAAATACACATCTCCCACTCAATTTTCCCGCTCCTTTTCCTCATTTGTGTTTTACACGTATAAGGAGAATGATGACTCAACAATACTGTTTCCTCATTTCTGATGTGATTTCTCTGAATCTTGACATTCTTGCCTAGTTTCCTACAAAATGTTAGGATTTTCTATATAATAATTGCAGTTTTCAAACTATCTTTGATGTATCAATTAATTTTCTAATGTTTCCAATTCCACTAGGGTTAAATGTTTTTCTCGCTAACGGTTCTTTTCTTCTAGTAGTTAAAACTTTTTTTGTTAACGAAATCACTTTACACATGGCCAAGCTTACCCTAGTTAAAAAACTTTCACACTCGAATTCACCGTGATCAGTTGTATCATGAATTCTACACTTGGTGACTCTACCAAAGGTGAATAAACTCAAAGGATGTAACCTCTGGTTAAAAAATTTCTAAATTTTCTCAACTTCTGTACTAAAAAACTAGCTTGCACTCAATTTCACTTTAAAAGCTTCCTTACAAAACTTAGAACTAATATAAAATTCAAAGATGTCCCTACAATTCAAAGATAAGGTTCCCTCCTAGCGCTAGTTCTTGTTGACTATGATTTTACTTGCAACAACATGTCAAATAAATTCTTCACAGATAAACCACAAAGAGCCTATCCTTCTTGAAATATATGGAAAAAATACAATCTTAAAAGGGAGTCTTCTTTAACAGGAAAAGATTGGCTCAGTTCAATCCCAAGTCTTTGGTAATTAGGTCTTGAGTGTACTAGGTTCGCTCTCGGGTATAATGTCATATTGTTGTTAATGTCAAAGGGAATATGGTTACCTTCGATTGAAATCATATATATCAGACACTAAGTTTCAATTTGGAATTTAAGAACAAATATCATGAAATTGAAAGATTTGAAAGAATATTTCATGAACATCAACAATTTCTTTGCTATCACTTAAGTAGATTTAGCATTAAGCATTCAACAATTTCATAGAAAATGAAATATTTTCAATAAATTTCCATCCATTCACTTATTTTTTGGAACATTTTCCAAGAATTAAACATCTTTTCTAAAAGAAAGCATAAAGTATTGAAAATTAAAATTTTCTCCCAGTTATTCTCCATGCATGCCCCAAAGAATCAACTAAAATAGAGAAAACTGCTTTATACTTCACCAGATTGTTTCACAACTACATATAAAATGGTGTGAGCTTTAAAATAGGGGTTTTAGTTTGGACATCGAGTAGGTTCTATATGCACCCTTAAATGGTGTAGCACATAGTCTTGTTCAGTTGAACTAACAAAACCATCTACAAAAGATTCATGAGATAGGTAGCTATCTGACGAGGGTACTAACCCGAGACACGAAATATCACACAAAAAACCAAAGAATATTATTGTATTTAGAATAATGAAATGCTTACATATAGAGGATCCCAAATCCTCGAGTTCTGTAATACATGCCCTTACAAAAAATTACAAAAGTTCCCTTTTCTTAGTATGCACTAAGATTTCCCCCAAAAAACTATGCAAAAATTAGAAACTAGCCCATAAATAACTCCTTTTCGGTTTGGAGCCAAAAACAACATTCAAATTATGAGTTTTAGTAGGTTGACGCTGAAAATTACAATTTGAAATTTAAATTTTAAAACCACATTCGAAAATTAGCACATTTTTGAAAAATGCATCAACTTCCAAGAGCCATAACTTTTGATCCGAGACTCTGTTTGATGAACAATTTGAACTTTTGGAAAGGCCTCAGAGTGAAGAATGTGCTAAGAACTTTCTTTTCCTATTTCGATGATTTATGGGCTCTTACGGAACTGTTTAGTGCCTCAAACTGGACTTGGAATATTTTTAAGGGAAAAAAGTAGAAACTAAAACTTGAATAACTTTCAAACCAAGATTGATCTTGACTTGATTCTTTTGTCGAAGTTCTTATTTTTCTGTCTTAAAGCTTCCCCTAAATTTATGCCTCCTCGTGCCTTCAAATTCAAAATTTCTAAAAATATAAATTGACCAGAAAAAGCAGAAATGCAAATTTGAAAGTTGGGAACTCTTATTCAATGAAAAGGGTATCTAGAAATGCAAAAACATCCACAAAAAGCTAACAAAAAGGAAACATAAAGGAAAACATATTTTTGGGTGATGCAGGATTGCCCTTACACCACTGGATGCTCCCTCATCACTATCTAATTGCCTCTGATATTAATCAATGTCTACGTGTGTACAAATTTTTACACCAAAATGATGCAGAACATAGGAAAGAGAACAAAACTCAAAGAAGTTTTGGCTCTTCTGACATCCACAAATTCTGAACTTGACTTAAAAAGATTGATCCTTTGGCCTATTATAGAACACAAGGCACAAGTAGCATAAGACAAATACATGAGAGGATATCCAAGGGACAAATAACTTCATAACACATGGAATATAGTGACTGCTATGAGAATTGTAATCAAAGTCAATGAAGGTCAACTCCAATTGCACATTCAAGCTCTTCGAGTTTAAATCTTTAATCATCATTAGGATGAAACTTTGAATTAGGATAGTGTGTAGGAACTTCCCATACATTTAGAATGATCAGGTGGAATTTTTGCCCCCTACACTTTGTTTTTCTTTAAGTCTGCTACTCTCAGGAATGGGCTCTCCCAAAGATTGGAATTTTTCTCCACCGCATGTACAATACCAGGATCTCCAGCATTCCAATGGATTCAAAGCCTTTTTCCTTATAACCTCCTAGAATAAGCAACCGGAATTGGATATAATTCTATCCATGATTCAAATTTTCCTAACCATCCATACCCGAACTTTGCATCACAATCTACATCTCCTGTAATCATAAATTCCACACATTAAATCTCTTTTAAAGAAAAAACATTTATAAACATCTCAAGTAAATAAACCATTATTCAGATGTTAGTACATAAATATCATAAATAACACGCTTTCTAGCATCTCATAAATCCTTGCATAATTATCTTCTACATATACCAGATTACCAAACTATCATAATCATTAGATAACCTTGATATTTCAAACAAAACTCAATTCACATCGTTTCCTGGTACCCAGTACCTGGTATTCAACTTTACCCATGAACTTTCCCTGGACTTCAGTTTTATCAGAACTTCCATTTTATCAGACTTCAGATATTGGACCGGAACACTTTGCTTATATTTGAATCACCTTTTACCTTTCAAATGTTTCTGGTTCCCAGTATCCAGTACCTGAAACACTTACATTAGAGGTACTCTTTGATTAAATATTTCTCTTTACTTTTCATTTCCGGTGATCCTTTCAACTTGCTAGCTCATGCCATAAGAGTTATTATTGTTTTCCACTTGGGTCCCCAAAAATTACAGTCATGGGGCATGTTATGAGAACACACAATAGTCACCACAGGAAATGCATCACTGTGCACCACTATAAAAAAGTATCTCAACTTTTACAAAGGAAAATGTAAGACAAATGAGTGGCCTATAGAAGAGTTTATTGCATAATGAATCAAGGGTTTTGTTTTGTTTTATGTTTAGAGATCATAAAAAATACATAATATAAAGAGGCTTGTAATTAAAAGTATAACCCAATTTTTATGATGAACACCAAGGGTTTTACAAGAAAACAAATATGAGGTTATGAATTTCAAGAGGCCGATTTGATCCATTTTCTATGAAAAGATAAAGAGGTCAAAACATAAGCAAGGAAAGCCTCAGTTTGACATAAAATGGGGAAAGGACGAGCTTGCATGGAAGATTTGAGTTACTCAGAGTTTCATAAAGCCCACGGCCTACATCTAAGTCATGAAACCTTCAATTGCCACAGAAGCTACAAAATAAAATACCCATCTCCAGGCAAGGGTTTCAAGAAGGTGTGCCACAAAAATAGAAAGATATTTTCCTTTTGTTTTCTTTCAAAAGGTAAATAAATGAGCCATAGTTGTGGCCTACCCTACAAGATGAAGACACATACAAGAAGAGGGAGTATTCATAATTGTTGTTTGCTCTGGAGATCAAATTGAGCAATTTTATAGAAAAAAAGCAAGAGAAAATATAGAGATTCGAATGAATGCATAACTTACCTCTTTTTCTCACATAAAAATAACTTTCAATGCTACAACAAGGAGTTTCAGAGGTCTATCAATGGCAGCCTCAACTTAGAGTTTCAGCAACAAATGAAAGCACAATGAAAAAGCATCAAAAAGCCAGTCAAGGTCGTGGCCTAGAAATCCCATATACTTCAAAAATGGAGGCCTACATTCAAGATTGGGACAAGGAAACTTACCCTCTACATTTTTCCTTGCTAAATGCTTCAGGAAATTCCTCCAAACAACAAGAATGGTGAAGAAAATTTTGAAATCTAGCTCATGGCAGCGCAACAATAGGTTTCTCCAAAATATGCTAAGTTAAGAATGAAGGATGTCTTTAGGATTCAATAGCTTTCTCTCAAATCCATAATTCAATTCATGGGTATTTTGAATTATGTTTTAAACTTTAAAAAAATCATTTCACATTATTTCCAAGGTCTTGACTTTAAAGTCAATCGACCTAGTGAACAAATGAAGCCCGTGAATTTTATAGTGATGATATTGCCTTCTTCATTTGATTTTGAAGAATTTGACACTAAGGCTTGTGTTTTTGTGGAAACTACAAAGGAGAATATGAGATTACTACATGTTGTAGTGAAGGAGCAGTTATGTATTTTTGCATGATTTTGAAAAATGAACTATGTAATTAAATATTAAGGATAATATTTTATTATTTACCTTAATATTTACTATTTAATACAATAAAGGAGGACTATCACATGTAAATATTAAAATAATCATAAATTGATTATCTTCAATATCCAATCAAACAGTTCTCTTTTTCTCAAGATCATGCAAGAAATACAAGTGAATTTAACTAATCATGCAAAGAAAATATGGAGTAAATGGTGGAGATTCTTGAGACATAGCTTCAGTTTCACATCAATTTCAGAGGGCTTTTCATCATGCACATTGAGGGGAGGAGTTTGCAACATTCAGAGTTCAGTTTGCTTCAGTTATGGGCCCTCTTTTTGAGGCTTTTCTTCTTTTCTCATGAGAAGGGTTTCTAATATATTTTACATTTTTAGATGACTATTTCTTCCACATCTTGGTGCATTGGAGTTATCATACATTGTATATATTGGAAAAGACTTAGCCTTTTTCCTTAGTTCTTGTCTTCTTCCTTTGCATTCTGCAAAGAGATTATCTTGTATCTCAGCTTTTATTTTTAGTTGATTAATATACAACAGTACTTTATTTCAGCATATTGTTTTGAGTTTTGCAGAATTTTCTTTCAAAATATTCAATAGAAATAGAGTTTACCTTCACAACTTTTGGTGTTTCGTATCTTTTAAGTGATTTGATGAAATTTTAATGTGTTTCAATCTAGAAACCTTTAAATTTTTGTCTCATTTACTGATGCATATACACAATTGTAGTTTATCATAGGTCATTGATTGTGCTTTTAAAGTTTATCTTTTCTCTTAATTTGTGAAAACCTAGTTTTCCTTAGTATGGTAAGATTAAACAAAGCCTTTTAGTGTAACATTTATGTGATTAAGGTGCTCGAGTTGAGTTGTGTTTACATATTTTCTGAGAATATTAGTCGTGAATCAGTCCACATTTAGTTTTTCTTCAGTGCATCACCTCCTAGAATCGGTTTACCATTAGAGTTGCATTTAGTTTCATAGATTAATCTTTATCCCTTTTACTGCACAATTCATTAGATTCTAGGAGATCAAAAGTGGAACCAACCCATAATTTGGAGATTCACTTTCGTTATGAGCAACCCACATACTCGAAAGTGTTAAAATGTTACATGGGACTGTTGAGCTTTATAGCTTTGCATTCGGGTGCTATCCCTCATGATAACAAGGATTTTATGGCTTCATCCATATCTTTTTCATTGATAGTTTTGAATCTAATTTCATGCTCATGTTGAGCATCATCTGTGTGAATTCTTTCTTCTTCCACATTAGTATCCTTTTGTTCTATAACTTCTTGTTTAACTTTTTCTACAACCAGAGAGTTATTAATCATTCTCTTTCTCTTCTTACCTGTCCTCCTATAGCTTTCAGAGGCTTCAACTCTAGTCCTATCCTCTAGCCCTAATCCGCTAAGGTCTTTGTGACCTTTTAGAAGAACTTTTGCATAGTGAACAACTTTTTCTTTAGTCACTTCATTTTCTAGTTCATAGATCCATATAGTTCAGGGCTCAATTGTTTCCATCAAGAAAAATTCAATGGAGACAAGAAAATTAATGTCTCTTAAGTAACTTTCCAACACAATCTTAGGAATTCTCACTTTTTAATTTGTTCTCCTTTGAAGCATTCCAAAGAATGTTACAAGAGCATCATTTTGAGCATCTGAACCTCCAAGGATTTTCATATAATTTTCTATCTAATGTGCAATAGGTTCTACATTTGTCTAATTTACTTTCCCAATCACTGGTACTTCCTTCATGAATTAGAAAATTAGACATATCACCAATGTTCCATACTAGAATGTATGCTTCTTTTTCTCCTTGATCTCTTTTAGGTTTTTGAACAAATATTGTTGGAGTAATTCACAAAGGTCATAGTCAACACTGTTTTCAATCATATCTTGTGCAATGTGAACGGTGATGGCAGAGACTACATTGTCTCTATTTAGGTGAAATTTTGTGACCTATAAGCATTGTAGCATACCAGACTATCAGGATTCTAATTGAGTCCAAAGTGAGTTATTTTTCATCAGGGGTAGCACCCGTCTTCTCCATTATATTCTTGATTTTGATACAATTTTTATCTGGAACTAGTCTAGAGGACCACAAACTAGTTATGTCTTTGATAGCTTCCTTGGTTATCATGTATGGGCCATCAATCCATATGGATTCATCATGAATTCTACTCAGCACCATTCTAGAGTACTTCCCTTTTCCCTCAAACAATGGAAACTTTCACCACACATCCAACCTCTTCTCACTTAGGGCCTTGTATTCCATTTTTACGATGTCATAATTTTCTTCCAATTCATCTACCCATAGAATAAACAATTTTCCAAAGGAAATTTCTTCTATTTTCTCATGAATATATGCTTTCATGTCCTTAGTCGGTAAAAATCCATAGAGAGTGCTCGAGACTGCACCTAAGAGATCTTCTAATAAAAATTTGACGGTATGCCTTTTAAGTTCAGGTTGTGCTCTTTGTTAGAAATCTACAACCATTGATCCTTCCATTACATTCAAATTGATTTCAAATAAATTTTTTGGAAGACTAGAATATACAAAATACCTCTTAAACAACTCGGTGAACTTAGGGTTTTGATGTTCATCTACTGGAAGACTCGTCAAACACTTCAACTTCTTCTTCTACACCTCTCTTCCCCTTCAAATGCATATAGTAAAGTGATTTTTTCTTCCAAAGCACTCTTTTGACTCTTTGATTTGACCTATTTTAGTAATAAATGCTTCAGAAAAAAAGTTGGTAAACTTTGAAACCTTGTATGCACAACCAACTTTTAGCTCCGTAAATTACTGCATTAGACAATTTTCTTTTGTAGTTTTCACTAACAGAGTCATATTATTCATATCCATCTTATTTCTTCATGTCAAGCCATGAAACATTATATCAGAAAGGAGTTATAAGATTTTCAATAAAGCTCCCCCTAACCATAGCTCTAGGCTTAGTTACCGAAGGAAACATCTATACCAGAGATTGGTATAGATTCCCCCTTATCCTCAATCTCTTCTTTCTTTCTCCATCTATTTACCATTTCCCTCTTCACTTCATTCAAATCAATTTTCTTGATTGGTTCATCTTTCTTCATAGGATGATTCCTCCTTGTGTTCTTATTTATAAAAAATTTAGCAATATTTCTAGGCTTTCTACAGTTGTTTCATATAATATTTTATTATTATTGTTCCTTCCATTTGTTCTGAATCTACATTGATTAGCTTTTTGTGCAAATCCATAGCATGTATAGTAGTAAACACTAAAAGAATGTTCATTTTTTTACCATTGTTGTATCTATTCATTATCTAACTTTTGCATTCACTTGCTCTATGTCCAAACTTCTTGCATGTAAAGCATTTCCCAATAAAAGATGAAACATTTTGATTCATTCTCCTTCTATATTCCACAACCCTATGTCCAAATTTATTGAAAAAAAGACAAAGACCATTGAAAGATTGATACCTTTGAGTATTTGGTTGTCTAATAGGGGGTCTTCTAGCATTGCTTCTTTTATTCTGGAACTTTCCATTGTTCTTCTTTCCTTCAACTTTCTCAGGTTTACTAATCTTCTTTGCATTAGATGTTTGATCTACTTTAGAGCTTTCTCCTCTTTCAAGTCCCAAACCTCCTTTATCTTTAGATGATTTCTATCCAACAATCAACTCATCAAGAATTATAGAACTTGACTTAAATTTGTGTTCATGAGTTTTTTTCTTTTTCTAGATCTAATTTCAGATTCACCACTTCCTGAACATCAAGCCTAGTGCACTCATCAGTCATTCTTTTTACCATTGTATTTAGGCATTCCTCAATTCTTTTCTTTTCTTCCACTTGTACTCTTAGTTTGATTTTTTCTTCATTCACTTGCCTCAATTGTTCATTAACTTCCTTATGCTTTTCTTTGAACTTCTTGATCTTCTTACTTAGTTTCTTGATGCATTCGTTTGCCTCTTTTAGATTTTCCTTCAGATCTTCAAGAGCAACTTTGAGTTTTCCATATTTTTCTATCATGCAATCTTCTTTTATATATTCAATAGTAGGAATATCTTCTGATGGAATAGAATACTTTCTATTAGCCATGTGTTCAAAATCCAAGATCTTCCCAAAGCAATCAAGCTCCTTCCATAGATCCAAGCTCTCATGCCCATTGTTGAACACCCAAAATACTAAAAGGGGGGGTGAATCAGTATTATTTTAAACCAATTAAACATAACCTATCCAATTAACAAAATATATATAACTACAATGATGTAAGAAAGCATTAATACAACCACATAATCACATTACACATGAAAGCTAGTACTTTTACATGAAATACCCAAAATGGGAAAAACATGTAGTGAGGTTTAGCTCACAATAAATTATATCTGGATATAAGGTATTATAGAAAGGCTCACTATCAAGTTAGGTCACATTGTCTAGAAAAAAGCTCATAGCCCACTGGGAAAAAACAAAGAAGGCTTGGTAAAACTACCTATTTGAACTGATATAATAGCATCTATCATATGCCATATTACAATTACAATGAAGTAAAAAATGATCTTCACACTCATCTGAATCAATACTCTACTCTATTCACAATCTTCTCAATACTGCATCTCACATGTATGTAAGTGAGCCACCATACATGTCATCTATCACATACAATTTGCTCTGCCACATTATTCACCACAATCACATATCACATACTTCTCTCATCCACACTCTAAAATTTCAATGTTAATCTCCTATATATATCCACATCAAGTGTAACTTCAAATAGTTTGACCTAATTAGAAGTAACACACAAAATTAAGTATGTCATCCTCAAAGCATTTTATCCACACTTAGCGCCTAAATTCAAAATTCAGTTTACATCAAGATAGGTCTACATAGACCTAATATAAATCCCACAGAAGATAGGGTTACTTGAATATCCTCCACAAAAAATCAAATGTGTTAGGTCATCCCAAAATAGACCTAAACACAAAATCTTCAAGTGTCCATGTAATTCACCAAACGTGTGACCGTAAAGCTCAATCTCCCTTCAAATTCACATTCAACCTATTAGCTCTCAAAAACACAGGCTGAATGCCTCAAGAGGTTGCCAATCTCTTGATACGTTTCAGGGTAACATACAAGGTCAAGAGAACTCAACCTTCTACTCTTTAGGTGTTGCTAAACCTGGGTGGGTGTACCTCTCTGAATAGTGCAGACTTAACTTGTGATTATCTCCTTAAAGAAATTTGTTCACAATGGAAATTGGAGGTGAAAAAATGAAATCCAACTTGAAAACAGTAACAATATTCTGATCTAAATATGTTGAATTTAATAGATATAAGGAAATTGAATGAGTTCAAAATGGTGAAGTGCAGAGACTAGTGCTTTATTGGGTATGCGGAGTCAAATGAGATCAAGATGAGCAACACTTCTCTGGACAAAACTCAAATTATTTGGCATGTATTCTGTTTACAACTAGTATAAACATGCAAATCTATAATTACTAAGCTCTACTTGAATAATCCAAATGAATCTCTCTAATTACAGTGATTAACTAAAAGGATTTAGTCTTTACTTGAAAGAACCAATCAATCAATCACACAAGTACAAAAAATGTGTACTGATAAATTGAATACAAACTTGTTATATCAATTTAAATACTCAGAGAGGATCCATCTTGGAGACAACTTAGCAATACTTTCATTAGATTCAACAAATAATTGGCACCAGAAAAAATGTAGCAACATCAACTGATTTTCATAAATACCTCCATTCTGAAATCACACAACAATAGTCTCTGATTTGATAACTTTATTCTACTGTATCTACTTGCAGTGTATCGAATGATCTAATAACTGGTGTTTCTTACAATTACAAAAATGCCTATTTATACCCCAGCATGAGAAAATAAAACATATTGAAATATCATATCGGCCCTCCATAGAATTCGAGCTCCAATCAAGTCGGCCTGCAACGGTCATCCAAGTAGATACATGTCGGCCTCAGTGTTTGAATTTCTATTATTCATCTGTGAGACAATCGGCGAGACATATCGTTAACTATGCCGAAGGCAATTCAATCACTAATCATCCCGTGTTCACTGTGCTCGCATTCACCATGACATGTCTGAGTCGAGGAGATATCCTATAGATCAATGTATGTTTCCTCGAGAGTGCTTTTACCTTTCACATGTCGCCGGGACCTTCTATTCGTCACACCAAGTCGTACCATTCATTTCATCCGCTTCACTAAAGTTCATAGATATCGAGGAGACCCTATGTCGATCATACAATGTTTCACCGAAGGCACCCACTTATTCATATGTCGCTGTAACAACCCCAATTTCATGTTGACAAAGCATCCTCAGCATTCCATTCGGTGAGACCCCGGGCACCTCGCCAAGACCACACACCAAAACAAATAGGTCACACCGAGCAGTTATGCTTTTTTCTATTCACTTTCGCCAAGACATTTTGGCTTTCTCACCGACAAAGTCCTCATCGTGTTATCAGCGAGACAAAATGATGTCGGGGAAACCTCTTGTAGAGTGCTCTTGTTTCACCAAAAGTTACCTCGAGCTAGCCATTTGTTCGCCAAGAGAAAATAGATCTCACACCAAAGGCCATCTGAAAGAACCCTTATGCTCCGTCGGTAAGACACGCGCACTTCGCTATGACCCTTCAGCGAAGACTTATGTTTGGCCGAAGAGGAGACATATATGAAGTGTCGGCAAGACTGAAGGTCACTTGCTGAGACCTCATATCAATAGCCCCACATACACTGATATGCACCCTCTCGCCACCGGTTGGCAAGAGAATGTGTAATTGTTATGACATACTCCGAGGGAAAGTGCCCCATCGACGAGCCTCATGTGTAATGTCGGCGAGACCGAAGGTCATTCGCCAAAATGTTTCATTGAAGGAAAACTCCCGCCGATAGGCTCCTCCACGGTCACCAAAAGATCAAAAGAGTCTTGCCAACAGACCTGTAGTATATAAATGTTAGTATAAAAACAACACAGGTCGGGGAGACATTCAAGGACCTATGCCGATATGGACCAAAAGGTGGAAAATGCAGACATGGATGATATATGGGACAAATATGAGCCAAAAAATGAGCAAACATATCATGAAATGAAGAAAATATGCATAAGGAAGGACTCATATGGAGACTCAGGGGTATGAAAGATATGCAAAATTATCAAATTTTAATAGCTCCAATAGTGGCTCCGTCTGGGGATGAATGATAGTAAGATCATTGCAAGCAACCAGAATCTTTGGGTGAGCAGACCAAAGAAAAAAATGATGAACCAGTGAGCAGAAATGGAATGAATGGCAATGGAAATGAATGCAAAGTGGAAGCAAGATGGTGATGAATGGAAAATGAGAGTGAAATGGAGATGGATGAAATCCTAAACTACTGTGCATGGAAAATAATTTTAAAGAGGATAAGCAAGAGTTGTCCATGCACTGGCAACCCTTAATCCTCTTTGTTGCTCAAGAGAAGAAAAGCTTCAAGAATTTCCCATGAACAAGAAATTCTTGATCTTCACCAGTCATGTTCTGCAGATAATATTAGTCTTCACCCTTCTTTCTAACAACAACAAAAGGTCCTAGTCACAAGGCTTCAAACTTACCATGCTTGCCCTTCTCCTGACACCTTGCATTCCACATTAATACCATGTCATTCTCTTCAAATTTTCTAATCTTTTCCTTCTTGTCAAATAGGTACTTCATCTATGTCTATAACTTCATGTTTTGACTCTGGGCCTCTCTCCTTACTTCATCAAGTTCAACAAATTGCTCCATTGTTTCCTCCATAGGTTCAGGAACTTCCACATCTTCCTGTAAGACAAACTTGTAGACTGGTAGAAAATTCTGCAGAAGCATCTTGGCCTGTGCTCCATACACTAATTCAAATGGAGATCTTCCAATTTCCTTTTTCACAGTGATCCTATCATCCCACACAGCCAGTTTTAATTTTGAATCCCAAGCCTTCTTGTTCTGTCCTAACATCCTCTTTATAATCTTCAAGAGACTTATTGCTGGACTCTGCTTGACCATTGGCTTGTGGATGATAAGGAGCTGCATAAGAAATAGTAATGCCATACTTATCACAAAAGCTTTTGAATTCATCTGATCTGAAGCACATCCCATTATCTGTGATCAACCTCATTGGTGTACCAAATCTGGTGATAATGTTGTCCATCAGGAAATTATTAACTACCTTACTTGTAGCTTGCTTAGTTGGGATTGCCTCCACCCACTTTGTAAAATAATCAGTGGAAACTAATATCCATCTATGTCCTCCACTTGACTTCTCTTGTATCTCTCCAATGAAATCAATTCCCCATTGATGAAAAGGGGCATCAGCCCGCAAAGGTCGAAGTGGCAAAGCACCCTGGTACTTCAATTTTCCAGAAAACTTTTGGCAAGCCTCACATTTTCTCACATGTGTAAAAGAATCATTAAAGACCTTTGGCCAATAATACCCAGCCCTGAGAATTTTGTGTGCAGTTGTCTTTGCTAAATAATGTCCTCCACATACTCCATGCATTTCACTTAAAACATGCTTGGCCTCTGACTCATCCAGATATAATAACAATATGCCATCCCTGTTCTTCCAAAAGAGATCTCCATCCATGAAGACATACTTTGATGCCTGCAACTTCAAATTTCTCCTCTAACTGTCACTCAATCCTTCTGGACACTTCATGTATTTAAGATAATGCATAAAATCAGTATACCAAGGAGTGTGCTCAATGCTTGCAATTGCAGTCCCCTCTTCTACATTACATACTTGACTTGCTTCAATATTTGATTCTGCCATCAGTCTAGCCAAGCCTTGACCTCTTACTAGCTTAGTGATCTGTATCTCCATGTCAAACTCTTGAATCTTGTTGATCCATCTGCATCTTTTCCCTGTAACTTCAGATTGTGTCAAAATATCCTTGACAATAGCATGAGGGACATAAGCAATCACTCTTGCTCCAACAAGATATGGTCTGAATGTCTTAGTAGCCTTCACTAATGCAAATGCCTATTTTTCCATTATGTCATACTTCAATTCAAACCCTTGTAATGATTTACTAAAGAAAGACACAGGCTATTCATGACCATCCTCATTTTTTTGTAACATAACAGCAGCAATAGTATGCATTGAAGCAAATGAAAATATCTAAAAGGGCTTTGTAAAATCTGGAGATTTAAGAACAGAAGCCTCTTTGATAGCCTTTTTGATAGACATAAAAGCATCTAAAGCTTCAACAGTCCAGTCCATTTTTTGTCCTTTCTTCAACATTTTTGATATGGGCTTAATGATCTTAGAAAAATTAGAGACAAATCTTCTAAAAAAATTAATTTGTCCAAAGAATGACTGTATAGCCTTGACAGTTTTGGGAACAAGAATTTTATCAATATTTTCAACCCTCTCATGATCTATCCTAATTCCCTCTTTTGAAACAATATGTCCTAAGAGCTTACCATCTATGACTGTGAAATGACACTTCTTTGGATTTAAACTAATACCATATTCAAGAGCTTTAATAAATACATTTTCAAGATGTTGCACATGATTTTCAGCCTTCTTCGAACAAGCAGTCAAGTCATCCTAGTATACTACCATGATAACATTGATCAAGTCTGCAAATGCCACATCCATGGCTCTTTGGAAAGTCGCTCCAGCATTGGTGAGACCAAATGGCATTCTTATGTATACATATGTTCCCCAAGGAGTTGTGAATGTTGTCTTGTATTGCTCAGATTCCTTGACTTTAACCTGATTGTATCCAAAAATCCCATCCATCATGGACAACAATTCACACCCTGTCACCTTATGCAATATAGCCTCCATATTAGAGATGCCATATTTAAATTTTTGAAATCCACGCATAATCTGATGTCTCCATTTTTCTTCCTCACAGGGACCAAGTTTGAGACCCACATTGAATGTCTGATTGGTTTGATAATTCCTCCATCCCTGAGCTTTGTCAATTCTTCTTGCATTTTAGGCTCCAACATTGGATTTATGGGTCTTTGCTTTTGTCTGAAAGGTTTGGTGTCTGGCTTCAATGGTATTTCATGCTGAAACAAATCTTCCCTATATGCTTTCAGATCTTCATAAGACCAAGCAAAAATTTGCTTGTATTTTCTCAGCAACTCTATCAGCATTCTTCTAATTGTATGGCTGATCTTCTTTCCAATGTATACCTTTCTTGGTTCCGTCTCAGTCCCTAAATTAATTTCTTCAATATCCTCCCTTTTGAGTGGTGTTTTCCTTATGAGGGACCGATCATTTCCATCATACACCCTCTCCAATGCCACTAAGCCTTTAGGAAGCTTTTTTTTTTTGAGCTGTAAGATTTTCTAGCCAAACATAGTTTTTTTCCCATCTACTTCCTCAACAAAAGCATTGAAATCAATTTCCTGGGCTTCATATTGATCTATGCAATGAAGAAATTTCAAAAGGTCAGTATCATCATTAAAGACCTACCAATTATAAATGTTATCAGGAACATCAGGCCTCGTCTTGAACTCAATCTGTGATACCCCAGCCAATGTGACATCATCGCTTTTCAATGCCACATTTGCTAAAAAATCAGCCATTATGTTCTTTGATCTGTCAATCCATTCAACTGAAAATGCATCAAACAAATCAATTGTGTCCCATGTAGCATTCCTGTATTGCTTTAATCTTTTGTGCTTTGCTGCATACTTGGATTTAATTTGTGAAACAACCAACTCAGAATCACCAAAAACAATTAGCAACTTGATCTTGTGTTTCACAACTATGTTCAAACCTGTCAATAAAGCTTCATATTCTGCCACATTGTTTGTACATTCAAATTCCAACAAGAATGAATATTTAAAAGTAGTACCTTTAGGGGAAACAAAAACAATCCCAACGCCATTACCTTCTTGGCTACAGGCTCCATCAAAATACATCTTCCAGACACCATTGCAATTCTGTGTAGCATGTTTTTCAATTGGATCACTATTGGTTAATTCTGGCTGAGAAGATTCAATCTTAAAACTTCCAAGATCAACGTCACAAAAAAAATTGATCTAATCTTGAGGCACATAATCAACAAGCTGGTTCATTCTTGGCTCTTTATATAATTTGACTTCTTGACCATTCACTAGAATTGTAGCATAAGATAAATCAAACTGGACATTTCCTCCAATTGTTGTTGTCCACTATCTTGACAGAAGCATCCCAAATTGAGGAGGAGTATCAATCACTATTATATCTATATTATAAGCCACATGTGGATAAGTAGCCAGTTTGACTTCAACATCTTTCATAATACCAACCATAGGAACATGCATGTTATCCATTGCATAACATTTGCCTCCAGTAGTATCAACCCACATGCCAAGCTGTTTCATTACTCCTACTGGCATAATGTTTATAGCAGCACCAGAATCTATCATACAATTCCTCAGCAATTTATTATTTATAAGAAATGTGGTGAAGAAAGGATCCACTTGTGGGGAGGTTGTTAAAACATCACCCAAACAAACTTCTGAATTATTTATCTTTTCCTTCCTATTGACTTCTTCAGAATTCATATGTTTTTCATTCCCACTTGTAATCACTTGAACAACATTATCTCTATATTCTTTAATTTTCATCAATTCAAGTAGTGGAACAGACATTTTTACCTAGGATAATTCCTGTGTGAAGTCAAAAGAGGAGCTCTCCATCTTAACAGTCTTCTTCAGTTATGATGTTTCTACCTTGTTTTCTTCTTTTTCTTTTTTACTAGGCTGATTAGACTTTTGTATCTCTTTGTGTAATTCTTCAACTTTCTGCTTTTGGACAGGCTTCTCTTCATTTTTACCAGGCTATTTATTTTTTGGCTTTTTCATAAGTTCTTGTGTTGCTTTCTAATCTTTCATAAAAATTCCCCCAGGCATGCCTTCCATCTCATTTACTTTTCTATTTCTCAACCAGTATTTACTTCTTGCTTCTTTAACTGCTGCAGTAGTGAGTCTTTCTATTTCTTCTTCGGTGAGTCTTCTAATATTACTTTGAATAGGCGCCTCAGCTGAATGTGGCTCTGTAAAATCTTCTTCAGAATCAGAAAGGATCTGTTGTTCAGCCATATGGACATTATATTTCTGATTTGAAACATCATATTCATAACCTTCATCCTCAGAAGATGAATACTCATTTTTAGCATGGTAAAAGGTATTTGAAGTCAAGTAAACCTTGTGATCTTCTCCATTATTCTCCATCAACATTCCCTCTTCTTGCATCCTTTGAGCTACAACACAATAGTCCAGAGAATGTGGCTGATTACAAACTTCTCAGAAGTAATTATTACTCACCATGTAAGTTCCCTTTTTGCTCAATGGATCAGGAGTCTCCTTACTTCTTGGCCTAGATGCTAGAGGTTTCCCATCTTTCCAGTCTATATTGTAAGGCATATCATGCAACCTCGGCCTTTCATTTCTATTCTCATTTTTGTATGTATTCTCTTGTCTGTACTGATAATTATTGCTTTGTTGAGGAGGCCTCGGGTTGTCTCTTTTATTGATTATACCAGCAACCTTCCTGTTGTTTTCTATTGTCAATGCTATCTTCTGTGCTTCAACTAAATCTCTTGGGGATCTACTTCTCAGTTCATACCCTATCTTAGGATCAAATGCATTTAAATAAACACTCAATGCAACAGAATCAGGCAACCTTGATCCAGGAGGTACTTTAGTATGCAACTTGTTGAATTTTTGGTTGAAATCATAAATTGAATCATTCTAATTTTTCTGAATTCTCATTAATTCATGAAGAGCTGCATCTAGAGCATTTTGATTCCTATATTGCTCTAAGATTTTGTCTTGAAATACTTGGAGAGAATTAATTGAGAATGTTGGCAGGCTGTTGAACCAATCCCTGGCATCTTCAAGAAGTGACATCATGAACAACTTCATGTGTAAATCTTCATAAGGCATATCTATGTCTTGGACAAAAACATTAAAACTCCTTAAATGTTCTTCAGCTGTGATTGCATTACTCCCTGTAAATTTGGGCACCATATTCCTCCAACTGCCATCCATAGGGTAAGGATATAACTGAAAACTAGCTAAATCAAGCTGTCTGATCATGGTTGAATGCTGGTGAGGGGGAGGAATAGGCGGATGTTGATACTAATGCATGCACGATTATTGTACTGTGCATTATGCTATGGGATATAATGTTGACCAGGAGATGGATACATACCTGTATGTTGTGTGGGAATGTGAGGTGGACAATTTTCCAGCTTGTAGTGATTCCTTATCTAATTGTCAGGAGCATTTTGTTGATTAGAAGGCCCTGCGCCATGATCACCCTACTTGTGAGGTGGGACATACTTTGGGCCACCAGCCGTCTGATCAGTAATTTGGGCTTTCTACAATTTAGCCTCTAGTTCCTTTATCTTCTTCTCTTTTAGTTCCAACTGCGCTTTTACTTCATCAAGAATCGAGAGCTCATGGTTTCCTTTAGGAGTTTTGTGATTACCCTCCATCCTTTGATTATATTCATGTTGAATTTTGATCCGTTCAGCCTCTTGTTTAGCTCTAAACTCAGCCTGTTTCTTAGCTTCAAACTCGGCCTATTTTTGAGAATCGTGAAAAAGAAAAGGATTTCTTTGATCTTCGGGAGTACAAAGTTCTGCACTTGAATCATCTCTCCATGCATCATAGCAATTATATGCTTCACCATGTGCTCCTGGTGCTTCACCTTTGTTTTTTATGCACATGTCCTCATTTATTCCTTTTCCCTTATCAATTCTATCATCTTTGGGTGTCCACTTACTGCTACCAGTAGGAGCTCTAGTATGGCCTCCCTTGTACTGAGATCTTCTTCCATTCATGATGAACAACTACAAAATTTATGTTAGAGTCGCCACTCACTTTTATCAAAAAATGAGAAAAAGGTTTGATACTTTTTATTCCCAGCGGAGTCTCTGCAAGATTTCTAACTCTATGATTAAGGCCTTGATTCTGATTGATCCCCAGCAGAGTCGCTAATTTGTTAGCTCTCAAAAACGTGGGTTGAATGCCTCAAGAGGCTACCAATCTCTTGATACGTTTCAGGGTAACATACAAGGTCAAGAGAACTCAACCTTCTACTCTTTAGGTGCTGCTAAACCTGGGTGGGTGTACCTCTCTGAATAGTGTAGACTTAACTTGTGACTATCTCCTTAAAGCAATTTGTTCACAATGGCAATTGGAGGTGAATAAATGAAATCCAACTTGAAAACAGTAACAATATTCTGATCTAAAAATGCTGAATTTAACAGATATAAGGAAATTGAATGAGTTCAAAATGGTGAAGTGCAGAGACCAATGCTTTATTGGGTATGCAGAGTCAAATGAGATCAAGATGAGCAACACTTCTCTAGAAAAAACTCAAATTATTTGGCATGTATTATGTTTACAACTGGTATAAACATGCAAATATGTAATTACTAAGCTTTACTTGAATAATCCAAATGAATCTCTCTAATTACAGTGATTAACTAAAAGGATTTAGTCTTTACTTGAAAGAACCAATCAATCAATCACACAAGTACAGCAAATGTGTACTGATAAATTGAATACAAACTTGTTATATCAATTTAAATACTCAGAGATGATCCATCTTGGAGACAACTTAGCAATACTTTCATTAGATTCAACAAATAATTGGCACCCGAAAAAATGTAGCAACATCAACTGATTTTCATAAATACCTTCATTCTAAAATCACGCAACAATAGTCTCTAATTTGATAACTTTATTCTACTGTATCTACTTGCAGTGTATTGAATGATCTAATAACTGGTGTTTCTTACAATTACAAAAATGCCTATTTATACCCTAGCATGAGAAAATAAAACATATTGAAATATCATGTCGGCCCTCCATAGAATTCGGGCTCTAATCAAGTCGGCCCACAATGGTCATCCAAGTAGATACATGTCGGCCTCAATGTTTGAATTTCTGTTATTCATCTGTGAGACAATCAACGAGACATATCATTAACTATACCGAAGGAAATTCAATCGCTAATCATCCTGTGTTCACTGTGCTCGCATTCGCCGTGACATGTTTGAGTCGAGGAGATATCCTGTAGATCAATTTACATTTCCTCGAGAGTGATTTTACCTTTCACATGTCATCGGGACCTTTTGTTCGTCACACCAAGCTGTACCATTCATTTCATCTGCTTCGCTAAAGCTCATAGATATCGGGGAGACCCTATGTCAATCATACAATGTTTCACCAAAGGCACCCACTTATTCATATGTCGCTATAACAACCCCACTTTCATGTCGACAAAGTGACCTCAGCATTCCATTCGGTGAGACCCCGGGCACCTCGCCAAGACCACTCACCGAAACAAATAGGTCACAGCGAGTAGTTATATTTTGTTCTATTCACTTTCGCCAAGACATTTTGGCTTTCTCACTGATAGAGACCTCATCATGTTATTGGCGAGATAAAATGATGTCGAGGAAACCTCTTGTAGAGTGATCTTGTTTCACCGAAAGTTACCCCGAACTAGCCATTTGTTCGCCAAGAGAAAAAAGATCGCACACTGAAGGCCATCTGAAAGAACCCTTATGCTCTGTTGGTAAGACACGCGTACGTCGCTATGTCCCTTCAGGGAAGACTTATATTTGGCCGAAGAGGAGACATATACGAAGTGTCGGTGAGACCAAAGGTCACTCGCCAAGGCCTCATATCGATAGCCCCACATACACCGATATGCACCCTCCCGCCACTGGTCGGCAAGACAATGTGTAATCATTATGACATACTCCGAAGGAAAGTGCCCCACCGACGAGCCTCATGTGTAATGTCAGCGAGACCGAAGGTCATTCACCAAGACATTTCATTGAAGGAAAACTCCCACCGATAGGCTCCTCCAAGGTCGCCGAAAGATCAAAAGAGTCTTGCCGATAGACCTGTAGTATATAAATGTTAGTATAAAAATAACACAAGTCGGGGAGACATTCAAGGACCTATGCCGATATGGACCAAAAGGTGGAAAATGCAGACATGGATGATATATGGGACAAATATAAGCGAAAAAATGAGCAAACATATCATGAAATGAAGAAAATATGCATAAGGAAGGACTCATATGGAGACTCATGGGTATGAAAGATATGCAAAATTATCAAATTTTAATAGCTCCAACACAATCGACATTTATTAGCTTATCTTCATAATCACAAAATAGAATAATTATTCCCGAAGAAATGTTGAGTCTACCACACTAATTCACTATACAAAAGGTAATTGTGATTTACAAGGCTACACACTGTCATTCATATCTTTTGGGATACTTCACAAAATATCATAAAATATTTAATATAGATACGCTTGATGAACTCAAAATTTTAGTTACAATCGTAGAAGATTATACCAATGTGTGATGAAGTGCAGACCCAAAAGCTAACACATTGAACCACAAAACTATCTGAAAGGTGGAAAATTGTCATGGGTTATGGTTTAGGACATATAACAACAATCTTCTTCACTTTCTCATTTGAGGAAAACCCTAAATATCTCAATCTAAGGTATGGAAAGGAGAAAGAGATCTTGCAATAGGGTTGTCCTAGGGTCTGATTAGAAACTAAATATGGGTTCACCACCAAGCTAGGGATTGCAAAGAAAAATGAAATGCAATATTTAATGACTAAACCTAATGATATGCAAGGTTTTAATAAATGACCTAGAAAAGAGTATAAATCTGAACAACAAACTAGGAAAACACAAAAGTGCACCTGGAAAGCTGAAAGATCCTGGAATCCACTCTAAAATGTAGAAAATATTGGTTTTAGGGTACACTAGGAGTCATACACCACTTCTGGCATATCAGTCCCAGTCTAGGGTTTCTAGACTAGAACAAGTTTTTGGCAGTGTAAAACCAGGATCTTCAAAAATCTAGAAAATTGCCTATAGTGGGACTCATACGCCACTTTTTCCGTATTAGTCCCATCCTACTTTTTCATGAATTCAAGGTCCAAATCTATGCTCCAATCCCAAATCTTCCTTCCCAAAATTATTTTTGGATCTAAATCTACAAAAGGACCTGCAAAACAAAATATAGTGTTGATTTTGTTATGGAGGCTTTTCCTTGGTCAAACCCCTAGTTTGGTAATTAAACCTTGATAGAAATAATGGATCATGAATGTAAATATGAATGTAAACCATAGCCTTAAGTGTGTCTAAGATTAGGGAACTAGAAATGCAATGTAACCCTATTCCAATGTGCTAGAATGAGATGCATGTATGAAGCATGAGGATGAATGAATCACTTTGGGAGATCTTAAATCACCTTAATAAGCCACAATAAAACATGTACCTTCCTTAGGATGAAATTAGAGTGATAATGGAGGATGGAATCACTTAAGAAACAAGTCATTAGGTGTGGTTTGATGGCTAGTTGCATCTCCTCAACCTAGAATCCATCATGATTCACCATAGGAAACCATAATCAACCCTTGACAGTGCTAGATCTTGAATGAAAGTGAGCTTGAAGACTTAAAAAAACACTATAATGCTGCTCCAAGACTTTAACTTTGCTTTCTCCTAAAAACTTGAATGCTCTTGTGAAAGAATGCTTGAGTGCTTTTAAATGCTTAGATCTTGAAATTTCTCTTCTAGATTGAAAATGATGACCTAGAAGCTTTATATAGGAATTACACCTAATTTACTGTTATTTAGATCTCAAAAGTTGACATCAACCAAAATTTTGAATTAAAAACTTGAATTTCTTGCTCAAATAGTAAAAAGGGCCTAAATGGGACTCATATGGGTCCCACCTACCACCCTAGCTTTTCAGGATGGATTGTTAAATTTTTTAATGTTTTTGATGATTTTTTTAGGTTTTTAGTTGAAATAAGCATCAAGATCTAAAATAAAGGGTATTAGGGCCTTTTAATGATGATTTAAAAGGTTTTTAATGCAAGGGTGCTAAATAGGTCCAAATTAAGTGTGAAATTCTACCATCTCCAAGAGCATGCAATTTTATACACTAAATTTAGCCCCCACTTTAGCACCCATATGACTCTATGTCCATATGTAAGCTAAAGGAATTCAAATAATAGACTTCATCTCATAAAAGGATATTCATATATGTTCATTCACAACATGGGAGAATAAATCCCCCACTGTAGCTATCTACAAAACCACAATGTTAGGAACCATATCTTGCAACATGAACTCATTAGTCGTTCAAAAATCCTCTTATCTAACTTCTTTACAAAATCAAATTTGAGGGTAGATGTATGCCCCCCCTTGATTCTACTTCCTTTATAGATGTGGAATCAAGGTAGCATTCTAACTGCATCGAATGAGATAAATCATACCATAGGGTATTTCCAAGTACCATACCGCATAATGATAGACATTTGATGAGAACGAGATTAGAATCACGATTCCAACACAACAAACGACGTCGAAAATAGAGGTCACTAGCCCCTAGTATGCTAGTTTGAATGAGAAGCACTTTCTAACCCTAATATAGTAAAAACCTAATTTTAACATATATAAGAGCAAAAAGTGAAGTAGCTTAAACTAATTTTATCTTTTACCTTCTTGCAACTTGACTTTGTTGAGGAGTGAGTGATAATTCTGAGTTGACGAGAGTACGTGCCTCCAAGACTCGAGGTCCTATAGGAGGAGGTAGCACGAGGTGAGTTGTAACATCAGGTGAGTTGATTTTTCTATTCCTTAGCTTTGTCCTTAGGCATTTATTTTATGTTTTTACATATTTCTAGGTGGATTTGAGACATTGGAAAAAAGTTTGCAAAGTGTCCCTTTTTTTGCAAAGTGTCTCATTTTTGCAAAGTGTCCTCTTTTGTCACAAAGTGTCAAAATTTTTCACAAAGTGTCTTGTTTCTTCACAAAGTTTCCCAAAAGGAAAATAAAGTGTCTAGGACCCTTAGAAAAGTGCACTAGAACAACTTTAATACACTTTTTGACTGTTGTATAGATTTAATGTTTTAGAATGCTTATAGGATATATTTTTCTTTTTTATTAGATTCCACCCTGGTCTCAATAACATCTCAACAATAGACAATTTTGTAGCCTACAAGACCTAGTCTCGACATTATCAGAGGTGGACACATAGACCCTATAGATTACTGGATTATACTAGATGTCCCTCATGCATCCCATGAGTAACCATCATGGTATGCTAATGGAACTTGCCGAGAGATGGGATGCTGACACTTGCACATTTCGCCTACCTATTAGAGAAATGACGATCACTCTAGAGGATGTACACCACATCTTTCGAGTCCCCGTTCAAGGAAAGACCATGTGATTTTCTAGGGATCATACATTCATAGAGATGTGAGTAGACATAGGGTACTTCTTGGAAGCACCAGTTCAAGAGGAGATCGTAGGGCCATGTGTTGATCTAGCATGGATATGCTATGCATAATCACCAGTCTTGAGGTGGATTATGAGTTTCACAGTGGCACTAGTACTCATCCTAATGGGTCAGGAGCACACCTGGATGGAGGACTTTTTCATATGATCAGATAGATGGAGCAGCATAAGACTATATATATGCTTGGGGCCACAAAATCCTTGCACATGTATATTATGATCTAGGGAGGTTTGTATACCATGAGGTTGATAGTATGGTACACTGTACACTACTACAGGTTTGGTGCCTAGAGCATATTACATGCACTAGGATGATAGGGTTCCCATCTATATCAGCCCTAGGATATCCACATGCATTCATTTATCCATTGAGGTGTTCTTGGCAGTACGGGGATTTACACTTTTGGAGAGTCAAATTCAACCAACTGGATCAAGAAGAGGTCATTTAGATACCATACCTATTGATACCGTAGTGGCTAGATGATACTTGATAGCTGAGGAGGATGCAAAGGGATAGGTATCTTTGGGGGAGGCTTGATTACGTGGTCAATCCATTCTATTATGATCATGTCATATGATAGTTTGACAGATATAGGTACCACCAACAACACAGCCTTTTTACAAGTGATTAGTGTGGAGCGCTCGCAGGCCAAGAGATACTAGGTGATTGATAGTGGATGATGTTAGATCTAGTGATTTAGAGGAAACACATCTCAATATGCCCCCAACCTTTTTTTTTGATGATGTCGATGCAATTGATGCATATGAGGAGTGGTGGGCAGCAACACAACCAACTCTTGTATTCCCAATGGATCAGGCTATAGGCTTTGCAGGACCACTTCTAGAGTAGAGGGATGAGGAGGATGAGGTAGGTGATGATACAAGGCTTAGGGAATTAGATCTATTTTTCAATGAGATAGATGAGGATTGTGATGAGAATGTAGATCCAGATTATGAGGGAAGAGAGGAGGAGAAAGAGGAGGACGAGGAGGATGAGGAGGAGTAGCTGATGAGTGAGGGCAGTGAGATGACAAACAAGGGTCTAGTTTTCCATGAGTGGGGAGATCCATCTCCTACTCATGTTACGAGATCTTATTTGACAACCCAACATGCACCAGCACTCGTGAGCATAGTGAGGCTAGCATATCCTCCATGCCTCTCACACAAGATGATACTGTATTCACACAACTAGTCGAAGATCTAGGTGATGATATTTATTTAATGTTATACTTGTGCTTATGCTTTTTAATTTATATATATATCATGGTGTGTACTGATTATATTTATGATTTCTATCTTGTAGGGTTGTGAGATATTTACATGACCTCTATCGATAGGTGGCTATAGAGATAGTGTCTCTGTCAATTTTTTATTAGACTATAGATATAGACTACATGCCTCCACCCATCGTGGAGTGGGACCCAGAGCTATTCAAGCCTTATGTTAGACTGAAGGAAATGTATGAGGGTGCTATGAGGTGTGTGGATCGAGCTAAGGCTGCTTATGAGGAGATTTGATCATCTTGAGATCTAGTGGAGGTTGAGAGACTTCATGTTGAGATAGCTATTCTACAAGTAGACAAATACCGCATAGCACAAGAGCACCAGGAGGACATTGGAAGAGCTCACATGGTCTATAATACGGTTTGAATGCACTTATCAGTTCACAATCATGATCACATACTACTATCTCTCAATGAACTACATCTAGACAAATGCAATCACAAGATTTCAAGGGATGTCGTAGCCATAGGGCACCCTAGCATTGTATATTTGATGACATGTACTCAAAAATTTGTGATATATATATCTATATGATCATTTGATGCTTCATTATTTATGGTTATGAGTGTTAAGTTAAATGGAAATGTGATTTACCAAATAATCTTTGTAAGACTATTTAGTAAATATCTTCATGATTTAACATGCTTTATGTGATCTAATTATAACTATTCTAGTTTCTTTTAGATGCAACATTATGGTTAAGTACATTATGCTAAATTAAATGCACCTACGATCTAATTAAAGAACATTAAATGCATATAAGGATCTAATTTTTAACACAACACATATATTATGAACTTGAATAGTATGAAACCTAAAGTAATCACCTAAAAATTAATTTAAACAAAATTTACTTTAGTATTCAAGACACAAATAATTGTTTGTTTAGAACGAAGCAATGCAAGAGTATATAGAATGTCACCTACTAACTCTAACTTCATTGCTTTATCACTCACACTATTCAAGAGGGTTAGAAATAATACTGGTGCAAATGCACAACATTAATAGGTTCTTTAAGAGGTGTGCCATCTATTTCTATTAAGGTATACACTCCAGACCCATAAATTTCACTAATTATATAAGGTCCTAACCAGTTAGGGCTGAATTTCACTTTTTCAGTCGGGTCGCGCTGACATTACGTTGATTTTTGAATAACACCAAATAACCTTTAGAAAATACTCAAGGGATGATATGATCATTGGATCATTGTAACTACGTTGCAATTTTCTAGAATAAGCTTGAAGATGGTCAAGAGCATTAATGTGATGTTCATCGAGCATTTCAAGTTGATGCAATCATTATTCCTTATAAGTATTGTCATCAATAAGTCCTTGCAGAGCGATTCTTAATGAAAAAATCTCTAACTCCAATGGCATTATCACCTTGATACCATAACCAAGGTTATAAGGAGTATTCCCAATGGATTTTCTTATACTAGTAAAATATTCCCATAATGAATATTTCAATTGTGTATGTGAGTCCTTATTATGTTTGTTTACTATTTTTTGTAATATTTGCTCAAGGGTTCTATTAGTTGATTTTGCTTGTCCATTAGATTGTGGGTAGTAAGGTGTTGAGAAACGATGGTGAATATCAAACGTTTCTAAGAACTTCTTCACATCATTATTCTTAAATGGTGTCCCATTGTCCGAAAATAATGTGGAAGGAATTCCAAAGTGAGCAATAATGTTTTCCAATATGAAATAACATATTACATTGGTGGTTGTTGAACAAAGGGGAATAGCTTCCACCCATTTTGTGAAATAATCGGTTGTAGTAGTTATAAAGGTATGTCTGACAGAAAACAGAGGTAAATTTTTTCCAATGAGATCTAGTCCCCATACTAAGAATGGCTAAATAGGAACTTGGGCGTGAAGCTAAGAAGCATGAGCATGAATCAAATTTCTATGTTCCTAAAATTTGTGACATTTCTTTATGTATTCAAAGCAATCTTTTTCCATATGTCTCCAATAATATCCTATATGGATGAGTTTTTGAACTAATGATCTTCCTCCAAAATGACCTCCACAAGCACCTGCATAAGCTTCTTTAAGTGCTATGGGGATTTCAGATTCTTTAAGGCATCTAAGTAAGAGACCGTTAAAGGATCTTTGGTATAGAACGTCGGTGAGGATTATATATTTAGATGTGAGTTTGTGAAGGCAATCTCAAGTGTTCTTAGTTGTTGGCTTAGGAAAGGTACCTTCCTTTAAATAATTAAATATTGGTGTGTACCATTCACTAGATCTTTCCATAGTTGTTGATAATACTTGAACTTTGGCTTTAGATTCTATCATTGGTTTCATGATTGTATGCATAATAAATGTGAAATATTTTGAAGGATCTTGAGGCGATATAAGAGAAGTTGCACTTGTCATTGCATCTGCATGTCAATTATCCTTTTGTGGGATGTTTTCAAAGGTAAATGAATCAAACTTCTCTAACAAAGTCATTGTTATATCCTCATATTTTGATATTTTGTCATGGTTTACTTGATATTTTTTGTTTATTTGTTTAATGACTAATTACGAATCACTAAATATTTTAATGTCTTGGGCTCCTAGAGTTAAAGTGGCGCGTAATCCAGTAATTAACGCTGCATACTCTACAGTATTGTTCATGCATAGGAAATTTAACTGATATGATAAGGGAATAGGTTTTCCTCCAAGAAGAGCTATTATAACTCCCACGCCAGAGGATGTTCTGCACTTAGATCCATCAAAATATAATTCCCATATTTCTTCATCTTTTTGAATAGTCAACACATTCTCATCAGGAAATTCTTCTATATTAGATAATGCCAGGGGAGAAGGGGCATTAGCTAATTGGTTAGTCAAGGCTTGTCCTTTAGTTTCTTTTTTGTGAAACAAACTTGAGGTCAAACTTAGTTAATAGCATAACCCACTTAGCTAAGCATCTTGATAAATCTGTTTTATCAAAAAAGATGTTTTAGAGGATAGAATTTTTTCATTACATGTATTTCAACATTCAGTACTTTAATGTCTCAACTTACTAGTAGTGAATACACGAGCCAAAAATTGTTTCTCTATCCTTGTGTATCATTTCTCGTAATCAATCAAAGTTTGGATAATACAATAAACAAGATTCTCTTTACCATTTTCATCTTGTTGCACCAACAATGCTGCGAGAGCATGAGTCGATGTTGTTGTGTAAAGGATGAGCGGTTTGTTTTGCATAGTGGGTTGTAAAACAGGTGGACTAGCAAGATAACCTTTCAAACTCTCAAAATCCTTTTTACACTCGTCATTCCAAATAAAATGAGCCTCTTTCTTAAGGATATGTGTGAAATGTGATGTTCGATCTGCTAAGGATGCAAAAAAATGATGAATAGCCTAAATTCTTCCTTGTAAAGTGTGTAATTGAGAAATGTTTATAAGAGGTGGCATGTTAACTATAGCATCAATTTTCTTCATGTCCACCTGAATGCCCCTATGAGATATGATAAAACCTAAAAAATTTCCACTATCTACACCAAAGACACACTTTTTCGAATTCAATTGCATGTTATATTTTCGCATTCACTCAAAGATCTTCCAAAGAATATTCACATTGTCTTGTCTAGTTGAAGATTTAGCTAGAATATCATCAACATAGTCTTCTGAAATCTTATGTACGTAATCGTGAAATATTAGTTTCATAGCTCATTGATAAGTTGCTCTTGAATTCTTTAATCCAAAGGGCATCATTACCCAACAAAATGTTCCCCAAATATTTGTAAATTCTATTTTGTATTGATCTTGAGGGCTGATAAAGATTTGATTATATCCAAAAAATCCATCCATGAATTACAACAAAGCATGTCCTACATTCAATTCTACTATCATGTCAATATTAGGAAGGGGAAAGTCATATTTTAAAGATTCTTTATTCAAATCACAAAAAAATTGTACACATCCTAATTCGATTATTTGGTTTTGTGACTGCGACAATGTTTGAGATCCAAGGAGAATAATCTATAGGTCATATGAAACCAACTTGGTGGAGTTTTTCAATCTCACCCTTAACTAGCAAGGCTATCTTAGGATTCATCTTTCGTATATTTTGTCTAACCAGTTTAGCATATTCAACAAGGACTATGTTGTGTGTCACTATCTCAGCATCAATTCCCAACATATTCAAATAATTCCAAGCAAAAAGTTTGGAAAATTCATGAAGCAGAGTTGTATGGTCTTCTTGTTCCTCATCATCAAGTAACTTTCCTATCTTGATCACTTTCTCTTTGTTGTTGATGTCCATCGGTATATCAATTTTATCTCCTAAAGGAAGTGCACATTGTTTCAAAAATTTAGGGTTGTATTCTTCTTTGTTCATGTCAATCTCACTACTTTCCTTTTCTTTGTATTTTTGTTTGGTGCTAATCATAGCACATGTAACCCATTTCTTTTGAGGAGGATTAGATGGTTTTTCATAAACTCCTAGCATTTCTTTCAAGGCTTCATCATCTTCAAAGTATTCCCATGATGGTTCACAAGTCATATCAAGCAATTCAAGATGCTTCAAGGTGAGATTGATTTTAGGTCTACACATGATGGTGTTGATGTTTAATGATGGCATTTTGTTTTCTTGTGTTATCTTAGAAGAACAATATCCCAAACCACTTTTTGCTTCCTATGTGTTAGGTTCTATAGGAACATAGATGCCTTGTTATTTATTTCCACATACTTTTCCACTATAACTCAATTGTTTCATAAGTTCATAACTCTTCCATAAAATCTTTCCATTTCTTTCAGGTTTGGTGGCTTTTGGTAATCTATCTCATCAAAATTAGTTGTATAGATTGTTTCATCTTCAAGAGTGATGAGGTAGATGCTTGTGAGTTTTTTAATGAATTCTACACTACCATTGGTTTCTTTTGTTTTTCATTTCATTTTCTTGTGATTATGTATTCTCCCATAAATGAAGGTGTGAACTCCATGGAACCCCAAACATCTTCCAATAACTTTGACACTGTTTCTGTTTATTATTTATCTTCTTTCATAGGTTCTATGTTGGATGTTGGAATTAATGTGTTTAGAGGACTTTTCATTCCTTTTTCAACTTGTAAACAACTTTCAGGCTTGGGGTCTATTTCAATTTGGTATACTTTATTGTTGTAAACATACTTCATTATATGATAAAGAGTTGAAGGTACTGCATGCATCTCATGAATCCAAGGTTGCCCTAAAAGAAGATTGTATGAAAGGTTATCAAGCATTATATGAATACAAGTTTGCAAGGTAGCCTTTCCAACTATAATAGGTAAAGTAATCACACCCAACAATTGTTTTCCTATATTATCAAATCCACAAATTGATAAGGAATCAGGTTAAATTTTTGACTTATCCACACCAAGTTTATCTAAAAAGGTCACACTACACATATTAAGAGTGGAACCATTCTCAACAAGGGTTATTTTTATTCCTAACCTATTATGAATAGCAATTATCATGAAGGCATCATTTCTCTTTCTCATTTCCAAAGGAGGTAGCTCATGTTGATGAAAGGTAATGTCTACATTAATTGTATTCATTCCTTGTATTAGAGCTGCCACATCATTTTCATTTGTACCAGAGGGAACCATTACTTGTTGCAAGGCAGTTTGAATCATAGTGTGATAATTAGGTGAATTCTAAATTAGGTCCCATAAGGATATCTTTGCAAGAGTATTCCTAAGTTATTCAACAATATCATACTCCTTCCCACTATGCGAAGGAAAATGAGAAGCACTAGGCAAGATGGGATTAGGCAAAGGTAAGGTTATTGGGGTTGGTTTCCTTGGTTGCGAATTGTTTCGAGTGTTATATGTATGAGCTATGGTATTATAACTGGATTGCTGCAAAAAAATATTCTTAGGTGGGTAATGAATAAGTTTAGGCTTGTTTTTATTTTGAGGTTTGTGTGAAGGCGGGTAAAGGATAAGTTGAGGTTGAATCACGTTGACTTCTCTTGTTTTCTGTTTGTCATAGCCAACCTTAATGGATGAACCTTTTGAGATGAAGTCAAGGGCTTCATCTAACATGCCAAAGTCCTCACTACTAAAAGGCTTGAGGTTTAGGTTAACTTAGACAAAGAGATTTGACAAAGTCAAATAACTATGCTTTCTCCAAGTGGTTCATCGGTCCATAGGTGCTTTCGGTTTTGTTTTCTAGTGAATGCCAAACGTAATCTAATCTAATTGAACTATGAACTAATGCTGAAAATGAAAAGTACAATAAGCTAATTCTAACCACAATTGAAATGAATGTAAACTAAGCTAAATCTAACGAAATGAATGTAACAAAAACTTTGCAAACTGAAACACCTAACTAACGACAACAAATTGAAACACAAAAATAAAGAATTTAATGTTGTAAACTATAGTTTAAAATATGAAATGGGACTAAATCACCTAGAGGGGTGTATGAGTCCCACTTAGGGTTTTTCATAGGTTTGAATAGTGAAAAATAGTCAGCACAAAATACTTAGAAACCAGGCAAAATCTCTTGTACTAGGACTAAATTGCCTAGGGGGCATATGAGTCCCAGATTAGGGTTTTTGCATTGTTTTCAAAAAAATTGGTGTGAATGTTGTGTTTTCTGGTTTGAATGATGTCTAATCTAAGTGAAAATATAGATTTTAAGTCAATTTCAATGATGCAAGATGCAAGAATGTAACCTATATACACTTTCACTAATGCAAGATTTAGAAACCCTAGATGCCAATTAACTAATGAAAAACCTAATGCAATATTAATGCAAGCTAGATCTAGGATGATGATGCACTCCAAATCAAAATTATGATGTTTTAAATGTAGGTTCACCAAAATGAAAGGTAAAAAATTATCATGGGCTATGGTTTAGGACATAGAACAAAAATCTTCTTCACTCTCTCATTCAAGGAAAACCTTAGAGATCTCAATCTAAGGTATGCAAATGAGAAAGAGATCTTGCAATAGGTTTCTTCTAGGGTTTGATTAGAAACTAAAGAGGGGTTCACCACCAAGCTAGGGCTTGGAAAGACAAATGCAATACTTAATGACTAAACCTAATGATATGCAAGGTTTCAATAAATGACCTAGAAAAGAGTATAAATCTGGACAACAAACTAAGAAAACACAGAAGTGCACCTGAAAACCTAAAAGAGCATGGAATCCACTCTGAAATGTTGAAAATGTTGGTTTTAGGGTACACTAGGAATCATATGCTACTTATGGCATATCAGTCTCAATCTAGGGTTTCTAGACTGGAACATGTTTTTGGTAGTGTAGATTCAGGATCGTCAAAATTTTAGAAAATTACCTGTAGTGGGACTCATACACCACTTCTGGCATATCAATCCCTTCCTGATTTTTTGGGAATTAAAGGTCCAAATCTTGCTCAATCCCAACTCTTCCTTCCCAAACTGATTTCTAGATCTGAATCTACAAAAGGACCTACAAAACATAATATAGTGTTGATTTGCTTATGGGGGGTTTTCCTTAGTCAAACCCCTAGTTTAGTAATTAAACCTAGATATAAATAATTGATCATGAATGTAAATATGAATGCAAACCCTAACCTTAAGTGTGTCTAAGATTAGGGAACCAAAAATGCAATTTAACCCTATTGCAATTTTCTAGAATGAGATGCATGTATGAAGCATGAGGATGAATGACTCACTTTGGGAGATCTCTAATCACCTTAATAAGCCACAATAATACATATACCTTCCTTAGGTTGAAAGTAGAGTGATCATGGAGGATGGAATTACTTAGGAAACAAGTTATTAGGTGTGGTTTAATGGCTAGTTGCATCTCCTCAACCTAGAATCCATCATGATTCACCATAGGCAACCATAATCAACCCTTGAAAATTCTAGATCTTGAATGAAAGTGAGCTTGAAGACTTGAAAAAACACTATAATGTTGCTCCAAGACTTCAAATTTTCTTACTCTTGAAAAATTAAATGCTCTTGTGAAAGAATGCTTGAGTGCTTGTGAATGCTTAGATCTTGAAATTGCTCTTCTAGATTAAAAATAATGACTTAACAACTTGTTTATATATGCATTACACCTAATTTACCATTATTTAGATCTCAAAAGCCGACATCAAAAAAAATTTTAAATTTAAAACTTGAATTTCTTGCTCAAACCCTAAAAAGTGCCCAAGAGGGACTCATACACCACTTGTGTCATATGGGTCCCACCTAGGGGGAATCATACACCCAAGGTGGTGTATGAGTCCCACCTAGATTTTTGGGATGGTTTGTTAAAAAATTTAATGTTTTTGATGATTTTGTTAGGTTTTTGGTTGAAATAAGCCTTAACATCTAAAATAAAGGGTATTAGGAGCCTGTTAATGATGATTTAAATGTTTTTTAATGCAAGGGTGCTAAAATAGGTCCAAATTAAGTGTGAAATTGTATTATCTCCTAGAGCGTACAATTTTCTACACTACACTGTCAAAGGAAATACTTAGCAAATTTCCTGATAAACCACACATTCGAGACCAAATTGCATTATACATAAGTCACTAGCAATACTTCCACATTATGTTAGGATGATCATAAGAATTTTGACATCAATGAAAACACTGGATCAAGCAATATATACACCTCATGCTCATGTTTCCAAACTACATCATCAATGAAAAAGTTCCAAATTCCAACAATATTAATGTCAAGAGCATTCAAGAGTAGCATTACTAGCAACAATCAAGATCCTAACATCATGTCAAAGTTTATGTGTGTTCATGTTCTCTTGTGAAGGATAACAAGCATTGTAGATCCTCAAGCATCCAAGCATTCAAGCAAATCAAGTAGGAAAGATCTAATTCCTTTGAAGAGATGTGTATGACTTTAACCCTTCAAGGAATCCACTGAAGGGTGGTGAGTTTCAACAAGTGTTCATTCATCATTTCCTTCCCATTTTATTATATTTTTATCAAGGTTTAATTACCAAACCAGGGTTTGACCAAGGTAAACCCCCATACAAACAAAACACACATTTTTACCCTTTATGTACATGTGCATATTACAAGTTGAAGAAGGATTGAAGAGGTCTTGAAGAGTAATTTTACATTGTAGAATTTTTTTTCATCAAAGTTATCAAGACATGAAAACTAAGTTGTAGAATTTATTTTTGTTATTTTGACAAGTTTGCAAGCAAAAATCAACATCTCATATCTAACATCAGAGGACTATAATAAGTGTTAAATTCAAAGGCCCTATCAAGGACCCATTTTCCAAAGGGTGAACCAGAACTCCTGCACATTCTAGAATTAGCATTTGGTGACAAGTACATGCTATCAAACCCTTCTCAAATTTTCCTACAAATTGTTGTTTCATTTTATGTACATTCAAGAATCTATAATTTGCAAACTAGGTCATATAGTTCATTTAGTTGCATTATTTTAAATCATTCCTAATAAATTTTTGTCATTAAAGAATCACCAACTTAGGTACAATTGACTCACCTTTGAGGTTGAAATTCAATCTCTTGGCCTTGTTGGTTTGCATTCTTAACAAGATGTTTGTAGAAGAGGGAATTTAAGCCATAAATATCCTTTACACTAAGGGAATTAGGGTTTTCCCCCTTTTCCCCATCATTTCACTAGAGTATTCCCTCTTGACCACCATCAAACATTGTATGTGGAGGTAGTAATACCAAAACATGGATTGACTTAAGAAAGCCCCTATACAACACAACCTTTTCCCTTACTTTCATGTGTTGGTTAGATCTGGATGTTTCAATAAGTGATAGTCTCAAAAAGCAACGTGCAAACCTCAACCATAGTCTAGGGAACATCACACCCTAGTCCATCCAATTCAAGCTCAAATTCACAGTGTAGGTTACTCATTGTCCTCATTGTTCTCATTCCTAGGATCCAGGTCAGTTTTGAAACTTTTTTTATTTTTGTGTATGTAATAAATTACATTTTCATATCTAGGGCTACATGTCAAATAGTTTTTGTCAAATCACATATAAAATTGATCACCCTCACCACTCAAAAAAAAACATAAATCATAGGAGGTTGGATCTCCCTTTTTTCGACAAGTCAATCATTAAACCCTACTTAATTTTGTATAGTCGTAAAATTACACCTCTCACAATTTCCCATATGTTCTTGCACCCACTTTGGTGTTCACTCCCCTAGACTTGTGTAGGCTCATTTTCACCCCTGCATCAACCTTTTTCCCTTCTTAGGATGCTCCAACACCCCTTTTCAGCAGGTACCCTTGCACATTGGCCTTGCATTGAACTTTTTTCTTTTCCCATTCATGTTTTTTTGTAGCGTGATGTGTTTGGACACTAGTGCATCATTCGGACGCCTGCGCACCGTGTTAGCATCTTACGACATTTCAACATTCAAATGATTGTTTTTGTGCATGCTTTCCACTTGTGCCTCCTTTGGTCGGTGGTAATAGCTTGAGATGCCTTGTAACCACCTGGGAAGCTTCTTTTCCTTCCTTAAATGCTATATTTTCACTTCATTTTCAACTCTCTTCTATCAATAGCTTCATTTTAGCTTCTAACTTCCTCTAGCTTCATTCTTCTAAGTGCTTCTAGCCTCACTCCAACTCTCTTCTACTTCTAGCCTCTCTCTTGCTTTGGCTTTAGCTTTCTACACTCCAGCTCTTGCTTGCACAACCCATATAATTTTCTATAGCAGCTTCAAGCACTTTCAAGCTCTCTTAGCTTCACTCTTGCAGCTTCATCTCCCTCATCTCATGCTTGTGAACATCTTGGGATTCCATATCCCCCATCTATTACATCTCATACTTTGTGATATGAGTTCTCCTTCTTGAGCGAGGATTGCTTTTACAACCTCTTTTGTAATACAGGTTCTCCTTGAGCGGGGATTGCTTTTATCACTCATACTTGGTGGTGTGGGTTCTACTCTTGAGCAGGTTTTTCTTTCACCGCACGCTTTGTTCATTTATCTCTTTCTCTATCTATTTGGTTGTCTGTGGAGGTGGGAACACCAAAACGGGGATTTGATTGAGGCAAACCCCTATACAACCCCAACACTTTCTCTCAATCTTATAGATGTAGAAATTAAAAATATCTACTAGCTGGAGGCTTCATTACTTGGATTTTTGTAACCATCTTATTTCATTTCTTCTTCTTATCTTTATCATTTCTATTTCACTTTATTTCAATTCTATTACATTTTGTTACTTTATCACATTTTGTAAGTTTTCAGCAATCGGAGTAGAAGTAGTCATTTAGCTATTTTCTATGATAAGTTCACTTTTTGGTCCATATTGTTAAAGTTGTGAAATCCAACCTCACAAACCCCGAAGATCACCTGCATGCAAATAACCTGTCACAGAAAGAAGACATTCCAAACAAAGGACAAAGGTGCTCTAAAAGCTGAGAATGCACTATTCAGAGAGAGATAAAATACAATGATCAATCCTTATAAAAGGAGATTGTGCAACCCTAAAGAAACCCTAATAGGTAGACATTTAATAATTCATATAATTATTAAATGCCACAATATGCAAACTAAAGTGAAATCTTAAGAGAGGAATAAAGGTAACTTAATTAACATAATTAAGTTAAAACCTTTACTCTAACACCCCCCCTTAAGATGAGCAAGAGTGTAGCTACAAACATGTGTAAGAAATAAAAGGTAACTACAATGCATGAAAGCAAAGAAGGGTCCCGACAACTAGGCCTGATCAGGTACCCGAATACAACCAAATCTTTATAAAGTGGAGAAAGGGAGAAAACTTCATGGGAACAAAACTCCCCCCCAAAAGAGAGAAAATAAAAGAATGAAATGCACTAATGAAAGAAGGATAGGAGGTGGATTACATGATACCCCCCATAGATAGCTTCTATCATATAAGTACATATACAATGGTCTCCATAGGAGAGATATAAAGAGACAAGAAGGCCCCCCCACAATGAAGAAACTCCTGTCGCAATGATGGATGCTTGATGTAGAATCCAGAAAGAGATCCTGAAGTAGAAATTAATATTCCTCCCCTTGGAAAGAAACGGATCCAAAGGATGATGTTGAAGAAACCCTGTGAAGAGTGATGAACCAATCTGTCTCAAGGTGTGTGCCATGATAGGATATTGAAGAATCTCTCTATCTAAACTGAAAAAAATGATGCCAAATCCAAAATGATGTGAAGAATCCTAAATTGCAACCTTTGAATGCATATATAATGGTGGGCATACAATGATAACCTGACTATCAAGGTAGAGGAGATGAATGTCCTTAAAATAATCCTTAAGATTTGCATTGTGAGACTCAACAAACAAGAATGTGTCTACAAGATAAGAATCCCATGATGTAGTAGATAATGAATGACCAAGATGGTCATGATGCTGAACTAAATCCATAGGGGCCAATGTGGCGATACTGATGTCATCAGGAACAATGGATGATACATGTATAATCTCAGTCTAAAGAGTGGGAAGTGTGAGACAAGCCTCTGATCCATCAGAACATGTAAGGGTGTCTAAATACTCAAGCTCCTCTAAAGTATCATGATCAAAGGGTGTATTATCTCTCCAAGCAATGGGTAAGAGACAATTTGAAGCAGGATCCTATGGGAATGGAGAGAGATTGGGGTCTCCATAGATCTCCCAAAGAAGTGTCCAAAGTGGGTGGGGACAGTGAATTTCTAATATAGCCCACACAGTGTCATCATCAACAGTAGACAATATAAGTCCTACTATGTGATCTCTAATGATATCCCAAGCTAGTTTTCCCTCTGAAGTGGTTGGTTTAGGTATGATATCATACAAATAAGGAAAAATATTAAGCCACCTACAATGTGTAAGTATGCCCTTTTCCCATGACTCATAATTACCTCGTTCCAAAATTACAATTGAAGGGTGAGTAGAAAAAAACATGGCAACTCTTCAAAATAAAAAATTAGAGACTAAAACCCTTAGTACTGATAAATCAGATCAAAATATGCCATCTCACACAAACAGATCCTTTCCAAGTGCCAAAACATCCAAGTAATTGACAAAATTGTGAAAAAACAAAATACTGAATAAAATGTACCTAGGACAGATTCTAGAAAAATAAATGATATATCTAGAAAGAGCACATAAACACTTTCCAATTCCTATTCGTTTGCAAAAAACAGAGTCCGTACGCAAAAGTTATGCCCCCAAGAGTGCAAAAAACATGTTCTAACTTTGACTGAGAAAAAAAGCATCAAAACTAAAAAATAAGGAAATAAGACCTCCACCATTAGATCGGCACCAAAATTACCTTTCCAATAGTATCTCTTTTTTGAAAAATGGAGACCGTATGCCCATTTTACACCTGATTTAGTGAAAATGCTCCAATTCGCCCAATAAAGCCTTCTATAGCCCTCAGGGGCTAAAAAATAAAGCCCCTACTCACTTGGACAGACCAAGGGGCTGGCAGTCAAGGGCCTACAGCGGAGCCCTTGGTCACTGATATGACCTCGGGCTGGGCTGGCGAGGGGCCGGGGGCTGGCGGTAGCACTCGGTCGCTGACGTCACCAGCTGTGGGGGTTTTGAAGCCCTCGAGGGCTACAGACCAGTTGAGCGGCGCTGAGGGCAGTGGTGGGGGAATCCACTACTAGGGATGGCGGATGGGAGGCCGCTGGGTGGAGTGGTGGTGGTGGGAGACTTTTTCACTGGCCGTGCAAAACGTCTGGGATTTTTGTGATTTTTTATTTTTTATTTTTAAATCAGCCTCATGAAGCGTGCCTTGGGGCCAAACAGCCTTGGGGCAAAATTTTCTTGCCTTCTAATTCAACTATGTCCAAATTGGAAAAATTTATATGAAAATAGGGGTTTTTGGGCACTTTAGACTCAATGGCGAGGTCCATTTTGTCCAAAAATGCCCATAAAATTAGGCGACCCCTAGATCCACAAAAAAGACAATCTGGCTTGAAACCCTTGCACAGAAAAAATGTTGTGAAAGAATATCTTCAAATCACAAATAGGAAGCCACAGGTCTGGAGCTCTGATACCATGTTCAAGTTGTGAAAGCCAACCTCACAGACCTCAAAGATCACCTGCATGCAAATAACTTGTCATAGAAAGAAGACATTCCAGACAAAAGACAAAGGTGCTCTAAAAGCTGAGAATGCATTATTTAGAGAGAGAGATAAAATAAAATGATCAATCCTTATAAAAGGAGATTGTGCAACCCTAAAGAAACCCTAATAGGTAGACATTTAATAATTAATATAATTATTAAATGTCACAGTATGCAAACTAAAGTGAAATCTTAAGAGAGGAATAAGGGTAAATTAACATAATTAAGTTAAAAATTTTACTCTAACACGTATGAGATGCCAGTGCACCTCTAGGATGCTAGTGCACCATGTTGTCATCCATATTCCACGTTGTCGTCCTTTGGCCAAGAGCTTGTCAGTTTGTCCAGAGAATCTTCGTGACTTGCTTTTTTTTATTCTAGAACTCTTGTCGTTGTTCGTTGAGGTAGTTTAGGGAAGTTTCCCCAGTGAGGCTCTCTGAATGAAGTGAACTTGTGAGTAGCGAATCCTCCTCTACATTTTGGTGAACTTGACGTGAAGAGGGTACTTTTTGAAAAACCTAGGAATTTATTCACCCCTACTTGGTGGGGTCATAACTTTTGACTCGGTGATCGGAATTCAGAACCGTTTGCACCATTGGAAAGGTCTCCTAGAGAACTAGTTCAATACCTAAAATACAAGTGCCTTCAAAAATAAAATTTTAGGGACTGACATAAGCTCCAACCTTAAATTCTTCTCTAAAGACCTCCGAAAATGTGAATGACTAGAACATATAAAATACCGAAAAAAATGTAATGAATTTAATATCTTCTTTTATTAGCTTAGTATCTAATTTTGTTCAAAATGTTAATGATGTTCCATTTCATGGATGTGATGGTGACTTGGATTTTCCTATTTCACTTGATATCTTTGATTCTTCTCACAAAAGTCCTCTTGCTTCGAAGGATATTTTGTTGCAAGAAGATGAAATCATTGATACCTTTCTTAACATTACTCTACATTCTCTTCATTCCAATGCACTCTCCTCTAGAGATGATGCATTAGTGAATGATGAATCTCCCTTTAATTCCAATGCGTTCTCTTCTAGAGATGTTGTGTTCGTGAATTATGAATCTCCTATTCCCTCCAATGCACTCTCCTCTAGAGATGTTGCATTTGTGAGTGATGAATCTCATCTTTCTTCTAATGCACTCTCTTCTAGAGATGATGCATTAGCAAAGGATGAACCTCCTTCCACATCTGATCCTCCTTGGATTGATTTTGATAATATTTCTTTGAATAATTATTCTACTAGTTGTGAGGATTTTGTAAATGTAATCTATGTCTCTGCTACCCCTCAAAGGCCTAAGAGACCAGTCATTTATGTGACTCCACCTAGTCCTTCTCCTAAAAGGATTTTTTCTATTGATGATCTTCCATTTGATAGTAATTCCCTTGATCTTTCTAAGGCTCCCTCTTATAGAGTGGTAGCCCATACTTATGAGAATAGGATGAATAAAAAACCAAGTCTTCCTTCAACACCTAAACTTACAATGGAAGCACCTGGTGATTACGATCTTGTTGAGCAACCTTGGGTTGCTCTAGCCAAGATCTCACTATGGGACTTTCTAATTCAGTCTGCTCCAGTTTATCAAGGCATGCTTCAAGAAGCCTTGCAAAATATCCTCTTGCCTTCTTTTTCTAGGCCAACGAATGCTAATGCATTGATGGTGTATATTTGTGTGGATTCACCGAATATTACATTCTATCTACAAGAACTCCCACCCCCGGAAGTACAGAAGCAAGTGGATCCTCTGATGATTATAGTTAACATTAATAATTATTGGTATTAGACATACTCTTGTTCACGTCAGTTCGGTGTTCAATGTATCTAGCATCGATCTATTGCCTAAGATTAATATTGATTAATCTTCTCTTAATGCTTCTTCTATTGTTATTTGTGGGTTCGATAATGTTGGTCGAAAAGCCCTAGACATGATAGTCTTGCATTTGAGGTTGGGACCTATTACTGTACCCACCCTTGTATATGTTATGGCAAAAAAATTACCTTATAACCTTCTTCTTGGTAGACCATGGATTCAGGCTATGGGTACAGCCCCGTCTACCTTGCATAAATCTATTAAGTTCACCTATAACATTAAAGTAGTCATAGTCAAGGCTGACCCTAAGGATATGCACTTATGTGAGATGGCAGCTGTTGGTCAAGCTTCGGTTATGCCTACTCTTATCCCTTCAGTATCTTCCAGTGTGGCGATGTTTACTCCAACAGTACCCACTACAAAGGATACTCTTGAGATAAATTTCCTTGAAGACCTTCTGAAGAAAGAAATCTCAAGTCTGCTTTTACCTCTTCTCAAAGGAATGCATGTCTTGGTGATGATTGGGGTTCCTTAGACTTTACAGACTCCTTCATTAGGGAATATAAAATCGACCCGATCCACTTAGACCTTCCGATAACATCATTTGAACCTGCTATCAAAGATGGTTATTCTTTTGTATCACGGGATAAGGTGAATGTAAATTGTAATATTCTTAGTGTTGATCCTCCTTGTGAGGAAGATGATCACACTGCCATTGAAGAGGTTAATGGTGGTAATCATATAAAGAAGGTTGATGGTGATCCTGTAAAAGAGTATGATCCCCTTTGCTGGAATAACACTCTCTATGGAGATCCTCCTCCTTTGTCTTATATCTTTGCACCTTCTTCTTGTGAGCAGTCAAACTTTTCTCCACAAGATAAAGGGTTGCTTTCTGCTCCTCATTCTTTATCTAAGAAACATCATATCTTGTTGAGGATTCTAAAAGCCCGCTTAATTACTCTTCCTTCTCCTACTCGTAAGAAATTTCATAAGAATGATGAAGAAAATTATTCTTTTTGTGCATATCATCGAGTGCCTAGCCATTCCACTAGTGAATGTAAGTCCTTGAAGAATAAACTACAACAACTTCATGATTCAGGTGCCATATGTTGATGCACCTGCCTCTTCTTCGCATGACAAGCGATATCAGGGTTTACCTCTATCTTGCATGCTCTAAATATCTTGCATGGTTCTCCTCCCCTGTATGCTGGGGGCAGTGATGACTTTTTCTGGAGATGTGTGTCTTTCTAATTAACCCTCTCTTCTCTATGTCTTTCAAATGAAGTGTCCCTTGAGTGGACCCCTTCTTATTTTGAAGGGTTCCTGAGGGACCCTCTTTGAAAGTTTGTATCTCAAATCAATTCTATGGTGTCTAGTTTGGGGGAAGCCTGACTAGACCTTGCTTTTCAAACAATGCATCCCTTAAGTGGATCCCTCTTCTTTTGAAGGGTTCCCAAGGGAGCCCTTTGAAATATTTCCAATCTATCGACAGTCTGTGTGACTGTCTGCTTACTTTCCTACATGGCCACTTTCACTTTGTAGGTGCACCTATGAAGTTGCTTTTTGACTCTATGAAGTCCCCTTCCTTGGGTTTCCTCCATGTGAGAGATCTTGGGGGATACCTCCCTATAGGTCTGCGAGTTTGTAGGGTGCTTTTTCTAAGCTTCCTCCATGCGATAGATCTTGTTGGTTGCTCCCCTATAGGTTTGCAGGTCTGTAGGGAACTTTCTTTGGGTTTCCTCCATGTGAGAGATCTTGGGAGATACCTCCTTGTAGGTCTGTAGGTCTATAGGGAAATTTTCTGGGTATCCTTCATGTGAGAGATCTTGGAGGATACCTTCCTTACAGGTCTGTGGGTCTGTAAGGTGCTTTTCTTTGGTTTCCTTCATGTGAGAGATCTTGAAGGACACCTTCCTTGCAGGTCTACGGGTCTGTAGGGTGCTTTCCCAGTTTCCTCCATGTGAGAGATCTTGGGGGACACTTCCTTGTAGGTTTATGGGTCTATAAGACACTTTTTCGGGTATCCTTCATGTGAGAGATCTTGGAGGAAACCTTCCTTCCAGATATGCAGGTTTGTAAGGCACTTTTTTGGGTATCCTTCATGTGAAAGATCTTGGAGGAAACCTTCCTTGCAGGTCTATGGGCCTGTGAGGTACTTACATTCTTAAATTCTCTCTTCTCTTCTCTTTTGTATATATCGGATCAAAGATCTACATTTTCTTCATCCTATGTATATGCCCTTCCTCTCTTCATTTTAGAATTCCTCTATGTGCTATTTCTTAATTTGGTGACAACACATAGTACTGAGACAACCTTCTACATCGAGGTCTCTTTCACTTTGCTGACTCAAATCTTGTAGTTTTTTATGTTCTAACATTGTTGTCTGGTGCAAGTTTTTCTTGTCTAATGTATTTGTTTTGTAGGTCTTCAAACTGGGGGCATGCTTCCTTGGTTCGAAGAGTTGTCTGCTTCCTCTACAGTATCCTTTTTGCATATGATGTTATTTATGTTTAGTATATTTCCTTTAGCGTGCATATTAGCATAGATTCATATGCCCGCTAAAGTGGGGGTAAAATGTATAGTCATAAAATTGCACCTCTCACAATTTCCCATACATTCTTGCACCCACTTTTGTTTCCACTCCCCTAGAACTTTTGTAGGATCATTTTAGCCCCTGCATCATCCTTTTTCCCTTCTCAGGATGCTCCAACACCCCATTTCAATAGCTACCCTTGCGCGTCCGCCTTGCATCGAACTTTGTGCTTTTTCAGTTTGTGTTGTTTTGTAGTGTGGTGTGTTTGGACACTAGCATTCCACATGGATGTCCACGTGCCGTGCTAGCATCCTGCAACATTTCAACATTCAAACAACCTATTTTGTACATGCTTTCCACCTGTCACCTCCTTTGGTTGGTGGTAATAGCTCGAGATGCCTTCTAACTGCTCAGGAAGCTTCTTTTCCTTAAATGCTATCTTTTCACTTCATTTGCAACTCTCTTTTGTATCTAGCTTCATTTCAACTTCCAACTTCCCCTAGCTTAATTCTTCTAAGTGCTTCTAGCCTCACTCCAGCTCTCTTCTACTTCTAGCTTCTCTCTTGCTTTGGCTTTAGCCTTCTACACTTTAGCTCTTGCTTGCACAACTCCATATAGCTTGCTATAGTAGCTTCAAGCACTTTCAATCTCTCTTAGCTTCACTCTCGCAACTTCATCTCCCTCATCTCATTCTTGTGTACATCGTGGGATTCCATATCCCCCAGCTATTAAATTTCATACTTTGTGATATGGGTTCTCCTCCTTGAGCAGGGATTGCTTTTATCACCTCTTTTCTGATACAGGTTCTCCTCCTCGAGCGAGGATTACTTTTATCACTCATACTTGGTGGTGTAGGTTCTACTCCTGAGTGAGTTTTTCTTTCACCACATGCTTTATTCATTTCTCTCTTTCTCTATCTATCTGGTTGTTTATGGAGGTGGGAACACCAAAACAGGGGTTTGATTGAGGCAAACCCCTATACAGCCCCAACACTTTCTCTCAATATTACAGATGTAGGTATTGAAGATATCTACTAGCTAGAGGCTTCATTACTTGGATTTTTGTGAGAATCTTCTTTCCTTTCTTCTCCTTATCTTTATCATTTCTATTTCACTTTATTTTAGTTCTATTACATTCTGTTACTTTATCACATTTTGTAAGTTTTCAACAATCAGAGTAGAAGTAGTCATTTAGCTATTTTATATGATAAGTTTTATTTCTAGTTCATACGAGACGCTAGCACACCTCTAGGATGCCAACGTGTTGCATGGTCGTCTGTATTCCACATTGCCATCCTTTGGCCAAGAGCTTGTTAGTTTTTCCAGAGAATTTTCGTGACCTGCTCTTTCCGCTTCTAGAACTCTGGCCGTTGTTCCTTGAGGTAGTCTAGGGTACTTCACCCCATGAGGCTCTCTTAATGAAGAGAACTCATGAGTAGCGAATCCCCCTTCTCTAAAAAAATATTTTTAAATATTGAATCAAGTGAAAAGGAGATAATCCTAGTTAATCTAATTGGATCTAGGATCACTTTTCCTACTCAACAATCCTAATATTTTAACATGTTGTAAGGTGCAAAGGTTTAGTGTAGAGCCCACATTTATAAATACACATTTGACTTGTGATTGGTAATGAAATATTTGATGTGAAGTGGAAAATTATGTGAAGGATGAAGGGATTGCATTTATTTAGGAAAAAATCATAATATGGTGATCAAAATTAAGGTTTGTAATAAGTGCCATGAAATAGGAGTCAATGGCATAGAAACACTCAAATATTTCAAGGCTTTATCCAATATTTCTTGAAAAACATGTAATTATTTGTGAGGATCCAAGATAAAAATACTTATAGAATTTTTCTCAAGTTCTTTAAAAAGGTCATATATTTTTGGAGTCGATAGAGGGATTCCTAAGATGGTGGCTATTCCTTTATGTGTTATAACAATAAGTATAGTGGGGGGTTATTTTTATCATGATTTCATTTATATATTGATAGTGTTAGAGTAACGAACAAAATCAAGCTCCCAAGATAAAATACAATGCAAAATATCACTTTCCACAAGAAAGGATCAAGAGAAAAATATTTCTTGATTATGATACATAATGAATTATATCATTGATCAGAGATAGTACCTCCTTACAATATGTACATATAATTCACTTCTTATATAAACAAGGAAGGTCAACAAACATGATTAACTAGGATTATGACAAGTGTCTTAATCATATATCGATAAGATCACATGTTCACTAGAGACTTCTAGAAAGATTCCAAACTTCCTAAGTAAAATAAAACATGTGGAAATGTGGGAATAGGACCTAACTAATGACTAGTTAGATAATGTACCTTGTTCACACTACAAAAGGAAACTATATAGGTAAAACCCTTGTTCAACTTAACACTCCCATTAAGTGCAAATTAGGAATAATGATGATCAAATCAAAATGATGCAAAGATGATGACGAGTCTTGACTACTAGGCCATTTTGGGTACCCATGTACAAATACAATCTCTCACAAGTGGAGAAAAGGAAAAAATCTAGTGGGATAAAACCCATCTCCAAAAGAAAGGAAAAAAAATGAAAAATGAGAAGATTAAATATGAATCCCCAAGGACTAATTATATCACTAATATACAATCAATGAATCCCCCATAAAAGGGAAAAAATAGAGACTATGTATCCCCTCTATAATATGTAATGTCATATAGTAATGGTGAATGCTTGAAGAAAAACATAATTCAATTCCTACAAACGAGAATTCTTACTTTGGGAAGAAATAAATCCAACTATAAACACATTAAAGAGTCCCATTCTAGATAGGAATTAGTTGGAAGAAAGATGAAGATGTATGATGATGGTGTTTATGAAATAAAATCATGTGTCACCATGTCCATGGAGGATGATGATGCCACAATCAAATCAGGTACATGCCTTGAAATCAATAAAGATGGTGAAAAACTATGATCAAGTGTCATTTGATGATGAACAAGAACCAAAGACAAATATGATGGGAAAAAAAGTTAAGATGGTTTTTCCATAAAAGAGGAGAGATAACCCCTCAAATTTTTCCTCCAAATGTGAAATGTGATCGAGACTCCATAAATAAGCCTAAAATAATTGTCAAGTAATAATCCCATAAATATGAATATAAAAGACTATGATTTACCTATTAAAAGGGATCACTAGAAGCTCTCAAAGAAACAGCTCTAGATTTGGATGTAGCATTAAGTGATGATTTTTTTTTATCTCAATAGGAAGATAAGGAGCAAAAATAGAGCTCTTTGTGTCATCAAGATTCTCAAGAACTACATCATATTGAAGCTCCTCTAATGCATCATAATTAAAGGATATATTTTTTACATCATCAAGTGCAATGAGGAAATTTGATGCACGATTATCTAGGAATAGAGATATATGAGGCTCTCCATAGATCTAGCAAATTCTAGTCCAAAGTGTGTGTGGAACCTAATATTTGAGGTCATATAGAAAGTGTCTCAAAAAAATCTAGAACTAATCTTTATACCTGTTGGGATTGTCAAAATTTGCAAATTTGAAGTGCCCATTTGCAAATTTTGCCTCTGCACTCTTAGAAGTGCACCTGAAAAATTTGTCTGAATGACATACTTTTGAGGGCCATAATTTGGTTCCTATTGATTTTTGTGCAAAACCCATTGGTAAACCCACTTGTGTGACATATGTGAACATGAATTTCAATTTTCAGCTTCCCACGATGAGTTTTCACAGGGTTTTGAAAAGCAAAGCTGGAGGGTTTTGGCACTTTTTGTTGTTTGCAAACTTTTAGTTCTACAAAGTAGCCTCCTGTTCAAGTTTGAATTTTGCAAATGGATGATCGTGAAGTCAAAACTATTGTTTCTCTCCATTCTCCATCCATTCATGTGCCCCCATGTCAAGTTTCAGAGCCTCATGATCTGATTTTCTATTTTTTCGAGGTCAAAAGCAAACACAATTTGTTCAGTTTTGCACCTGCATTTTCTAAAACCCTTCAAGGAGGTCAACTTCAACCTTCAATATCTTTTGATGAGTGATTATTCAAGAAAATTTATCTTGCACACATACACAATGTACCTAAATGATTGTATGTCTCCAGTGGCAACTTCCCAGGAGTTGATTTGGTATTTTTTCAATGAGGTGATTTAGTGAGTTTTAATTGGTTTTGAACAACTGTTGTCGAAAAGTTCAACTGAACAACTTTGACAGTGAATATCTTTCACCTCGTGATCTCTTTTTCCTACCATCTTTTGCACTCCATTCTTGAATCAGATGTCTGCATGCTTGCAATTTTTCATGATTCTAGGAGATCGTTTGAATAGTTTTCAAGGGCAATTCCAGAGCCCACCTGGCTAGTTTTTCTCATTTTTCAAATGTGCCAGAAAACGGATTCTAATGACAACCCAATTTGAATTTTCTCGACATAAGCATTTACAAGCTGCCCTAGATCAATCCAAAGGTAAAATTTGTTTGAAAATTATTATTTTTTAGTCAGGCCCACAAGGGGACCCTACTTGTTGCACATAATTTGAGAACAATTGCTAACCAAGAGGGCAGTAGTTCATGAATTCCAAGGTGCTTACAAAAATATAAATAAAGCCAATATAAAAGGCAAGATATGCATCTGAATTGTGAAAGAACACATAAGACATGTAACTTGTTTGACCTAGTGAATTCAGGGACTTCAATGTCATGGAGCACAAGTGAAGAAGGTGATATTTCACTTTTATGTCACCATGGAACAAAGTCACAACTCCATTTAGTCTTGCTTGGGTGATTTGAATATTTACATGATACTGAAAAGGCCAATCTTCTTCATGCCATTATGGTTAAAATCTCTTCATATTGTGAATGTGTAATGAGAGCTCTTACACCTGCTAAAGAGGAAAATGAGAATTTAATGAGGAAGAAAATATACTCCCATCACCAAACTCTACACAAAGGAAAAAAGGGAAGTCACATGGGAATTTCATGTTTGTATTCATGACAATGTCGCCTTCAAATGGATGAGGTGTATTCTTCTCTTGATTCTAGATTTGGTACTACTGAGGGAGAGTTGGACTGTTATGTAGATGAAGCAAAGACATTTGTAGTAAGAATGAATCCCTCTTTTATGACGAGCTTTCAGATACATTGGACACTATATGTCATATTCCTTATTGATACATGACTTAACCTCTAGTGAAAATAATGGTGAATGTCAAGAGCTTGAGGAAAATCAATGTGAGGTACAAATGGAAAGCATTGAGGATGAATGTTAGAATTTAGAAATGGATCTTGTGCTTGAAAACAGTGTATGTTTTCATATAAATTATGCTTATGGTGTTGTGCTAGGAAATGAAGTTGCATAGAGGGGAATGACAATTTTTTATGACAAGTTCTGTATAGGAATCATATTCCTATTCTAGTAGCTCAAGATCACTGTCATGTGCATGCTATGGTGTAGGCTATAGGGTAGAATGGATGCAACCAACATACAATGCGAGAGTGGGATGATTGAATGATGTAAAAGAGATTTCATCAGTGCCAAAATGAATTTAAACTATTAGAGAAAGCAGTTCTTTCATTTAGGTTGTGCGTGGTGTTGGCACCAATGATAGAGGTTGTGCAAGTGAATGGAAGAAGATCCATGTAAACCACGAGCTTGGGGCTGCATTAAGAAAACTGAATGCACAAAGTCCTCATGTTAAATTTTCACTTGGAGCAAGCTTGGGAATTTAGCTCAATTGATTCACTGTGAGAGGGACATTCCAAAAATGGCTGCATGTTTTAAAGAAAGAGCTCAATATTTTTTATAGCAAGTTATTCAGCTCCAAGCCTAACACCATATGGAGGGATTCAATGGGGCGCCATTCAACAAAAAAAAAAGAAAAGCTCGATGCATTGATGAAACGTGTTTATGGAAAATAATTGAGGGTGCCAACGAAGGGATGCACTTGCAAAGGAAATGTATCATGAGTGTTTGAGGAGGTTTGAGAAACTTTTAAGAAAACACTATGAGCAAAGTGAAACATGGCACAAGTAAGGAGATCCAATGTGCAAGTGGAAGGAGGTATTTTGTTTGTGAGGTTGAAGATATTTCAAGGATGGAGAAGGATCGAATATTGCAGCCTATGCAAGGAGAACCCACGCCAACAATAAAGCATGGACCAGGAACATTATTTTGCTTGGAAAAATGCCTCTTCAAATGGGTCTCAGGAATTGCTATGCTGGCTGCGTATGTGCAAAATGGATTTGTTGAAAATGCTTTAACATTGAGATAGCCATGGCATTGGAATTAGAGCAAGATGTGGAAATTTTCCAAAGCATGGAGTGATTGAAATCTATAAATCACCAGTGAAAGGGGGTTGATCCATCTAAAAAGGCACACGACATATGGAATGATTGAAATGTCTTAAAAACTTTCAAGCAAACGCAACTAGCAAATGCAAGATTGTTGAAAGAGGTTCGATGGAGAGGCACCACCTAACTGTTGGCATAGAAATCTATCAAAGCACAACTTGGAGAAATAGCCATGTTGTAGGATTTCAAGTGAGATTGAGCGCTAGAATAAGGTATGAGAATCCATTGAAGCACGAAGGATAACTCATTTAAAAGGCAGAAGAAACTTCAAAAGTTGCACCAAATGCTTGAAGAGGTTGCGCTTGCAACAAAAAGTGCACACAAAATTATTTGTTGAAAAGGATTTATGAGATGTTAAGCAAATGCGTTTGGTAGATTTAAAGCCAAACTCAAAAATATTTTCCATCATCCATGGAAAAATTAAAGGCTCCACCGTTTAGGCAGAACAACCGCCATGATCGAGCGAGTGGAGAGGAATTTTTCATAGAGGAATGAGCGAATAGGTGAAGAAGATTTAGGGAAAGCATTGAAGAAAGAGGAGATCGATGGCAAGTGAAATCCTCACTATTCCTCACTAGTTCACAGCCTAAAGCTACCCACTGGTTACACTACAGGATCAGTGAGATCTCACCATGTGGATGTGGTCCCATCACCAGTTTTCACATGATGGGTAAATTTTTTAAAGGGGTCGATGCTTTGATTTTGAAAGCATTCACATGTTTGATAAAAACATAACATTTAAAATGGAAACATTGCCCATGAAATGCAAGTATGGGGGGTGAAATATTTTAATAGTTTGATGGTATTCTATTTAAAGTGTTTTCATTTTAAATGGTTTTATTTTAAATGTGAATTGAGGGTGAAAGGTGCAAATATAAAAGTGAAAATTTGAAACATGGGAAAATGTTTTAATCAGATCTTAAAGTGAAATATCAAATATTTCACTATGAGGTGAATGACAAATGAGCATAAAGTGAAAATGGAATGCACAGGAATAATTTTTTCCTGAAGTTCTTCAGTGTGAAAAAGGGCATTAAATGTAAAATGGCATAGGGTAAATATTTTATTTTCCCAGGTTAATGTAAAGTTAATTTAATATTCACTTTGTGATCAAATATTATGTGCTAAGAAGTAATGTGCAACACAGCAAGGAGAGTAAAAAAGGCTTTCATAGGAGTTTTCATGGGCACAAAGATATTTTTCAACTGTTGGGTAAAGGGAGTGGAATTCCTCATATGGGGGAATTTTTTGTTGCAGAACAACTTGGAGCAAAGAAAGAATTGGAGGAAATTTTTGTTGCAAAGAAGAGAGAGGAGACATTCTTTTGATTTTTACTGATTAACGATGGATTGAGCTGCTAGATGTATTCAATAGATCAACTTATGGAGCCTTCTATTATTCTATATCTTCTCTTCTTCTCTCATTTGTAGGGGGTTCTAATTTTATGTATGGGTTGGGTAGATAGAGAAATGTTGAATTCTGAGTCATAAATTGAGTCTGTAAAGCTGTACTTGCTGATTTCATGAGTAAATATCAGCCAATTTGTGCAAATAATTCATAAATGTCATCAAATTGTCTCCCACTTTGTACATCTTAGATCAGATGAATTCAATAATACAAAGTGTGTTTGATTTTTTCATCTCAAATTTTTTGAGATTGTTTTTTCTATTCATGGTTATGTTTCAATGAAATGGTTAAATTACTTTGAGCAGATAATTGTTATTTCAAGTGTGTAGGTTGGATATGATAAGAAGAATTGGATTGACAATAGGAGGGGATCTGTTGGTGTAAGACATTAACAGTTGCAAATCCATTGGTTGAAGGTTGTTTGTTGATGAATTCTCTTTATGCATTTGACTCCATGGCCTGGAATTAGGCACTGATCTGTTATTCAACTTAATGCATCTTAGAAACAAGTTTAAATTCAAAATCATTTTAAATCCCTATTGTTTGGTTGAGGGTTAGTTTTCTGCTTCCCAATTGTTGAGTGAGTATTGAAATACCAAGAATGCAGCCAAATTTGAGGCTATCAATTCTTTCCTTAGTTTATTTGAATTAGGAATTATCTGCTATAAAAAGCAATGTCTGTGTATGAGTGAATTAAGTTTTTTAGGCATTGTATAGGTTGACCCACCTTGGTCCTATAGAGCCAGAAGTGCAAAAGATCTCAGTCTTTGACCAAATCCTGTTAGTTGACCAAATCCACCATTAAGTCTGATCATTAGAAAGTGGCTAGTCTATAGGATTCATTGGACTATTCGATTTGGAACACCAACAAAATGGTGACTCTACTGGGGAGAATTTGAGAATCTCCAGTTGTAGACTATTCTATTACAGAGTCATATCATTTGCATAGAGTCATATTATTTTCCATTCTGAATTTGGCTCAAATATTGAAGGAATTCAAACCTAGAGAAAGAATTTGTTGTAGTGAACCTGAAGATTTCATGATCTGTGGTGCTCTGCTGGTGAAAGGAACTCATAAATAAATTTATCTATGAAAGAGCTTCATACTGTTTGAAGTTCAGTCCTCTAAGAAGAGAGGTGGTGACTCTGTTAGAAGAACGTATTGAAGAGGTGAATACAGTTCTAGATCTACAATATTTCCAAAATAGTTTGCAATAGCTACAACATTTCTAGTTATTCTTCACTCTTGGTTTTCAAGAAAATTGGGTATGAAAACCATATTTGAACTTCTTAGGAAAATACTTTGGTTCCCTATTGAGTGAATTAGCACTAAAAAAGGGAAAGGATAGTAATATTGAGTTTGCACACTCCTATTTGTTGGATTTATTATATTAAATGTAATTGCAGTTCCATTGAAAATAATTTTGTCTAGTGCTCAAATATTTTCTAGTGTGGATGGTTAGAATGCATTTGTGTATCCTAGGGATTTCCATCCATTTGCATTATCAAATGTTTCAAGCCCAGGTTATCTCTATGTCAATAATTGTGATAGTAATCCTTCATTTGGTCATGGTCGTGATTATGCACAATTAGTTGATCCTTGATTTGCAAAATATCGATGGATCACGAAGATAAAATAGCCATACTTGTAGACACCTCGATACAACTTGTCAAGAAGTGCCAAAAGTCTGATAATCCTCGAACATTTGGCACCCCAAAGTATAAGAACCCAAGTGTGAACAAGCCTAGGTTTAGTTGAGAATGTAATGTTGTATTTGAAAGGGGACTTAAAGAGATGGATGAAAGGCACCAGATGTTTCTACAAGCCCAGTTAGGACACAATCATAATGTGTCTACTTGCCAAGTTTATACACCTTTTGTCAATTCCTTTGATCCATTGTATGCTCAATTAGATTTTTCATGGGTTGATTACAAAGCTAAAAGTATGCCAACTCAAGTCTATAAGAAGATGCCTAGATTTAATCGATACAATGTATGTGAGGGAGATGCACATGTCAAAAAAATTTCCAGCTTCATGGAGAAACACTCATTTGGATATGATGACATGTGGATGATATTTTTTGCCAGATCTCTTGAAGCAAGAGCTAGGGACTGGTACTTGAGTTTTCCTGAGAAGGAATTTCCTTGTTGGGATAAATTAGTGAATACTTACATAGAATAATTTGCAAAAGAGCCTTTTGACCTTGTAACAAGGTTAAAGAAAATTAAGAAGCAAGATGAAGAGTCAAGCTTTGATTTTAGTCATAGATTTTCTGCTGCTCTTTCACTAATCCTTAAAAAATTTCAGACCTAGTACTCCAGATTACATTCATATGTATTTTGAAGCCTTTGAGGAGGGATCTAGTGCATTGTTAAAAGATTTCAGAATATTGAGTATGAAGATGGCTTACACATTTCTAGATAATTTGGAGAAACAGAGGAATGAATATGTGCAAAGTTTGCTATCTTCAATTGTACGAAAACATTCTAATTAAATAAGCAGCTATGTGAATGCAAATGATCAGAGCTCTTCAGACAAGTGCATACTTGATAAGGTAGAAGATGAGAATGATACATCATCAGGTGATGAGGAAGTTGTCTTTAAACAAACTACAAAAGAAATGTACCCAAATGAAAATTAATGGCCAAGTTTTCCGAGCCAAGAACATGATGAGGGATATGAGTTGGATTTACTCTTTGAAGAAGAGATATGTGATCAACACTTTTATGGTACAATTGACCATGTCAGTTCTACATATGTTGAATGTAGCTTTGATGCAAGTCTTCATGATGAGACAAAGGAATTTGCTGATTTAATAAATTATCTTGAGAAAGTCAGTATACCAGCTACAAGTGATAAAGTATCCAATGAGTTTTAGTTAGTAAGATCAAGCACAAGCAGCTGCAATGAAGGAACCATTTATGATTTTCACTTTGACAGTGAAAATTTCTGTGTCTATCCTCAAGAGGATATAAATGACAAACTCAATGAAGACACCAAGTTCAATACAGAAATGCAAAAAGATGTGGATTGTTGTTATGACAACCCAAAAGTAAGCAAGAATGAACAAATAGACAACATGTTCTCTATGACGGGTTGTGATTATGTCTTTGACAAGGTTATTAGCAATTCAATCTCCTATGATTGGGGAAATCTAGTTTATGATCAGCCCATTGATTTTTTCAAATTTTGATGATGAAGACATCATGACATATCCTAATTTTCAATTTGATAATGCATCCAATTCTAGCGAGGGTCAAGGAGAGGAAGTGGTTGAAAAAATGGATCAGAGCAATGATCTATTAAGTAGTGAACAAATTTCAAATCTATTGACCACTCAATATCAGAAATGTGCACATGTGAATGACCCTCAGTTGTTAAGTGGTGTTCATATTGATTTTGACAGTGATGATGATCTTCATTGTGCAAGGTATGATGCATGTGCTTTTGATCTTCCTTCCAATTATGAACCAATTGATCACCATGATGATAATGTGGATGAAGACAAGCAATCACTTGATTGTAGTGATGCATTGTATAATGAATATGAAAGTGTGTATGCTAATGCAAATTATGAAATCTATTTTGATGAATTTGAAGCAGCAAATAACAATGAAGTTTGTATATCCAATGAGCCAAGTCTTGAGAATCTTAATGCAGATTTGGACAAGTCTTTGTTTGCTGACTTAGATGAGCCTAGTCACAAGTCTTTGAATGTGAATATGGATGTTGATTTCAATGAGAAATCAAAATATATTTCTGAACTAGAATTGCTCATTATTGAGCAAGCTTGGGATGTTGAAAATGTTGATATGTCATGTTCAAAGGATAACAAAGTGAGCAAGGATAAGTTAGAAATCCTTGATGATTCTCAGTACCAGCATGATGGAGAACAATTACAGAGTGTGCTAATGCATGAGTGTATCTCTTTGAATACACTTGGAAATGTTTTACATAGTGAGCAAGATCTTCTTGTAAGTGTTTGTGATAGTTTCACTTTTGGCATGCAAACTAGTAATCACATCGAGCTTAATTGTACCAACCATAAGGAAGAATGTGAGTGCTACTTTTGTTAGTTGGAAGAATTTTTCACAAAGTGTGGCAATGTGCAAGACATTGAAGGAAGTTGTCTTCATCTTGAGAAGGGTTTATATGATGAATATGATCAATTGTTGCCACATGATAATCAACATTTTGAGAGTATGGTTGACTTTTAGATGCATAGTGATTGTGAATATGTTGATAATGTTGAATATGATTTCTTTTTGGGAGGCACCAACATGTTTAATCAGGCAGATGGTTGTGATCAGGCTACACTTTCATATGGTCTTGATCACTATCTTCAAATGTTGCCACTTGATACAAAATCAAAGAATGAAGAAAGTGACAGTGACATGGCATATATGATTTGGTTGCCATGTGACAATGGAGTCAAACAAAGAGCAAGTTTCCACTTCCACAAAGGCAGCTTGATACTTGTGTTTGCAATGGTGCATTCATTCAGGTTGTTGATGTTTGATAGAAGCAAGCATGAGTTGAGGGAGTCCAGTTCCTTTATCAGATTGGTGTTTGATAGAGGTAAGAATTGACTCCCCTTTTTCATTTGGTGGCTTGGGGTCACCAGATGAAGCTAAAAATGAAGGATGAATAAATGAGCAGTTTGAGAGCACCTCATGGACTTAGTATTTGGTCTACTCCCTAGAGATCTGGAATCTTGCTATGCCCACAAGGGGAATACATCCCTAGTCAGAGCCACTATTGGGACTACCAAATTTTGCAAACTTGAAGTGCCCATTTCAAAAAATTTCCTCCGCACTCTCAGAAGTACACCTGAAAAATCTACCTAAATGACCTACTTTGGAGGGCCATAATTTGGTGCCTGTTGATTTTCATGCAAAACCCATTGGTAAACCCACTCATGTGACATATGTGAACATTCATGCCATTTTTCAGCTTCCCACGATGAGTTTTGACAAGGTTTTGAAAAGAAAAGCTGAAGGGTTTTGGCACTTTTTTGCTATTTGCAAACTTTCAGTTTTGCAAAGTAGCCTCTTGTTTGAGCTTGCATTTTCAAATGGGTGATCCTCGAGTCAAAATGATCATTTATCTCCATTCTCCATACATTCATGTGCTCCCATTTCAGGTTTCAGAGCCTCATGATCTGATTTTCTATTTTTTTGAGGTGAAAAGCAAACACAATTTGTTTGGTTTTGCACCTGCATTTTCTGAAACCCTTCGAGGTCAACTTCGACCTTCAATATATTTTGATGAGTGATGATTCAAGAAAATTTATCTTGCACATGTACTCAATGTACCTAAATGATCTTATGTCTCCAGTGGCAACTTCCCAGTTGTTGATTTGGTATTTTTTCAACGAGGTGATTTAGTGAGTTTTAATTGGTTTTGAACAGTTGTTGAAAAGTTCAACTGAGCAACTTTGACAGTGAATATCTTTCATCTCGTGATCTCTTTTTCCAAATTGTCTTTTGCACTCCATTCTTGAGTCAGATTTCTGCATGCCTGCAAGTTTTCATGATTCTAGGGGGTCGTTTGACTAGTTTTCAAGGGCAATTCCAGAGCCCACCGAGCCAGTTTTGTTCATTTTTCAAATGTGCCAAAAAATGGATTCTAATGACAACCTAGAGTGAATTTTCTCGCCATAAGCATTCAAAAGCTTCCCCAGATCAATCGAAAGGTAAAATTTGTTTGAAAACAAAAAAAAAATTAGTCGAGCCCACAAGGGGACCCTAATTGTTGTACACAATTTGAGAACAATTTCTAACCAAGAGGGTAGTAGTTCATGAATTCTAAGGTGCTTACAAAAATATAAATAAAGCCAATATAAAAGGAAACATATGCATGTGAATTGTGAAAGCACACATAAGACATGTAACTTGTCTGACCAAGTGAATTCAGGGACTTCAATGTCATGGAGCACAAGTGAAGAAGGTGATATTTCACTTTTATGTCACCATGGAACAAAGTCACAAATCCATTTAGTCTTGCTTGGGTGATTTGAACATTTATATGATATTGAAGAGGCCAATTTTCTTCATGCCATTATGGTTAAAATCTCTTCATATTGTGAATGTGTAATGAGAGCTCTTACACTTGCTAAAGAGGAAAATGGGAATTTAATGAGGAAGAAAATATATTCCCATCACCAAATTCTACACAAAGGCAAAAAGGGTAGTCACATGGGACTTTCATGTTTGCATTCATGACAATGTCACCTTCAAATGGATGAAGTGTATTCTTCTCTTGATTCTGGATTTGGTACTACTGAGGGAGACTTGGACTATTATGTAGATGAAGCAAAGACATTAGTAGTAAGAATGAATCCCTCTTTTATGATGAGCTTTCAGATACATTGGAAACTATATGTCATATTCCTTATTGATACAAGACTTATCCTCTAGTGAAAATAATGGTGAATGTCAAGAGCTTGAGGAAAATCAGTGTGAGGTACTAATGGACAACATTGAGGTGAATGTTAGAATTTAGCAATGGATCTTGTGCTTGAAAATAGTGTGTGTTTTCATATAAATTATTCTTATAGTGTTGTGCTGGGAAATGAAGTTGCATAGAGGGGAATGCCAGAGTATTTTATGGAAAGTTCTATACGGGCATCATATTCCTATTCTAGTAGCTTAAGATCATTATCATGTGCATGCTATGGTATAGGCTACAGAGTAGAATGGATGCAGCCAATGTACAACATGAGAGTGGGATGATTCAATGACATAAAAGAGATTTCATCACTACCAAAATGAATTTAAACTATTAGAGAAAGTAGTTCATTCATTTAGGTTGTGCGTGGTGCTGACACCAGTGATAGAGGTTGTGCAATTGAATGGAAGAAGATCCATGTAGACCATGAGCTTGGGGCTGCATCAAGAAAACTGAATGCACAAAGTCCTCATGTTGAATTTTCACTTGGAGCAAGCTTGGGAATTTAGCTCAGTTAATTCACTGTGAGAGGGACGTTCCAAAAAACATGGCTGCACATTTTAAAGAAAGAGCTCAATGTTTTTTACAGTGAGTTATTCGGCTCCAAGCCTAATTCCATATGGAGGGATTCAATGGGGCGCCATTCAACAAAGAAAAAAAAAAAGCTCGATGCATTGATGAAACGTGTTTATGGAAAATAACTGAGGGCACCAACGAAGGGATGCACTTGCAAAGGAAATGTATCATGAGTGTTTGAGGAGGTTTGAGAAAATTTTAAGCAAACACTATGAGCAAAGTGAAACATGGCACAAGTAAGGAGATCCAATGCGCAAGTGGAAGGAGGTATTTTGTTTGTGCAGTTGAAAATATTTCAAGGATGGAGAAGGCTCGAATATTACAAACTATGCAAGGAGAACCCACACCAACAATAAATCATGGACCAGGCATGTGGTTTTTCTTGGTAGAATGCCTCTTTAAATGGGTCTTAGGAATTTCTACGCTAGTTGTGTATGTGCAAAATAGAATTTCCTGAAAATGCTTTAACATTGAGATAGCCATGGCATTGGAATTAGAGCAAGATGTGGACATCCACCAAAGCATGGAGGGATTCAAATCTTTAACTCACCAGTGGAAAGGGTTCGATCCATATTACAAGGAACACGACATATGGAATGATTGAAATTCCTTAAAAAATTTCAATCAAATGCAACTGGCAAATGCAGGATTGCTGAAAGAGGTTCGATGGAGAGGCACTGCCTAAGTGTTGGCATGAAAATCTATCAAAGTATGACTTGGAGAAATGACCATGGTGTGGGATTTCAAGTGAGATTGAGCGCTGGAATAAGGTATAGAAATCCATTGAAGCATAGAGGATAACTCATTTAAAAGGAAAAAGAAAATTCAAAAGTTACGCTAGATGCTTGAAGAGGCTACACTTGTAGCAAAAAGAATACACAAAATGATTTATTGAAAAGGATTTAGGAGTTATTAAGCAGATGCATTTGGTATATGTAAAGCCAAACTCCAAAATGTTTTCCGTCATGCATGGAAAAATTAAAGGCTCGACCATTCAAGTAGAACAACCACCATGATCGAGCTAGTGGAGAGGAAGTTTTCACAGAGGAACGAGCGAACATGTGAAGAATATTTAGGGAAAGCATTGAAGAAAGAGGAGATCGATGGCAAGTGAAATCCTCACTGTTCCCCGCTAGTTCACAACTTGAAGCTGCCCACTGGTTAAACATTGCGGGATCAGCAAGATCTCACCATGTGGATGTGGTCCTAGCATCAATTTTCACAAAATGGGTAAATTTTTTAAAGGGGCTGATTCTTTGATTTTGAAAGCATTCATATGTTTGATAAACACAAAACATTTAAAATGGAAACATTTCCTGAGAAATGCAAGTATGGTGGGTGAACTATTTTAATAGTTCGATAGTATTCTATTTAAAGTGTTTTCATTTTAAATGGCTTTATTTTAAAGGTGAATATTTTAAATATGAATTGAGGGTGATAGGTGAAAATATAAAAGTGAGAATTTGAAACATGGGAAAATGTTTTAATCAGAGCTTAAAGTGAAATATCAAATATTTCACTATGAGGTGAATGGAAAATGAGCATAGAGTGAAAATGGAATGCATGGGAATAATTTTCCCTTGAAGGTCTTTAGTGTGAAAAAGGGCATTAAATGTAAAATAACACATGGTAAATATTTTATTTTACTAGGTTAATGTAAAGTGAATTTAATATTCACTTTGTGATCAAATATTATGTGTTGGGAAGTAATGTGCAACAAAGCAAGGAGAGTATAAAAGGCTTTCACGAGAGTTTTCACGGGCACAAAGATATTTTTCAGCTATTGGGTAAATGAAGTGGAGTTCATCACATGGGGGAAATTTCTGTTGCAGAACAACTTTGAGCAAAGGCAGAATTGGAGGAAAAGTTTGTTGCAAAGAAGAGAGAGGAGAGATTCTTTTGTTTTCTACTGATTAATGGTGGATGGAGCTTCCAAATGTCTTCAACGGATCAACTTATGGAGCCTTCTATTCTTCTATATCGTCTCTTCTTCTCTCATTTGTAGGGGGTTTTGATTTTATGTATGGGTTGGGTAGATAGAGAAATGTTAAATTTTGAGTCATAAATTGAGTCTGTAAAGCTATAATTGCTTATTTCATAGTAAATATCAGCTAGTTTGTGCAAATAATTCATAAATGTCATCAAATTGTCTCCTTTGTACATCTTAGATCATATGAATTCAATAATACAAAGTGTGTTTGAGTTTGTCATCTCAAATTTCCTGAGATTGTTTTGTCTATTCATGGTTCTGTTTCAATGAAATGGTTAAACTACTTTGAGTAGATGATTGTGATTTCAATTGTGCAGGTTGGATCTGATAAGAAGAATTTGATTGACAATAGGAGTGGATCTATTGGTGTAAGACATTAACAGTTGTAAATCCACTAGTTGAAGTTCATTTTCTAGTGAATTCTTTTTATGCATTTGACTCCATAGCCCAAAATTAGGAACTAATTTGTTATTCAGCTTAATGCATCTCAGAAACAAGGTTAAATTCAAAATCATTTTAAATCCATGTTGTTTGGTTGAGGTTTAGTGTTTTTCTTCCCAATTGTTGAGTGAGTGTTGATAGACCAAGAATGCAACCAGATTTGAGGTTGTCAGTGCTTTCCTTCATTTATTTTCATTGGGAGTTATCTACTATAAAAAGAAATGTTAGTGTATAATTGAATTGATTCTTTAGGCATTGTAGAGGTTGACCCACCTTGGTCCTGCAGAGCCAGAAGTGTAGAGGATCTCAGTCTTTGACTGAATTTTATTAGTTGGCCAAACCCACCGTTGAATCTGATCATTAGAGAGTGGTTAGTCTATAGGATTCATTCGGCTGTTCGATTTGGAGCACCAACAATACCAATCAATCATATGAGTATAAATTTTTTTAACCCAAGATAATTTCTTCTAATATGTATCTATTTCAAGGGTGAGACCATAAAGATGAGGCAAAAAAATTAGCCACCTAAAATGTATTAGGATTTCTTCTTGTCAAGACTCATAATTGTCCTTAGTCAAAATAATTATGGAAGGATGTGTTGCATAACCCATTATATATTAATGATACCCTCCTCAAATGATAAAATAATATATGTTCATGCATATTAAGTAGTGGAAATGAAGGGAGTTGATGAAAACAAAAATCTTCCAAGTTCCAAGATGTCTAAGTAATCATCTAGAATGCAAATATGTAACAAATTGAATAAAATATACCTAGTTCTGAATCTAGAAAAAGTACATGGATGGCTTGATAAAGCTCCTCAATACCTTTCCAATGCTACAAGAATTAAAAAAACCAAAGATCTATGCAAAAATATTGAGCTTGAAGGTCAGGAATGATGATCTAGCTTCAAACTATAGAATTTTTTATGGTTTTTTGGGCCATGGTGAGGTTTATTTTTCCTAAAAGTGCACCTATAAAAAGATCAAACATAATTATCTCCTAGATTTGAGAAGGGGCTTACAAATATGAAGCTTTGATATAATTATAGATTCACCAATGGACTCAAGATCAGAAGATCACTTGCAACACCAAAAATCACCTTCTACAAGAGAGCAACAAGAGAAAAATGTTTCTTAATTATTGTGTGCAATGAATTAGATCTAATGATCATAGATAACACCCCTTAAAATATGTGCATATGATGTGTTGATTATATAGGCAAGGTTGAGAGATAGGTTTAACTAGGATGATAACAAGTGTCTTAATCCTATGTCATGTGACAACTAGAGATATAAGATCACATGTCTACTAGAGTCTTCTAAAAATATTCCTTACTCCCTATGTAAAACTAACATGTGAGAATGCGTGGATAGGACTTTGCTAATTACTAGTTAGATAATGTTCCTTTTTCACACTAATAATAAATTATTAATATCTTCTAACCACCTACATGGATGTCCAAGAGCCAATTTGAAGATGTTTGGAGATGCGACATCAATACATTATGATTATAATTAAATATGATAGTATCCTAATATGACAGATATGTATGCAAAATGTGGAAGTATACAAAAGGTATGTGAACTATTTGTTAAGCTATTTGAGTAAAATTTAGTGATAAAAAACTAATTCCATGATTTTTGCTAGGATCCTCCTTGCATTTACTAAAATGAGAGGTTTGGAATAAGGGACATGATGAGTGTGGAATTCATCAATTGTATTTTTCTTCATTATAGACCTTCAACTTCTTATAAGTTATATTTAAAAAATAATTTGAATGGTCAATACATTCATAAAAAATAATACATACATAGGCTTTTTTCTTCACAAATGAAAAGGCCTATACCCAATATTAATTTTGATAACGTATTCAATGTACAACATAAAATTCAAAATATTATTCTTTGTATTTGTTTATTGGAGGGTTTTTATATAAAATACACATTATCTTTTAACCTACCCAATATGGGAGCATGAACCTTACATCTAAACATCTTTGGCCGATTCAAACAATGAGGGGTATTTATTCTACCAAAGTTTTCTAAAACATGATCCTAGCCTCACCCCTTATTTATCACACCTCTAGGGATTTGAATCTTGATGGATGGAGTAATCGAGAAATATACCATCGCCCTCACTAATTATGCTCAACCAATTGATCTACAACCTTTTGATACATATTTTTTTAATTACTAATCATTTCAATAAATTAATAAATATTAATCTTGAAACTAAATATCAACTATATAATTTGAACAATTTACGTAACTAAATGTATTGATACATAGTACAACACAATCATTGAATATTTTTGAAAAATGTTAACCGAACATTATATCCAAAAAAAATTGAAACATATCACTCTTTTAAATGCTTTTACATTTCAAATAAATACATACTAAGGGAGAGGGCTTGATGGTGGAGCGAGATCCTATTGTGGGGATAGGAGCTGACAACCTGAGCCCCACATTATAACAATAAAAGAGCCATTTTATTTTTCAAAGAGTTATTGTATTATGATATGACAAGTACATGTTAAATAAAAAAAAAGTCCAATCAATGGTATAGTAAATACTTTCCACCTTTCCAAATTTAGATGAATGCAAATAGATATATTTATTTGCATAATATATGCATGGAGCTGGCTAACTACTAGACAAAACACACCTATGTACATACAAAAATGAATGAAAAACATACATAACAACATACATGGAAACTTACATAACATGACGAGACATCATAGTGTGGGGCCCGCTAGATAGGCGATTAAAGTGACCAAACCGGTAGATAGGAGAAAATGTATGGGAAATGGTAGGTAGGAGTTAATGGCACCATCAAGTTAGTTTTCTTGCCTTATGCCAGCTGAAAAAGGTGGGCACCGTAGCTTTGTCATGAACTTTATTTTTGTTGGTGCAGGAAAAGTGGAAGGGAATGACATGTTCCTTTTCTGTTTGGAGAAAGAAAGGTGAAAATACTATTTGTTTCCAATGTGCATGTTGAAAGCTAAAGGTTTGAGTGCATGTGGACAAGTTGGAGGGGAAAACCTAACAAATCTAGCTGCTATTTGGTAGTGTGCACGTTGTAAGTTGAAGTTTAGAGTGTACGTGGAGGAGTTGGAGGAGAATATCAACCAAATTGAGGTGAAGGGTGCTAAGCAATTTAGTTGCAGACATAGGGTTTTACAAGACCTTGTAATTTATAGTTTGGGAAACACAATGGGTGGGATTTTAGTTACTTGAATGTCCTTGTTTAAATGTATGAATGCCTTCAAAATCACACATTCCATTGTTGTGTTTAAATTTTGCATGATTGAAAAAAAAGTGCACAAAATAATTGCAATTGGGAAAACATAGTGTTGGGTTTCAGCTATTTGAATCCCCTGTTTAAATGTGAAGGATTGTCTCATGGTGGATTTCTTGCTTCATAACACCCATGGTTTTGCAAAATGGAATGTTACAAAATAGTATGAATGTCTTCAAAATCACATATTCCATTGTTGTGTTTAAATTTCACATGATTGAAGGAAAAGTGCACAAAATAATTGTAATTAGTAAAACATAGTGTTGAGTTTCAGTTATTTGAATCTACCTGTTTAAATGTAAAGGGTTGTCTCATGGCGGGTTGCTTTCTTCTTAACATCCATAGTTTTACAACATGGAATGTTACAAGACAGTATGAATTTATTCAAAATCATACATTCCATTGTTGTGTTTAAATTTTGCATGATTGAAAAAAAGTGCACCAAATAAATGTAATTGGGAAAACACAGTTTTGGGTTTCAGTTATTTGAATCTCCCTGTTTAGATGTGAAGGGTTGTCTCATGGTGGATTGCTTTCTTATTAACACCCACAAATTTTCAACATGGAATGTTACAAAACAGTATGAATGTCTTCAAAATCACACATTCCATTGTTGAGTTTCAAATTCATATGATTGAAAAAAAAAGTGCACAAAATAATTGTAATTGGGAAAACATAGTGTTGGGTTTCAGTTATTTGAATCTCCTTGTTTAAATGTAAAGGGTTGTCACATGGTGGGTTGCTTACTTCTTAACACGCACAATTTTTTAACATGGAATGTTACAAAATAGTCTTAATGTCCTCAAAATCACGCATTGCATTGTTGTGTATAAATTTTGCATGATTGAAAGAAAAGTGCACAAAATAATTGTAATTAGGAAAACACAGTGTTGGATTTCAGTTATTTGAATCTCCCCATTTAAATATGAAGGGTTGTCTCATGGTGGGTAGCTTGCTTCTTAACACCCACAGTTTTGCAAGATGGAATGTTACAAAACAGTATGATTGTCGTCAAAATCACACATTCCATTGTTGTCTTTAAATTTTGCATGATTGAAAAAAAAGTGCACAAAATAATTGTAAAATGGGAAAACACGGTATTGGGTTTTAGTTATTTGAATCTCCATGTTTAAAAGTAAAGGGTTGTCGCATAGTGGGTTAATTGATTATTAACACCCATGATTTTGCAACATGGAATGTTACAAAATAGTATGAATGTCTTCAAAATCACACATTCCATTGTTGTGTTTAAATTTTGTACGATTCAAAAAAAAAGTGCACAAAATAATTGTAATTGGGAAAACACAGTGTTGGGTTTCAGTTATTTGAATCTCCTTTTTTTAATATAAAAGGTTGTCTCATGTTGGGTAGCTTGCTTCTTAACACCCATGGTTTTGCAACATGGAATGTTACAAAATAGTATGAATGTCTTCAAAATCACACATTTCATTATTGTGTTAAAATTTCACATGATTGAAAAAAACAAGTGCACAAAATAATTGTAAATGGGAAAACACAGTGTTGGGTTTCGGTTATTTGAATCTCCTTGTTTAAATGTAAAGGGTTGTCTCATGGTGGGTTGCTTTCTTTGTAACATCCATGGTTTTGCAATATGGAATGTTACAAAATAGTATAAATGTCTTCAAAATCACACACTCCATTGTTGTGTTTAAACTTTGCATAATTGAAAAAAATGTGCACAAACTAATTATAATTGGGAAAACACAATGTTGGGTTTCAGTGATTTGAATCTCCTTGTTTAAATGTTAAGAATGGTGGGTTGCTTGCTTCTTAACACCCACAGTTAAATTGCAACATGGAATGTTACAAGTCAGTATGAATGTCTTCAAAATTATGCATTCCATTGTTTTGTTTAAATTTTGCATGATTCAAAAAAAAGTGCTCAAAATAAATGTAATTGAGAAAACACAATGATGGGTTTTAGTTATTTGAATCTCCCTATTTAAATGTGAAGGGTTGTCTCATGGTGGGTTGCTTACTTCTTAACACCCATGGTTTTGCTACATGGAATGTTACAAAACAATATGAATGTATTGAAAATCACACATTCCATACCATTGGTTTTGCAATATGGAATGTTACAAAATAGTATAAATGTCTTCAAAATCACACACTCCATTGTTGTGTTTAAACTTTGCATAATTGAAAAAAATGTGCACAAACTAATTATAATTGGGAAAACACAATGTTGGGTTTCAGTGATTTGAATCTCCTTGTTTAAATGTTAAGAGTTATCTCATGGTGGGTTGCTTGCTTCTTAACACCCACAGTTAAATTGCAACATGGAATGTTACAAGTCAGTATGAATGTCTTCAAAATTATGCATTCCATTGTTTTGTTTAAATTTTGCATGATTCAAAAAAAAGTGCTCAAAATAAATGTAATTGAGAAAACACAATGATGGGTTTTAGTTATTTGAATCTCCCTATTTAAATGTGAAGGGTTGTCTCATGGTGGGTTGCTTACTTCTTAACACCCATGGTTTTGCTACATGGAATGTTACAAAACAATATGAATGTATTGAAAATCACACATTCCATTGATATGTTTAAATTTTACACGATTGAAAAAAAAAGTCCACAAGATAATTATAATTGGGAAAACATAGTGCTGGGTTTCAGATATTTAAATCTACTTGTTTAAATGTAAAGTGTTTTCTCATGGTGGGTTGCTTGCTTCTTAACACCCATGGTTTTGCAACATGGAATGTTACAAAATAGTATGAATGTCTTCAAAATCACACATTCCATTGTTGTGTTTAAATCTTGCATGTTTGAAAAAAAAGTGCACAAAGTAATTGTAAATGGGAAAACATAGTGTTGGGTTTCAGTTATTTGAATCTCCTTGTTTAAATGTAAAGGGTTGTCTCATGGTGGGTTGCTTACTTCTTAACACCAATGGTTTTGCAACATGGAATGTTACAAAACAGTATGAATGTCTTCAAAATCACACATTCCATTGTTGTGTTTAAATTTTGCATGATTAAAAAAAAATTGCTCAAAATAATTATAATTGGGAAAACACAATGTTGGGTTTCAATGATTTTAATCTCCATGTTTAAATGTTAAGGGTTGTCTCATGGTGGGTTGCTTGATTCTTAACACCCACGGTTTTGCAACATGGAATGTTACAAGTTAGTGTGAATGTCTTCAAAATCATACATTCCATTGTTATGTTTAAATTTTGCATGATTGAAAAAAAAGTGCACAAAATAAATGTAATTGGGAAAACACAATGTTGGGTTTCAGTTATTTGAATCTCCCTATTTTAATGTAAAGGGTTGTCTCATAGTGGGTTGCTTGCTTCTTAACACCCATAGTTTTGCAACATGGAATGTGATGGAACCATAAGTCTCATGTCCCATATTAAAGCCCTTATTGCATTTAGGAGGGTTTTTTGAATCTACTTCCTTAAAGTCAATTGAGCATTCTATTTGGTTGTTGAATACCTAGTGCCCTGTACCGGTCACTATTTTAATACTTTCTATTAGGTATCCAGTTTTGTCATCACGATTTTAAAAAAAACTAAGATATGTTATGACTTTGGGGTTCTTGAGTTTTTATTTGATCTATCGTATCATCCTAGGAAGTCTCCTCTGTCATAACAACTTATTGAGCATGTGGATAAAAGTTTTCACTTAAGTTCGGCCAGCCTTATGTCCTTATCGCTCATCGCCGATCACTTTTGAGATATATGTTTTAAACTAGCAATGAGTGATGAGGTGATATCTCCTTGATATCACTCATCACTAATTGTTCTTTGAGCTTCTGTCTGTGATTAGCGATGAGCGAGGTTCTTATGGGATTGTTTATCGCTAATGTGTTTTGAGTTCTTAAGGTTGTAATAGCGATAAGCTATAACTTCTCACTTCATGATCCCAATTTCATCACTCATTTCCAGTATGTTGTAAAGGGATTGTTTACAATTAGCGATGAGCGAGATGATGAGTTCCCAATTGTATCACACCTCATAGATTCATTTTGAGTGCTAAGGTTATAATTAGTGACGAGTGATATGGTCCCTTATGAGGAGTTTTCTCTCAATAATTTGATTACATCCTATGTGCGATGTCTTTTGTATCTTTGATTGTTATGTAGGTTACATGTCAAACTGTGGTGCTTACATCTCTTATTGCTGATGGGAGTCAAGGTGCAAAGTTGAACTAGCGAGGAGCAATGGAGATGAAGATGATCGAGAAACTGGCCTTAGATCCAAGGATCAATATTTTTTTGCATAAGGTACTTGCATCGCTGATAAAGATGGAAGAGAACAAAGTGAACCAACGATTGGAAAAAATTGCTACATGAAGAGGCAACGTGTCATAATCTTAAGGATTTCGTATAAAGAAGAAAGAAAAATAGTGAGGTGGATTATCAACCATTGATACAGTTTTAAAGCTGAAGGATCAATGATGAAGGTTCAAATTTGAACGACTACTTGTCAGTTTGATCACGCGAGCTTATTATCAAATATTAATGGTGGCATGGTCCCCTCTCAGCCGTAACTAAAAGTAGATATCTGGTTTATTGTGCATCCTAGTTCACTGGCTAGTAGAAGGAATACCAAAGGCCAAAGAATTTTCAATGAAAACTCTAGAGATTATCTGCAACTACAGTGACACAGCTTTCGTCTAGGTAACAAAATTGATACCTCCTATTAATTAAGGTAGTAGGATGAACGCCCATGAAAGCTGATAAGAAAATTGATGGAAAATGTAATTTAGTCTTTTCCCGGTGCTTTCAATTTGATAATTGAGCATTGTCTAAATTGTAAGGAAAGTTGTCCTATTCAAAAGTAGAGTTTTATCTTGTCATAATTGTGAAGGGTTTTGTTTGGCCGTAAGAAATTGTAAACCCTAGTCTCCATTTGCATTAAAAACATGAGTGACCCAGAGCCTAGTGAGTCCAATGTTAGACCTGAGAGGAAACCAAAACAAAAAAGGGTCAAAAGACCTAAAAGTCAGCATGCTTCCGCTGAAGTCGAGCCCAAACCAGTAGCTATATCTAACCCTTTTCCTGGTACCCTTGTGGCTTCCACAAGGTCAAGAAGTGAAAAAAAGGAAACATAAAAGTTTATGCAAGAAACTTCTAGAGGTATCAAAGAGGGAGGGTCATGAATTGGTAAAAGACCCACAAGAAAAGTTGTTACCACTAGGTTGATTGATGATGCTAGCGAGATTAGTGAGAAACCCCAGCCCAAGAGTGGATGACAATTGTTTAAGTATGCTTTTAATAGGAAAAATTCCAGTAAGCTTGCATGCTTTTTGTGGGGGTTGAACCTGGGAAACTTAGTAGTTCCAAATGTGTTTGTGGAGGTTGATTTAATGATGGAGCTAGCAAGGCACTATGACCCTACTGACAGGAAAATCAAGAGTGAGAATCGTGATATAATTCTAGAGGTGACTAAGGAAAAAATGTTGGAAGTGTTTGGGTTGAATCCCAATTACACTGCAAAGTTCAGGCATGTTGACTTGTATGTTGAATAGCAAGGAAGAAAATTTTCATATAGAGAAGCAATACTTGTGTGACATAGAAGGAACAAAAAAAGGTTCACTATTCAAGATGCTGAGCCTTTTGAGTGTGAAGAATTTGAAGATTATTTCAAGAACACTTATTATTGTTTGAACTAGGTGCTAGCTTGGGATTTTGAGGTTAGAATAGCCCCTGATTTTTTGGTGATGGTGGCAGATATACAAGAATATAATCAAAACACTAGTTTTGATTATGCTCACTTTGTTGCCCAACAAATGCATGAGGATTTTCTTAATTTGAAAAGGGAATATCTCCCTCTATCTTTCCCTCATTATTCCTTACTGATGCACATGCTCTTGTGGGAAGGAGATTATGAATGGAAGAGAAAGTTGAATTTGAGGATTGTGAATAGTGAAAATGAGGCCATTCTTGTGCAAATGTGGACATATATTTGGGATTAGGATTGCTCCAATTCTAACTACATTTTTTTTTCCAATGTTATAAGACATGGTATCTTAGATTCATTAGGTGTGGCACCTAGATTTAGACTTTCTCAAGAAATAAAAAATGTCATGCGCCCAATGGATATACTAGGTTATGTAGCCACACATAATTGGGCTAACTGGTTTTTACATTCTGAATATTCTTTGATTAGGGTTTATGGAGCTAAAGTGGCACCCCATTGTTTACCCTTGTATGTCTCAGACAGGTTGGCCTTCATGGAGCTCATGTGGAAAATGGAAGTCATGGATTTTCAAATGTTTAGAAAGGATAGAAAGGGCTCTGTGGTATACCCCCAATGCTCTTTTGCTTATTTTAAGGTCACTGCTCTTGAAGGGTATGAGAAATTGGGCATTATGGTAAATAATCTCAGAATGCCTATAGATGTGGTTAGGGTTTTTGATCCAGAAGGATTTGTGGCTAGAAAGAGAAGACAAAAGAACTTAGGCATCATACATCATGAATTTTTCTATAAAGATGATGTACTAAGGAGCCTGACAAATGATGAGGATGTTATGGCTAGAAAAAGGGAATGGACAGCTATGAGAAACCTTGAGGAGAAGATTATGAAAAGGAATTCCTTTTACATCAATCCATACAATGAAATTGCAAACCCCTTGGAGAGGGACTTTACTATGATAAGGGACTATTAGTCTAGTCAATTTAAAATAAAAGTAAAGGAGGTTGTTGACAGAGCCCAGGTCCTATTAAAGCAACAATGACAACAACAAACTATGGATATCCTAGAAAGGCTTGAAGATTTTCAGGAGGTCAAAGAGGAACAAGTGGAAAAACATGTGCCAGAGAATAAAGAAATTGAGCAGAAATTTCCCCTTCCCCATATTGAAGTGACTCATAGTTCAAATGTTCCTCTTGATAGGATTGTCCAGTAGCAATATGATAGAGAAAATGATGATGATCCTAGAATTAGGGAATGTGATGAGTTCTTGTCTGATGATAAATTTGTGTAGGCCAAAGAGTTTCAGGATTTTATGATCCAACAAAGGAGTAAGGAAATAAAAGAGAGACTAGAAACAACTTGAGTCAATGTTGAACCTTCTCATCAGGAGGAAGATGAGAAAGCAAAGGAAGAGAAGATTAAGGCTGAAATTGCAGCCATTACTCCTACTGAAGCTCGTAGAATTGTTAAATATAGTGCAATCATGCTATTACCAAGATGTATTGTCATAGCTACCATAGCCTATGATGTAATTAGAAGATATCCCCTAGCTCTGATATCTGAAGATCAATTTGAGAATAAAGCATTTGGTTCCTGGTATAGTCCAAAGTTGCATACCCTTGCAATTTGGTCTATGGCACCTAATAATAACAAACATGAGGTTGTTAGGCCTATTGAAGAAGTCATGGGTTCACTAGTAGCCAAAAGAGCTATTGGCATAACTCTAATCCAGGCAGTTGAATTAACTGCACATACTACAATGCTTAGTGTGGACACTGCACATATTTCTCAAAAGAAATATGAATCTTTGGTAAAGGAATATAATAGGCTTTGAATGAATTGAGTCGAATGAGAGCTACCATTCAAGCTACCCAAAAGACAATGGCTTAGCCTTCTCCCTCTTCCTCATTTGATATGTCTACACAAGATAGAGAAACTTTGGCCCTCAGAATTGATGATTGAAGGGGAAAGCTAACTGCTGAAGAGGAAAATGTCAAGCAGGCCAAACTAGAGATAGTCAAGGTGGCTAATGAAATTTTTAGAGATGTGCTTAAGCACAAAGTAACTAAGTTGGTCCACAAGGCTAGTGAAGTATGGGCCACGTATAAAAACATTCACGAGGAAAATATAAAGTATTTGCAAGTCGAGGAAGTCTTTAGGAATGAGTGGAATAACTAGATTGCTAGAGTAAGTGCTCTGAAAGAGATGATACCAAAAATAAAAGAGGATCCTGACGAACCCACAAATATTCCTGATATCTTGAAGACTATTGACTCAATAAATGAGGTAACCACTTTTCATGGAAAATTGGGAATACAGCTCCAAAGCAAGTTGAAAATATTCAAGGAAATGGAGAACCGTGGCATGCCTCAAATATTGAATTTCAAGGGTGAATTACATCCGTTTGATACATGGAAGGAGGATTTGGGAGGATTGTTTGATGCTACTATGATGCATTTATCTGTCACTAATTACCTCTTGCTCAATTCAGACATTGATATGATGGTAGAGATTGCGTCAAAAATGGATATGTTTGTTAAGGAAGCTAGAATTTTAATTGATGCAAGGTACTCCTAGTATACTACTAAGGTGCAGGATTTATTGAATGTTAAATGGCCCATTGAGGAGTACAATGTTTGGTTGGAGAAGTATATAGAGTGAAAGAGGAGAATAATGGATAGGAGAAGAATAATACATAGCCTAAAAATAGTACAAATTAGGATTTTGATATAACATGGTAAAATATTATTCTCTCCTCAACGCTCAAGGTGATTAGCACATGGTGCTAATGTCGATTAAATGGTTTTTGACCTTTTTCTGTTTTCTTTGCCTTGCTTCGTAATTTTTTTTTTTTATTTCCTTACAATTGGCACTTGGAACACATGGAGAATATCTTGTAACTGTTATAACAAACTAAGATGTCTTTTAAGGTGGGACCTATTTTCCACGAAGATTTAAGGATATTTCTACCTCATGTTTGTTTGCTTCACCTAAAGACTCAAGCGTAACTAGGAAGGTAATACTATTGCAAGAGGTCCTATGAGATCATGGCATGTGTGCTATCTGGTCAAAGGCTTATTTTGCTCCTTCATCTCTATAAGAAGGTATTCAAGACCAGAAGCATGGGAGTTAGAAAATTTTGAGTCGATACTATTAGTGTTATCAAGAAAATACGAAACAAGTTTTAAGGTCTTTGTTTTAAGTTCATTTTGGAGTTCATATTTATGCATGCAAGATTGATAATGGTATAGCATTTTATGATACATATTAATATTGGTTTTGTGTGATCAATTTTAAGTGTAAAATATTTAACAAATTAAACACACCAATAAAACATTAGATCAAAGGAAACTAATTTAAAATAAAAACAAACTCTTAAACTTGTAGCTCCTTCGAAAGCATCCTATTGTCCTTTATCTCCAATGTTTCGCTGAATCTAGCTTGCTCTCAGATTATACGCTAGGCTCAACAAAATGATCTCCTAGAGAATGAGATTTGAAATAAATGCATGCTTATGCTAAGATGCAATTAACAAAACTAAACATCATCGCTAAAGTATGATGATTGCTAAAACTCATTAATGTTGGATAATATTAAAATAACATGTGCACGTGAATGTAAGTATATGCAAGTGTGTAAGTGTAACCAATGCTTGGATTCACACAAGTATTTATAGAGTTTTTAAAGAATTTTGATTGGCTGAGTTGATCAACGCCTGTGAAAATTCCTGGCAGATCGAATGGTTGAAGATGAACAAGATTGGAGAGAAAAATAGAAGAAAACAGAAAACAAGCTTTGTTTTCTTTTTTTGTAAAAGAGATAAGATGAGATGATAAAGATGAATTGTAAAAATCATCTTTTTGCAAGATTTTGGAAATATTTTGAAGAAGATAAATAATGAATTATTAAATCCAATTATTCATTTATGGGTGACATGGAGATTTTTCTCAAAATAGAATATTTACCCCAGATTTGAAGAATAATGGAGGATTTCATAATAAAATAAAATATTTAATTATGATTTGAAAAGATTTGGAAGATATTTAATTAAATAAAGATATTTAATTAAAATTTTTAAGAAATGACATGTAAATGGAATTAATTAAATAAAATATTTAATTAATTAGAAGAAAGATAGGAGAAAAGAAATCAAATTTAATTAAATCGCAGATTTAATTAAACTGAAATGTGATAATTAATTTAAATAAACAATGGTATTTATTTAATTAATTAAGTGGACTTAAGAAAGTGGTAATTAAATAAAATGAATTTATTTAATTAAAGTGGAGGAATAAAGTGAATGAACACTATAATTAAATTAATTAAATTTAATCATATGTAGAAGACTTTAGAGAAATCAATTAAATAATAAATATTTAATTAAATTCCAAGATTAGACATGACCAATTTTATGCATATACATTTTTCCCCTCTTTGAAATGATGTGTGAAACACATTGCTTCAAAGAAAATATTCATGCTCTTGAAATTTTCCCCTGATTGGAAAATGTGACTAATATGCCCCTGATTTGAACCTAATATGTTTTTGATGCTAATACCGATGATGCCCCCTTGGGAGGTAAATCACTGATGATGATATGAGTTTTGGATAATGTTTGAAAAAATTGATTTGATGATGAAATTTTGATCTTGATGTGAATGCAGTGATTTAGCTCTCAAAAAATGATGTATAAAGATGCCCCAGTTTGAAAAATAAGGTCAAAGTGAGATAAAAAGATAAAAATAAAATAACATGCCACAAAAACCCACCTTTATTTGACCTTTAAAAGGTAAAAGGTGAAAAAGGGCAAGTCATTTTCACCTTTTGACTTTGAGAAACCTTGTGCTCTGACAGTGACTTGGCGAGATGGAGATTCCTTACCACAGACATAGATTTGAGCGAGCTCGCCGATACTAGAGACCAGCCACGTATGGACCACCGGTGAGTCAATCCAAACCTTTTTGCTTTGAAATTTTCTATTTTGAGTCAATTTTTCATGCATTTTGGCATGGATTTAGGCGTAAACAGTCTGTTTTAGCGCTTAGAGTAGGTGTTTTAGCACTTTCGATATTTTTTTTAGCACATATAGGATTCAATTTTGAATTTTCTATGAAAAACCAGTTTAGCGCATCTGATAGATAGAGTAGCGCTTATAGGATGACATAGGAAAATTCATTCTTTAGCGCATCTAGGAAACCTTTTAGTGCTTTTAGGGTTGTCGCGCATCCGATGAATAAAATGGCGCTTTTGATTATAGTTTGAGCACTTTTAGGGAAATAGCGCATAGAGGAAATGATTTAGTGCATCTAGGGCATAAAATGGCGCGTCTGAGTTTTAGCGCATCTGGGGGAAACTTCAGCGCATATAGGGTTTTAGCGCATAGAGGCCACAAATTAGCACTTTTAGGAAATGTGCCTGTTGGATGAAAATGATGATGTTTATTGCTTCATTGGTCAATAGATATAAAAATTGTCTTTTCATCATGTTGATATGGATAGAAAATCTAATAAAGAATTGATAACTTTGTTTTCCAAAATAGAAATCAAGAAATAGATAGTTGTTAACTTTGTTTCCCCTGAACGAAAAATAAAGAGTAGATGATTGATATAACTTCAAATAAATTTGTTGTCTGCGATAGAAAAAAATAGTAGATGATTGGTTAAAAACATATTTGCATTCGTGATTGAAATACAAATAGGATGATGTTTTGATTGTTGATAAATTTGCATTCTTGAAAAAGAAAACAAATAGTAGTTGATGATAGAGTAGATTGATGTGATAGTGAGATAGATAGATTGTGCATTGATTGCATGATATGAGTCACCTAGATAGAACACGTGATATGGGTCAACTGATATGGGTCTAATTGGTATGGGTCACTGATATGGGTCTGATTAGTATGGATCATTGATATGGGTCTGATTGGTATGGGTCACTGATAGATAGACATGAGTGGGTTTGAATTACTTGATGTAGATTGAGTCAATGAGATGATTCTGATTGATTGTCCTTTTGATAACCGAAAATAGGAGGTTTTAAAAAACCTCTAGATTAGGGAGCATCACTCTACGGGGTGGGATCGGATACTGGAGCTTACACCTGTGGAGATAGAGCTGATAGTGGTATGCAGATTAGGACCTTTGTTGTCCATGCCTCCGATTCGGGCCAACAGGGGACTTTTGACCGCGCTAGTAGAGAGGTGGCATTTAGAGCATACCACCTTTCATTTGCCGATGGGTGAGGTGACTATGACACCTGAGGATGTGTATAGGATTCTGGGTATTCTAGTGGTAGGTGCCCTTGTGTTCTATGATCAGAAGGAGCTAGGTGGTACAGATGCAATGAGGAGAGTGTATGGTGATGTGCATATAGTAGGGTATTGGGTGCCATGGGAAGACTTTAGGGGATTTCTGGCCTTACCCACAATTTTTGGTGCATTTATTGGAGGTCTCCTTTGTCTGGATCACCATTCAAAGGGACTATTAGTGGGATGGGGGAGGATCATCGAGCAGATGATGGTACAACCACATAGATATGCCTGGGGGAGTTGCATGTTGGCTCATCTATATCATGATTTACATCAGGTGGTTTATAGAGGGTCATCCAATTTGTCATGTGGTGTTAGACTGCTCCAAATCTAGGCATGGGAGCATATTGCTATGACGAGACCATCTTGTCCCAGAGTGAGGCCACCAGGCAGGCCATATGTGTATGCGTATTCTATGGCACTTGTCCAACCCAAGCTGGGCAAGTTGGATTACTGGAGATGGTGCCTCGATGATATGGATGTAGTGATATGGTGGCCATACAAAAATTGTGAGCCATGGGATACATATCATTTAGAGATGTCGTTTGTATGTATACCCCAATTTTTGAGAGGGAGGACCCCATTCATCATAGAGAGATTTTTGGCATTGCGGGTATAGCGATAGTTCATATTTACACAGGGGATGCCTCAGGGTGTTGCACACTATGCGCAAAGCAAGGATGAGTTGGGATGGGGGCCTTGCATTTCATATCAGATATCATATACATAGTATATGGCTTTAGCACCTGAGGCATGGGATGACAGGCCGGATATTGTCGATGATGGTATGTCCGACGAGTACTCTATTTATTATCATACACATCCATTTCCATAGTTGACATGTCCAGATGATCCAACGCCCATTATGGTAGTACCGCCAGGGGGTAGGAGACAGGAGGATGTAGCGGGTGGTGAGCAGGCAGTTGGTGGAGGAGAGGAGGAGGATAGTGGAGAGGAGGAGAGCTCAAATGGTGATGATGGGGATGATGGTGGAGATGGTGGAGGGGAGGAGCAGGTGCTAGTGAGACCGAGGCCAGACTTATTGGGCAGTGTTCATATCATGCAGAGGCTGAGGACTGGGATTGGACATCGAATAGTGATCAGAGTCACTTCGAAATCCCAACAGGAATAGATAGCTCCTCTACAGGCCCAGGTACATACAATGCAGGGACAACAGGTATAGTTGTAGAGCCAGTTGGCTTAGGCACAAAGTATGGCAATGTAGTTATAGGAACAACTAGCATAGTCACAAGCACAGGCACAGGAAGAGGCACATCCTCCTGCCCCAGACCCATGGGTAGCCCAGTTGATTGCAAAGAGGGATGCATTTAGACAGAGGGCGGTAGAGGCCGAGGGTGTGGCACAGAGACTCATGGGTAGGGTGGAGAGTGCATCCTTGTGAGAGGCTATTGTAGAGGGATTTGAGATGGCTAGGGAGGCCGAGTACTATCGAGTCTGATATGATGAGTTGTGTCCACCTGAGCGCAGAGAGCCTTTCCCATGGTCCCGCAATAGGACCAGGAGCAGGACATAGACAACTACATAGAGCATGGGGCTTACCAGGTCTCGACGGGATCCTAATGCGGGGACGAGTGGCAAACCATCATCCTCGAGACTAGCTCCATCAGGGGGGTCCACCAGCCAGCCTTGATCCACTAATGTGGGATTATTGATGTACACTATATTCTTGGAGCATGTATATTGATTTTGATCATATCTCATATATCTGTCTAGACTTTGCAGTTTCATTGGACTTTTGGACATTCTTTATGTATTTTGATGAGCGATGATATGCAATGGCGATGAGTTTTGATGATGCGTTGTATTTTTGATATGATGGTTTGATATGGTTATGCATTTATTTCCTTATTATGTGATATGGATTTTGATATGTAGTTTTGATGATTTATTGACTAACATGATTTGTAGGATGATTTGATATGATAATGATATGATGATGATGAAATATGATGTGTACTAATGATAACATGCAGACAGATAATGATGATAAAAATACCACGTGTTGAAAAGATGTAATATATGGTATGAAAATATATGTTTTGCAAATGATGTGGAAATGTAATGTTTGTATGAAAATATTGTTTTTGGATTTATCAAATGATGATGCTATGATGGGTGTTTGTGTTTATGAAATGCATCATGAATTTGTAGTATGATTAGGAAGTGAGATGTGATATGAATCAAATGTTGTATGAAAAAGGAAAAATAAAATGATATTATATGTGAATGATAAATGATATGTATGATAAGGGTATGTGCAAGATCATGATGGGCCAAAAAGTGGCGATATTATGGGTATGTGTAGGGTATTTGGCTGATGATTTTTTTTTACACAAAATTGATGAAACAGAAAGGGTTTTTAAAGGATATTCTCAGATTTCCACCAATATAAATTATGCTTTACTTTGACTTTAATAAATAATTATTATTCATTTTCTATTTGAATTTTGACTAAATTCATAATTGATAGGTTGATTGAAAAACATCTATAGCTTTCAAACGGTACCACATTTTTTGAATCCGAAACATGCGTCACATTCTATGCTTTTCATACTATAGGATTAAAAAAAGAAAAATTAAATTTCATGAAGTTTTGACCAAGTTAAGGTGGTCAGACATACAAGTTTTTATATTTTTTAAAAGTTGTAATAAAAAATTCATAATTAATTATTTAATTGAAAAAAATTATAAAAAAATATGCATCACATCTGGACATGAGTCCTCTACTTATATCTAAAATATTATAAAAAATATTATCATTTTATTGTGGTTAGGGTGGTCAGACAAACACCTACTTATTTTTTCCCTGAAATTTAAGTACTACTGCATTGAAATTTCAAATTTTCACCAAATAGATTTTTTTCTCTTTAAATAAACCTAGTAGTTTAGAAACTACATTCAATTTGCTACAGATTATATTCTTACATATTTTTGAAATAATAAAGATAACTTATTCAAATTTTTACATCAAGTTTCCTAAATCTGATTTTTCTGAATTTTTTTGCCACTTAAGGGCCTATTTTTTCCATGATGATCCTGCACATACGCATAAGATGATAATAAATGAGATGAAATGTACTGAAACAAAAATGAAATGAAATGATATGGGATGATAAAATGAAATTTATGTAATGGTAAAAGAAAATGGTTTTATGAAATGAAATGAGGAAAAGAAATGATATGATATGATGAAATGATCACTAGTACAAAAACAACAATATATGACTAAATAAACCGCTAAAAATTGCATATAAATGACTAATTTTGGTCATGCGACCATTAGTAGTTTATTGCCGGTCATTTATAACGTGACCAAATTTATGACTAAACTATTTTAGTCATTTATCTAGTCATTGATTTGGTCATTTATTTAGTCATTGATTTAGTCATTAATTTAGTCATTGATCATTGGTAATTGGTCATTTATTTAGTCATGGTAGTGATTTATTTAGTCATATATTTAGTCATTAATTTATTCATATATTTAGTCATTAATTTAGTCATTGATTATTGTTAACTGGTCATTTATTTAGTCATGGTAGTCATTATAGTCATTTATTTAGTCATGGTTTAGTCATGTTAATCATTTATTTAGTCATTTATGAACTAATGCTTTCAGATGTGTATGCAAACTCTTATGTTTGGAAAATGCTATTACAATAACTAGTTTATGAAATTGCAAACCAAGAGAAAATTTTGTTGTGATTGAATAATATAAAAATTTAAAGCTCTTATGTTATTAAAACTTCAACAAATTTGGGATTGAAACAACATTGAAAAATAATTCTCAATATATTCAAACTGTATATAAAATATGTTACAAAGAACTCTATATATAGAGTTTTGAATACAAAATCTTTTGCAGTATGCAAACTGCTGATTTATTATACTTTTAAAATTGAAAAAAAATTAAAACTAAATGGTGTGAATGTATGTCTTCAGTGATGCCACTATTGCACATGAGATGGGCAGTAAATGCATCCAGTAAGGCATTGGTTTTGCATTTTCTCCTTACTCTGTACCTATCCACAATAAAAAAATAAACATATTACTAGGTAGCATAAACAACGAATATCTTAAAAGCAGATACCCATAAGCATTAGAGTAAGTCAAATAAATAAAAATGCATAGAATTAATAATATTACAAAAGAAATGCATTTGCAAAAGAATTAATGAGAGTAATATCTTAAATATTACTAGCTTATCAGAGCAATATCTCCTTGCTATGTACTGTCCATAAACATATTACTAAATAGCTATAAACAATGAATATCTTAAATGTAGATACCCATAAGCATTAGAGTAAGTCTAATAAATAAAAATGTATAGAATTAATGATATTGCAAAAAAAATGCATTTGCAAAAGAATAAATATCAAAGTAATATCTTAAATATATTACTAGATTATCAAAGTAAGTCTAATAAATAAAAAATGCATAGAATTAGTGATATTGCAAAAGAAATGTATTTGCAAAAGAAATAATCTCTACTTTTTCTATTTTGTATTCAATTATTGTATTATTCTTTAAATCAAATCACCACAATATCTTGAAAACTTAAATTTCATTCTAAATTTAAATTAAATTCTAATTTCTAATTTAACAATTACTAATTTAGATATAAAAGCAACCTTTCTTTTTTAGTTTTTCTTTTCTAATGAAAAAGAAAAACTAAAAAAGAAAGATTGCTTCAAAAAAGTTAAGCTAGTAATAAAATTATTTAAGAAAAACTAAAAAAATTATTAGAATGTCTCTTTATAACTAAAATTCTATTGTAATAAAATTATTTAAGAAAATTTAAAAACTTAAATTTCATTCTAAATTTAAATTAAATTCTAATTTCTAATTTAACAATTACTAATTTAGATATAAAAGCAACCTTTTTTTTTTAGTTTTTCTTTTCTAACGAAAAAAAAAACTAAAAAAGAAAGATTGCTTCAAAAAAACTAAACTAGTAATAAAATTATTTAAGAAAAACTAAAAACATAAATTTCATTCTAAATTTAATTAAATTCTTATTTCTAATTTAACAATTACTAATTTAGATATAAAAGCAACCTTTCTTTTTTAATTTTTCTTTTCTAATGAAAAAAAAAAATTAAAAACATAAATTTCATTCTAAATTTAAATTAAATTCTAATTTCTAATTTAACAATTACTAATTTAGATATAAAGCAACCTTTCTTTTTTAATTTTTCTTTTCTAATGAAAAAGAAAAACTAAAAAAAAAATATTGCTTCAAAAAAACTAAGCTAGTAATAAAATTATTTAACAAAAACTAAAACCTTCAAAAAAACTTAAATGTATATTATCAGCAGTGACTGTAACCATGAATGGAAGATACACTATGAACGAAATAAATTATTGAAAGCATTGTGAGAATAAAATGGGTTCAATAATACAAGCCTAGATTATTTACAAAATCTAATTTAAGAACAAAATCTAAAAAATGAATGAAAATAGGCCAGAGATTTCAGGAAATGCCAAAAGTTGTGATATTAAGTGGAAAGAAGCTAAAACAAAGCCCTCTATTAAAATCAAGATTTCCAATAAATATAATAATTCTCTCAGTTATGAAGGTGCTCTCTGGGAATTCAGACACACTTTGGCTGCTCCTGTCCAATCTGTCATTCATCCCATTCACAATCAGACACATTACTTGGATGAAAAGCATAAAAGAAAATTAAAGAAAGAATTTTAGGGCATGCCATTTATATAATTTTTGGAGTTTCCTTTGTGGAAACGTCAAGTATACAAAATTTTGTTTTATTGAGTATTGGGTCTCTACCACACACCCATGAGGAAGAGAAAATGAACAGAAAGAAAAATACCCAAAATGCTATGAAGGTCACAGCCATTAGAACATAAAAAGCCCTCAAAATAATGAAAATAGTAAGTTGAGAGTGCAAAGTTTTACATTTTCTACATAAAGAAAGTAACCCATCAAGATTTGTGCAAGGAGATACAAGGGTTTTTATCATATTGCCTCTACTGAGCTCGAATCGAGCCTATTCTCATAGAAATTCAAGAGATAAGAATAATGAAACTTACACAAGATTGTTGTAAAGGAGACGCCCTCTAAAGTCTTCAAAAATGAGCCTCAAAGATACTCCAATAGCGGTCAAACAAAGAGGAGAGATATCAACAAATGGTAAGAAAAGGAAATACAACAGAAAATACTCAGTCGTGACCAAGTGAGCTCGATAAAATGCTTCAAAATGGAGAATACTTTTCAGTTTCAAAACCAAAGACTTACCTCTGCAAGATTTTTTTTTCAGGAAAATCATCAAAAACAACAGAATGAGTCACCATTCCACTCTCAAACCCTACCCAGGCATGGCGGTGTTGAGTTTTCTCCAAAAATACAAGTGAAAAATGGAATGAGTTTCTTCTCCAAAAATACAAGTGAAAAATGAAATGAGATTAGGGCGCGGTTTCTTTTTGATTTAGGGTTTTTTCATTACCCTAGGCCGAATGGTTGATTTTTCACATTGTATTAAAGAAAATAGGTACCTTTTATGATTTTTATTAGAAAAATCAAATACCATCGCCCACTTTCCCACTGTTTTACTTCATTTCTTTACTTCATTTGATTTTGATTTCAAAATTAAATCTATCACTTTTAAATATATTATAATATTACATTTATATTATAATATAAATATTATATTAGATTAGATTATATTATATTATAATATTATATTATATTATAATATAACAATTATATTATATTATTATATAATATATTATATATATAATAATAATATATATAATATTATTATATATATAATAATAATATAATACTATATTATTATATAATATTAGTATTTAATATAATATTATATAATATCATATTATATTATAATTTATTATTATAATATATTGTATTGTAATATAATATATTATTATTATTATATTATATTATAATGCAATACACTCCCTCAATTCATTTTTTTTTAATTAACCACTTTAATGTCATATTGTCTAATTTTTATGTGTGACTAATTATTTAGTCATTTTTATTTGTGTTTTGAAATGAAAGATAGCCCTCAAAATGCAATTGGATTGTTTAAATCATATTTTATTAGTGAAATTGACCACAATTGCTCTTTGATACATTTGACATGCTAACACAACAGGAAAATCAAATTAGCTTCAAATCATAGTTAAAAACATTAATGATTCATTAACATAATGAGTAATAAAAGTTAAAGAATGTAAATGTTAATTTTTTTTATAAAATATGTGAAGGCCTTAAGACTGCACCGAGAGCCAATACCTTCCACACAATAGGTATTTTTGGTGCATCAAGCAACCTAGGCGGCCAAATGGCCTGCTTAGGTAGGGGTCCCATGAGGGGGGCTTAAGCTCTATGGATTATGATCAAATTCGAAAGAAAAAATAATAGAGTAATAGTCATTTATTTATTCATTAATTTAGTCAATTATTTAGTCATTTATTTAGTCATTTACTTGTGATTTTACCTAATGACCAAATTAGTCACGTATAAATGACCAAATTAGTCATTTATTTTCCAAAATCTACTAGTGTTAGTCACCTGACTAAAAGTTTTAGTCACGTAGTCATTTATTTGCCAAATTCTACTAGTGGATGATACATGATAAATGATATGAATAATAAAGATATAAAAATGATAATGATGATAATATGAAAATGATTAAATAAAGATATGATAAAATGTAATGATATGAAATATAATGAAAAGATATGAGAAAATAAAATGGAATGTTATGATAAAATGAAATGCAATGATATGAAATGATGTAATGAAATGATATGATAATATAAAATTAAATGTAATGTGATGATAGGATAAAATGAAAATGTAATGATCTAATCAAATGAATTAATGAAATGAAGATGGTAAATGGAATACAACTATGTAAAATAGAAATGACATGATATGAAAAATGATGGATAAGATGATAATGAAAGTGATATGAAAATACCTAATGAATAAATGAATGATATGAAATGATAAAGGATCGAAATGAGATGAGAATGAAACACAAATAAAAATGAGAATGATCAATGATATGTAATGAAATGATATGAAATATGATAAATGAAGGATAAATAAATGAGAAAGGATCTAAATTATATGAAAATGAATGATAACTGCTAAACTATATGATATGTATAAGACCTAGATGAAATGATAATGAAATGAGGATGAAACAAATGTCTGAATGTCCTCCACAAGTAGTCCAAAGAGATATGACAACCGTTGATATGTATGTTCAGCCTTTCAAAACTCTAATGCGGATCCAATATGCAGATATGTACATTGATCTAAATGAAATGCAACGAAATGAAACCAACCATTTGTTGAGCCTTTTATTAGCTTTCTTGTATCATCATAGAGCATTTTAAAATGTTGGAAGTATGTACAAGCATCAGAGGGGAAATTGGCACCAATGATGACCTGGGTACAACTTTCATGGTTTTTAATATAGCAAGCGAACACAAGCATCAAGGTATAATTGAACCGAGATGACCTGAGCATTTCTTGCATAAATAGACAAAGACTAACCACTTTCTGATGCAAATCTGGAACTGTCATCAATGATATGCTTTGGAAATAATGTCTTGCGGCATATTTGCACCAAATCGATATTTAACCTCAAGACAACAGACAAAGAAAAATCATCCTCTTTCCTTGCCACTCTAGTTCAGTACATCATTGAGTATGCTCCAGAGAGATGATATCAAAAATCAAACAACCATTGTTTAAAATATAATACTGCTATTCCAATCATTATTCAGATTTTAGATCATCCAAATATGAGTCATGATATGGTATTTTGCTAAAAAACCATTGTGATATGGACCAATGATTGGATAGTTGTTCATGTGATTTGATTGTTTTTGTGCATGATTGGATTCTATGTCATTGTTAAACTGTTTTGGTAGAACCTGAAAGTTGATTGCCCCAAGGATGTCAACGTTTGCCCCCAGTATTGACACAACTTGCTAAAAAGGATATGTACAATGATCAAGCCATGGTAAGACGTTTATAACTCTAGGAAAATGGTGACATTATGATGCTGTTATGATGCTAGGATGATGGAAAAATGCATGAAATGAAGGCTTAAGAAGCTAAGTGCAGCACATGAACTAATAGATGGAGAGCTACAAATAGCGTCTATTTGCCAGATTTTCACTATTTGTTTCTATTCCATTTTTCTGATTTCTTTTTAATTTTTTTGTATTTTTCTTGTCAATAGACTGCCTGTTGTCAGGTTTTCACCCTATGATGATTTTTATTTTTATTTTTTATCATGACTTTTTTTGCTATTTTTGATATTTTTTCAAGACTTTTTCTGCTATTTTTGTGATTTCTTCAGGACTTTTTCGGATAAGGAAAAATGCTTCAGACATAATACTTTTTCAAGTGCATGCTATTGATGGGTTCATCAAATAGGTCCCCTTTTGGCATTGATAGTTTATATGATCCTGAACTGTATACTGATATGACCACGTACAGACCAGGCCAATTTGGTTCAATTTTTTCTTTCTTCTCTCTATCTTGCTGATTGTGTGGGTTTTCTTTCATAACAAGATCACCAAATTGGAAGGTATGAGGCTTGAATCTGTGATTATAGCTATGAGACATCATCTATTGATATGCCTTCAAATGATTAGTTGCTCGTTGTCTCTTCTCATCAAGGAGTTCCAACTCTTGTAGTCAAGAAACTCTGTATTCCTCATCTATTATGAGACCTTTCAATGATACCCTTAGTGATGGAATCTCAACCTCTAGTGGAAAAATGGCTTATGCTCCATAAACAAGAGCATACAGTGTTGTTCATGTTGCTGTTCTGATGCTATTTCTGTAAGCCCATAATGCAGGATTGAGTTGAATGTGCAAATCTTTCCCTGCATCATTCATAGTCTTCTTCAAGATTTTCAATATTGTTTTATTTGAGGCCTCTGCTTGGCCATTCCCTTGTGGATAGTAAGGTATTGAATATCTGTGCTAAATATGAAACCACTCACAAAGTTCAACATCCTGATTCTTGAACGGTCTTCCATTATCTGTGATAATGGAATTGGGGATGTCATACCGACAAATGAGATAGTTGAGTATGAATGATGAAATTTGTTTGCCAGTAACCTTAGTGAGAGGTACTACCTCAATCCACTTGGTAAAATACTCTATCATTGTGATGATGAACTTGTGTCCGTTCGATGATGAAGGATGAATCTTTCCAACTAGATCTAGCCCCTATTAAGAGAATGGCCAGGTTGGCATGAACTGTTGAAGTTCTTGTGTGGGAGCATGAATGAAACTTCCATGTATTTGACATTTAGAGTACTTCTTGACAAAAGTGAATGATTCCCTCTCCATAGTCGGCCAGTAGTAAACCATTCTAATCAATTTCTTGGATAAGGTCAGTCCGCTCGAATGAGTACCACAAATGCCACTATGAACTTCTTGTAAAGCTTTGTCAGATTCGTCACATTTAAGACATCGAAGTAAAGTACCATCAAGACCGTGGTGATAAAGGGTGTTAGCGATAAGAGTGTAGCAAGAGGATTGGCGGATAAAATTGCGCTTTTGGTTATGGGATAAATCAGGTGGTAAGATTTCGTCTTTTAGGTAGGCATAAATCTTTCCATACCAAGGTGAATCGGATCCCACTAAGTGGCAAATGATTTGGCTTTCAGAGGTGTCATAAGCAGGTGAAAATGATTGTTCCACTAGAAATTCATAGCAAGCTTGAGTTTCTGGGAGTTGTAGCAATGATGTGATTGTGGCCATGGCGTCAGTTGCTTTATTATCAAGTATTGGAATCTATATAAATGTTATGTCCACGAAGTACTTCTTGAAGTCATCAACCATTTCCTTGTATGGCAACAATTTGTCATCTTTGGTCTGATAATCATCATTAATTTGATTAATGACTAACTGTGAGTCACCATAAACCTATAGTTCTGTGATCCTCCATTCTAATGCAATCTTCAATCTGGTGATTAAGGCTTCATATTCGGCTATGTTGTTAGTGCATGGAAACATTAGCCTATATGACTGAGAAATTGTATTTCCTTGAGGGGTGATAAAGAGTATGCCCGCCCCCGATCCATGTTGAGTGAAAGAACCATCAAAATATAAAGACCATGATTGTTTTGATTTTGCAGTGAAGACATCAGCATCTGGAAATTCAATATGCATGGGATGCTCTGCTTGTAGTGGTGCTTCAGCTAGTTGATTAGCAATAACTTGTCCTTTGACTGCCTTTCGATCAACATAATGAATACCAAACTCGCTCAGGATCATGACCCATTTTTCTAACCTTCCTATCAATGTAGCTTTGCTTAATAGATACTTGAGTGGATCAATTTTAGCAATGAGATTGATTGTATGAATTAACATGTAGTGTCAAAATTTTTGTGAGGAAAAGACTACTGCTAGACAAGCCTTCTCAATGAAAGTGTAGTTGAGCTCATGACCTGTTAACGTTCGGCTGATGTAATAAATTTCACGCTCCTTTCCTGTAGAGTCCTCTTGTGCTAATAATGCCCCTAAAGATGTCTCTGTTGCAACAATATATAAGATTAGAGGTTTGTCTAGATTTGGCAGTACTAGAACTGGTGGGTTCATCAGGTACTGCTTGATTCATTGGAAAGCCATCTCACACTTATCATCCCATCTGAAAGGAACATTCTTATGCAATAGATGTGTGAAAGGTAAACTCTTATCAGCTAGCTGTGCAATGAATCTGTGGATAGATTGAAGTTGTCCCTGTAATGATCTGAACTAACTAATATTCCTTGGTGGAGGCATTTCCATAATTGCCTGTACCTTGGCAGGATCTACTTCAGATCCTTTTCCTGATACTTTGTATCCTAAGAGTTTTCCATATGTGACCCCAAAAACACATTTCTTAGGATTGAGGCAAACTTTGAACTTCTTTAATCTTGCAAATATTTTGGACAATATTTCCAGATGTCCTCTTGTGTATGAATTTTCCAATATGTCATCTACATAATATTCCATGAATATGTGCATCATGTCATGAAAGATTGTGGTCATGGCTCTTTGGTATGTAGCCCCATTGTTCTTTAAACTGAAAGGCATAACGTTCCAACAGTAAGTTCCCCATGGACATGTGAAAGTTGTTTTCTCCCAGTCTTTAGGTGCAATCTTGATTTGGTTGTAACCAAAAAAACCATCCATTAAAATGAATACATGGCATGGCCAGCTATCAGATCAACTATAGTGTCGATGTTTGGAAGTGGGAAGTCATCCTTAGGACATGCTTTATTAAGATCTCTGAAATTTGTGCACACTCTGACACTTTTATCTGGCTTGGATACAAGAACAAGGTTGGAGATCCATTCTGCATAGTCGACTGATCTTATGAAGCCCACATCAAGGAGTTTTCTCAGTTCTTCCTTAACTAATAATGCAACATGGGGGTGCATCTTTCTAAGTTTTTGTTTCACAGGATTAACCCCTGGTTTGATAGAAAAGTGATGCATGATAAGATTAGGATCAAGACCTAGCATGTCTGCATAAGACCAAGAAAAGTTGACTTGATTTTCTCTTAGAAATTCTATGAAATATGGTACTTCTTTCTCTGTCATTGATGTAGCTAACTGTAAAATCCTTGGTTTTTCTAAAGTTTCAAGATTGATAGCTTCTGTAGGTTCAATCAAGATAGGCGATTGCTCATGGTAGTGCTCTGGGAGAGTGTCAAGCTTCCCATCATCTGGTACCTTAAAAAGGTTTTCACCATCTGATACCCTCTTTATTTTATCTTTTGTTTGATCTAACACTGCTAGATTCTGGTTTTCACCATTAGATCTTTCTTTTTGATTTTTATTTTTGTAGCTAGGAGACTTGACACTCTCCTGATTAAAGACTCTATGCCAAAAATAACTAGTGGAACAATCATTTACGTCCTCTGCAGAAAGGAAGTTTATGATAGATTCATCACTTGGAAACAAAGGTATATTGATAGGTTTGGATGAATCCCAATCAATGAGATTGGGATGGATCAAAGGTAGCAGGTCGTCGGGCTGAGTGAAATCAGCTATGGTTATGGTCATAATGGAGTTGACCGTAGGATCCGAGGTATGAGGCCGATCAATGATGGTATTGTTCTCATGATAGTCTTGTTCATTTAAATCTAACTCAATATCACTAGAATCATAGTCACCTTGTAGTTCAGATTCTTGTGGTTGGGTCCTTGAACCTTCACCTTCGATTAGAGTTGGGGTATACTTGTGTATCACATCAATCTCTTTATCCCTCCAAAACTCATCATTGTGTATGGTATCCCATTCATATTCACCAGAATCTGTGTCAGAGTTATTATCCTCGATATTTTGAATAGCTGTCAAACATGCCTCTTTTGTATCAGAACCTTCCTGCAATGCAAGGACAATATCATGTGACTGCTTGGATTTCATTTCTTTTGAGTTAGTATCATAGCCTAGTCTTGTTTTATCTTTTGCAGCTAGTCCTGGAGGGTCAATAGGCTCAACTACTCCTTCTTTTCTCTTTCCGATAGGACCATTACCATCATAGCCCATCTTTTGCATGATTGAATACCCCTCACCATATTTATCAGTTGGTAACTTGATATTGAGAACTGTTTCATCTTCCTCTTTATAGAGCGAACTTAGAATTTCTCTATCCTCAGGATCTTCCATGGGGAATTTTTCTTTGATAAAACATCCATTAAACTTTGTATTTGGCCCTGTTGGTGGTTGCATTGATGTTGATGTTACAGATATCTATTGTTGTGTGATAGAAGGTTTCCCATGTGACCGAGGTGATTTAGGTAGATTAGCAAGACAAAGAGAGTACTCCCCTACTCCATTGTCCTTGAACTGTAGTTTCTTGTCAAAGGTTTTGGTTAACTGATTGATTTTTGTATCAACTTTGGGAGAAGTACTAGCAGGAGCTTCTCGATTGTTAGGAACCAAAGTGTCTTGACTAGCTTTGATGTTGGCACAAGTTTGAGTATTTGAATTATCATCTAGTATTGTGATCTCCTTTCCATCATAGGGAAACTTAAGACATTGATATGTGGACTAGACAACTTACATTTCATGGATCCAAGGACAACCCAACAAGATGTTGTATGCAAGATCATAGTCTAATACTTGACAGAAAGTGTTCTTGATAATAGGTCCCACTCTAATCGGTAGCATGATTAAACCCTTGGACGCTCTTTCCTCATCATCATAGGCTTTAATGGTAATCTTTCTTTTGGGATCAATGGAGTCCTTAGAAAATACTAAAGCCTTAACCAACTTCATGGTACATATATTCAAACTAGCACCTCCATCTATTAGAACCTGTATGACACGAAACTTTTCTACCATGGCTTCTAAGTATAAGGATGAATTATGGGGATGAGTTATGGAAATGTCATCTTTTTCAGAGAATGAGAGGCATGTGGGTGAGGACAAGTTTCCTACCATGGCTTGAAATCGATCCACATCCAGATCAGTGGATACAGTTGTTTCAACCAGGGCCTTTTCTAGAATTTCCTTGTGTGTTGGGGAAATCTTCAGGAGTTCTAAGATGGAAACCTAAGCAGGATTTTTTCGAAGTTGATCGACTAATTCATACTGATGTTGAAGTAGGGGCATAGTGGTTTTTGAAGAAGCACCCTTTAAGACAACTTTAGCTTGTTCCCTTGTTGTTGCGTTGACCTCCCTATATTCCATTTTTTCCTTGACTTTTATAACATTGAATCGCTCGTCGTCAGTGTAGATATGATTGATTATATGATATCATTGATATGATTCACACTATTTCCAGAAGACTCTCCCTTTTGATAATTGGGTAAAGGTTTGCGAAATGCTTGGTGGTCTTTGTTCGATTGTTGGTGTCCTTCTACCTTAATGGTATCATTTTCTATCAAGTCTTGGATTACATTCTTCAAGGCTTGACAATTATTCGTGCGATGGCCCTTGTATTGATGATAATCACAATAGTATGCATCATTCCATGATGGAGGCTTCACACTAGGTTCATAATTTCCTTGAGGCGGTAGGGTGATAACGTTCTTTGCCATCAACTCTTTAAAGGAAGATTCTAGAGATTGACCCAGTGGAGTAAAAGTTCTTCTGCTAGAGAAGAATGAAGATCGTTGTGGATTCGTGTTTGAGGTATTTCTTAAGGCATTTTTATTGTTATTGTTTCCATGGTAACCTTGATTTTTGGCATTCCCTTGATTTGGAGTAAAAGTTTGATTCACATTATTTCCCAGAGGAGGAGGGTTTTTTCCTTGACTTGTGACTGAGTTGACGTTGTTATAGTTAATGTTGTGAAGAGAACTTGGAGCACTAAGAACAAATGGCTTAGTCGAGACATGATTTACATCTACAACACCATCATTTACCACATTTTTGTTACAAGTCCAAAACTTAGATTTATCATTGTGGTGATTTGATGAGCTAGGATTGTCCTTATCAAGTTTGATTATCCCTCTCTGAACCAAGGCAGTTTCGATGGTGATGGCATTTTCAATCAATTTTTGAAAAGAGGGAGGACAATGAAGATTAAGATGATAGCTCATCTCTTGATCTAAGTTGTTTATGAAAGTGGTGATATTTTCCTTTTCAGGAACATGGCGCGGATATCTAGCGAACAACCTTCTCCATCTCTGAAGAAATGTAATGAATGGTTCACTAGGTTTCTGTTTAGCCTTGTAGAAATCAATCATGGTTATCTGATGTTGTATGTTGTAGGAATATTGTGATATGAACTCATTAATCAATTCCTCAAATGTCTTGACGGGCGGTGTGATTTTTGATAGCCATTCCATAGATTGGCCTCCAAGACTTCTAGGAAACAAACACATCAAGTATGTGTCCTCATGAGAAAACTCTAGAGTCATATTTCAGAAGTCCCTAATATGATCGATTGGATCTAATTTCCCATTGTAATGACCAAACTTTGGGATTTCACAATGTTTGGGAAATGTAATCATGTTGAGGCGTCTGTCAAAAGGATAAGGACAAATGTCATCAAGAGCGTATGTATTTGTTGTGGCTCCCCCTTGTAGATCTTTAATTTTTCCTTGTAGTGCTTTAACTTTTTGAGCCAAGGCACTAAGATTAGACAAGGGTGTTTCATCAGGATTACTCTTTATGTTCTTAGAATCAAAATCAGAGGGCAATTTAGCTCCTTTTTCAGCTAGATACAAGAAATATTTTTCTTTATTGCGCTCCAAAATATTTTCTAAGGCTTTATGAAATTTGGGATCTTGTTTAGCCTCTCTAAGATGTTCTTCATCCCGTTCATCATCACTCTCCACAGGAGTTTTGCTCCCATCCCTGTTGAAAGGGAATGGATTCTTTTCTTTGTCAACTATGTTATCTTTAGAAAGGGGATTATGACTCACACTATAAAGGGTATTGCTAGTCTTTCCCTCTTCTTGAGTTCTTCGAGTATGACCTTCTTGTTGAATATCCTCTTTCAGCTTATTATATTGAGATCTTGTAAAAATAGGCATACGATTTTGAAACGTTCTTCTAGACTTAGATCACAATTTGATAAATGCACAAATGATGATATTTTGATCTGATAAGATGAAAATCTTATGATATGATCAAAAGATATTCCTAATTCTTGATTGTGGCTTCCAATGATAAAGGATATTAGAATCCTGTTGGGGAAGTTTAATCAAATAATCAGAAATTTGTTTGAAAGGTGCACTTTTAAAGATTTTGATCCTTGTTTTCAAAGAATGATAAGTATATCAAATGGCCTAATTCACTCACTGAAGAATTTGATTGGGATGTGTGGGATATTCAATAGAAGGTTGTGGTAGATAATCGAATTTGAGAGGTTGATTGTGATTGTGTGGTTGAGATAGAGCTCTTCTCTGAAAATAGGCTCGTGAATATAAATTCTCTACAATATACTCATCAGTAAATCCCCTAGAAAAATATTGATACCTATGAAGAAACTCACGGTAATGAAGCAAGATGTTCTAAGTTTTATTCAAAAACTCTCTTCGTTGTAAAGTTTTCTCATAACCTAAATGTTTCTTAGGTTTCCTGATCCTATTGGCAATCGATTTCCTAACAAACTTGGTTGATTTCCACTTTCTAAGCATGAGAGAAATGTCAAGATGCTACTAGACCAAGGATATTATAAACTCAGATCTGTCAAAAGTGAAAATTCTAGAAAATGACAGATGTGCTACTCTGTGTCCTATATGTTTTGTAGAAACAGGCATATATGCTAGAGAAACAATCAAATGCGCTATAACAGACCTTAGATGCGCTACAATATGTTTTAGATGCGCTTCAGAAAAAAAAAATTGACAGTGACCAAAACTGTTTGCAGAATACTCAGCCTATGCGCTAAAACAGACTCCAAGTGCACTGAACTAACCAGTGAATGCGCTAGAATAGACCTTATATGCACTAAGACACTCCCTAGATGCGCTAAAACAATTTTTCAAAAAAAAATTCTGAACAGTTGAGAAAAGTTTTTAGCTGAATTTTTGCATGCTCATTTTGGATGATCTTTTATCTGAGTTAATGTAATGGAAGACACAACAAACATTCTAATTTTCTTTTTTTTAAAACCCTATACTAAACATCAAGTGTATGATCAAAAATGTTTTTCAAAAAGTGTTTTCACAGGTTTAGCACATGAAAGACAATTTAGGCAAACTCACTCTTAGTACTCAAGTAGGTCATCCTAATAATCAACAACCCACATCTTAGAACTGCTTCGACTCACACAGTCATGTCACCCCTGAAGGGGCACCCGTGTTTTTGTCTTTTCCAAGCGCATACTTAGAGTGACAGAAGTGGATACCGGATCCCCTGAGCAAATGGTCATTGGCAGTTATATGGTGAGTGTCTTGGGGGTAGATTCTTCCCTCCCCTTGCACTGTGATTATTACAATGTTCAAAAATTGACTTCGGCTGGCTACTACACTAGGTTCTTAGTAAGGGTTTCCGTTCGGTGCGGAAATAATAAACTCCCCCAGGAGACCTCCCAACTTTAGAAAAAAGGCTTTGGGGATGGTTATCTTGCACACTACCTGCAAAAGAGGGTTTCCGTAGATTTGCTTTAAATTTTATAGTGGGGTGGAATAGCCTAGCTTTGGCTTGAACCCACTTGAGTCATTCCTCTTGGGTGAGTACTTTTTCCCACAAGAGCAGGCCCTCTAAAGGATGTAATAAAGCAGTAAATTTGCATGAAATTGAGAAGGAAAGTCTAGTATTCTGATCACCTAGTTAAGGGGAGAGCATAGACCTATTGCCACAGATGCAGTAGACAAATGTTCTTTTTAAAACCCAAATCACAATGATCTAATCTAAGTGAAGATGTTGCTTCACAAAAACAAGTTGTTCAATTTTAACTGCAAAATCATTGTGTGGTGACTATCCTAGATTGCTTCATTTTAAATTCCATGTCTATCCTAGGATTGGTTCATTTTATCCAGACGTGACTATCCTAGGGTTGTTTCTTTTTAACCAGAGAAAGTTCTATCTGCGGAAGGCGTCAGACTCAGAACTCTATTTAATTACAACCTATAAGGGCTAAAATATTCTGTATATGCACTAAAATAAATAGTAAATGTGCCACAACAGACTATAAAAGCACTACGGAAAACCCCAAATGCGCTAAAAAAAATCCTATATGTGCTTAATCTAGGAATGCAAATTTTTACAAAAAAAAACTCTAATGAGATGTGTCGGACGTATGCGTCGTTCTGTTCCTAGGATGCACTGAAACAACTCCTAGAAGCATCGTAACAGTTCTTGGATGCGTCAAAAAACCTGCAAAAACACCGTTAGAAACCCTGGATGCACTAAATAAATCCATGAAAGCGCTAAAACACGAATCTTTGACGAAAAGATGAATTCCAGAATGTAAAAACCTATCAGAAAACCTACAAGCAAACGTTAAAAACAGGTCATAGCCCCATGGCGGGTGCCAAAAATGTGTGATCAATTTTAAGTGTAAAATATTTAACAAATTAAACACACCAATAAAATATTAGATCAAAGGAAACTAATTTAAAAGAAAAACAAACTCTTAAACTCGTAGCTCCTTTGAAAGCATCCTCTATCTCCAATGTTTCATTGAATCTAGCTTGCTCTCAGATTATACGCTAGGCTCAACAAAATGATCTCTTAGAGAATGAGATTTGAAATAAATGCATGCTTATGCTAAGATGCAATTAACAAAACTAAACATGATAGCTAAAGTATGATGATTGCTAAAACTAATTAATGCTGGATAATATTAAAATAACATGTGCATGTGAATGTAAGTATATGCAAGCATGTAAGTGTAACCAATGCTTGGATTCACACAGGTATTTATAGAGTTTTTAAAGAATTCTGATTGGCTAAGTTGATCAACGGCTATAAAAATTCCTGGTGGATCGAATGGTTGAAGATGAACAAGACTGGAGAGAAAAATAGAAGAAAATAGAAAACAAGCTTTGTTTTCTTTTTTTGAAAAAGAGATAAGATGAGATGATAAAGATGAATTGTAAAAATCATCATTTTGCAAGATTTTGGAAATATTTTGAAGAAGATAAATAATGAATTATTAAATTCAATCATTCATTTATGGGTGACATGGAGATTTTTCTCAAAATAGAATATTTACCCCATATTTGAAGAATAATGGAGGATTTCATTATAAAATAAAATATTTAATTATGATTTGAAAACATTTGGAAGATATTTAATTAAATAAAAATATTTAATTAATTTTTTTAAGAAATGACATGTAAATGGAATTAATTAAATAAAATATTTAATTAATTAGAAGAAAGATAGGAGAAAAGAAATCAAATTTAATTAAACTTAAATGTGATAATTAATTTAAATAAACAATGGTATTTATTTAATTAATTAAGTGGACTTAAGAAAGTGGTAATTAAATAAAATGAATTTATTTAATTAAAGTGGAGGAATAAAGTGAATGAACACTATAATTAAATTAATTAAATTTAATCATATGTAGAAGACTTTAGAGAAATTAATTAAGTAATAAATATTTAATTAAATGCTAGGATTAGACATGACCAATTTTATGCATATACAATTTTTATGGTTATTCTCTCTCCCTGCATATGTGTTATGATTTATGATTGAAAGTAGTCAAGGATTTCTTTCATTTGTCTCTGTCATTATCTAATGGATGTTCATTTTCATGTTTGTCTATCGATTCAATGAACTGATGTAAATGCTTATATGAGAGTAATAACTTGTGATTACTATGCGCTAGGATATTTGTAAGAAGTGATAATCCTGAAGTCACAGAGAAATATTGTAATGCAAGATTTCTTGGGATTATATGTGTTATTATTTGAATTGTTATCAGTTTATGTCAAAGGATATTGACTCCATGCTCTGGATAAAGACACTAGTAGTTCATGTGGGATATTAGTGTTACATTTGCAGTGTTGATTCATTACTACTCAATCTTTTAACCGGGTATGTGCAGGATCATCATGGAAAAAATAGACCCTTAAGTGGCAAAACATTCAAAAAAATCAGAGTTAGGCAACCTAATGTAAAAATTTGAATAATTTATCTATATTATTTCAAAAATATGTAAGAATAGAATTTGTAGCAAATTGAATGTATTTTCCAAACTACTAAGTTTTTTTTTTTTAAATCTATTTGGTGAAAATTTGAAATTTCAATGCAGTAGTACTTAAATTTCAAGGAAAAATAAGAAGTAATGTATCGACCACCCTAACCACAATAAAATCATAATATTTTTTATAATAATTTAGATATAAGTAGAGACTCATGTTGAATGTAATGCATATTTTTTATAATTTTTTTCCAAGTAAATAATTAATTATGAATTTTTTATTAAAAATTTTAAAAAATATAAAAAACGCATATGTCTGATCACCTTAACTTGGTCAAAACTTCATGAAATTCAAATTTTCTTTTTTTAATCCTATAGTATATGAATCATAGAATCTGATACCATTTGAAATCTATAGATGTTTTTCAATTAGCCTATCAATCAAAACTTTAATTTTAATTCAAATAGAAAATGAATAATAATTATTTATTAAATTCAAAGTAAAGCATAATTTATAGTGGTGGAAAGCTGAGAATATCCTTTAAAAACCCTTTTCGTTTCATCAATTTTGGGTTAAAGAAATATCATCAGCCACATACCCATCATATTAATGCCACTTTTTGGCCCATCATGATCCTACACATACCCAACCATAAAATTTCAAAAGCAACACTGTTGTTACTCATTCTTTTAGGTGTCTTTTCTCTCATAATCAACTCATATAACATTAGCATAATAAGCTTCCAAGTTATTTAATGTTACTATTAAGTGGTATCATGAGAGATATTTGTTATTAACAATGTATTTGGTTACAATTGTAAAAAAAAATTAGGTGTACATTGTGGGATCACCCTCTTGGGTTTCACAGAGCCCAAAGAGTAGGAATAGAAGTTTAGCAGCCTCTATTTGTTCATTGGCCAATCCCTTTAGTATTACTGATAATTGGAAATGGAAAAATTCATAGGTATGTCTAGAGATCAGTTTGGTTCTTAAAAAATAACCAACAAAATGTTGCAAAACAGTATGAATTTCTTCAAAATCACACATTCCATTATTGTGTTTAAATTTTACATAATTGAAATAAAAGTGCAAAAAATAATTATAATTGGGAAAACACATTGTTGGGTTTCAGTGATTTGAATCTCCCTGTTTAAATGTTAAGGGTTGTCTCATGGTGGGTTGCTTGCTTCTTAACACCCACGGTTTTGCAACATGGAATGTTACAAGTTAGTATGAATATCATCAAAATCACACATTCCATTGCTGTGTTTAAATTTTGCATGATTGAGTAGAAAGTGCACAAAATAAATGTAATTGGGGGGTATGTGCAGGATCATGATGGGCCAAAAAGTGGGAATATGATGGGAATGTGTAGGGTATGTGGTTGATGACTTTTTTTTACCCAAAATTGATGAAACGAAAAGGGTTTTTAAAGGAGATTCTCAACTTTCCACCAATATAAATTATGCTTTACTTTGAATTTAATAAGTAATAATTATTCATTTTCTATTTGAATTACAAATTTTTGAAATAATATAGATAACTTATTCAAATTTTTATGTCAAGTTGCCTAAGTCTGATTTTTCTAAATTTTTTGCCACTTAAGGGACTATTTTTTCCATGATGATCCTGCACATACCCTGGGAAAACATAGTGTTGGGTTTCAGTTATTTGAATCTCCTTGTTTAAATGTGGAAGGTTGTATCATGGTGGGTTGCTTACCTCTTAACACCCATGGTTTTGCAAAATGGAATGTTACAAAAAAATATGAATGTCTTCCAAATCACACATTCCATTGTTGTGTTTAAATTTTGCATGATTGAAAAAAAAGTGCACAAAATAATTGTAAATGGGAAACACAGTGTTGGGTTTCAGTTATTTGAATCTCCCTATTTAAATGTAAATGATTGTCTCATGGTGGGTTGCTTATTTCTTAACACCCACATTTTTGCAACATGGAATGTCACAAAACAGTATGAATATCTTCAAAATCACACATTCCATTGTTGCGTTTTAATTTTGTACAATTCAAAAAAAAAGTGCACAAAATAATTATAATTGGGAAAACATAGTGTTGGGTTTCAATTATTTGAATCTCCCTATTTAAATGTAAACGGTTGTCTCATGGTCATTGTATTGCTTCTTAACACCCACAGTTTTGCAACATGAAATGTTACAAAATAGTATGAATGTCGTCAAAATCACATATTTCATTATTGTGTTTAAATTTTGCATGATTAAAAAAAAGTGCAAAAAATAAATGTAATTGTGAAAACACAGTGTTGGGTTTCACTTATTTGAATCTCCCTCTTTAAATGTGAAGGGTTGCCTCATAATGGGTTGCTTACTTCTTAACACACATGGTTTTGCAACATGGAATGTTACAAAATAGTATGAATGTCTTCAAAATAACACATTCCATTATTGTGTTTAAATTTCACATGATTGAAATAAAAAGTGCACAAAATAATTCTAAATGGGAAAACACAATGTTGGGATTCAGTTACTTGAAGCTCCTTGTTTAAATGTAAAGGGTTATCTCATGGTGGGTTTCTTGCTTCTTAACATCCACGGTTTTGCAACAATGGAATGCTACAAAACAGTATGAATGTCTTCAAAATCACATATTCTATTGTTATGTTTAAATTTAAATGAACGATTGAAAAAAAAAGTGTACTAAATAATTGTAATTGAGAAAACACAGTGTTGGGTTTCAGTTATTTGAATTTCCATATTTAAATGTGAAGGGTTGTCTCATGGTGGGTTGCTTACTTCTTAACACTCACATTTTTGCAACATGGAATGTTGCAAAACAATATTAATTTCTCCAAAATCACCCATTCCATTGTTGTGTTTAAATTTCACATGGTTGGAGCAAAAAGAGCACAAAATAATTGTAAATTGGAAAACATAGTGTTGGGTTTCAGTTATTTGAATCTCCCTTTTTAAATTTAAAGGTTTTTCTCATGGTGGGTTGCTTGCTTCTTAACAGTGCCCACAGTTTTGAAACATGGAATGTTAGAAAACCATACAAATGTCTTCAAAATCACACCTTCCATTGTGTTTAATATTTGCATGATTGAAAAAAAGTGCGCAAAATAATTTTAATTGGGAAAGCACAGTGTTGGGTTTCAGTTATTTGAATCTCCTTGTTTAAACGTAAAGGATTGTCTCATGGTCGATTGCTTGTTTCTTAACACCCACATTTTTGCAACATGGAATGTCACAAAACAGTTTGAATGTCATCAAAATCACACATTCCATTGTTGTGTTTAAATTTTGCATGAATGAAAAGAAAGTGCACAAAATAATTCTAATTGGGAAAACACAGTGTTGGATTTCAGTTATTTGAATCTCCCTGTTTAAATGTGAAGGGTTGCCTCATGGTGGGTTGCTTTCTTCATAACACCCACAGTTTTGTAACATGGAATGCTACAAGTCAGTATGAATGTCTTCAAAATCATACATTCCATTGTTGTGTTTAAATTTTGCATGATTGAAAAAAAAGTGCACAAAATAAATGCAATTGGGAAAAACACAGTTTTAGGTTTTAGTTATTTGAATCTCCCTATTTAAATGTGAAGGGTTGTATGATGGTGGGTTGTTTACTTCTTAACACCCACAAGTTTGCAACATGGAATGTTACAAAACAGTATGAATGTCTTCAAAATTACACATTCCATTGTTGTGTTTAAATTTTGCATGATTGAAAAAAATGTGCACCAAATAATTGTAAATGGGAAAACAAAGTGTTGGGTTTCAGTTATTTGAATCTCTTTGTTTAAATGTAAATGGTTGTCTCATGGTGGGTTACTTTCTTCTTAACACCCATGGTTTTTCAACATGGAATATAACAATTTAATAGTATGAATGTCTTCAAAATCACACATTTCATTGTTGTGTTTAAATTTTGCACAATTGGAAAAAAAAATTGTGTAAAATAATTGTAATTTGGAAAACACGATGTTGGGTTTCACTTATTTGAATCTCCCTATTTAAATGTAAAGGGTTGTCTCATAGTCTGTTGTTTGCTTCTTAACACCAACGGTTTTGCAACATGGAATGTTACAAAACAATAATAATGTCGTCAAAATCACACATTCCATTGTTGTGTTTAAATGTTGCATGATTGAAATAAAAAATGTACAAAATAAATTTAATTGGGAAAACACAATCTTGGGTTTCAGTTATTTGTATCTCTATTCAAATGTGATGGGTTGTCTCATGGTGATTTACTTACTTCTTAACACCCATGGTTTTGCAACATTGAATGTTATGAAATAGTATGAATGTCTTCAAAATACACATTCCATTGTTGTGTTTAAATTTTGCATGATTGAAACAAAAATTGCACAAAATAATTGTTAGTGGGAAAACACAATGTTGGGTTTCAATTACTTGAATCTCCCTGTTTAAATGTTAAGGGTTGTCTCATGGTGGGTTGCTTGCTTCTTAACACCCATGGTTTTGCAACATGGAATTTTACAAAATAGTATTAATATTTTAAAAATCACACATTCCATTGTTGTGTTTAAATTTCGCACAATTGAAAGAAAAAAGTGTGCAAAATAATTGTAATTGGGAAAACATAGTGTAGGGTTTCAATTATTTGAATCTCCCTATTTAAATGTAAAGGATTGTCTCATGGTTGGTTGCTTGATTCTTAACACCCACAATTTTGCAACATGGAATGTTACAAAATAGTTTGAATGTCTTCAAAATCACACACTCCATTGTTGTGTTTAAATTTTGCATGATTAGAAAAAAAGTGCAAAAAATAAATGTAATTGGGAAAACATAGTGTTGGGTTTTAGTTATTTGAGTCTACCTATTTAAATCTGAAGGGTTGTCTCATGGTGGCTTACTTACTTCTTAACACCCACAGTTTTGCAACATGGAATCTTACAAAACAGTATGAATGTCTTCAAAATCACACATTCCATTATTGTGTTTAAATTTCGCATGATTGAAACAAAAAGTGTACAAAATAATTGTAAATGAGAAAAACATAGTGTTGGGTTTCGGTTACATAAATCTCCCTATTTAAATGTAAAGGGTTGTCTCATGGTGGGTAGCTTGCTTCTTAACACCCACTGTTTTGCAACATGGGAAGTTACAAAACAGTATGAATGTCTTCAAAATCACACATTTCATTGTTGTGTTTAAATTTCTCATGATTAAAAAAAAAGTGTACAAAATAATTGTAATTGGGAACACACATTATTGGGTTTCAGTTATTTGAACCTCCTTGTTTAAATGTAAAGGGTTGTCTCATGGTCGGTTGCTTGTTTCTTAAGACCCACGGTTTTGCAATATGGAATGTTAAAAAATAGTATGAATATCATCAAAATTACGCATTCCATTGTTGTGTTTAAATTTTGCATGATTGAAAAAAAAGTGCACAAAATAATTGTAATTAGGAAAACACAGTATTGGGTTTCATTTATTTGAATCTCCCTGTTTAAATGTGAAGGGTTCTCTCATGGTGGGTTGCTTACTTTTTAACACACACAGTTTTACAACATGGAATGTTACAAAATAGTATGAATGTCTTCAAAATCACACATTCCATTGTTTTGTTTTAATTTCGCATGATTGAAATAAAAAGTGCACAAAATAATTGTAAATGGGAAAACATAGTGTTGGATTTCAGTTATTTGAATATCCTTGTTTAAATATAAAGAGTTGTCTCATGGTGGGTTACTTGCTTCTTAACACCCACAGTTTTGCAAAATGAAATGTTACAAAATAATATGAATGCCTTCAAAATCACACCTTCCATTGTTGCGTTTAAATTTTGAATGATTGAGAAAAAAAAGAGTACAAAATAATTATAACTAGGAAAACACTGTGTTGGGTTTCCGTTATTTGAATATCCCCGTTTAAATGTAAAGGGTTGTCTAACGGTCTATTGATTGCTTCTTAACACCCAAATTTTGGCAACATAGAATGTTACAAAAGAGTATGAATTTCATCAAAATCACACATTCCATTGTTGTGTTTACATGTTGCGTGATTGAAAAAAAAGTGCACAAAATAATTGTAATTGGGAAAACACAGTGTTAGGTTTGAGTTATTTGAATCTCCCTGTTTAAATGTAAAGGGTTGTCTCATGGTGGGTTGCTTGCTTCTTAACACCCACGATTTCACAACATGGAATGTTACAAAACAATATGAATGTCTTGAAAATCACACATTCCATTGTTTTGTTTAAATTTCGCATGATTGAAAAAAAATTGTACAAAATAATTGTAATTGGGAAAACATAGTGTTGGGTTTATGTTATTTGAATCTCCTTGTTTAAATGTAAAGAGTTTTCTCATGGTGGGTTGCTTGCTTCTAAACACCCATGGTTTTGCAATAGGGAATGTTACAAAATAGTATGAATGTCTTCAAAATCACACATTCCATTGTTGTGTTTAAATTTTGCATGATTCAAAAAAAGTGCACAAAATAAATGTAATTGGGAAAATAGAGTGTTGGGTTTTAGTTATTTGAATCTCCTTATTTAAATGTGAAGGGTTATCTCATGGTTGGTTGGTTGCTTCTTAACACCCATTTTTTTGCGACATGAAATGTTACAAAACAGTATGAATTTCTTCAAAATCACACATTCCATTGTTGTGTTTAAATTTTACACGTTTAAAAAAAAAGAAGTGCACAAAATAATTGTAATTGGGAAAACACAGTGTTGGGTTTCAGTTATTTGAATCTCCTTTTTTTAAATATAAATGTTTGTCTCATGTTGGGTAGCTTGCTTCTTAACACCCACGGTTTTACAACATAGAATGTTACAAAATAGTATGAATGTCTTCAAAATCACACATTCCATTGTTGTGTTAAAATTCTGTATGATTGAAAAAAAAAGGTGCACAAAATAATTGTGAATGGGAAAACATAGTGTTGAGTTTCAGTTATTTGAATCTCCTTTTTTAAATTTAAAGGGTTGTCTCATGGTGGGTTGCTTTCCTCTTAACACCCATGGTTTTTGTAGTGCCCACCCCGTTTCGATTATCGTTGATGTCAAGTAAGTAGTTGTTAGTAATATCATGATGATGTGGTGATTTTATTATTTAATTTAATTTTAAGGTTATGAGGTAACACTAATAATATGTTTGGATTTGATTAATAAAATTAATTTAATTATAAGGTTACCTGTTTCATTTGGAATTAAATAAAGAATTAGATTCAATGATAAACGTCAATTTAATTATCGTTGGGAGTTAGTTATTTAAAATAATCAGATTAAATGAGGAAAGGTAATTATCATTTAATGATTAAATTCAATTAATAAATTTAAAAGTGATAAAATATTAAGAGGATTAAATATTAAAATTGTACTTAAGTTTAATAAATTACGGTAAAAATATTTATTGAATTATATTTTAATTAAAAGTTAATTATTTATGAAAATTTGTTTTAGTTAAAATTTAGAGTTAAGTGGAAGTAATTTAAAATAAAAGAAGTTATTGGTTGAAATTAAATAAAATAAATACATAAAGTGAGAAAATATTAGAAAGGATTAAATATTAAAATTTTACTTAAGTTTGAATGAAGGTAAAAACGAGAAAAGCCAGTAAAAGTTGGTACCTAATTATAATTAAATAAACAATAAACATGCAAATAAATATTATTTATTTAAGTTTCGGTTTGGGGAAGGTGAAAAGTCATTCGGTGGTTGGGAATTCGTTCTTGGTTGGTAACTGACCAAGAAAGAAAATAAGAGGGTGATTTTTCCGAATGTGAAGGGAGGAATTTTTACTGAAGGCAATTTCCACGAGGGAAGGAACAAGAAAAGAGATTTCTTTTGAAAAGAAAGAAAGAAGAGGAATTCAAAAAAAGGAAAAGCGACTTCCAGGTTTTCTTTTAAATATTTTCCTTACAAATAGTGAATAGATGTTTTCCTGTGAAATATTTCCTTCTTCCTTGAAATCTTTTGTATGCCAACTTCAAAATTTAGCTGAGTATTTTAAATGTCTTATTTTTCGGGCTGTACAAATTTGTATTTTCCTTCCTTTCATTTTATATGTTAAATTAAATTTTGGTCTGCTAGTATGATAGGTTTTGAGATAAATAGAGAAATAATAAAGATGTTAAGGGTTTATTATAAAATAAGCTGCATTTTGTTAATTATTAAACTTAGTGGTTAAAATAAATTGATTATTAGGGAAGTAATACTTGGAGGGAAATGATTTATTTATATTAAAAGAATTGAATAAATAAAATATAAAATCAATCATAAATAAAATATTAATTTTATTTAGGTTAAGGTTGTGCTGTGAAGAATTAGATTTTATCCCAGCTAGATAAATGATCTCTTATTTTTAATCAGAAAGTGAAGATTATATATATATATATTTGTTTATAATAATTAGAGTTGAAACATTGTACAGAATTAAATAGCCTCTCTGATTTCTTTGTCAACCTGTCTGAATTAGGGCATTTGAATTACCAACTACATATATGAGTGACTTTCTATTTATTTTGAATTTATATATTTTTGATTACTATTCTTTTATATATATATATGCGTATGGTTATATAAACAAGTATAGATACATAATTATAGGTTAAAAGATTTGAAGTGAAGGTAGTCTTTTATATATTTAGGATTTATGAGGTTATTTCAATATATAAGCAGATTTGTATGATGAGTATTATTCAAAGAAAAATGGTTCATATTTATATAATATGTTTATAAAATATGAATAATTTCTTTAATTGTTTTGTTTATGATTTTATGGTGGTGTAAAAGTAAAATATGAATCGAGTGTTAGAATGTTCTGTAAGATAGTGAGTTAAGTAAAAGTGTAATTTTATTTTAGGTAAATAATTAGAGTGAAAATGGTTATTTCGATAGATTGCTTAGTAAAATATTATTTAACAAAATATTTTAACGGAATAAACATTATTGAATTAGGTATTTAATTTTGTTGTAGATAAATGAATTGTGTATTTAGTTAAAGTAAATCGATTTATATGGTTAATTAAGTTTTAGGGTTCACTAAAGGAGATAAGTGATTCTACATTTACATAGTTTCTTTTACTTGAAGGTTAATGATAAAGTTATTTTTAAGTGAGGATAAATCCCAGGTTCATAGGTTAATTAATTTAAATGATACTGATTAAATGTTAAATGGTTTTAATTACCTTTTTGTTATCTAATGAGTCTGTGAATGATAATTATTTATCAAACTACTGTGTGAAATAATCCATTAGTGTCGTCACCTTAGTATTATAATAAAGTTGTAAATTATAGAATTGTCATCTTAGTATTACATTTTAAAGTTATAATTAGGATTCGTATTAAACAGTTGATGGAGTTGGTTATCTTATAAATGATATAGTTAATTTAAATATAATTATTTGTAGTAAATACTCTCTTAATTAAATTAAGTGGATATATTAAAATAAGTGGTAAAAACGTTGAAATAATGCTTTAATTAAAGGAAGGTCTTTATGGTTATAATGTGTGAGTAAATGTGTTTTAAACAAAGTGTTTTGATTATTGGTATAAGTGTTTTAAGATGGGTGTTATTTGTGGGATATTTATGGAGATGTCTCAATGGCTTGTTCATTGTAAGTGTTTTAAGATAGTGTTCTTCAAGGTTGATGTGTTTGATGGTTTCCTTGTATGGAATTATTCCTTAAGACTTTGTGATTAATGTGTTTATGTTCAGAAAATGATTTATTTATAGGAGTTAGAAAATTAGAATTATTAGGTAGTTCAGTTATTAGAGAGAGAGTTTCCTTATGTTAATAATTTGGGTAACATTCATAGATTAGTTTATTCCCAATTTCATTAATTTCAAGTGGGATAGTTAACTTAGAAATAATGAAAAGTAGAGTTTTGTATGTAGATAATATTGGCGATAAGGATTATTTCTGTTTAGGTGGGAGAATTGATTTATAAGATAAATGGAAGTAAATAAATTTGAAAACTTTAAATAGTTGGGTATTACGATAAAGGCTAGTGAATGATTGTTGATTCGATAAATGTTTTGATTAATTATATTTAGTTAAACAAAGGGTTTATGTAAATGAATAAAATTAGATGATCTTTTCTAAGTTAATTTCCCTCATATTCTTTTAATAGTTGATTTGTGGGGTTTCTATAAGAATAGTTCTAGAAAATACTTGTGATTGATATCAGGATCAAATTGTTGGTTTGAGTGGGTTGATCTTCGAAGGGAGATTGTTGTTATAATGTGTAAATTGGAATATATTTGTGTTTGAAAGAGTATACTTGTGAATAGTGTCTTATGGCTTAAACCATTAGATTTTATTTTTACTTCGCAATATTGTGCTATCCTTGAATGTTGGAAATGATTGATCTTTAAACTAATGTTCTTTTTAAAATGTTTCAAGTTACTTCTTATTGAATGAATGGATATATTATTAGAATGTGTGGTTTTATGGATTCTTTCAATGTGACTTTTCCTTAGTTGATTTTTGAGTTGGAGTTTTTCTCTCATTTTATTTATGTTGCTATTCGTTGGGAACCAGTATGTGTTCTTTTGTTCTTTACCTAAGTGGCAAATTGGTTAATGTTAACTTTGTCATGATTGATGGTTCTACTTGATGAGTCAAATTGAAAAGTTCTTTGAATTATGGGTATTCCGAGAGGAGAAAATAGAGGTTTCCCTTGGATTCTCGATTTAGTTCGTATCAAAGTTGTTGGTGTTGTTGAGTGGAGTTGTTGATCTTATTTTGATGTATTCTCTCATTATATTTGAATCGCTTTTGGTTCTTCAAGGTTTTGCTTTTATTGATGTCAGTTCCTTAATGGGGAAACCCTAGTGTAACTTTATGAGAATCTTCCAGAGGTTTATTTTACCATTGGTTAATGTTCCTCCTTTTATGTGCCCTTGTTGTGGCAAATGTTTTGGTTTCATGTTTTTGAAAGGGTTGTACGGGAATCATGGAGATTTTGATTATGTATTTATGGCAAGATGGGTAATGCCTTGTATGCTGCTCTGTTGTGATATAATGTTCTTGTTATGTTGTTCAACCCTTGGATTTTGGTTTTTATGTTTTGAGTGTCTAGAGAGAGAGAGTGGCTCTAAGTGGGTGGTCGGCGCACAAAGGGGCGCCAGGATAGCCCTCGTTAGAGTGAATTTAATAAGTGATAATTTAAATAATTAACTAGGGGGTGGGTAGAATCACATTAAAAAGATAATTGATGCCTCGTCCGCCGTTTAGTGCTATCACAGGCTAAAGGGGATTGAGAAGGCCGTGGTTGGCAAGATCGTTACCTTGTCTTCATGAAAGGTTAACGATTCCGCATGAGCAACCCTATGGAGCGGTTCCTTGAGATAGGTAGCCTGGATAACCATAGATGGAGGCGGTTCCTAGTGCTTGGTTGCCTGGATAATCCGTCAGTAGATGGAGGCGGTACCTTGCAATAGGTAGCCTGGAGAATCCATGTTAAGCCATGCGATGACACTCTCCTCTAACACTCCTTATTATGATTGCTTCTTTGGAAATCCTCTGGAAGTGGTTCTTTGTCTTGAACTGATGAAACATAGTTGTTTTGAATTGATTTATGGTTTTACCCTATTTGATCTTTAGTGTATTCTTTGGTCTTGTATAAATCTTGTTGATGTTTGGGTTTTGACCTTGTACTCTTATGGTACTGTTATATGATGTTATTGGAATTGTATTATGTTTTTGGAAGTGTTTCATGATCATCCTTTGGTTATTTGTTTACTGGTTATTGCTTTGAATTATGTGATGAGATTTATGACTCTTAGATGTGGTTGATTATGTCATTGTAATTCCTGAGTGTTACGATACCATTGTGTGACGTTGAGTTTTGTGGTGCCCTATTTGGATGTTCTTGGTTGAGGTCTCTTTCCTGTTAGCTCCTAGCACGGGGGGTGGGTCTTCGGACTCACATGGTCGGGTGGAACGTGCTAAGCACCCCATTGGGTCCCCAGTCGAGGATCGAGAGGTGCGGATTGGTGTTGTTACAGCGACTCCAGAATTGTATTTGTTTTGGAGCCAGTTTTGATGCTAGTATTCATCTATTCATTTGTATCATGGTATCTTGTGTATGGTTACCATTTATGTTTGGGAACACTTTTACATCATTGTACTTTTTGAACATTGTACTGTAATGAAATGTTAAACTTGGCGTGGATATTGACCATGGTAGTTGTTATTCACTGTGTTATGTTAATCATGCATATGTTGTATTTATGTGCAGATGGCTTCTTATCAATGAATTTTTCATGTATGTGTTATATTTATTGTTAATGATTATATCTTTGGATTTTATTCTTATTTGCTGTTGTATGGATCTAAGTTGCGTAATGACTCTTCGTGTACCCCAAGGGATGTATGTGTTAGTGAATTTACTTTAATGAATTCATGTTATGACTTAGTGTGTATTACATGTATGTTATGTGTATTTTAAAAAAAAAAAATTGTGCGGTAATTATCGTGTGATTGTCCTTTGGGGTTCGCACGGCGGGGCGTTACAATTTTGCAACATGGAATATTACAAAACAAGATGAATGTCCTCAAAATCACACATTCCATTGTTGTGTTTAAATTTCACATGATTGAAAGAAAAGTGCACAAAATAATTGTAATTAGGAGAATGCAAAGTTGGGTTTAAGTTATTTGAATCTCCTTATTTAAATCTCAAGGGTTGTCTCATTGTGGGTTTCTTGCTTCCTAACACCTATGATTTTGCAACATGGAATGTTACAAAACCATATGAATGTCTTCAAAATCACACATTCCATTGATGTGTTTAAATTTCTAACAATTGAAACAAAAGTGCACAAAATAATTATGATTTGGAAAACACAATGTTGGGTTTCAGTTATTTGAATCTCCTTGTTTAAATGTTAAGGGTTGTCTCATGGTGGGTTGCTTGCTTCTTAAAACCCACAGTTTTGGAACATGGAATGTTAAAAAATAGTATGAATGTATTCAAAATCACACATTCCATTGTTATGTTTAAATTTCACATGATTGAAAGAAAAGTGCAATTTTTTTTTGTAATTTTAAAAACATAGTGTTGTGTTACAGTTATTTGAATCTCCGTGTTTAAATGTCAAGGGTTTTCACAAGATGGGTTGCTATCTCCTTAACACCTATAGTTTTGCAACATGGAATGTTACAAAACCATATGACTATCTTCAAAATCACAGATTCCATTGTTATTTTTAAATTTTCAATAATTGAAAGAAAAGTGCACAAAATAATTGTAATTTGGAAAAACCAGTGTTAGGTTTTAGTTATTTGAATCTCCTTGTTTAAATGTCAAGAGTTGTCTCATGGTGGGTTACTTGCTTCTTAACAGCTACTGTTTTGCAACATGGAATGTTATAAAACCATTTAAATGTCTTCAAAATGACACATTCTATTGTTGTGTTTAAATTTCACTTGATTGAAAGAAAAGTGCACAAAATATTTGTAATTTGGAAAACACAATGTTTGGTTTCAGTTATTGGAATCTCCTTGTTTAAATGTCAAGGGTCGTCTCATGGTGGGTTGCTTGCTTATTAGCACCTAGGGTTTTGCAACATGGAATGTTACAAAACCATATGAATGTCTTCAAAATAACACATTCCATTGTTGTGTTAAACTTTTGCATGATTGAAAAAATAAAGTGCACAAAATAATTTTAATTTGGAAAACACAGCGTTAGGTTTCAGTTTTTTGAATCTCCTTGTTTAAATGTCAAGGGTTGTCTCATAGTGGGTTGCTTGCTTCTTAACAGCTATGGTTTTCCAACATGGAATTTTACAAAACCATATGAATGTATTCAAAATGACACATTCCATTGTTGTGTTTAAATTTTGCATGATTGAAAGAAAAGTGCACAAAATATTTGTAATTTGGAAAACACAATGTTCGATTTCAGTTATTTGAATCTCCTTGTTTAAATGTCAAGGGTCGTCTCGTGGTGGGTTGCTTTATTCTTAACACCTACGTTTTTGTAACATGGAATGTTACAAAACCATATGAATGTCTTCAAAATCACACATTCCATTGTTGTGTTTAACTTTAACATGATTGAAAAAATAAAGTGCACAAAATAATTTTAATTTGGAAAACATAGTGTTGGGTTTCAGTTATTTTAATCTCCTTGTTTACATGTCAAGGGTTGTCTCATGTTGGGTTGCTTGCTTCTTAACACCTATGATTTTTAAACATGGAATGTTACAAAACCGTATGAATTCCTTCAAAATCACACATTCCATTTTTTGTGTTTAAATTTCGCATGATTGAAAGAGAAGTTCACAAAATATTTGTAATTTGGAAAAAATAGTGTTGGGTTTCACTTATTTGAATCTCCTTGTTTAAATGTCAAGGGTCATCTCATGGTGGGTTGCTTGCTTCTATACACCTACAGTTTTGCAGCATGGAATTTTACAAAACCGTATGAATGTCTTCAAAATCACACTTTTCATTGTGTTTAAATTTGCAATGATTGAATGACAAGTGTACAAAATATTTTAATTTGGAAAAAATAGTGTTGGGTTTCACTTATTTGAATTTCCTTGTTTAAATGTCAAGGGTCATCTCATGGTGGGTTGCTTGATTCTTAATGTTGAAAACTTGTAGCCAATTAAAGATAATTTCCACATAACCTAAAATGAAATCTATGCATCTAAGTATTTAGAATCCACATCCAAGAGAATAGACAACATACGCATGAAAATATGAGACAAGATATACCCTAGGAAAACCCTCAAAAGGGAAAAATCCCAGCCTACAAAAGAATCCATCTCTCATGTATTATTCAGCAATAAAGATTACAATACATCTTCTGAGTCTCCATGAACACCATTGAAGCAACAAGCCCTCTCCAAGCAACCCATGCAAACAATCATGCAACCACACATCGTGTGCCATGCTTCAAACCCTCACAAATGCTAACTGAAGCTAACTTGCAAAATTACATCTCACAATAACTACCTTTGTGGTTTCTTTTATAGAAGCAAGCTCCTATAAAACTACTAAGTGGTATTACACAAAACCATGTGACTAAAACCATGAGATTACAAACCATGTCCCCTTATTTAATATTGGGTACTTCATTTATTTATTTTTCCCAATATTAAATAATTATATTTTAGCAACTTAACTTATATCCCAATGTTACATGAAACATTAGGTGGCCCCAAGAATAATTACATTAAATATATTATGCAAGGTGTACAAAACACCTTTTTCCTAACACTTAACACCTACAGTTTTGCAACATAGAATGTTACAAAACCATATGCATGTCTTGAAAATCACACATTCCATTGTTGTGTTTAAATTTTACATTATTGAAATAAAAGTGCATAAAAGAATAGTAATTTGGAAAACACAGTGTTTGGTTTCAGTTGTTTGAATCTTCTTTTTTAAATGTTAAGGGCACTCTCATGGTGGGTTGTTTTCTTCTTAACACCTATGGTTTTGCAACATGGAATTTTACAAAACTGTATGAATGTCTTCAAAATCACACATTTCATTATTGTGTTTAAATTTTGCATGATTGAAAAAAAAGTGCACAAAATATTTGTAATTTGGAAAACACAGTGTTGGGTTTCAGTTATTTGAATTTCCTTGTTTAAATGTAAAAGGTTGTCTCAAGCTGGGTTGCTTTCTTATTAACACCTATGGTTTTGCAACATGGAATGTTACAAAACTTTATGAATGTCTTGAAAATCACACATTCCATTGTTGTTTTTACATTTCACATGATTGAAAGAAAAGCACACAAAATAATTGTAATTTGGAAAACACAGTGTTGGGTTTCAATTATTTGAATCTCCTTATTTAAATGTCAAGGTTTGTCTCATGTTGGGTTGCTTGCTTCTTAACACCTACTATTTTGTAACATGGAATATTAAAAAACTGTATGAATGTCTTCAAAATCACACATTCCATTGTTGTGTTTAAATTTTGCACAATTGAAAGAAAAGTGCACAAAATATTTGTAATTTGGAAAACACATTGTTGGGTTTCACTTATTTGAATCTCCTTGTTTAAATTTCAAGGGTCGTCTCATGGTGAGTTGTTTGCTTCTTAACACCTATAGTTTTACAGCATGGAATGTGACAAAACCATATGAATGTCTTCAAAATCGCACATTCCATTATTGTGTTTAAATTTTGCATGATTGAATGAAAAGTGCACAAAATAATTGTAATTTTGAAAGCACAGTGTTGGGTTTCACTTATTTGAATCTCCTTGTCTAAATGTCAAGGGTCATCTCATGGTGGGTTGCTTCCTTCTTAATGTTGGAAATTTGCAGCTAATTAAAGACAATTTCCACATAACCCAAAAATAAATATATGCATCTAAGTATTTAGAATCCAAATGTAAGAGAATATACAACATACCCATGAAAATTTGACACAAGAGATACCCTGGGAAAACCATCAAGAGGGAAAAAACCCAGCCTACAAAAACATCCATCTCTCATGTATTATTCACCAATAAAGATTACAATACATCTTTTAGGTCTCTGTCAACACCATTGAAGCAATAAGCCCTCTCCAAGAAATCCATGCGAACAAGCATGCAACCACACATTATGTGCCATGCTTGAAACCCTCACAAATGCTAACCAGAGCTAACATGCAAAATTGTATCTCAGAATAACTACCTTTTTGGTTGCTTTTATAGAAGCAAGCTCCCACTAAACCACTAAGTGGTATTACACAAAACCATGTGACTAAAACCATGAGATTACAAACCATGTGCCCTTCTTTAATATTGGGTACTTCATTTATTTATTTTCCCCAATATTAAATAATTACATTTTAGCAACTTAACTTATGTCCCAATGTTACATGCAACATTAAGTGGCCCCAAGAATAATTACATTAAATATGTTATGCAAGGTGTACAACACACCTTTTTCCTAACATTCTCCCACTTGTTGTATACATTGCATAAGGGGAACAAGTAACCTCAAAATATGAATCAAATGAACAATCCATATAGCCACATATACCATCATGGAATCAAAATGCTCCATGTGCTCCATCAAGATACCTACAATAAGAATCAAAGTGACCACCATCCCAAGCATGAATGCTCTCATCCTCCATCATGCCAATGCACAAAGATAAGAAGCCATCCAATAGAGAAAATACACAATGTGTCACAACGAAGCCCTGCTCAACTGATATCCCAAACATAAACACTCAATCCAAAGGTATCAATATACACTAGTAGTTGTCAAGATACACAAATCCATAGCTGAAATAACACCCACAACAAGTGCCAATACATCCAACTGTCCATACCTCCAAGGTATACAAAACATAGTAAATTCATGCCATAAACATATACACCCATAAACTGCAATCATAAACTCCATGTGCAAAACCTATCAAAGAATGACATACACATCCAAGAGCTCCCATAGCATGGATAATGCAAATCTAGAAAAGATTAAGGCATACCAAGTCTACCAATAGCATCATATAGAGAGTGTAAACTACATCATGTAGAACCGAGGAATCATCCACAATGATATGCAAACCTGTATATCAATAACGTGTCAGAAAAATCTCCTACATACACCTCTAAATGCCAACTATGTCAAGTATGATCTCCTCCACAACACCACAAACGAAAATCTATAACAACACTCAACCGTTCAATCACCAAGATCAAACATAACATATGTATCATGTAATCAACATGGATGTAAGCCTCTCATCACCAAAGAAGATTAAACTAAATCAATTCCCAGTGAAGGAAATAATCCCAATACATCTCCTAAACTCAACATCAATGAATGTAATCACAATGCATAAGGAGATAAACATGCAAAAACTCCTCAAATGAACCCTCCAAAACCATATATCCATAGCTCAAGATCCATATGCATGAGAAGATAAATCATAAACATAAAGCACCTAAAAGAAACAATGAGCAATACCTCTCAATTGAAACTGTCGAGTAGACCAAGAGTGGGGAATGAGAATGCTCCTCCAAGACATCTAGGTCATCATGACTCATCCAAGAACACTCTCCTCATAGGTCCATGTTGAACTCATGTCCAACCAAGGTGTAGGCTCCTTAGACTTCCTGCTGAAAAATCATCAAGAGCAACAATCACAACACATGTCTCTTATCACAAGAGAACTCAAGCCTCGCCTATGTCTCCAAGTATCCATGAGTACCTGTAACCAACCGATCCATGCCAAACTCCAAATGCAACATAGCATCATCATGAAGTAATCAAGCAAATGATCAATGTACCCAATACCAAGAGAACCACACAAGATCAATGTCATATATCCAATTGTGAATCAAGAACATAACCATGACAACATGATCTAACCATCTCCTAATAGGAGATCTCATACAACAAAGCATACATCCTAGTCTCAAGAGAATAAGTACCATGCCAAAAATCTAACATATGATCAAGAGTAAACCATGACATAATATAATAACACCCTAAACTAAGAACCAACATATGTAATCAATATGAATAAAACCATCCCTTGTCAATGAAACCAAAGATGTCAATGAACTATCACTACATACAAGTAGAATCCAAGAGTCCATCCATGACACCAACAATCACTACAAAAGGCCATCCACCATCAAATGGTGAATCCACACCACTGTCAAAAACTCCCACTGAACTATGATACTGAGTCACACATGGCATCATGACAACCATCCTCTCCATGAATATCATCCAAGTCTACACACACAACTAAAATGTCAATAACATAACAAGTAGAACCAAAATATCCAAGCCAAGAAGATACCTACAACCACAAAAGCATCATAAACATATCCATCACCGCCAAACCATCACTATCAAAAGCTCCAACTGAAAGGTGTAATCAAGCTATCCATGACATCATGATAACAATATCCTCATGCAGATCAACCAAAAAGACCCTCACACAATCAAATAACTCAAATGTAACAAGAGCTCCCAAAAGGAAAAGTAAAACCATGATCCTCATACCAAGAAGATACACTGCCACAACCATAATTAGGAAAAAATCCAACACCATCAACAATGCACCTGCATAAACTATCATGACATGCCAAAATATCTAATACACAAGAAACATGCATGACACAATGATCACCACCAAATGTATCAACAACTCAACCCAACCGTGTCCACATATTTGCATAATCATAATCAACTGCATAGGTCTCATATCATAACTATACCTGGTAATACCATCTCACCTCCTCAACATGGAAACAAACCCAACAAACTAAGTGACTAAACCAAGCCACCAAAACTGAACATGCATCAACAATAAAATATCAATGGGAAAAGACAACCCATGTCCAAGTCATAAATGCAACATGTAAGTATAGACCGCCTATAACATTGCACAACTTGCAAATACATCAATGAAGCAAATAAATCCAACCATATACAAATAACCATGTCAAATGAGAGAATAATCTAAGATGTACAACTGAGCATACAATAAATCCAACATCAAATCTCCAAGATCCGATCATCCATAAACTCATAATATCACCATAGTCAAAGAAACCCATAAACAAATTAGATAAATAAAATAGAAAATAAACCATTCCAAAATATCTCCAAACCTGATCCACTATGTAGTGCTTTGAACAAGCTTTCCGTCAAATATTCGAAGTCCAAAATCTGACTCTGTATGCACCCAATATCACCTCTCGAAGCTCAAATAGAAGAACTGACTTTGACCAAGTAAAACACTATCAAAACTACAAAATCTGAAAAAATATCTATCACCACAGTGTAAAGCTCCAAGTCAGCTTTCCAACAAGTCTAAGAAGTCAAAAAATAGACAACCTGGGTGAAAGTTATGCCCCTCGGAAGTGAAATTGCAGTTTGCACTTGAGGCAAAAAAATTTAGCCACCCTTGGTGGCTGGTCAGTGGCCCCACCTGGGCGGCATTGCTCCTTGGGTGGCAGACCTGAAAGAAATTTCAAAATAATTAAATTTTCAAACTTCAGAAATTCATCGGCCCCTTTTAAAAAAATTTCATGGGTGGATTTATGTAGAAAACAATGAAGATTTTTAATAATGAAAAATTTATGATATTTTTTTTTTGTTTTGACCCCATGTAGGGGATGTCGGGGCTCACCTAGCAGAGCCTGTCGGCGGTACCCTACCAGCTAATAGGGACAGTCAGGCCATAGCCCATACGTCCCTATGGTCGGCAGGCCTGCCAGTGTAGGATTTTCCAAGCAGAGTACGATGGTGGTGGGGGAGGGGGTTCGACCCCCTCCCCCTCTCCCACCCAAAAAAAATACTTATTTAATTTTCTTTTTTTTTCAAAATTTTTTTTTCTATAAACCTTTTTCAACCCCCTCAATATATATATATATGTTTTAAAACTTTTGCATGATGAAATTTTTCAATGACGGGATTTCTTTTTCTTTTTCTCTGAGAATAAAATTTATCCATATGACCTGCAAAAATGGAGATTTTACAAAAAAAAAATTGTAATTTTTTTCCAGTAAAAGAAATAGGTTGAGTTATATATCAAAATTCATCTCTTGGCCAACCCATATCCAATTTTGAGGTGTATTTTTTTCTAGGAGGTCTTATGTAAATTCCCCCCAACAAAACCCCTATTTGAATGCAAAACCAAGAAACCCATTTCACCCAAAAATTTTCACACCCCAAATTTGCAAACAACCCATCATAACAACAAACCCAAAACCCTCATATCTACAATAAACAACCTGCAAAGCCCTCATATCTTGCATGTCTTTGATTCTCACATGCAATGCATAGATTCAAAATTAAACAAGATTTTTCTCAACCAAGGGTTATACAACCACAACCAAATCTTTGATACCACTTTTTGGAAACCTGCATCTAATTAAAGACAATTTCCACATAACCCAAAAAGAAATCTATGCATCTAAGTATTCAACATCCACATGCAAGAGAATAGAAAACATACCCACAAAAATATGACACAAGATATACCCTAGGAAAACCCTCAAGAGGAAAAAAACCAAGCCTCCAAAAGCATCCATCTCATGTATTATTCAACATTAAAGATTACAATACATCTTTTGAGTCTCCATGAACACCATTGAAGCAACAAGCCCTCTCCAAGCGATCCATGTGAACAAGCATGCAATCACACATCTTGTGCCATGCTTCAAACCCTCACAAATGCTAACCAGAGCTAACATACAAAATTGCATCTCACAATAACTACCTTTGTGGTTGGGTATGTGCAGGATCATCACAGAAAAAACAGGCCCTTAAGTGGCAAAAAATTCAGAAAAATTAGAGTTAGGCAACTTGACGTAAAAATTTGAATAAGTTATCTATATTAATTCAAAAATATGTAAGAATAGAATCTGTAGCAAATTGAATTTAGTTTTTAAACTACTAGGTTTATTTTTTATTTTTAAATCTATTTGGTGAAAATGTGAAATTTCAATGTAGTAGTACTTAAATTTTAGGGAAAAAATAAGAAGTAGGCATCTGTTTGACCACCCTAAGCACAATAAAATGATAATATTTTATTTATAATATTTTAGATATAAGTAGAGGACTCATGTCTAAATGTGATGCATACTTTTTTGTAATTTTTTTCCAAGTAAATAATTAATTATGATTTTTTTATTACAACTTTTAAAAAATATAAAAACTCGTATGTCTGACCACCTTACCTTGGTCAAAACTTCATGATTTTTTTTTTTTTAATCCTATACTATGCAAAACATAGAATGTGATGCATATTTTGGATTCAAAAAAGGTGATACCGTTTGAAAGATGAATATGTTTTTCAATCAGCCTATCAATCAGGACTTTAGTTGTAATTCAAATAGAAAATGAATAATAATTATTTATTAAATTCAAAGTAAAGAAAAATTTATATTGGTGGAAAGCTAAGAATCTCTTTTAAAAACCCTTTTCATTTTATCAATTTTGGGTAAAAAAAATGTTGTCAGCCATATACCCTACACATACCCATCATATCGCCACTTTTTGGCCCATCATGATCTTGCACATACCCGGTTGTTTTCATAGAAACAAACTCCCACATAACCACTAAGTGGTATTACACATAACCATGTGATTAAAACCATGAGATAAAAAACCATGTCCCCTTATTTACTATTGGGTACTTCATTTATTTATTTTCCAAAATATTAAATAATTACATTTTACATGCAACATTAGGTGGCCCCAAGAATAATTCCATTAAATATATTATGCAAGGTGTAGAACACACCTTTTTTCTAACACTTAACACCTATGGTTTTGCAACATGGAATGTTACAAAATAGTATGAATGTCTTCAAAATCACACATTCCATTATTGTGTTTAAATTTTGCATGATTGATAGAAAAGTGCACAAAATAATAGTAATTTGGAAAACACAGTGTTTGGTTTCAGTTATTTGAATCTCCTTTTTTAAATGTGAAGGGCCTTCTCATGGTGGGTTGTTTGCTTCTTAACACCTACGGTTTTGCAACATGGAATTTTTCAAAACCTTCTGAATGTCTTCAAAATCACACATTCCATTGTTGTGTTTAAATTTCACATGATTGAAAGAAAAGTGCACAAAATATTTGTAATTTGGAAAACACAGTGTTGGGATTTAGTTATTTGAATCTCCTTGTTTAAATGTCAAGGGTTGTCTCAAGCTGGTTCATTTGCTTCTTAACACCTACGGTTTTGCAACATGGAATGTTAAAAAATTGTATGAATCTCTTCAAAATCACACATTCCGCTGTTTTTAAATTTCACATGATTGAAAGAAAAATGCACAAAATAATTATAATTTGGAAAACACAGTGTTGGGTTTCAATTATTTGAATCTCCTTGTTTAAATGTCAAGGGTTGTCTCATGGTGGGTTGCTTTCTTCTTAACACCTATGTTTTTCCAACATGGAATATTACAAAACCGTATGAATGTCTTCAAAATCACACATTCTATTGTTGTGTTTAAATTTCACATGATTGAAAGAAAAGTGCATAGAATATTTGTAATCTGGAAAACACAGTGTTAGGTTTTGGTTATTTGAATCTCCTTGTTTAAATGTCAAGGGTCGTCTCATGGTGGGTTGCTTTCTTCTTAACACCTATAGTTTCACAACATGGAATGTTACAAAACCTTATGAATGTCTTCAAAATCACACATTTGATTGTTGTGTTTAAATTTTGCATGATTAAAAGAAAAGTGCACAAAATATTTGGAATTTGTAAAACATAGTGTTGGGTTTCACTTATTTGAATCTCCTTGTTTAAATGTCAAGGGTCATCTCATGGTGGGTTGCTTGATTATTAACACCTACGGTTTTGCAACATGGAATGCTAAAAAACCATATGAATGTCTTCAAAATCACATATTCCATTGTTGTGTTTAAATTTCACATGATTGAAAGAAAAGTTCACAAAATATTTGTAATTTGAAAAACATAGTGTTGGGTTTCACTTATTTGAATCTCCTTGTTTAAATGTCAAGGGTCGTGTCATGGTGGGTTTCTTGCTTCTTAAAACCTATGGTTTTACAACATGGAATGTTACAAAACTATACAAATTTCTACAAAATCACGCATTCCATTCCTATCTTTAAATTTTGCATGATTGAAAAAAAGTACACAAAATAATAGTAATTTGGAAAACACAGTGTTGGGTTTCAGTTATTTGAATCTCCTTGTTTAAATGTCAAGGGTCATCTCATGGTGGGTTGCTTGCTTCTTAACACCTATAGTTTTGCAACATGGAGTTTTACAAAACCATATGAATGTCTTAAAAATAACATATTCCATTGTTGTTTTTAAATTTCACATGATTAAAAGAAAAGTGCACAAAATAATTACATGTCAAGGGTTGTCTCATGGTGGGTTGCTTCCTTCTTAACACCTATAGTTTTGCAACATGAAATGCTACAAAACTGAATGAATGTCTTCAAAATCACACATTCCATTATTGTGTTTAAATTCTGCATGATTGAAAGAAAAGTGCACAAAATATTTGCAATTTCGAAAACACAATGTTGGGTTTCAGTTATTTGAATCTCCTTGTTTAAATGTGAAGGGTCGTCTCATGGTGGGTTGCTTGCTTCTTAACACCTACAGTTTTGAAACATGGAATGCTACAAAACCATATGAATGTCTTCAAAATCTCACATACCATTGTTGTGTTTAAATTTCACATGATTGAAAGAAAAGTGCACAAAATAATTGTAATTTGGAAAACATAGTGTTGGGTTTTAGTTATTTGAATCTCCTTTTTTAAATGTCAATGGTTCTCTCATGGTGGGTTGCTTACTTCTTAACACCTATGTTTTTCCAACATGGAATGTTACAAAACCGTATGAATGTATTCAAAATCACACATTCCATTGCTGTGTTTAAATTTTGCATGATTGAAAGAAAAGTACACAAAATATTTTTAATTTGGAAAACACAGTGTTGGGTTTCACTTATTTGAATTTCCTTGTTTCAATGTCAAGGGTCATCTCATGGTGGGTAGCTTGCTTCTTAACACCTATGATTTTGCAATATGGAATGTTACAAAACCATATGACTATCTTCAAAATCACACATTCCATTGTTGTGTTTAAATTTTCCGTGATTGAAAGAAAAGTGGACAAAATATTTGTAATTTGGAAAACATAGTGTTGGGTTTCACTTATTTGAATATCCCTGTTTAAATGTCAAGGGTCGTATCATATTGGGTTGTTTGCTTCTTAACACCTATGGTTTTGCAACATGGAATGTTACGAAACCGTATGAATGTCTTAAAAATCACACATTCCATTGTTGTGTTTAAATTTTACATAATTGAAAGAAATGTGCACCAAACAATTGTAATTTAGAAAACATAATGTTGGGCTTCAGTTATTTGATTTCCTTGTTTAAATGTCAAGGGTTGTCTCATTGTGGGTTTCTTGCTTCTTAACACCTACGATTTTGCAACATGGAATGTTAGAAAACTGTATGAATTTCTTTAAAATCATGCTTTCCATTGTTGTGTTTAACTTTTGCATGATTGGAAAAATAAAGTGCAAAAAATAATTGTAATTTTGAAAACATAGTGTTGGGTTTCAATTATTTGAATGTCCTGGTTTAAATGTCAAGGGTTCTCTCATTGTGGGTTGCTTGCTTCTTAACACCGACATTTTTGCAACATGGAATGTTAAAAAATAGAATTAATGTCTTCAAAATCACACATTCCATTTTTGTGTTTAAATTTTGCATGATTGAAAATAAAGTGCACAAAATAATTGTAATTGGGAAAACTCAGTGTTGGGATTCAGTTATTTGAATCTCCCTATTTAAATGTGAGGGGTTGTCTCATGGTGGGTAGCTTGCTTCTTAACAAGCACGATTTTGCAACATGGAATGTTATAAAACAATATGTATGTCTTTAAAATCACACATTCCATTGTTGTGTTAAAATTTTGCATGATTGAAAGAAAAGTGCACAAAATAATTCTAAATGGGGAAAGACAGTGTTGGGTGTCAGTTATTTAAATCTTTTTATTTAAATGTAAAGGGTTGTCTCATGGTGGGTTGCTTTCATCTTAACACCCATGGTTTTGCAACATGCAATGTTACAAGATAGTATGAATGTCTTCAAAATCACACATTCCATTGTTGTGTTTAAATTTTTCATGATTGAAAAAAAAGTGCACAAAATAATTGTAATTGGGAAAAAATAGTGTTGGGTTTCAGTTATATAATTACATTTTATTTGTAGCTTTGGAGGAGTTGCTTCCTTATCAGCCCTTTGGAAAGAAATGTCCATTTTTTGGATAGAGTTTTGAGTGTCTTCAATAGTTTTCTGTAGCTTTGCAACCACTCTTTGCTTAGCTTTGAGAGCGTCTTTCTGATTAGAGAATGCAAATGTTTTCTATTTGATAAGTTATTTACAAAAAAATTCTACCTCTCCACATATGGATTTCATGTCTCTAACCAACTGATTCTCTTTCTTACAATGAAAACCTTTTCTTATTTACACAATATGAATGTAATGAAAGGAACATCTTCAAAATATATAACAAGTATCAGGTAGACTAAAAATTGTGTTTCAACTTTCTCTAATTAATAAACTATAGGCATGTTGGAAAACACTATGGCTTGTAATTTCTATATTTTTGCTTATTGTAAGCTGAAGGGTGGAATTTTTTGCTTTTGTGCTTGATGTTATTTTGCTAGTCATGTTTAGTTTTATGTTCACAGATGTTTGACTTCTCTACTTGAAATCTAGTTATAGGATCATCTTTCATTTTCTCTACTTAGACAAATTCATATGCAAATACAAAATATCTCAACTTTATCCACTTTTGCATTGCGATTTGTCCATCGCACATACTGCACATGCTCCTTCGTCAACTTCTCAAGAGTGGTAATAATCTCTTCAATTAAAACATATCTCATTAAGTTTGATCTCCTTGTGTTCAAGTGTTTGTAAAGCAGATTGCTTTTCAATTTCATAAATTATAGAAGCTATTGCGTCCGTATTTGCATTGTTTCTTCACCTTTGCACATACTACGGATGCTTCTTTGTCAGTTAATCGAGAGCATAAAGAATCTCCTAAGTCAACACAATATGTATCTCATTCACTATGGTTTTCAATGCAAGTGAACTTCAAAATTTATTGCAATTGTGGTTTACAGTTAAAATTGCTTTTCAAATTCTTCATATGTTTCACAAATAAATAACATGTTCTAGGCTACATTCATTGAGTCATTTTTTTATCACCAGATGAAAAGATCGTGCTTTTTTCTTTTCACATTGTTGGTAGTCATAGAAATAATTACATGTTATTATTCACATTAGGCTTATAGGCTACATATAAAGTTGCAGGTTGGACTTCCCATCTTGTTGTTCAACTTGCACTTTTTTAGTTAATGAATTGTCATATACGCTTTTGTTGTTCATGTTAAGTCACCTCAAATGGAAGGCTCGATATCACAACATGCTTGCTCAGGTAAAACAGGTTTGTACACCCCATATACTATGGCATCTTAGTCTTCTTTTATGTGAGGTTGTGATTTTACCTATGGTCTTTATGTCCGCTTGGAGGTTCAAGTAGACACTATGTTTTCCACCATGCATTGGTTGACATCATGGTTGATAGGAAAATTTACACATGTATGAATTTCTTGATTCACTCCATTACTAATTCATGATTTTTTCAATAGATGCAATTTTTTTTTGTTCTTTTAGCGTTGCTGGCAACAATGGATGCACATTTATTTACATAGAAGGTTGTCATAAAAGGTTTTGGTTGCCCTCTAACCTTTCCTCTCCATTAACACATACACATGCACCACAACCAAGGTATCTTCCCTAACACATCTGTTCTTGCAACTGTAGAATTAATTACATAGTGTTATGCACATTACACTCATACACCACATACAAAGTTGTAGGTTGAACCATTCATTGTGTGGTTCAACATTCACTTCCTTATTTCATGAATTTCCAAATGCACCTTTGTTGCACATGTTAAGTCACCCTAAACGGAAGGTTAAATATCATAACATGCCTCCTTAGGTAAAAGAGGTTTGTACACCCCATATACTCTGAAATCTTAGTTATATTTATATGCGAGGTTGTGAATTTACTTGTGGTCTTTATGTCAGCTTGGAGGTTCATCTACACACTGTGTTTTCCAACCTGTATTCACTTACATCATGGTTGATACGACATTTTACACTTTTCTTCCTTTCCTCATTCTCTCCATTACTAATTCATCTTTTTTTCAACAAATGCAACAAACATGTTATCATTTTGGTGTTGTTGGTAGTAATGGATGCACTTATTCTTTTTACATACAAGGTTGTCAATAAAGGTTTTGGTTGCCCTCTAACACTTCCTCTCGTTAACACTTACACATGCAGTACAACCAATGTATCTTCCCATGATAATACATTTGTTGTTGCTATTGTATAAGTAATTACATACTGTTATGCACGTTACACTCCTACACCACATACGAAGTTCTAGACCTTGAACCACTGATCATGTGGTTCAACCTTCACTTGTTTATTTTGTTAATTGCTAGATGTGCTTTTTCTCCTCATATTAAGTCACATGAAATGGAAGGTTGAATATCACAATATGCCTCCTCAAGAAAAAGAGGTTTGTACACCCCATATACTCTAAAATCTTTGTTATATTTACATGTGGGGTTGCAAATTTACTTGCGGTCTTTATTTCAGCATGGAGGTTCATCTACACACTATGTTTTCCAACCTGCATTTTCTTACATCATGGTTGATAGAAAATTTTACACCTTTATACCTTTCCTCATTCTCTCCATTACTGATTCATCTTTTTTTTAACTAATGCAACAAACATGTTATCATTTTGGTGTTGTTGGCAGCGATGGATGCACTTATTCTTTTTACATACAAGGTTGTCATCAAAGGTTTTTGTTTCCCTCTAACCCTTCCTCTCCTTTGACACATACAAACGTAGTAAAACCAATGTATGTTCCCATGATAATACATATGTTGTTGCTATTGTATAAGTAATTACATATTGTTATGCACGTTACACTCCTACGCCACATACAAAGTTGTAGGTTGAACCACTCATTGTGTGGTTCAACCTTCACTTGTTTATTTCATGAATTGGTAGATGTGATTTTGCTCCTCATGTTAAGTCACTCCAAATGGAAGGATAAATATCACAACATGCCTCCTCAGGTAAAATAGGTTTGTACACCCCATATACTCTAAATTTTTTGTTATATTTACATGCGGGGTTGCGAATTTACTTGCGGTCTTTATGTCTGTGTGGAGGTTCATCTACACGCTGTGTTTTCCAACTTGCATTGGCTTTCATCATGGTTGATAGGACATTTTACACCTTTCCTCCTTTCCTCATTCTCTCCATTACTGATTCATCTTTTTTTCAACAGATGCAAGAAACATGTTATCTTTTTGGTGTTGTTGGAAGAAATTGATGCACTTCTTTTTTTTTGCATACAAGGTTGTCATCAATGGTTTTGCTTGTCATTTTCTATTGTCATTGCCTATTTCCACTTGTACATTAAGATGGACTATCTGATTTCCAACTTTCATTTGTGTTATATTTTATGTGTAGCTTGATTCAATCTATCACATTTAATTTTCATTGGATGAAGCCGACAACCTCCTAATGGTTTCACGTGGGTGGCAACAATGCAAGCACATTTTATTTATGTTTAATGAATGATTTATTTCTTTTTCTTGACACAATCCACAATAATTTTAAATATTCTACCAATTATGTCCTTTCCTAGAATGGGGAGAGGTTTGAAATGGAAGAAGCAAGACGAATTGTAGGTGCAAGATGTACAAAATGGAGGCTCTCCTTTTTCCTCTTCTGATTTGGAATGGGTTTCTATTTTTGTCAACAAGGATAAGGTCCCTAAACTTTTTGCAGCAATTCCTCTTATGAGACTTGATGATTTCATTTGTGGTGAGATTTCTATTGAAGGTTTTGGAACTATTTTTTTGTACAAGAAAATAAGAGAACCTACCACCACGTGTCCCCTCAATGACAAAACTTATGGCAAAACAATTTGGTATCAGCTTGGTTTGTATCTTTCATCATTCATTTGTTTGGTCTAATGATATTTTACTCTCTTTTGCTTCAACATGATGATATGATTCCTTTTTCACAAAAATTGGTGTCAATACAGTCCTACAAACAATAGAGAGCAACCTCCACCAGAGAAGAAACCACATAAGATATTTATTCAAATGAAAGGTTGTCAATACCACTTCATGCTAATGGTTACAAATGGAAAACCTGATGTTTCCTATATTATCTACAAAGACATGTTCTACGTTGATAAACACAGTCAATTTGGCCATGGCATTCATGACACAAGTGGAGATAAGTGTTCTATGTTTGCTGCTAATTTATCCATGGAGTGCAAAAGCTATATTGAAATCATTTTGCTCATGGATGTCAGTGTCAATGCAATAATGGATAGACACACCAACAATCTTGTCTTATGTGTCATGATGTCAAAGAGAGATCAATTCCTTAGAAGAAAGGATGTAATGAATGCCTGGTGAAAGGTGTGTTCTACTCACACATAAAAACACAAATTTTATTTGACAAGTATCCTACTATGGAGTGGACAGGACTTTGACAACTTCTTCTACTTTCAATAGCCCGATGCGAACAATACACCTTTTGTTATCGAAGTTCCGAATCCATGGATGCTGGATAGGACGGTTAGCCACTTGCATAATTCAATCATCTCGATGGATTCCACATTTTCAACTAAAAAATATGGGATGAGGCATTACAAACATTGAAAAATAGTTCTTAGTGTTTTCAATGATCTTGCTGGCTATAAACTTGACAATGCTCACACTAAGTTGTTATGTCTATAGTTTCCATTGTATACTTTGCTTTTTTTTAATGAGTAATAGAGTGGTGTGTCGGTTGCATGGGTAGTCTCCTCACAAAATAAGATTGAGGACATATCTACGTGGCTACGCATATTGCATGACCATGGAAGAAGAGCTAGATCCGACTGGAGAATCAACGCATTGTTAACTGATGATGCGACTGTAGAAATCCAAGCCATATAGTAAGTGCATCCATTTGTTCATTTTTGTACCTTTCTCATTTGATATTTATTTTTGATGCCACTTTCTCATGTAGATGAGTAGTAAACAATATTGTTTGTATTGTCTATTAGGGTTGTCTCTCAATGTCATGTGCTTCTATGCCTTTGGAATGTCAAAAGGGCTTGGCTAAAGAATGTATATAAGTACACATCCAAGGAAAGGGAAATGGAAATCTTCCACAGTCTTGGCATGATCATGATGGCAATCGGTGATAGCCAAGATAGCGTCACTCAGCTATTGAACTCTTTCTTTGAGGAGTTCAATGATCAGCACCAAATTTTAGAGTACTTCAACAAGACCTGGTGTGAAGGAGAAGGTCGAATTGGTGAGTTGACAATTTTCATCACCTTGTAGGATTCGTACCATTCACATTATTTGATGCTACCTCTAATATGTTGTGGTTTACTTGACTATTGGATTTTTTTTTTCGCAACCATGTGGGTGAAAATTTGTAGAATATTCCCACATGCCAACTAGGATACGAATGCAACCATTGAGGCATACCATTGCGCACTCAAAACTCAGTACTTGTGTTCACAATCATTCTAAAAAATGCACTAGGAGAATGGACTATTTGTATTACACACTTGTGTATAAAATGGAACCATTCTATAATCAAAAGGAAAAGTTACAACATTATGGTTTTTTGATGAACCAAAAGTGTTTAAATATGTGATCTAGTTTGGAGTAGGCCAAGGTAATTCCAAGTGATCATTGTATTCTCGATGAAACAAGTCTTGGATGGTACTGGGTGAAAATTCAAAGTAGGTCTGAGCACTACCTTGTTCGGAATTTGGGGAGCACCTTTTTGTTTGTGAGTGCCCTTGGAGTTTGCAGGGGAACACTTGTAAACATGTCCTAAAGGTTGTTGACTTGATTAAAAGATCATTTGTCATTGAAGGGGTGGTCCATGGTAAGTGAATTTCAATTCAAATTGTGTTACTTTATGGGAGTCAATTATTTTTTTCATTTTCTACTAACCTAATACAAGTTTCTTCTGTGTGGTCATTTAGATGGGGGAGGTCAACGAATTGATAGAGGGATAGATTTGAATGAGACATTGTCACAGGGGGGCATAGAATAAAACAATCCTAATCTTCTCACCACTACACAAGCTCCTCTTATCACTCATGTATATGATGAAAATGTGCTCAAAATATCTCTTTGGAATGACACAAAAAAACTCTTGAACAAAGTGATGCGTGAACCGCCACAGTGTCTACAACAAGTGCAATCATACGCATAATGCATGGAGAGGTTTCTACAGGACCTATGACAATAAAATGCATTTCCATTTGAATTCATTCCTAATCTTGATGAAGTTACAACTAGCACCGTTTGCATGCATCCATGGTTTAGTGCAAGTAGGGATTGTTGTTGATGTGCAACCCAACATACAAAGCCTGCCACAAAACAATCAGATCATCGAACCCCTCTGGATGACTCCTTTCCCTTCTCCGCAAACAATAGCTTGAATGTGAATGTCAATATGCAATGTGAGACTTTAGGTGCAGTTGCTATGGATGTGACAAAGGATACAACATATAATACAGGTGATTATGAGAAAACCCATTTCAATTTCTATATTGTAATAGGAAATGGTATTGCAGATTTCTTTTTCATGTATGTGCTTGTACCACATCATAAACTTTCTGATTTCTTTTTGGATTATATTGTTCACTTCAACATTCTAATATGGGGAAAGGATTCCTCGCTAGTGACTTTCTTTCGCAAGTGTAAACCCAATGGAAGGTATGGTTCGAATTTAATAACTATGTGTACATAAGTCCATTTTTTGGTATGACCTTATGCAATACCATGCTTCCTTATAAAAATTTGGCTACGGTGATAGGCCGATGTTAGCCAACGTGCCTTCACTTTTCTACTTCTTCAAGACTTACTAAGGATTGCACAAGAATAGTTCAGTGAACCTTCATCTATAGGTAAGCATAGTACATGGGGTCCTTCGTCAACCCATGAAGAGCAAGAAGAATCTATTTAATGAAAACTTTATCTATCTCTTTCACATTGCTCACTTCTTTTCAAGTGTTCTCATAGCATTCCCTTCTTCATTCCAGGCATTCTAGTACATCTTGCTCCACTTGTGCATTTCCATATGTGCTTTGCACAAAAAAAAACTCACATTATTGCTTACTATTATGCTTTGATAGATTTTTTCCAAGTATCCATAGCTTGTTCGAAAGTACCTATTTTAGGCTTTTAGCCATAGCAGCAAGGCAGTGAACTGTTTGATAAAATACTTTGGTAGACATGTATGAAAAATTTCGTAGCATAGACAAGGTAGTGAATTATTTGAAAAAATGCCTCAAAGAAATGTCATCTCGTGGTGATGGAATTTCATTCTTTGATGCATTTTTTCAAATAGTTCATTGCCTTGTCTATGCTATTGCTTACTATTATTATTTCACAATTTTTTTCCAAGCATCCATAACTTGTTTGAAAGTACCTATTTTAGGATTTTAGCCATATGATGCAAGAGATATGTGGTTTTGAACAACACAAACACAACTCAACTTGATTCAAACAGGGATTTGACTCTCAAATCAAAACTTGGGTGCAACTTACACAACCGGCTACACTTTCTAGTAGATCTGCAGACCTATTTTCTCAACTTTACACATCAATAAATTACTTGATCACCCAAATTTTGATACTTTCAAACACCCATTATTCCCAACTCAAAAATACTAGAAAACTTCAATAGGTTCTTTTGGAACAAACACTTCAAACTAGCTCTTTTTTGCTATCCTAGACCCCAAAATAGGCCTATTTTACAAAGAGAATCATATTTAAAATCTTCCCAAACCTGAAATTTTGATGAGGAAGAATTAACCAGTCACTAAAACCACCAAATCCACAATTATTTTTGGAAGATATGCTTCCCAAGACACTATTTCACTAAACCCTCATTTTGAGCCATTTTCATGAGGTTTTTATGGAAATCAATGTTCCCGAGCATCCCACTCCATAAAAACTCTTCAAAAATGACTATTTAAGCCTGAAAAAACTTAATCTAACCTTAAAATTTTCTGCCCCCAAGTTTCATAGACATTCACTTACTAAAACCACCATATTTCACCTAAAACCACTCATTTTTGCCATGCATGGCAACACACAAAATCACCTACAACACCTTCCCAGCTCTTTCAAAATCACAAAAAATATTTTCAGACATATTAACAACTACTATGGCCATTCCATTGAGCTACAGTTCATACAATAGATGGAATGGCCATTTTTACAATATGAAGGCCTTAAAACACTTAAATTTGGTTATAGACCCACAAGCAGTCTTTTTTTCTCTCACATGCATAAATCTTAGTGAATATTCACAAGAATGGAGCAAAAATAACCTTAGTTCTATCCTTCACCAGATCATGTCAGCCTCTGAGTAGTATAGCACCTATACGACTTTCTACAAAATCAAGAAAAGTGCAGATTTTAGTGTAAAATATAGAAATCTCAAACAAGAACAAAGTTTTTCATTGAAGTTTTTCAATATTATTCCAGTCTCTTCTATTACAAATGAATAAAAGGCCTTTAAAAATGAATTAACAATCTTGACCATGCAAAAATCACACTAACTCCATCAGTTACATTATGGAGACCCACTATCTATACCTGAAACATGCAAACTATCTGGCAATAAATGCAAGATTTTGCATGCTTTACAATTTTAGAACTAATGACCCCACTAACCTCCAATAAACCAAAAATATTTCATGGTGGCCATTATGGCCTTATTCCAGCCTTGAACTACTTTGAGCCATGCAATTCCTAAAAAGGTGCATTTTTTTAACTTTTGGCAATTTTGCAATTTTACATTTTTTGAACAACTTTTACAAAAATTGCACCAATGAACCTCATGACTCCTAATTACATACAAAATGGCCCATCTAGACATTATTTATGATAAATGATTCAAACTAACTTGAAATCCACCAATTCCTATATTATGACATTGTTAATCACCTATCTTGGTGCACCTGTCTATGATATTGCTTACTATATGCTTTGATAGATTTTTTCCAAGCATCCATAGCTTGTTCGGGTGCATTTGTTTGAGGATTTTAGCCATAATATTAAGGAAGTGAATTGTTTGATAAAATTATTTGGTAGACATGTATGAAAAATGTGGTAGCATGGACAAGGCAATGAACTGTTTGAAAAAATGCCTCAAAGAAATGTGGTCTCATGGAATGCCATGACAAGCTAATGTAATTGGTAGCTGCTCATAGTTAGTAGTTGGTGCAAGAGCACCATGTTGCATTCAAGCCTCCATGAGGCCTATTTGTAAATAAGTGTTTAAAGAGTTCTTAGGGGTCATTCAATAAGGTCTTTCAAGACTATTATAATGTGTTTAAGTCATTTGATGGGTGTTTGGACAGGTTATGTGGTCATTGTAACCAATTTTTCAAAAATGAAAATGTTGTTAAATGAGGTCCACAATAGGGTTTTTGTGTTTTTTCATTAGAATAAGGTCATAGTATACCACTTATGATATAAATTGAGTCTATTGGGTTCATTTTGTAAAAGTTGCATAGGCTGGTAAAAGTGTCAAATGTTGCAAAGTTGGAAAATTAGAAAAAAATACAACAATAAGAGTATGAAGGGTCAAGAGTCATGTAGAAGTTGTTGAGTTGGTTGTAGGTAGTTGAAAAAAGTTGGAAAAGGCATAAATAGCCTCAATTCATTGTTGTAAGTGGGTGGTGGAAGATGAATTTGAAGTTTGAAATGATGGAACCCTTATATTCTTTATTTTACATGCCTTCATCCTTGTTTTGATGCTTTGTACAGAAGATTTGGCCATGATCATGGTGTAAGAATAACTGGATGTATTAATGGCTCGAGTCTTCTTTATTTTGCAACAAGTTTCATTCATTTTTATTGAGTAATGTAAGAGATATTGTGGTTTTTGTGAAAGATGCCTAAAACCCTGCATTAGGGTAAACAATGGAGAAGTTTAATTGTGTTTCTATGATTTTATCTAGTGGAAATTGTTGAAAATTTGTGAAATCATTCTTCAATGTGTACACTTACATGTCCTAAGTTTTCAGGTTGTGGAGTTATGGTTTGCTATTGAAATCATCATGCCCTAGTTCTGTATTCTTAGGTGCAACATACTGGTAAAGTCAGATTTAATGGTTTTACTATGCCTTGCTAGTGGATCAAAGGCTCAGTACATGTTCTAAACATTTGGGAAGGGTTTTAGATGTGATTTGGTCCCTCTTAAATGTGGGGTTTATTGAAATAAAAAGAATTTGAGTGTTTTTAATCACCATACTGTCATGGAAGATTGTGACTATCACAGTCAAGGTTGAGGTAGAGTGTATTTTTGAGTTCCTTTGATTAGTGATTGTAAAATCCTTCAAGAATCATTTGTTGAAGTGTATTCCATGATATTGAAACTATGGGGAAGGAGAGAGAGTCAATTTTAGTTGTGGGTGTCTATGTTGACAAGTTTGATCAATCTCAAGAAGTCTAAACAGGCCTAAATTGCAGAAAAATAATCCATTTTTATGAGTGTTGTTACAAAAAAAGTTATCCTATCTTTTGATATGTGTTTAAAAATCTTAAGGGGCATCTGAATATATGTGTGGAATTTAGTTTGATGATTTGGTTCAAGATATACGGTCTGACAGACCTTATTGCAGGGCTACTAGCCTAGGACAATATTTGTATAGTGTGGAATCTTCTACTTGGAAAGGTCATTAGATCATCGTGAGTAGACCTAAAATAGTGGTGCTTGAATGTTTGGTTGTGAGGATTTAAGTCTGGTGAGACTGAAACTAAAAGTTTCCTTATGATTGAAAGGTGTTTTGAAGGCGGTTTCCTAGAAAAGTGAGTTGAGGGAAACCCATTATGGTGAAAAATGTTTACAGTAGATTGAGTTTGAGAAATTTATATCTTTGAACACCTTAGCACTACATTAGTAGTTATGAAATGTGAAGTAACTACATAACTGCTTAGGTTGACTTTGTAAAAAACTATATTGTAATTGAAATTTTGTCATCTATCAACATCTAGTTATTAGTTATGCAATGTGAAGTAGTGCTTTGAGTTAGAAAGATGTGCAATGCAATGAATGTAATCAGTGATATGAATATAAACTACAAAAAAATATTTTCTACAATTCATTAGTTAAACTCATCTGATTGCAAGAAATAGAATGCTCACATTATTTTCCATGTTGGAAAACACACTATCCATGTACATAGTTAGTTCGTTATGAAAAGTTTTGTTTCACTTTGATTTTTTTTAGCAACTATTTCGTGCAGTCCAAATGTCCTTTCTACCTTTCTTCATGTGAATGCAACAAATAGAATGCTCACATTATTTGCACTGTTTGAAAACAAATTGTCCCTTGTCACCTATTTCATGATGAAAATGTTAATGTTTCCTACAGTCCAAGAATGTAATGAAGCCAACATTCAAAGTGTGTTTCTGTTGGTGTAATTAATATTTAATTACACTTGCATAAGTTTACTTAGGTAATATTTTAATTCCTAGGTTTATAGTTGTCATCCTTATCTTGTTGAGTTATCTTGTTGCTCAAGATAAGATTAGGGTTATGCATACATTGCTTTTAAAAAACAAATCATCTCATGTAATTATGAATTCTTGAATAATATTATTTGCACATCTTTTTCCAATACTATTGCTTTTTTTTGTTTTTCTCTTTTGTGGAAGGTTTTTTGGTTTGCATGTCTGATCTTGGTTTCTAAAATGGTATCAAAGCCTTGATTTGCAACCCCTTCTCAGATTTTTGAGAAAATCATTATAGAGTTCATTCGGGATTCCTTGAGGGTTTCATGCCTTGAGTTCATCTATGAAGCATCTTGGATTAGATTGGGGTTTTCCATTGGATTTAGACTACTAGAAAAAGTCAGGATTCTCTTTTGTTTTTGTAGATTTTGGTCATCATTTGCCAGATCTGTAAGGGTTTCAAGCTTGAAGATTTTTTGCAAGCTCTAGGGATAGCCGATTTTTTGGAGCATTTTGGGCACAAACAGGGGTCACCATCCCATTCGCAATGGCCAAAAACCCTAAGATCGCCCTCCGTTTCATCGATTATGGTGAAGTTGGTTTGGGAGGAAAAAAATTTTGCCAGGGAGGCCGTACAACCTCCCCAGCACACAGTTCAAGGTTCAAATCTCAAAAAAAAAGAAAGATTTTTTTGATCAGATCTAGTGCCTCTTGCATAGATCAGACGTGCAACCGGGCGGCCACCAAAACTCTACTGTCGCCAGCCTTCCCCACCAGTCCACTGCCAGCCTACTCAACCTCCGTCGGACCCCTCCAGCTAGCCGTGGTCCTATGGGGGACCGAGTGCTATGCCCAGCCCCCGACCGCCCAAAGTGCCAGCCCATGGTCCTATGGAGGACCAAGGGCTTCATCGAAGCCCCAACTTCCCAGCCCTTGGTCAAGCATAGGACTAGGGGCTGAATTTTTTTAGCCCCCTGGGGGGGCCTATAGGCTAGATTGGCCTTCCTGGAGCAGTTTTCAAGAAAAAGGGCATAACTTTTTCCCACAATGTCAAAATCAGGCAAACAAGATATCGTCGGAAAGCTGGTTTCAAGCCTATGTTGTAATGTAGTTTATTTTTTGCATTATTTTTCTATTTAGCTTCATTTCTTGCTGTTTGAAGTCAGATGTTTATTTATGGCCTCTAAGCTCATAACTTTTTTCCACAATCTCTGAGTTTTTTCATCTTTGCGGCATTGCAAAGGTATTGAGGAGCTCTATGTTGTTGTCCATGCACTTTTTTTTATATCTATCCCAGGTTGATTGTTATTCCAGATTTGTCCCGATGGGTGTTTTGGAGATTACTTGGATGTTTTGGCAATTGCAAGGGTGAAACTTGAATCTTTGCACTTCATTTCGATATCACATCATTTTATTTTCTATTTATGCATGTTCAACATTATCTCCTTTTACAATCATTGGGTTATTGTAATAAATGAACTGAGATAAAGTTCCATTAGGCCCGAGTTTCTTGCATAATAATCTAATTAGAGTGTGCATGCACTTTGATCTCCATCTTGTTATTGATGACAACTCACATGGGTTATATCTAGTTTCTTAGTTTCTTTTGGCCACATCTTGGTCTAGCTTGACACATCAAATTCACATTGGTTCACACTTCAAATTGGGAGCCCATGGTTCTTGATCCGCATTGGTTTAGATCCATCTCAATTTGAGGGCCATGTTTTTATGGTAAATGTTCCAGAGTCTTTATGGTACTTGTTCCCATGGAAGAGTTTTAGTCTCAATTTTGCATCGACATCGAGATACACAGTTTCTAGATTATGTCATCATATCATCTATTGTTGCTTCAAAGATTCCAGGGTTGTTCCAGTTTGTGAGTTTTCTAGTGTTCCATGGCATCGGGTCTACTGTTGCATTATTATGATTCTGCTTTGGTTTCTTGTAGACAAAAGTATCTTTCCTTGATTTTCGGATTGCGGTTCCATTGTTACTCCACAGTGTTCCTAGAGTGCTTCTTTGCAACAGTCATCTCATTGAGGGGGGGTTTTGTCCCACTGGGTTTTCCTCTTTCTCATGCATTGCATTTGTACATAGGTACCTCATCAGGCCTTGCTGTTGGGACCCATTCATGCTTTCTTGCATTCATCTTAGTTTTAGGTGCATGCATTTTTAGTCTCCCTAAGTTGCACTTATGGGGGGGTGTTGGTGTAATTAATATTTAATTACACTTGCATAAGTTTACTTAGGTAATATTTCAATTCTTAGGTTTATAGTTGTCATCCTTATCTTGTTGAGCTATCTTGTTGCTCAAGATAAGATTAGGGTTATGCATACATTTCTTTTATAAATCAAATCATCTCATGTAATTATGAATTCCTGAATAATATTATTTGCACATCTTTTTGCAATACTCTTGCTTTTTTCTATTTTTCTCTTCTATGGAAGGTTTTTTAGTTTGCATGTCTGATCTTGGTTTCTAACAGTTTCTAATTAGATAATATTATTGTATTTGCTGAAATTTTTGTTGTCTTTAATTTCAGGCATTGTTGTTCCTACTATTCCAGTCATGCATTGCCATATGCCCATTCAAGATACTGCACATGATGCTTTGTTAAGTTTCGAAGAATAGGTACAATCTCTTCAGTGAAAACATTATCTATATCTTCCACTTTTCTCGCTTCTTTTTCACTATTTCAATTGCATAGACAGTGTCTTTCTAATTAGAGAATGCAGGTGTACCTTTTGATTATTATTTTTGTCTTTTATTTTAGGCATTTGAGTATTTGTTGCTGCAATTGTATAGAAGATGTTGCATAGTTCATGAGCATGGGTGGTTAGTTGGTTGATCAACTACCACCTATATCCTCCATGCAATATTCTTACTCAAATTGAGGAATTGATCCTCCCGTACAGGTTGTGGGAAAAAATGTTAAGGAGAATTAATAGAAAAGGGACAAACTGCACAAATTTGAACTATCATAATTATGCTCACTTCTTTAATAGTGTCTTTGGTGTATGGGAAAAAATGGGCATGGATGTTCAATATTACAATCTAGAAATAGAGATTGTAAATTTGTGTGATTGGCAAATGTCTCTTTACCAAGAAATTTGAGATCCTTTCCTAGTTGGATGCATATAGAAGGTGTGCATTAAACCAATAGTAATCATGCGCAAGCACAGTCTTACAAACCAGCTGAGTATGAGGTTTATGCGATTCCTCAAGGGGGAATCTCTAATTAGTAATCACATGGGTCTTGTGTAGGAATAGTTTTTGGCTGTGTTCAAATTCAACCACATTGTCAAGTTCTAGATCCACTGTGTCAAACCCTCATTCAGGCTGCTACATGTGAAATACGGGGTGCCAACATTGTATGTTGTCAATTCCACCTTGACAATCAGAGTGCGCCAAATCCTTCCAGATGCTAAGAACGTGGATATTATACCTATTCATAAATGGTTGGTTTAGTTCTTAGTGTTAGAAGTATTAAATGTGGATTGTAATTTTCTTCAAATTCTATAATATTAACTCGAAATGTTTTAACATTTGACTATGTGATGTGAATTGTTTATCTCAGATCAAATCTGAAAACATTTGAAAACATTGTGACAACCCTGTGTGTTGTCGATCCTACAACTTTTTTGTGCAAATTATGTTTCGAACATATTATGATATTGAAATGGAATGTTTGTTGCCAGTTGTCGTTGTTATAAAATATGAAGCTGATTTTCAATATTGTTATAAAATGTGCATCTTGTCTTCCAAACGTATAAGGATATTGAAATGAAATGTTTGCTGCAAGTAATCGGTTGTTATTAAATATGAAGGTGAGCTTGAATACACTATTTTGTTATTGTCTGCATAACAAAAACTCTTGTCTTAGAACATGATTTGAGAAGTGAGGGACAACCCTGTGTGTTTTCCATGCTGCAACTCTTTTTTGTGCATATTGTGTTCCAAACGTATAACGATATTGAAATGGAATGTTTCTAGCAAGTAAGGGTTGTTATAAAATATGAAGCTGAACTTCAATACACTATTTTGTTACAGTCTGCATAATAGAATGTGTTGTCTTTGAAGAAGAATTGAGAAGCGAGGGACAACCCTATGTGTTTTCCATCCTCCAACTTTTTTTGTGCATCTTGTCTTCCAAACGTATAAGGATATTGAAATGCAATGTTTGCTGCAAGTAATGGGTTGCTATAAAATATGAAGGTGAACTTGAATAAACTATTTTGTTGCAGTTTGCATAACAAAAACTCTTGTTTTAGAACAAGATTTGAGAAGTGAGGGACAACCCTATGTGTTTTCCATGCTGCAACTCTTTTTTGTGCATATTGTGTTCCAAACGTATAACAATATTGAAATGGAATGTTTCTTGCAAGTAAGGGTTGTTATAAAATATGAAGGTGAACTTAAATACACTATTTTTTTACAAATTGCATAATATAAAGTGTTGTCTTTGAAGAAGAATTGAGAAGCGAGGGACAACCCTCTGTATTTTCCATCCTCAAACTTTTTTTGTGCATCTTGTCTTCCAAACATATAAGAATATTGAAATGGAACGTTTGTTGCAAGAAAGGGTACTTATAAAATATGAAGGTGAAATTCAATAAATTGTGTCCTTACAGTGTGTATAACACTAACTGTTGTCTTTGAACAAGATTTGAAAAGTGAGGGACAACCCTGTGTGTTTTCCATCATGCATTTTTTTTGTGCATCTTGTGTTTGAAACATATTATGATATTGAAATGGAATGTTTGCTACAAGCAATGGGTTGTTATAAAATATGAAGGTGAACTTGAATACATTGTTTTGTTACAGTCTGCATAATAGAAAGTGTTGTCTTTGAAGAAGAATTGAGAGGTGAGGGACAACCCTCTATTTTTTCCTTCCTACAACATTTTTGTGTTGAACGTTTGCTGCAAGCAAGGGTACTTATAAAATATGAAGGTGAACTTCAATAAATTGTGTTCATATGTTGTGCATAACACTAACTATTGTCTTTGAACAAGATTTGAAAAGTGAGGGACAACCCTGTGTTTTTTCCATCTTGCAACTTTTTTGTGCATCTTGTTTTCGAAACATAAATTATGATATTGAAATGGAATGTTTGCTGCAAGTAATGGGATGTTTATATAATATGAAGGTGAAATTCAATACATAGTACTGATATAGTCTGCATAATAGAAAGTATTGTCTTTGAAGAAGAATTGAGAAGTGAGGGACAACCCTGTATTTTTTCCATCGTGCAAGTTTTTTTTATGCATCTTGTGTTGTAAACGTATTACGATATTGAAATGGAATTTTTCTTGAAAGTAAGGGTTGTTATAGAATATGAAGTTTAAATTCAATACACTATTTTGTTATAGTCCCCAGAACATAAAGTGCTTATTACATGTGCTTACATTTGTAAGTAATTTTTCATAAAGAAGTAAGTGACATAGGATAGTGTGTTTTCCAACACTGCAAGGAATGCAAGCATTTTATTTGTCCTGATCACATAGAAAAAGAAAATGCCATTTTTACTCAACCAACTAGTTATAAAATTTGGAAGTGGACTTCATTACATTTTGGGAGCGTATAAAATAAAAAACATTTCATGAAATATGAAAGTGGACTTAAATTCATTTTTGGAGCATCATAAGGAAATAACTAACAGGGGACATTGTGTTTTCCAAAACTGCAATCAATGCAAGTATTTTATGTGTTCCAATCACATGGAAAAAGGAAATATACCATTTCCACTCTACCAAATAGTTGTTCTAAAAAATGAAAGTGGACTTCATTTCATTTTGGGAGTGTACGAAATAAAGAATTTTCAGAAGCAAATAACTAACAAGGGATAGTGTGTTTTCCAACACTACAACCAATACAAGCATTTTATTTGTTACAATGACATGAAAAAGGGAAATCTACCATCTCCACTCTACCAAATCGTTGTTGTAAAAATTCAAAGTGGACTTCACTTCATTTTTGGAGAGTGAGAAATAAAAACTTTTCGTAAGGAAGTAACTAAGAGGGGAGAATGGTGCGGAATCTCGGATGGCTCGCGCGCGCTCTGCAACTCAAGCTAGGGCATCCGCACCCTAGCTCTGTCCATTTTTCCCTGTGCATGCGAAGAGAAGTGGTTGGGGTTAGTTTTTTTCACTATGCTTTTGGCCTGGCTGCGGCTCCTTTGTGCCGTTTTGGTTCGCGCGTGGGTTTAAGCCCGGTTTTCCTGCGCACTCCTCCTTTTTTCCTGGCGTGGGAAGCTCTCCTCGTAAGGTTTCCTGTCGGTTTTGCCTCAGATCGGTGGTGGCTACTGTGCGGGGCTTTTGATCCCTGCGTTTTGGTTGTTTAGTTTGGGGCTTTGTTTGCCCGTTGCCGTCATCTCGTCTCTCTACTGCGCTGGTCGGGAGGATTGTTGGTGTGGGATTTTGACGTTGGGTGGCGATAAGAGGAAGGGTGTGGGGAGGATTCCCTCACCCAATTTTGGGGTTTTGTAGTTTTTCCTTTGGCATGATGGCTGCCTCAATGTCTTTGGGGGAGGCCTCGCAGGACCCTTCTAGCATGGACTTCCGTTCCGCAATTGGCTCAAAGTCGCCAGTGCATGCAACAAAAGTTATTGACAATAGCCTTTTCTCTCATGACTCGATAGATGGCGGTGTTCGCATGTCGGGGGGGTTCCGCATCACTAAAGTTAATGGATGCCTCGAGCGGTGTAAAGAGAGACCTACGCTGGTAATTCCACCTGAGATGATAGCTGAAGATATTGATTATTATTCCAGACACTCCTTATACTGCAAATTTTTGGGGATGAGGGTTTCTCCTCAATTTTTGGTGTCTTGGGCCCGACGGACCTGGTCGTCGGAAGGTGAAATGGACATTATGTTGTTGGCTAACAATTACTTTATGGTTACTTTTGACTGCATGGCGGATCGGAATAGGGTCTTTGAGGGTGGTCCCTATTTTTATAACCAAGTGGGGTTGTTTATCAAACCCTGGCATGCGGGGTTCAACCCTTCGGTGGAGCTTCCGAATCGGGTTCCGGTTTGGGTCAGACTTCCTCGACTTCCAGTGGAATGTTGTCGTGATGATATTCTGCAACTGATAGCAGCTTTTCTTGGAAAACCTGTTGGCTCCTCTCAGCAAACTCTGGATAGAAAGGTAATGACTTATGCCCGCATCTGTGTCAAAATTGATTTGGGTAAACCCTTGCCAGACTCTATAGATATGTGTGTAGGCTCTTACTCTTGGGTGCAGTATTTGGATTATGAGACTCTTCCATTCCGTTGTCGTCTGTGTCATGAATATGGTCACTTGCTGCGTCGGTGTCCAAAGGCTAGGCCTATGGAGCCACCTTCTCCTCAGGTTCCTCGCAACCCTCCTATGACTGACAGGGGGAAGGATCATATCCCTGGTGATGGGGAAGCTGCAGATGGTTTTGTACCTGTCAAGGGGCGCAACAGGAATAGGGGTCAAAAGAGGACCTTGAAAGAGAGACAGGAGGAGGACACTTTTAACAGATTTGAAGTGTTAGATGATCTTAGCCAGTAAGAAGTGAATCCGGGATTGGTAAACCTTGATCATGGAACTCTGAGTACAGGACAAAATGGTCTAGTCTCTGAGGCAGCTCAGGGTGCAATGGATGGTGATGGCTCTCAGATGGTCACGGATCTTCATTTGGGTGTCCTAGTGGAGTCAGTTCCTGTGGCTGAGTTGAAGAAGGTTGGTGGGGATGAGCCTCCTCCGGGGTCAAGTGACGGTGTTGTGATCAGGAGGAGTGTCAAGTCTCCATCTCCTTTGGGTATTCACCAAAAGGACCTAAAAAAAGGGGGGGAGAGAAATCTTCCAAGCTTGGTCGTAAGAAGGATTTGGAAAAGATTAAATTAACAGGGGAAAACTTGGTGGAGTCAGGGTCAGTCAAGACTCTAGATTCTCATTTCTTGAACTCCCTGAAATGATTGTTTTATCATGGAATGTGAGGGGCTTGAACAGTGGCCCTCGACAAAAAGTTGTTCGCGAATTGATTAGAAGTAATGTTCCTGATGTTCTTTTCCTGCAGGAGACTAAGTTATCGATTGAGGATATGATAGGTATGATGCCCAAGTTATGGGGGAGTGGTGAGTGCCAGTGCGTTGGTGCTCTTGGTTCTGCTGGGGGTGTGGCCTGTCTATGGAACCCTCGGAAGGTTCGCCCTATCTGGTGGATGTCCTTTAAGTCTTCCATTTCTATGGTGGCTTCTTGGTTTGAAACGGGAGAGTCTGTTCTTTTCTCTAATATTTATGCACCGATTGATCTTCTTGGCAAACACTTGCTATGGTCCCATATTGCATATGTGCGTAGCATGGCTCCTCTTCATCCATGGATTTTGGCTGGTGACTTCAATGCCATTGCTGAGTTGGCTGAGAAGCGTGGAGGTAATGCAAGGTTGGACCCCTCAGCATTTCTTCTGCAAGAAAACATCTCTGCTTTGAATTTGGTTGACATCAAGCCCAGTAATGGTCAATTCACTTGGAACAACCGGAGGATAGGGGATAACAGCATTTCAGAAAGGTTGGATCGCTTCCTGGTCTCCTGCTATTGGATTGGTGGCTTGTGGTCCTCTTGCTCTGAAATCTTGGATTGGAGGGGTTCGGATCACTGGCCCATTAAGCTTGCCATTTCTTCTGCTCGTGTGCCTCGTTCTCCTTCCTTCAAGTTTCAGCTCATGTGGTTGCGGGACCCTTCTTTACATGCCCATGTGGCAGACTGGTGGAAGGTTGGCAGACCTTCATATGGTACGGCGATGTATACTTTTGCTAAATTACTTCAATTTACCAAATCTCAGCTCAAATAGTGGAATAGACAATGCTTCGGAAATATTTTCCATGATAAGGCTCGTGCTCAAGCTGATTTGGATGGCATCACAAGGGTGATCAAGGAAGAGGGAGTGACGGTTGGCTTGCTCCAGGATGAAGCCAGGGCTCTTAAGGTGCTGGAGGAGTGTGAGTTGAGAGAGGAGATATTTTGGAAGTAGAAGGCCAGAATTGAGTGGCTTCAAGAAGGTGATAAAAATACTGCTTTCTTCTTTAACTCGGTAAAAGCCAGGAGGCAAGGTAATTCCATTTCAGTTCTGGTTAATGAAAGAGGGGAGCAGCTCTCTTCTTCTCAGGAAATCTCGAATGAAGCCGTGCAGTATTTTGAATCTTTATTTAAGGAGGATGGGCATGGTGGATCTATTGAGGTGGCTCAGGTTCTTTCCTGTATTCCCTCTTTGGTCACAAGGGAAATGAATGAGCATCTCATGGGTGATGTTTCTTTGGAGGAGTTGGAGGCGACTCTGTTCCGAATGAAGAAAGGGAAGGCTCCTGGCCCTGATGGCTTCCCGATTGAATTCTTTCAAGAATTCTGGGATATTATTAAGTTGGACTTATTGGCTGTTGTTCAGGAGTCCCAGAAGAACAAGCAGATGTTACGGGCTTTGAATGCTACTTTTCTCGCTCTCATACCTAAATGTGATGAGGCGGATAGGTTAAGTCAATTTAGACCTATTTCCTTGTGAAATGTGATTTACAAAATTATTTCCAAATTGATTGCTGAGAGATTAAAAAGGTGGTTTTGTGGAAGGCAGGCAAATTTTGGATGGGGTTGTTATCGCTTCGGAAACCATTCACTCAATGGCCAGCTCCAATGATAAGGCGATGTTCATCAAGTTAGATATGGCTAAGGCCTATGACCGAGTCCGGTGGTCTTTCCTCCAGCGGGTGCTTGGAGCTTTTGGGTTTGGAAATGAATGGATTCAGTGGGTTATGAGTTGTGTTACCTCAGTTTCCTTCTCTGTGTTAACTAATGGGGAGCATTCTAAACTTTTTGGAGCTTCTCGGGGGTTGCGTCAGGGAGATCCCCTTTCTCTGTATTTATTTATTTTTCTTGTGGAAGGTTTGGGGCGTCTGATAAGAAGGAATGTCGACTTGGGTGTTATTCAGGGGTGGCGGTGGGGAGGCGATTTTCCTCCGCAATCCCATTTACAGTTTGTGGATGACACGGCTCTGATGGGTATGGCTACTATTAGGGAAGCTTCCACTTTGCGCAAGGTGTTGGATGTGTATCTTGCTGCCTCGGGTCAACGGATTAATGAGGATAAGTCCTCCATCTTCTTCTTTAACACCCCTGGGCCCATTCAGTGGAGGATTGCCCATATCTTGAGATTTCAAATTGGAGGGCTTCCTTTGATCTATCTTGGTGTGCCTATCTCTGCTGGTAGGCTGCCTAAGGATTCTTGGCAGAATATTCTGGATAAATTTCGGGTGAAAGTTAATCACTGGACTCATAGGTGGCTATCCTTTGCTGGCCGTGTTCAGTTGCTCAAGTCGGTGGTACAGGCTCTTCCCACATACAGATGTATGCTTCAGGTGGCCCCGATGGGATTTCTTAAGGATTTAGACGCTTTAGCCAGGAAGTTTCTTTGGGCTGGTAGCTTGTTGTCTTTGAAGTGGAGCCTTGTTAGCTGGGATACTGTTTGTAGCCCACGTCAGTTTGGTGGTCTCGGGTTAAGGCAGTCGTCCTTGACCGGGGAGGCACTGGCTGCCAAATTGTATTGGAGATGGTGTGTGGAGCAGGATCAAATTTGGGCTAGGATCTTATCTCATAAATACTTCCCTGGGGTTGCTTGGCAGGATATTCCCAGATTTCCCTTGGAGGGGAGAGGCTCGATGATTTGGAGTACGCTTAAGAAAGGTGCTGCACTTGTTAAGGATGGCCTTTTCTGGATATGTAGGGGGGGTCGTCGGCTCACTTCTGGTCTTGTAGGGGTTTGGGTTGGTCTAGGGTGAGTGATTTTATGGCCTTCTCTGATAATAACCAACTGGTGTTGGGGAGATGGAAGCGACCTGATGAATGGTCGGACGTTGGATTGAATGAAGAATGCACTGAGCTTCATAATATCCTGGCTAGAAGGCGATGCAGTTCCCTCCGGGATGGGGATGTCCTCTCTTGGTCTCCTAATCCTAAGGGGGTCTATTCTGTTGTTGGGTTTCTAGGTTTTGTTAGCTCGTAAGCTGGAAAGGGGTGGAGGCTCCCTGGTGGAGGAGAGTGTGGAATAACTTTTCTTGGCCAAAGTGTAATTGTTTTGTTTGGACCTTAGCCCGGAAAGATGTTTGACATGGGACAACATTCAGAAGCGAGGGTTTCAGGGCCCCTCTATTTGTGTTCTCTGTGGGGGAGGGGAAGAAGAGTCTGCTCATTTGTTCTTTCGTTGCTCCTTTGCTACGCAGCTGTGGCATTTCTGGTGGGGAGTGTGGAACAGTCCCTGTGTTCATGCCTCCTCTTTGGTTGACTTTTGGAGCAGTTTGGGTAGGCCTCCTTCGGTGGCCTCTTTTTTGCAGGAGGTGTGGTATGTGGGGCCTACTTTCATCCTGTGGCAAATTTGGCTTGAGAGAAATCGTAGAATTTTCCGTGGTGAGAAAGTGGTTGTGCAGCAAGTTTGGCAAAGAATTTTGGGTATGATTCAGGAAACGGTGGCGGCTAAATGTGATGTTGGATTTCCCCTGGCGAAAGGGGATGCTACAGTGGTGGATAGATTGGGGATTCAAGGGTCGGCTTTGGCGTTTGCTAGTCTTAGGCGAGGTCGGAGCCAGCGGCAAAAGGTTCTTAGGATGGGTAGATGGGTGCCCCCTCCGACTGGCGTCTTGAAGATCAACACAGATGGCTCTTCTCGGGGTAATCCTGGGCCTGCTGGGGTTGGGGGGATTGGCAGAGACTTTAGGGGGTCAACGATCTTCTTCTTTTCTGTTCATGAGGGGGTGCAACCCATTAATTTGATGGAAGGTTTGGCAATCTTATACGCCTTTGAGCGGGCGTTTGCCTTGGGATGGCGCAAGGTTATCTGTGAGTCTGATTCGCAAGTCTTGATAAATTTGCTAAAGGAAAGGAAGTCTTCTGGTGTTCACTGGCAGTTGGCTAGGTTGGTTCAACAGATTTTGCAGATTAGTTCCATGATGGAGATGGTGTCCTTTGCTCACATTCCGAGGGAATGGAACAAAGCGGCAGATTGTTTGGCTTGGTGGGCTTCTGAGCACGCTGAGGGTTGGAATGTTGATGAGCTGGGACAAGTTTCTCGGGAGCTCCGCCACGACTTGGAGGGGATTCTTTCTGAAGATGGTAATACTAGGGATGCTGAGTGATGTGGATTTTAGGTTCTTGGTTGGTTCTGGTGGTTCTCGGGCTTTGGCCTGTTGATGTGTTGTAATGTTGTTCTCTGATTATTAATAAAGTTTTTACCCCTTTTTGCAGAAAAAAAAAAAAAAAAAAACTAAGAGGGGAGAATGTGTTTTCCAACACTGCAAGCAATGCAAGCATTTTATTTGTTTCGATCACATGGAAAATGGAAATCTACCATCTCCACTCTAGAAAATACTTGTTCTAAAAATTCAAAGTGGAATTCATTGCATTATTGGTCATAATGAAGCCAATACTTATCATAATGAAATAACTGATAGGGGACAGTGTGTTTTCCAAAACTGCAAACAATTCTAGCATTTAATTTGTTCCAATCACATGGAAAAAGGAAATATGTCATATACATCAACGAAATACTTGTTCTAAAAATTGAAAGTGGAATTCATTGCATTCTTGCTCATAAAAAAACAATTATAGGGCTATGAAAAGTTTGATATGAAATGGACAACAACAAAGTGTTCAAACACATGAAAATAGTATACATGTTCACCATAATTGTTCAATAATCAAATAATTACAAAGGGCCATGAAAAGTATCATATGAAATGTATAAAAACATAGTGTTCAAACATATGAAAATGGTATATCTCTACACCACAATTTTTCAATAATCAAATAATGAGACCCAGAATGCAGAATTAGTATTTTGAACCAATCTCATTATATCCTATGCTGCCTATTCTTTGCAATTGAGTTCATGCCTGCATAATATATGGCATGTTTCTTAAGTTTCTTGTGTATTTTGGGAGGGGTAATTCCAATTCCACGAACCCTCGTAGATGATGAACGCAAACAACATATTTCTTCATAGGATGTGCTTTATCCTTGGCAGGTTTAACACCTTCACCCTATAGCAAAAAATTAATCACAATTAATGTATGCATGGAAACAATATAAGGTAGTATGATATATACAACATATCATGTATGTGTCCCTCTAGAATAGAATGATTCATCTTGAAGAGCTTCCATAACACAAAGCCTCCCACACACTATTCAATGGTCTCTGTGCCAAGACATGGAAAAGGAACTAAGTGTTCACCAATAATGACCTAAACAATGTTGACTCTCACAATTTTCTAGGTGCTTAAAGCAATGGGTTTGAGCATTTCTGTTGACAACATGTACAGTTCCTTTGGAAACCTATTTATGTTGCCTCCAAAGATCAACGTGATAACCAGCCTTAAAAGTGATGTTGTTGTTGGCCTCCTACAATGATTTCATAACTAAGCCTTTACAACCATGATTTAGAGATTAGACATCCTAAATAGCTATTCAATCATCATGAAGGTGCATTTAACTTGTCAAACCAAGGATGTGAACTTGAAATGGGTCAGCACATTATGTGCACTAAGGGCTCAAGTAGTCATTGCATTATACAACTAAGAAACACAATATTGAAAGTAAATTGCTTAAAAATAAATAAAGCAAATTTTTAACATTAACCAACAACTATGCTAAGCTGAAATGCAGAAGAAGAATGAAAATATAAGCAACAAACATGAGACTACTCTATCTGCTTTGGCTGCAGGAACAATCACAAAATAGAATTCTAGTGGCTACAGGAACAGTCGATGCCAGATTTATAGCTAAGTACTTAAAAAAAGTAATACTAAACTAATGCTAAACTAAGAAGACAGATTACTCACCAAGTGGGCCCCCTTGGATAAGTATCCTCTAAACTAATAAGAACTCATATGCTCAAACTCATAACTTTATTTTATTCACTGTAAATCATGCATACAAAAAGAGTATTGTATATGTATCACTGAAACTGGAGAATGAGAGTACAATATCAAATTGTGCAACCTATTGAAGAAGGAGCATCAAATCATTATTTATACTATAGCTAAATAAGGCAGTCAACTCCACAACTAGGAGGATGCCATTTAGGGAAAACAGGCAGAAAGTGGAGCAATGGCGGTTACATATGCATGGAATCTGGTCAGACATGCAAGTCAAGCATAGATCTAGCACAATAGTAACACCCATGCATGCTCAATCATTAAGGTCCACTACAAGACGGTTACATTCAGTTGCATGAAGAATCTTTGCTGCAGGTTGCCTTTGACTTGGAGCGATTCCTCAGCTAGACATTATGGTGCATGCCCAGCTAGTGGTGTCTTCCTCAACTTGGCATATTAAATCTACATGTCAAGGTCAGTACACATAATAACTTCACATCTATAACCACTCTAAGAAAAATTCATTAATCTCATGCAAAATCAATATAGATAACCCACATATTATGCCAAATATCATCAAAGCTTGCAGAGATAGGATAATATCAAATATTAATGGTTTGAGGGAAACATTATGCCAATACCAACACTTAAGCATTAAATTCCATGACATCTATGAGAAAATAGACTATAGATTCTACCCAAAACTAGACCAAAAACTAGGCTCATCACTCCCCCCAACCTAACGTTTTGTTGGTCCTCTAGCAGGGGAGGAGTTGTTCTTATGCTTGGTCAAAGCTCTGAAATTTGCAACTAAGAGTTGTCTGACATCAGTGGCTACAATACGTGAGTCAGGATCCCAATAGAATCCTCCCAATCTATCAAACCTATTCCATCTCTACCTCTCTGCAGCAATGTCATACTGGTAGAATCTAAAATTTGGCACAAGCCACATGAGCATGGGTGGCTAAAAAGTTAGGGGAAGTCAAGAATGTCCCTAAGTTCTCCCAATCTGAATATGCCTCTCAATTCTTTTTAATGTTGTAGCATAATTGTGGATGGAATGAGGATCAACCTATTTTAGCTTATCAGTCAAACTATTCCATCTTTGTGATAAACATATCCTCACGATTTCCTCATTTGATGTTGTCTTTACCTCATACTCAGTGTAAAATGCCTCAATCCAAGGCATAATACTATTGCCATAACTTGTTCTGAGTAGCATTCTATTCCATTCTTTGTAAATATCCCTTGGGTTGCTTGATTCAACTCTAACAGGTAGAGGGATATCATAATCCAATTGTTTATAAGCACCATGTTGTTGTCCCCAACTAATCTAATTTTGTACCTAAGACATGAATGCTCTCAATTGAACATCCCCAACATACATCAACAGATTCCAATCATGGTCTTTTGTGATAGCATAATTATGTAAATAAAATTCACATAGAAAATTATTCATTTCAGGTGAGGCAATCCTATAAGCATTGAAAAATTCCATAGGGGTATCAATAGAAGGATTCAAACCTGAGGCAAGTCTTGACATCTTAAAAGAGAGATACTTCTCTTTCAGGAGTAGAGCATAGACCCTCGGAGGATATCTACATTCTAGAATCTTTGGTGCCAAAGTTGCCATATCATCTACCCTCTGCTTCAAGGTGGAAAATTCTGCATCTTTATCCTCAATCTCTTCATCCTTTTGAATTTCCTCCTTCAATTTATGTTTTTCCATTTTCCATTCTTCCTCCCTTCTTTGTATCTCTTTCCATAAATTCAAAATTGATGCATATACTATAAAACTAGGAGGATTCTGAATAGATACCAGTCTTTCTGTTGATGGCGGCTCCTCATATGGCACTATTTACATGGACTCAGGCTGTCTAGTTATCTCTGGCTACAAGGGTGTTGTTTCTTCTTCCTTTTGTTGCAAGGACTCGTGTTCTTGCTGTGACTGTAGGAACTCCTGCTTTGGTTCTGGTTGTTGTTGTAGGAATTCATGCTGCAGGACCTCTTGCTCATTAGGGAGTCCTGATTTTCCTCTAATTCTTCTGCAATGCTAGCAAGATCGCCCAGTGTTATATTTGATGCTCCGCTAAATATGTATTCTTCTTCTTCAACATGCCCCTGCTCCATTAGAGCTTTAGGGTCCTCATGTGAGGTCTCACTAGGTTTAGGGCTTTCCTATAGAGGTGTACCAATCGCAGGCCCACCTGGTCTTGATTTCTTGGGAGGTCTCTCACATTTTCCTTTGGCTACAAGATGAATAGTATCCACCTTCCTCTTCTTAGAACTTGGCACTTTTCTTTCTACAGGTTGTGTTTTAGCCTTCTGTTTTCTCATTTCTACCTCGCTCTATTGTGCCCTAGTTTTCATGAGGGTTTCAAGTGGAACTTCATCATTAGAATCTAAGGCAGAGCTTTCTTTTTCTGAGTGCTCTATTCCAGAAGAACTAATTTCTATAGCTTCTTCTGCTGTAGGAGGATTCACACTAGAGCCAACACTAGAAGTTGAAGCACTAGGAATTGCTTCAGCCATGTTTACTCTCCTACTAGACCTACGGGATTGAGGTATAGCCCTAGGTGGCAAGTGCTTAACATTGACAAACTCTTCTTGACGATAATTTTGATCAACATTGATAAACTCTTCCCAGGTCATTCTAGATACATTATGCAGAGACTGTTCAATTAGCAATTTAATCAAGCAATGGTGGGAAAAAAAATTATCCCTACCTTTTTGGGTCTCGACCCCCATGATTGAGAGAAGATTGTACAACACGTTGGGCACATTCATCCTCCTTTCGTGCCTCATGTGATTCAAAAACTTGAAGTGGAAAAAATGTAAATTTGACTAGTGACCCTCACAAGTGATGTATTTGATAACATACACAACTATCTGCTTCCATGGCTTGGGTAGAGACATTCTCTTTGCACCATGTTTATCTATGCTCAATGGGGGGTCTTTTGGCTCTGTGAATTTAGCCCTGGTTGACCTGGCGTCTCTGGAAGCAAGATAATTTTCACCGTCAGTAGGTAACTCTGTAACCTTTGCAATTATTTCCTCTGTTGCCACAACTTCTAACCCTTTTATTGTGGATTTTCCTTCTGAAAACATCTGGGAAAATTCGAGGGAAATGCCTTCATCAAAACCATCCAACTTTAAAAAGTAATCTATCCATCCACAATTTTGAAATTCGGCCAAGCATTGTGCATCCTGCAGTAAAATATCATTCACCATGGATTCATTTTGAATTAACCCACCTCCCATTGTCTGCAATCAAAAAAATGCTCTGCAAATTATTTTCCTACAATTCCTGTCTAAAAATCAAATGCAATTCCCTGCAGTTTCTGCTAAATTCTAGGACCAACCTGCTAAATTTCTAGTGCTAGTGTAGACTAAATTTCCTTTCTTTTTTTTTTCCTTTTTGCTTGCAACTCAAGATTATGATAGGGAAATAATGGAAAGAAAATGAGTGATAAAGGGAAATTATGATAGGAAGAAATGGCAGCTGCAACTATTGTCACTTCACCATGCAAGCTGTCCTTCCACTCAGATTTCAAATCCGATCATTTTAAAATTTTCTGACGTAGCCTAATATGATTTGACACATGGGAAATAAATTCACAAAATATTTGCATCTTTTTCTTTCCCCTCCCCCCAACCCAAATTTGGACATGTGTCCACACATGTGAGATGGGAGTGGCGATTGATAGGTAATGATGGAATTTATGTGAACACCTATACTAATGTATAGTGATTAAATGAACGCACTTAAAAGATGATTAAAGATAGCAATTAATGAACACATACCTGAATGTGTAGAAGATTTGCTACAAAGATCATGGATAAAGTAACGCTTGCCTTGTTGGAAAATAAATTGAGAAATAAATGAAGATGAGGTGGAATGAAGTGATGGAAGAGAGAGAAAGGTGGTGATGGATGGGTGGATGGGCAGATGATGAAGAAATGGAATTCCACGTAAGTGAAAGTCTTTATTATGAAAATTATGTACCTCAATTAGGTTGAAGGAGGGACACTAGGTCCACTGCCTTCGGCTACAGGAAGCTCTGAGTGTTGGGTGAATTACTGCAGGAACTCTTCTTTAGAAGCTGGCTTATGGTATAATCTAAGGCAATGACCATTGACAAGTAATTTGAACCTAATAGGGTCAATGTTGGTGAGCTAAACAACTCCATTAGGAAAGACCTCAACAACTTTGTATGGTCCTAGCCACCTTGTCTGCAATTTTCTTGCGTTGTCCTATTATCTTGAATCATAAAAACAAGGCCCAATCTCCTAGTTTAAACTTCTTGTCCTTGATAAAATTTTCATACCACTTGATCCTCTAATTCTCCACTACTTTTGTATGCTATAGGGCTTCTCTTCTTATCTCATTCAAAGAATTTAGCTACATGATTCTTTCTCTCTATGCTTCAAAAATATCCATCCCTAAATCCACTGTAGTTCACAGAGTCTTATGTTCAAATTCAACTAACATCATAGTTGTCTTTCTATACAACTCAAATGGGGTGAAGCCTATAGTTATTTTCCAGGTTGTCTTATAGGCCCAAACAACTTCTGGTAATCTGTTTTCCCAATCCTTTCTATGAATAGCTACCATTTTAGTCAAAATGGTTTCAATTTCTCTATTGGTCACCTCAACTTGGTCATTAGCCTAGGGGTGATAAGGACTAGACTTTCTATGCCTTATATTGTACTCATTCACTAGTGCAAAAGAGTTGATGTGAATTGTGTCCCTTGATCAGTTACTATTTCTCTTGGGATTCCATATCTTGTAAAAATATCCTCATAAAGAAACTCTCCAACCTTGTTATCTCTTACATACTTCATGGCCTTAACTTCTACCCATTTTGTTACATAATCAATGCATACCAATATATAAGACTTAACATTTGATGGATGGTCAATTGGTCCCACAAAATCCAATCCCCACTTGTCAAAGGGTGTGATTACTATCTAAGGGAAAAGTGGCATTTCATTAGATTTGGTTGGTCTGCCCATTCTTTGACATCTATCACATTTTCTAGTACACATTCCTGCATCCCTGTGGACTGTTGGATAGTATTATCCTATGTTCAAAACCTTCATTGTTGTTCTCTTGGCTGCAAAGTGTCCTCGACATAGTTCATTGTGACATGCATGCAAAATGTCATATGTCTCATCTTCTCTCACACATCTTCTCATGACATGGTTAGGTCCAGTATAAAACAAACATCCAACAATCCAAGAGAAAGGAAAATATTTTTCAATGAGTGCCCTTTTTTCTTTTGGGGAGAAGTGAGAAAGAACTCTACTTGTAACCAAGTAATTGGCTATGTCATCATACCAAGGTATTTGTACACTGAGAGAGAATAGATGCTCATCAGGAAAAGAGTCATCTATGGGTTGATTGTCTTTTGATGTAGCTAGCCTTGAAAGAAAATCTGCAACAACATTGGCCTTCCCTAGCTTATCCACAATGGTTATACCAAACTCCTACATCAACAATAACCATCTTGGGTAAATGCAAGAAGATGAGTCCACGAAATGTGGAAGTTTTTTCCTTATGCAAAAAAATGAAATTGGCTTGCAAAAAATCGGATCCTGCTTTTTAATAAACGGGATCCTGTTTAGCTTCAGGATCCCAAGCCTAAATTTAAAAAATAGGATCCTGTTTTTTTTCAAAACGGGATCCCGTTTTAAAAAATTTCCAAACACGGAAATTTCCAAAAATGGAAATTTTCAAAACAGATCCCATTTTGAAAACTTTCTATTTTTGAAACTTCCAATTTTGAAAAAAATCATTTTCGGAAATTTTTCAAAATGGGATCCAGTTTTGAAAACTTTCAATTTGTGGAAACTTTCCGTTTTTGGTAATTTACAAAACGGGATCCTGTTTTACACCGTTTTGTAGAACCATAAAAAAAAAGTTTTTTTTATGAAACGAGATCTCGTTTTTTAAAATACGAATTTTTGGTTGGGTTTTTGACTTTTTTTTGGTTCGGGAAATGGCTTGGGGACCCAAATGTAAGCTTTGGACCTAGTTTGACCTACAACTTGAAGGTCATGTTAATGTCACAAAAAAATAGTGACTTTGGACATATGTCTAAAGACCTATTTTGCATTTTTTTTTACGAAATTAAAATCCATTATAGATGAGACAGTGCAGATTCCAAATATGTAATTTTTTTTATAATTTGATTAATTTTTCTATTTTTCAATTAATTTCTAATGAAACTAGTCCATAAACTTGAATTATTAGGGTTTTTTAATATTTTAATAACTTTTGATCAACATAACATTTTGACGAACGGATTGCATGAGAACAAACTTCAGACCTTTTTTTTCAATTTAAAAAAGAAAATAAAAAAATGATAAGTTTAGGTCATCTTATGTGTGTTATACACGGTGATTTTTCAAAACGACAAATATGCCTAATGAAAATTTAACAAAAAAAAAACTCAATAAAAAATTAAAAAAATATCAAAAAACAAGCTTCAGTGAGTCACAAATCTTTTCCCAAAAGGATTTAGAAAAATACGATAATTTAGGTCAAAATATGGATGTCGTACACGTGCATGGTATGGTTAAAAAAATGACTTTTAAATAGTCATTTTTAGAAACACTTATTGAAACTCAATTTGTACAATTTGGGTATTGAAATAAATTACATATTTGGAAACTAGACTCTGAATACTACATTTTATGATTAGTGACTTTTTTGAAAATTTCATCTCTAAGTGCTTCAAATTTTAAGGTCAAATGTGTCAAATTCTGAAAATCAGGGAAAACATTTCCACTTTTTGGCCAAAAAGTGGACTCAACTTCTTGCCAACACCCTCTTGCCAATCTACCTGTGATTAAAGGTTTATTCATGAGATATCTAATGGTTGCATGATCAGTGTGTACAAAGATTTGGTAGTCTATTATGTAATGTCTAAATTTGTTCAGTGCATAGATTACTACCAACATCTTTTTTTTCTGTCATTGTATAATTGAATTTAGCTCCTTGCAAATGTTGTTGACAAAGTAAATAGCATTTTCTATAGCTCCCTCTTTCTAACCTAAGACCACTCCTATGACATAATCTGATGCATTAGTGTGGATGTGGAAAGGAAGCTCCCAATTGGGTCCCTTGAGTATAAGAGCATGAGTCAAAGTTGCCTTCAAGTCAAAAAATTCCTTCTCACAAGCTTCAATCCACTGAAATTTAGCATATTTAGTGAGAAGGAAATACAATGGTGTTGCCACCTTGCTGAAATCCTTGATGAATTGCCTATAATATCCTGCATGACCCAAGAAACTCCTAACATACTTCTGTTTTGTAGGTGTAGGCATATTTGTGATTACCACAATTTTGCAGGATCTACTTGAATTCCCTTGTGGGAGATGTAGTGGCCAAGAACTACACCCTCTTGCATCATCATGAAACACTTTTCACTATTTAAGGATAAGTTTTGGTCTTCACATCTCTATAGGATTCTCTTGAGATTCTCCAATGCTTGATTAAAATTAGCACCATAAGTGGTGAAGTTGTCCATATAAATCTCCATGCAATCATGATAAATGTCTGAGAATATGCTAATGGTTGCCCTCTGAAAAGTTGTAGGTGCATTGCACAAGCCAAATGGGAGTACCGAATAGGCATAGGCCCCCCATGGACAAGTAAATTTTGTTTTCTCTTGATTTTCTGGTGCAATTAGGATTTGGTTATAGCTATTGAATCCATCTAGAAAGGAGAAGTATTGCTTTCCTGTAAGTGTGTCCAAAACTTGATCAATAAAGGGTAAAGGAAAGTGATCCTTCTTGGTGGCAGCATTAAGTTCCCTATAATCAACACAAACACACCATTTCCCTCCTTTCTTGGGCACAATCACTAATGGAGACACCCACTGACTATCTGAAATGGGGTAGATAAATCCTACATCTAGCAATTTCTATAGTTCTCTTTTCACAATTTCTCTTAGTGCAGGGTTAATTCTTCTTTGTGGTTGTCTTACTGGGGTGCAATCATCTCTGATATAAATTATTTGGGTATAAAGTCTAGGATCCAGTCCCTTCATATCATGATAATCCCATGCAAATGCATGTTGATGGGCCCTTAATAGGTTTTCCAATAACAGTTGCTACCCTTCATTCAAATTACTATTAACATTTAGATACTTTCCCTCTGACACTTAGATTTGTGTAGTTAACTCTATCATGGCTGCTTCATTAATATATGGTAGCTTTAGTTCATACAACAACAATGTATGGAACATACCTATTGTTGTAGGAAGTCTATCTGCAGGAATAGTGGTTGCAGGAAGAGTGGCTGCAGGAAGATCGTCTACAGGAAGAATGTCTGCAGGAACAGTGGTTGCAGGAAGAGCAGGCAGAAGTGTCCTGACCGAAGTAGAAGATGATGCTTCCTCCACTTCATAATGGTTCCGAATAAGATTAGCCAACACTTCATCCTCATCTTGGGGCTGCATGAAATAGCTTCTACGTAGCATCATAAGCTGCACCACAGAATTAACTTCCTTGACTTCTTCACCAACTTGTGGCCATACAAAATCTTCTTCATCATGAGATGGTTGAGTTGGTGGATAAAGAACAAATTTTTTAGTACTCCTTCCATCTGAAATGGTCATGTCACTTGCCTGACATCCAATGTATGCATCTGCATCTTCCAACCAAGGCCTTCCAAGAATGATGGGATACCTTCCTAGTGTAGCCTTAGGAGAAAGAATCATAAAATCTACTAGGTATTCCCAGGAGTCTAAAACTAACATAAGATCCTCCACTACACCATCAGGCTTACCAGTAGAGCTATCAACAAACTGTAGAAGAGTAGGAGTAGATCTCATACTTGCAATTTTTAGTTGTTGCAGGATGTCTTTGGTCATTACATTGATTGTTGCCCCTAAATCAATCAGAGCATTCTTCACTTGGATCCCGTTTATGACAACTGCTACCAAAGGATTATCTGGGTCATTATACTTGGGAATAGTCACTTTTCCCAACATGATATCAACTAGCTATCCCACCACATGAACTGTAGTTGGGTCTCTCTTCTTCCTTCCTAGCTTCTTAAGACAAGCTTCCTTGATAGATTTTTTTTAGATTGGAACATCCTTTATGGCCTGAAATAGGGGTATCTAAACACATATATGCTTTAGCTGATCCAGGACGTCAATAGTGGTATCCTCTTTTTCTTTCTTCTTGGAAACTTCCAACCTTTAAGGGAAGGGTGGTTCTTGTTTAGTCTACTTGACTTGAACTGGTTCATGACTTTTAGGTGCATTTGGCTGAATGAGATCATTTAGAGGCTCCTCCTCCTCTTCCACGTGAAGCTTAGTGATAATGGGCTCGGAAGGGCCTGATAGAGTGGTTCTTGAATGTAGGTGGATATCACTTACACTCACAACATATGCAGGGAATTGATTTGAATCAACAAAGTATGGAGGTTGTTGTTGTGGTTTGTTATTTGGATTGGGTGTGGGATGAGCTAGTATCTGAGTGGGTTTAGCTGCATTTGAGCTTAGATTAGTAGGTAGAGGCATTAGAGTGAGTTGCTGGGGCTGAGAAGGTGGTTGCATGTAACTGGTTGTCTGAGTAAGCCATTGCTCTCCTCCTCTCCATTGATTTGTTTGCTGCCAATTTCCTGGAGGTGGTTGCTAGTGCCCTTGAAATTACTGCCAATTCCCCTAAGGTTTTTTCCATTGAGGTAGAGAACTCTGATGGCTGGGCCAAGCATTTGGAGGGTTAATCCAAGGCTATGGTGGATATCCTCCATAACTGGGTGGATATGGGGGCTTCCATTGGTTATCAGATGAATAAGAGTTAAAATATGGTCCAGAATAGGATAGTGGATTTGGTGGCATACCTTGTCTTGGAGCCCAAGGCTTCCTTTGTGCAACATAGTAGACTTGGTCTTCTTCAATCTGAATTGGCTTGAACTTAGGTGGAATTATCTTGCTTTCTAGGTTAGCTACCATCTTACATATGCAGTCCTTCTTCTTTTGTTTACAATGGGGACAATATTCTATCAACATCATCTCTACCTCCTCTTGCTTCTTCTTGACCTAAAGTGTATCTAGTTGAGTAGCTATATTGTTGATAATATTTTGCTTGAAGTCTGTCAGCAAATGAGTGATCTCGATTGTTGAAACCCCACTGATAGTTGACCTACCCATGGAAGATTGATATGCTCTCCCTTTCTTTGAAGCTGCCCTAGAGTAATTATGGCATATTTTCTTGATATCCTCCCAAGGAACTTGGGAGATATCTCCTCCTGCCATGAGGTCCAAGGAATCAGTGCAACTGTCATTGATTCCTCTCAGGAAAAGAAACTTTTGTGAGTCCTCATTAAGTGCATGGTGTGGGGAATTTTGTAGGAAAAATAAGAACCATGCAACATAATCTTCTAGGCTCTCATCTTCCTTCTGTTGCATCCTGAAAATGTCACCTCCTCTCATGTCACTACCCCTACAATATTCCTTTCATTTCTCAAGGAATTTTGTCTTCATGTCTTCCCAAGTTTCCACAGTATCTCTACCTAGGCTCATGAACCATCTTAATGCAGCCTCTTTCAAAGTGGTGGGAAATAACTTAAGCTGATGGGCATCAGTAGTATATTCATAACTCCTATAGAGTATGTCAGACTCAAATAAGAAGGTATCAAGATCTTTTGTCACAAGTCCATAAAAAATTGGGGAGTGTTGAGGCAGGAATGTTCTTGATGTTGTCAACTTCATTTTGATGGGTAATGGGAAAAGGAAAAGATGGTTGGTTTTTTCTGTTCCTATTTACATCACCCATGCCTACTTGATGTGGTTCTAAGACAAAGGGGTTCTCAAGCTGATTTTTATCTTTTGAGGAGACTTTAGAGCTAGTCAGATTAGGATATGCATCAACAAAGGGGTGTGGATCTTCTTCTTTCTCTTCTTCTAGTAGGTTCTGGTACTCAACTAGCTAGAATGGATGAGGATTGTTAGGAAGAAATATCCCATAAGAATCCATTCTCCTTCCTCTATGCATGCGGTATCACTCACTATCAGTCAACTCACACAAATAATTAGTAAAGAATCAGGGGGGTCATTACTTCCTAAATGAGGATATGCTAAGAACAACTTCCAGAAACACTGCAGCAAGAAAAACTACCAATGACTCCAAAAGACTTCCTAACTTGACACCATCCCTGACAACAACACCAAAAATGTTGGCCTCCTACAATAATTTCATAACTAAGGCTTTACAGCCATGATTTAGAGATTGGACATCTAACCTGAATAACTATTCAATCATCATGAAGGTGCATTTAACTTTTCAACCGAGAGACGTGAACTTGAAATGGGTCAGCATAGTATGCGCACTAGGGGCTCAAGTAGTCATTGCATTCTACAACTAAGAAACACAATAATGAAAGTAAATTGCTTAAAAGGAAATAAAGCAAATGCTAAACATCAACCAACAACTATGCTAAGCTGAAATGCAGAGCAAGAATGGAAATTTGAGCAAAAAATAGGAGACTACTCTATCTGCTTTGGCTGCAGGAACAATCGATGCCAGATTTCTAACTAAGTACCAAATAACAAGTAATACTAAACTAATGTTAAACTAAGAAAACAAATTACTCACCAAGTGGGCCCCCTTGGATAAGTATCCTCTAAACTGATAAGAACTTAGATGCTCGAACTGAGAACTTTATTTTATTCACTGTAAATCATGCATACGAAAAGAGTAATGTATATGTATCACTGAAACTAGAAAATGAGAGTACAATATCAAATTGTGCAACCTATTGAAGAAGGAGCATCAAATCATTATTTATACTACAGCTGAACAAGGTAGTCAACTCCATGACTGGGAGGATGCCATTTAGGGAAAACAGGCAAAAAGTGGAGTGATGGCAGTTACACATGCATGGAATCTGGTCACACATGCAAGTAAAACGCAAATCCAATATAGTGGTAATGCCCATGCATGCTCAATCATTAAGGTCCACTAAAAGGCGGTTACATTCAGTTGCATGAAGAATCTTTGCTGCAGGTTGCCTTTGACTTGGAGCGATTCCTCAGTTGGACATTATGGTGCATGGCAAGCTGGTGGTGTCTTCCTCAACTTGGCGTATTAAATTTTTATGTCAAAGTCAATACGCATAATAACTGCACATCTATAACCACTCTAAGAAACATTCATTAATCACATGCAAAATCAATATAGATAACCCACATATTATGCCAAATATCATTAAAGCTTGTAGAGATAGGATAATATCAAATGTCAATGGTTTGAGGGAAACATTATGCCAATACCAACACTTAAGCATTAAAGTCCATGACATCTATGAGCAAATAGACTATAGATTCTACCCAAAACTAGACCAAAAACTAGGCTCATTAGCCATTGAACTCTATCATCTATTCATCCATTGGATTTGGCTGCAATGGAAACATCATTGACATGAAGCATAATTGAAGGTACATTAAAAGATTCATAAAGAAATAATAACATAATCATGGACGTGTTACCGATATAGATGGCACACAACTGCTCTCCTAGTCCCCATGTCCATCTTTATTGCCATCTCCCCCTTGCAAGCCAGTGCTATCCTCATCCCCATGTCCATCTTTATTACCCTCTCCCACTTGTAAGCCAGTGATCTCCCCGTCCCCATGTCCATCTTTATTATCCTCTCCCACTTACAATCCAGTGCTCTCTCCATCCCCGTGTCCATCTTTATTACCCTCTCACTTGCAAGCCAGTGCTCTCCCTGTCCCCGTGTCCATATTTATTGCCATCTCCCCCTTGCAGGCCAACACTCTCCTTATACCCATGTCCATCTTTATTACCCTCTCCCACTTGCAAGCCAATGCTCTCCCCGTCCCCATGTCCATATCTATTACCCATTTCCACATGTAGGCCAGTGTTCTCCCCATCTCGATGTCCATCTCTATTACACTGTCCCACTAGAAGCCAATGCTCTCCCCGTCCCCATGTCCATCTTTATTTCTCTACCCCACTTGTAGGCCAGTGCTCTCCCCATCTGCATGTCTATCTCTATTAGCCTCTCCCATTTCAATTGCAACGACATGGCCAATTAGGTCAAGGCCAGGACTCTATTGCTCATCCTTTCCCTGTAATAGTAGGAATTCAAATGTCACTTAATATTTAGATAGATGTAAATAATTCATTGAAATAATAAAAACAAACATTAAATAAAAGAATTGGAATTCACCGTTTCTTCTAGTTTCTCCATGTCAAGGAACCTTGACACTTTTGACCGTATATGCTCCTTCATCTTCTTCTCAACATTGTTAGACAGTGGGTTGGGAGGAACAACATCATCTTGTTCTTCCATGGCCTTGACTTCATCTTCCAAATTAAGAGTATCATGTTCAAGGGAAGGACTCCATTGTTCATCATTGCCCTGTAATAGTAGGAATTGAAACATCACATCAAATCCAAATGCATGAAATGAATTCATTGAAATAATCAAAACAAACATTAAATAGAAGATTTAAAAATCACCATTTCTTCTCGTTTCTTCTTGTGAGGGCGTGAGGAAACTTTAAAATGTATACACTCCTTTTTCTTCTTCTTTTCAATGTTATACGATGGGTTGGGAGGACCAACATCATCTTGTTCTTCCATGGTGTTCACTTCATCTTCCAAATTATTAATATCCAGTTTGAGGGAAAGACTCCATTGTTCATCATTGCCCTATAATAGCAGGATTTGAAATGTCACATCAAATTCAAATGCAAGCAACCAATTGATTGAAATAATCAAAACATTAAATAGAAGATTTGGAAATCACCATTTGTTCTCATTTCTTCTTGTGAGGGTGTGTGGAAACTTTAAACCATATACACTCTTTCTTCTTCTTCTTCTTCTTCTCAATGTTATATGACAAGTTGTGAGGAGCAACATCATCTTGTTCTTCCATGGACTCCACTTCATCTTGCAACTCAAGAGTATCCTAATTGAGGGCAGGACTCCATTGTTCATCATTGCCCTGTAATAGAAGGAATTGAAATTTCGCATCAAATTTAGATGCATGCAATGAATTCATTTTAATAATCAAAACAAACATCAAATAGAAGATATTGAAATAACCATTTGTACTTGTTTCTTCTTGTGAGGGCGTGAGGAAATTTTAAACAGTGCATGCTTCTTCTTCTTCTCAATGTTAGACAAGGGGTTGGGAGGAACAACATCATCTTCTGCTTCCATGGGAACTACTTCATCTTCCAATACAACAAAAACCTAGTCGAGGGCAACACTTCATAGTTCATCCTTGTTGTGTAATAGGAGGAATTGAAACGTTGCATCAAACTTAGATGCATGCAACCAATTCATTCAAATAATCAAAACAAACATTAAACATAATATTTTAAGATCAATATTTGTTCTTGTTTCTTCTTCAGAGGGTGCCTTGAAACTTTTAACTTTGTATGATGCTTCTTTTGAATGTTAGACGCAGGGTTGGGAGGAACAACATCATCTTCGCCTTTCGTGGGCACAAATTCCTTTAGCAAATGGACACTACTCTACTAGGTGGTAGAAACCGCTTCTCGACCATCACCTTGTCATGTCATGTTACAAGTTAACATTAAGTGAACCTTGTATGGCATCAGAACAGAAAATATGAACCAACAAAAATTCAGATTTAATAGTTCAGTTCAACATTACCATTCCTTCCTTTGTCTTTCTCTCCTACAATTTTAATATTTTTTTCCTTCTTTTCTCCTTCATCTCCTCACTGTTGTATAATTCCATTCGCTTCTTCACCCCGTCCTTTCCTTGTTGGGGAAGTTGAAGGAAGTTATGTTTCCCATACTTTTCACAAGAACTTCTAATAGCACGCTTCTACTGGAGATCCTTTCGTAGATTCATTTGGTACTCTATATTTTCCACCTTCTTTTGAAGGTACTCTTTCAATTTATTAGGGGGATGAGTGGGGTGTTTTGGTTCCCTCCTCGACATAGTTTTTCCATGCTTTGGTAGTGTGAGAATATGTAGGTGGTGATGTTGAAACCTATGCATGTTGAACACTCTCCAATCATGATATTTTCTTGTACATTCTTCTACAATACAATAATATACATATCTATAATTCACCACTTCTCTTTTCTATTTAGCAGCAACCTGCACAACAAATTTGGAAAAGAAAATTTCTTAAAATATTTGATATTCAAACAATTTGAATGCACAACATATACACAGTCAAACGATGCAATAATTCAGTTATTATATCTACCTTCCCGTCCACCACATCATTGGGTCCCTCTCCATCCTTAGGGTCTCCCTTTGCACACTCTTCCTTGTGGTTGTTGACTATGGAAAGAGAGTGATGGTCTCCTTGATTATTTTACTAAATTGACAAAATGATATACTATCAAAATCAACATATTTGTAATAGACATGATATTTTCTAACTAAAATTTTAAAGCATTTTCATTGAAGCATAGGAAGGAAAGGGAAATTGGAAACTCACAATCAATTACTGAACACGTCACTGGCTTAGGGTTCAACATTTTCCTAAATTGAGGGGACTTCCTATGTACCGTGGTTGTTGCCTCATGATTAAAGCATTCCCACTTTCCCGTGAACATTGTAACCACTTATGATCTAGTAAAATTATACATTTGATTGTATCTTGTAATTACCAGATCTTTCCTGCACATTTTGTGAATATGACCTCACCAAAGAAGATGTGCTACTACACACCCTTTCAGGTTTGTTTTCAACCTCAATGAAATTCTTCGGTGTATGAAGCAATTTCCCTTTTAAAGCATGCATCCTTGGTTTCTTGTAAACTATAAAATTGTTGCAAGTGTTATAGAAAATTAAAGTTCCAAAATTTATTGCACCATTTGCAGTAATCAAGCATATCTTTCTTCAATCATAAGAAGAATTTCAAATGCATATTTTAGTCTACCTAAGACTTGTGATAAATTTTGAAGGTGTCTTTGATTACATTCTGTGTCTAAATAAAAAGAGGTTTCCAATACATTCTGACACACAACAAAATTGCAAGTTGGAAAAGAGATGGTGTTATGAAACATACAACGCACACTATTGTAAAACGCTATACAAGTAACCCAATGTGTTTTATAACATTGAATTCTTTTGTCCATTTATTTTTTCAATCACATGAAGATACTGAATTGCAATTTATACCATATCTAACAGTTGTAATTTTTGGAGGTGCCTTTTTACATTCATACTGTCTAAATGAGAAAAGCTTTTCAAGACATTCAAATTGTTATCTGAAATTTTAGGTTGGAAAACACAGTGTTATAAATCATGCAACCTGTTGTCAATAGATTTGCACCCTGCTGAATGCAAGATTCAACAACCTACTAAAACATGGAAACCTTCTTCAGATGTGGGTGATCTTAAACGAAGAAGGAATCTCCAGAGTGAGCTAGTTCTCCGAATGATTGATCCTATTTTGAATGTTTTCTGAAGGAAAGAGTTAGAAGGATGGACTGAAATCAAAACTTAAATCTAACTAGTGATTAACTTGTAATTTTCTGAAAAGATCCAGATTTTTCCACTGACAACAATTTCTCTATCACAATGGTTCTCACAATCCCATTGGTACATGATTTCATCAGTAATTCATATGAAGATTCTAAGACATCGAATACATCATACAACCTGAAAACATGAAATTTTGTGCAGAAAACTCATAAAAGCAGGACATTAAGGCTTCAAATTTGAAAACACAAAGGCATCAAACTGTTGTTACCAGATTTAGACCAGAAAAATGGAAAGAAGAACTCTGCTACTTTATTGAAACTGAAGCAGTGTCTATTTGAACTGAGTACAACTGAGTCTACAAGCTCAACATGCTCATAGCAAGAAACTGTATTCTAAACTGAGAAGAAGAGAAAAACTAAGTCTCTTCAAAATATATCACCCAAGAAACCCTAATCCGACCTCACAAAGAAGCTCAAGGAAAAAAGCTCAAACTATCTCAAAAACTGCATAAAAGAAGAAAAAAGCATATTGCTTTTATGATCAAACTGTCAAGCCTCTAAAAATAGGCTGAATCTGCTTTAAAAGCCAAAAAAACACCTTATCTCTCCAAGCTAAAGCTCAAACTCGACCAAGAAGAGAAGTCAACAATAATTTGCTAAAAATAGCAAGAAATCACAAAACAATTTATAAGAGATTGCTTTATGATTCTGCTTTATAGGATTGCAGATTTTACAATTTGTCTATTTCTGCAATTAATTTTGCAAAATAATTACATCTTAATTCATCAATACAATGCTTTAATTTTTTCCTCAAAAAATCATAAAAATATCAATACACAACTCTACTCTTATCAACATCTCTAATTGATTTCTCTAAAATCAATTAAAAAAAAAATTCTAAATAGATAATTGATTTTTTTCTGAAGATACAATAGCCTAAGTGATAGAAAGAATATCCACCCCTAGGTCATAAGATATTCAACATTGTACTCACATTGTTTTCTCTCAGAAACAATAACACTAAGGTATTCAAGTCTGCAAATTTCTCTAAGGAACAAAGGTGTCAATAACAATACAAGCCTTAAAGACTTAATATATTGACATAGGCATATAAATTTTTTCCTCCAAACATTAGCTTCAGATTTTAATATCATAGTGCAAGCTAACCCTAAATCGAGTTTCCACATGCTAATGTTAAAGGAAAATATTCGAAGGCAATCATAAAGGTGGCTCAAATTAGGGCAAGAGAAAAAGATGGTCAAACCCTAAACTGACGTCATTTTGCAATGATCACTTGGAAAAAATAAGCTCTTCCTCAAGGAATAGTGCCACCATGATTGAGCTCAGACTGAGGTCGTGTGCTTTGAGAAACTTCATCTTCTTCTTCAGACAGTCGAGTTCTTAGCTGGGTAAGCTTGACTTGTTTGCTATTGTAGTTCTTTACTCCATTCACAAAGCAAGAAAGATCATTAAGGCCGCGGCCTGCTTATACTTTGTTACTGATTTTTCTTTATATTTTTATATGACTTTCCCGCTCTTGGCCGACCTGTATGAGCTCGGGTTTTAATTTGAAAGCTCTATGAGAGAGCTTGCTCACGGATTTTGTCTTCTTCTCTCTACACAAGGTGAGCTTCGTGGTCTATAGCTTCTGTAACTTTACCTCTTGAGTTATTGGTCTGTAGCCACGGCTAAGACAGTTTCTAATGCCTTTGTTTACACTCTCTGTGCTTATATTTGTTATCTCTATATTCTTTATCTTCACTGGCCACCCTACAAGAGCTCGCACTGGATATTTTCATGGGGTTTGAGACTCCAGTATATCTCTGGCTGTGGCTATATGTGTCTCAGAAAATGCATTTTTAAATCTTTTGGGTTCGACCCAAAACATGAATCCCTTTCTCCCTCACATTTGAGGAAAAATCCCTTCATGGGTGTCATGAAAATTGAAGGAAAACTAGCATTCTCTACTTCTGATGCTCGACCCACAAAAGGAAATTCGCATTTTTGTATTCTTGTTGTTTGATACAAAATCCACATATGGGTTATCACTGCAAGTTGTGTTCCCTATATTTAAAATTAAACCCCAAACATGGGTATTTGAGAAATAAAATCTGCATATTCATTTTGTATGATATTCACAAGCTTGATCCATGATAGCTTCCATCTGTATTATGTTGCTTATCTTGTAAATATGATAAAACTTTTACCTTGCTGTTATGATAAAATACTCATACGAGCAATCTGGAAATAGTGAAATTTTGTATGCTTAAATTGTAACCCCCATGTGGGTATACTTCGAAAAGAACAAACAAAAAATTATATTGCTATTTTAAATCAGGTCAAACTCACCATGGCATTCTATTTTCTCGGTCTTTTCTAAATGAGCATTTGCAATTCTGAAGCATGTCTTTCTTGGTGCATCTCTTGTTGTGTTACAACCTGTCCATAGAAACACTGTGCATTACACACACATTCCTTCTCCTTACTAGTATTGAAAACCCTTGCATGGGTAAGCTGGAAATTGCATTAAATTCATTTGTTTTGATTACATGTGAAAACTAGCTCGACCCATCTTTTGTTTTCTGCACTTTCAGTTACAAAAAAACCATATGAGTTCATTTGTAATATGCAAGATTCAGTACCATAAATGCGAACCCCAATGTGGGTGCATGAAAACAAACAAGAATTGTATATTTTGATTACTGTGCACAAGTCTAGCTCCTTTTGGCTTTCAAATTTTCAACATTCAACATATAGGTATCTAGAAATTTAGAACAATTTGTGCCATTCCATTACACAGGTATACCATGATATGAAAAAAAACTGAAAGTTTGTTAGCAACCTTCTTACATCTGCACTTTGATTATACCTCGTAGAGTTACTCCCATACTCTTGTATTTGTCTCTTTGTGAAGAAAATGAACCATAGGTTCATGAATGCCAGAAATGTATCCGTTGTTTGCATTATTTAAATATCGACTTCATCTTGTTTTTCTTTGCACACAGAATTTTGGATTCCTTTATTCCACCATACAACAAACTCTTGCTTTCTGTCCTTGGAGTTATATAGAGATTTTAATTGAAACCTTGTAATTCTATGGACTATATTTACTTGATTATCTCAGTGCATGATTAACACTACAGAGACACCCTCTGTTGAATTTTTTTTTATCATTTCTTGTCATTCTGGAACAATCATTTCACATTATAACTCTTAATGTTGTATTTGTATCATTGGTCAAACTAGAATTGACTATTCATTTATTATTTGAATGCATTGTCTGTCACTCACACTCTTAGGCTTCAACCTAGCACTCTTCATGCATTTTTATGCTCCACTTAACGAACTGTTCTATAAATCTGTTTGCAAACAAATCCTCTTCATTAAGGGATAATGTATGCCTGTCCACTATCTTTAATCGTGAGAAGGAACACTGATGAACTAAAATTTGCATGACACATGATCATGATGAACAAATAACACTGAATGTGAACCATACAACAATGTTTGATATAAATGTACTCAGTTGAATCAATTGAGCGAGTTAAACTCACTGTTCACTTGTAGCTTTCAGAAAGTATCTACCTGATCATTATGAATGCACAGTTGGTTTAATGCTTGCTAGATAATTCTGTTTTACTCTTTCAATTGTATATCACTCCCTTTGATGAATATATGATGATGTAATTACTATCTCTTATTAGCCCACTTGTAATGAATAAGGGCAGCATGCCAAGCTCTACCCTTGTGGGAGCCCATTTTTCTCCACATGCTTGGTCTTCGAATAATGATCAACTTCATGATTTTCCCTATACCTGCACAATGAAACAAACAATGTTAGCATAAAAAACAAGATACAATGATCATATTGATGTTTCTCCTTCAACTCGTTTCTTTGCACTTTGACTTTTTTATTGCTTCAGTGCACGATTGATAGTAGGCTGCACTATTGTTGGTGATTCATATAGGTGTCTTCATAATCAGAGCCTTTGACATACCCCTCTTTTCTCTTATAGGTCAACGGAGCTCGAGAAGACAAAGGTGCAACATTTCAGCGTCGATCATTAGCCAATCAGGCAATGATGATTATGTCATTACTTATGTGATTTTTTCTTTTGCATCTTCCATAGTGTAGTGTGCTATTAGTTATGCACTGTGACAGTCACATCCAAGGCTTGTGTGGATATTTGATTTCATTTTATGCTTTTCATTTCGAAAAGAAAATGCATTTCAATGCAATGTTGTAATAGCATTTGGATTCTTGCAATCAAATGAAGCTATGTAAATATGAATCATCTCATGAAATCAATGAAAGAATTTAGAATGCTTTGTTGTTTATATACTCAATTTTGTACTTCATTTAATTTTGGAACATTTTAATAGCACTTCTGAAATTATGATTCTTCTTTTAAGTGCAAAACTGTCACTTGACGAACAATTAACATGATGCCAAAAACACTTAAACATAATCTGTAATTTCACCTCAAGATAAAACAATGTTCAGCCAGCTCCACCAATTGAGCTGTGGTGAAAAATTGGTAACATTTTTGTGATTTCCGCTAAATGCTTGCCTGCTAAGCATAGATCAGTGGCCTAAAAACACTCCATTGGGCGCGAAGTCAAATCTGCCCCTTCTTGAAACTCAGAAACTTGAACAGCAACACTCCAAACAACAGCAAAAGAAACAAAACTAAACTAAAAGGAAACTAGCAGGTCCTAATGGCCAACAGAAAATGCGCAGTAGCGCTTAGGGAAAGCAAAACTACTGAAAGTAAATGTGCAGAACACACTTATTTGCAATACTACTCTACTTAACTACGAGATATAACTTATCTCAGAGGCAATGCTTGAGGTGGATCCCATTAATTGGGATAGACAACACCTTGCTAGTCAACTTGGAAAGTTGGAATGCGTTGTGTTCCTTGCATTCTGTGATCACATAAGGCCCGTCCCACATTGCAGCAAACTTGGAATGTCGTCCAGGTTTGCTTTTAAATTCATTCCACTTGAAAACTAGATCCCCAACAATGAACTCACGTGGTCTTGCTCTCTTATCAAAAGAATTCTTCATCTGAGCTTGATGTATCTCCAGCTATTTGAGAGCTTCCCTTCTGGTTTCTTCGAGCTCTACCAGTTGTGCAAATCTTACCTCAAGAGGTTGTTCATTCAGCAATTCTAGTTCTTTAACATAACTTAAAGTTGGTAACTCAATTGAAATAGGTAACTTAGCTTCTTTACCATAAGTCAAAACAAAAGGTGAACAACCAGTGACCCTTTTAGGGGTTATTCTATCAGCCCAAAGGGCTAGCTTCATCTTTTCATGCCATGTCCATTGATTATCTTTGACAGTTTTCTTGATTATCCGAATCAGATTCTTATTTGTAGATTTCGCCTGACCATTGCCTTGCGGATAATAATTAGAAGATGTGTTCAAATAGATGTTATTTCTAACAGACCAATAAAAAATCCTCAAACCAATAAAAGCCAGACCATTTTCAGAAATGATTAAGTCTAGAACACCAAATCTTGATATGAGATCTTGATAGAAGTTAAGCACTGAAGTCTCATTTGCTTCCTTTAAAGCAACAGCTTCGGTCCATTTTATAAAATAATCTATGGTAGTAAGAACCCACTTATGACCTGCACTTGAAGGTAGATTAATAGGGCCAATAAAATCTAAGCCCCACTTGGAAAATGGTTGTTCTACTTGAATCGGATGCAAGGGCAGCGGTGCAAGTCTCTATTTACCAACAAATAAAGCACATTTTTCACATCTTCTGACCCAAGCGATAGCGTTTTTAAAAAAATCTGGTCAGTAATAATCAACTCGCATAATTTTCAGAGCTGTTGTTCTTGCAGCAAAGTGACCTCCTGAAGGTCCATCATGAAAATCTGCTAAAATCTTGTCAACTTGATTAGGCTGAATACAACGCAATAAGATACCTTGAAAATATCTCCTATAAAGAACACCATCAATGATTGCATAAGGGATGGCTTGTAATTTGTAATACCTTCATTTTTCTCTGTCTAAGCCTTCGGGGCACTCACCAATTTGTAAATAATGCATCATCTGCTGCAACCAAGTAGCAGGAAACGCTAGAACAACACCTGCAACATCATTATTTAGCACTATTTCTATATTTGCAGCTTCTTTTAAGTTGTTGTCCTCATTCCCAGCAATCTGTTCACACAAACCTTTTCCTCTAACGAGCTTGGTTACTTTTATATCAACATCAAAATCCATTACTTTGGTAATCCAACCAGCACGCTTATCATTAATATCCTTGTTAAGCAGAAAATCCTTAACAGTTGAATGAGCTACCAACAAATGAATCTTGTTGTTGGACAACATATGCCTGAACTTCTTCAAACTTCTTACAACAACAAAAACATGCTTCTCAACAAAAGAGTATTTTACCTCGTAATCATGCAATACTTGGCTAAAAAATGCAACAGGCTGCTCCAAGCCTTCCTCGTTTTGCTGGCATAACATAGCCGAAACTATATCTACTCCTCCAAAAGCATACAAAATAAATTCTTTGTCAAAGTTTGGATTAATGAGAGTAGGAGCGGCTGCAAGGGCTTCCTAAATCTGCTCAAAGCTCCTCTTACCTTCCTTGGTCCAACTGAATGGCATGTTTTTCTTAATCATAGAAGTGAGAGGCCGCAACAAGGCTACAATATTCGGTATGAACCTCCTCATGAAATTTATTCTTCCAAGAAATCTTTGCAAGCCTTTCTTATGAGCTAGTAATGGCAATTCAAGAATTACAGAAACTCTTTCAGGATCTATAGAAATATCTTGTTTTGAAACAATGTGTCCAAGTAGTTTTCCTTCGTGCACTGAAATATACACTTCTTTCGGATTGAGAGACACTCTGAACTCTCTGCATCTCTGAAAAATCTACTCCAAATGACCAAGGTGTTCGTTAGCATTTCTGAAAAAAATAGTAATATCATCTAAGTATACCAGAATGAACTTGTTCATGAGGCTGTGAAAGGCCATATCCATAGCACACTGAAAAGTCACTCCAACATTAGATAAGATGAAAGGCATCTTCTTGTAGGTCATTGTGCCCCACTTAGTTGTAAACGTTGTTTTGAACTGATCTTCCTGCTTCACCAGAATCTAGTTGTAACCTAAGTAACTATCTAACAAAGAAAATCTATCAGAACCATAAACTACTTGTAAAATTTGCTCCATGGAAGGGAGTGGGTAATGGTCTTTCAATGAAGTTTTATTTAAATCTCAAAAATTGACACATAGTCTGATTTCCCCACTTTTCTTCCTGACTAGTACCAAATTTGACACCCACGAGGTGTGTTTGATAGGAAAAATAATACCATTGTCAATTAGCTTATTCAGTTCAGTCTTCATAAGGTGCTCTAATTTGGGGTTAAGTGGTCTTTTTTTCTGCCTTAATGGTTTTACATTAGGTTCAAGCTCAATGGTATGCTAGGCTAGTTCGGGGTTAAAACCTATCAAGTCCTTGTATTCCCAAGCAAAAACATCACTAAATTTTTGACATAACAGTATAAATTCTTGTTGTTCGTCTTGACTACATACCTTTCCCAGCTTGAGAATCTTGCCTTTGAAGATTTCAATGGTTGCATAATGCTCTTCCTTAACTGTCAAGCTGTATTTATCTTTACGCACTTGGTCATCTGAGTTGAACATAGATTCCAAGGTCACCAATCATTTTGGCAGCTTATTAGTCTTTAACTGCACAATCTGGTCCTCATATTGCTGCTGCCATTTTTGTTGGTTTCCATCTACAAACTCAGCTTCAACAATCAAAAAATTTATGATTTTCTCATCGCTGTCAAAAACCTGCCAACTCACATTATTGTTAGATACAGAAGGTCTGACCACTATTTTCACGTATTGACGTGCTTCTACCTTATGGATCTCCTTGGGAATATCAAATTAGGCTCCTATGGTAGCAATCCTATCAGCATGCTTATTTTGATTACGAGGAATTGACATGATATTAAAAGCATCAAAATCCTCCATTAAATCCCATACACGATGCTTGTATTTCTTAAGCAAATCATTCTTGGCAGCATTTAAATTTTTGATCTGATTTACAATCAATTTTGAATCAGCATAAACTTGCAAGCATTTAATACCTCATTTGTGGGCCCATTCAAGGCCATGCACCAACGCTTCATACTCAGCTGTGTTATTCGAGCAACTGAAAGAAAATCTGCAAACTGAAAAGTATTTATCTCCTTCAGGTGATATCAACATAGACCCACCTCCGACACCAACACTGCTCTTGAAACCATCGAAGTAAAGCTTCCAAAGCTCACTCCCTATTTCTGCAGACGGTTCTTCCTCTTTACAAAGATTAGGCATATCAAAATTAGGCTCTCGAATCATATAAACTCCTAATCCTATCTCATTTGTGTTCTGAAACAGATCAAGCTTGTGATCTTCAGCTGCCCATTCATCTAGATTGATATTTTCTACATGGGTGCTACAGTCTAAGGTCATGGTTTGTTCCACCAGTGCATAGGTGGCGTAGAGGTTAGCATTTATAGGACTTGGTGAGTATGGTTTGATATGGTCTTCGGTGAGAGGCTCGAACTTTATGGTCACTTTCGTACCATACCTTGTTCTAAAAACTAAATGAGACCAATCAGAAGAAAAAAAACCACCTAACTTGGCTGTAAAATCCCTCGAAATACAAATGGAAAAATGCGGCGGTAAGTCTATGACATGTATATCCTGATGAATAGCAAAACTTGGGGATGCGTGTAAGGTAAGAGATAATTTTTTTATAATACCAACAGTTTTAACATCAAACCCATCTAATTGCACTACGCCTTTCTAAGGATTAGGCTCGTAAACAAGACCTAGCTTATCAGCTAAACTCTTAGGCATGACTGAACTACTGGCACCATAATCAACCATACAGTTGTGAACAATTTTATCACCAATGATCAGACTTAAATAGAATGGAGGGGGCTTTACCTCTTTTTCTTTCTATTCATTTCTATCCTCTAGGTCATTAGCCAGCACAACCTTCGCAACTCCTTGATTAGCGTTGTTAGAAATAGACAACTCAGCCAAAGCACTCTGCAGCAAACCCTTCTGCCCTGGGAGTTGTAAAGCATCGAATACTGACAGGCTAACAGTGGCTTTCTTGAGATGCTCAATAATATTGAATGATGAAGAATTTACCTTCTGCTGGTTTTTTGTGACAACAACATCATTTTGCCTCTGTAAAGGCTGAGAATGCATCCTTGATTGCTCCTTGCAGGGTATCTCTTTCCCTCTTTACAGAATCTACATTTTAGGCTGCACTACAACATTAACATCTAATGAAATGGGTTGTTTACTGTCTGAAGGTTGCTGCTGTGAATTTCCAACTTGTTGTCCTAGATCCATAGCTCTCTTTTTTGACCTGGTATTAGCCGAAATAGGAGAATTTTGCTGAATTTGACCATTCACGCCACAGAATTCAAACCTCTTCTAGTTCGGCAAGGCAACTTCTACATTATCTTGTTGTTCTTGATTTGGATCTGCAACATTTTCTGAGCCAGCATAGCTATTTTGAACCATTAAAGCCTGATTTCTCATTCCATTGGTGCACACTGATTGGTTATGGGGCTGATTGCATGAATAACACCAATCACAATCCTGAGCAACATTATTTTGTGGCACAAGTTCCTTTGATGAACTGGCTGCGTTCGGATTGTATGGCTGGAATGGCCTAGGGTTAAAATTCCTCCTTTGGGCTTGATAATCATTTTGAAAAGTGGGTCTATTTTACTGATTTTGCTGATAAGGAGCTTGATAAGGCTTATGTTCTTGGCCAACATGCTTTTTAATAGTCACGAGATCATTCTCAAAGGTCTTTAATAGGCTTTTAATCTCCTGCATCTCCTGATTTGGGGCTGGGACAACAATCTCTTGGGCTGTGTTCTGATATCCTATTGCTGGAACAGGTGGGACAACAGCCAAAGGAGGTACAACAGTAGGGATGGGTGGCTGTATTTCTGGAAAAAAAGGCATAGGAGGTCTAGGAGCTATGTCTCCAGCTTGGATGAGGTAGTTTTCAGCATTAATGGCTATATTGTAGGCGTTAGAAAGTGTAATCCCACCCATAGACTGAGTCATGACTACAATTTTACTATTTAGAGCTTTTAAGTAAAACAAAAAAGCATGTGTTGGTAAGGGCTTTACCATTGCAGGAATCCTGTCCCAGATTCTCTAAAATCGATAGTTAAAGTTAGCCAAATGCTCGTGTGGCGCCCTCTAAATGGTGCTCAGCTGCTCTAATAAAGATAATTTGTCAGATTTATCAGCAAAATGTTGGTATAAGCCGTTACCTAACGCATCCCATGTCGCAATTGAGTTGGCTGTGAGACCTCTGAACCATTGTAATGCTTTTCCTTTGGACGACGCAGCTAATAGCCTTAGCGTGACATTCTCCTGTGTGATATTGTGCACCGAGCATAATGTGGCTACGTCACAAATATGTTCGACTGGTGTGGTGAAATCCTTCCTGATGAAGTATGGCAGACTTTGAAGGGCTGCAACTGGGATGTCATCGTGTTGAGTGATATCTAACGGACTGCCTCCATTGAAAGGTGCGAATGGGTATTGGCTTGACGCTGCCATTAAAGGTACTTGTGAGATTGGAACTAGAACTCCTAGTGATAACACCAAGGAACTGAAAACAAGAGGTGTTGACTTCGATCTCGTGGATGCTTCAAAAAGCCTCTTTGTTGTTTTGCCTCTTCTTCGTGATGGGGAAAACTCTCGATACTTGAAGGGTGCAAAACTTGATCTTTCTATATCTTTCTCATGCGTGGGCTGCACTAGCATGTAAAAACAGAACCAGAGTTGCCAAGTATATTGTAATAGCCTCCAAAAGGCTGGAAAATCTGCTGCATACACCAAACAACAAACTAAAATATTTAAAAATTCTCTGAAAATAGCTTTCAGAGTCCCACCAAGTGTGCCAAAAACTGTTGTCAATAGATTTGTACCGTGCTGAATGCAAGATTCAGCAACCTACTGAAACATGGAAACCTTCTTCAGATGTGGGTGATCTTAAACAAAGAAGGAATCTGCAGAGTGAGCTGGTTCTCTGAATGATTGATCCTATTTTGAATGTTTTCTGAAGGAAAGAGTTAGAAGGATGGACTGAAATCAAAACTTAAATCTAACTGGTGATTAACTTGTTATTTTCTAAAAAGATCCAAATTTTTCCACTCACAACAATTTCTCTATCACAATGGTTCTCACAATCCCATTGGTACATGATTTCATCAGTAATTCATATGAAGATTCTAAGACATCGAATACATCATACAACTTGAAAACATGAAATTTTGTGCAGAAAACTCATAAAAGTAGGACATTAAGGCTTCAAATTTGAAAACACAAAGGCATCAAACTGTTGTTACCAGATTTAGACTAGAAAAATGGAAAGAAGAACTTTGTTGCTTTATTGAAACTAAAGCAGTGTCCGTCTAAACTGAGTACAACTGAGTCTACAAGCTCAAAAGGCTCAGAGCAAGAAACTGTATTCTAAACTGAGAAGAAGAGAAAGACTAAGTCTCTTCAGAATATATCACCCAAGAAACCCTAATCCAAGCTCACAAAGAAGCTTAAGGAAAAAAGCTTCAAACTATCTCAAAAATTGCATAAAAGCAGAAAAAAGCGTACTGCTTTTATGATCAAACTGTCAAGCCTCTAAAAATAGGCTGAATCTGCTTTAAAAGCCAAAAAAACACCTTATCTCTCCAAGATAAAGCTGAAACTCCACCAAGAGGAGAAGTCAACAATAATTTGCTAAAAATAGCAAGAAATCACAAAACAATTTATAAGAGATTGCTTTATGATTCTCCTTTACAAGATTGTAGATTTTACAATTTGTCTATTTCTGCAATAAAAGATTGCAAAAGAATTACATCTTAATTCATCAATACAATGCTTTGATTTTTTCCTCAAAAAATTATAAAAATATCAATACACAACTCTACTCTTATCAACATCTCTAATTGATTTCTGTAAAATCAATTAAAAAAAAAACTCTAAATAGATAATTGTTTTTTTTTCTGAAGATACAATAGCCTAAGTGATAGAAAGAATATCCACCCCTAGGTCATAAGATATTCAACATTGTACTCACATTGTTTTCTCTCAAAAACAATAATACTAAGGTATTCAAGTCTCCAAATTTCTCTAAGGAACAAAGGTGTCAATAACAATACAAGCCTTAAAGACTTAATATATTGACCTAGGCATATAAATTTTTGCCTCCAAACATTAGCTTCAGATTTTAATATCATAGTGCAAGCTAACCCTAAATCGAGTTTCCACATGCTAATGTTAAAGGCGAATATTCGAAGGAAATCATAAAGTTGGCTCGAATTAGGGCATGAGAAAAAGATGGTCAAACCCTAAACTGACTTCATTTTGCAATGATCACTTGAAAAAAATAAGCTCTGCCTAAAGGAATAGCACCGCCATGATTGAGCTCAGACTGAGGTCGCGTTCTTTGAGAAACTTCATCTTCTTTTTTTAGACAGTCGAGTTCTTAGCTAGGTAAGCTCGACTTGTTTGCTATTGTAGTTCTTTACTCCATTCACAAAGCAAGAAAGATCATTAAGGCCGCGACCTACTTATACTTTGTTACTGATTTTTCTTTATATTTTTCTATGACTTTCACTCTCTTGGCCAACATGTATGAGCTCGGGTTTTAATCTGAAAGCTCTATGAGAGAGCTTGCTCGCGGATTTTGTCTTCTTCTCTCTACACAAGGTGAGCTTCTTGGTCTATAGCTTCTGTAACTTTAACTCTTGAGTTAAATTGGTTTGTAGCCACGGCTAAGACAATTTCTAATTCCTTTGTTTACACTCTATGTGCTTATATTTGTTATCTCTATATTCTTTATCTTCACTGGCCACCCTACACGAGCTCGCACTGGATATTTTCATGGGCTTTGAGACTCTAGTATATCTCTGGGTGCCGCTATATGTCTCTCAGAAAATGCATTTTAAAATCTTTTGGGTTTGACCCAAAACAGGAATCCCTTTCTCCCTCACATTTGAGGACAAATCCCTTCATGGGTGTCATGAAAATCGAAGGAAAACTAGCATTCTCTACTTCTGATGCTCGGCCCACCAAAGGAAATTCACATTTTTGTATGCTTGTTGTTTCATAAAAAATCCACATATGGGTTATCACTGCAAGTTGTGTTCTTTGTATTTAAAATTAAACCCCAAACGTGGGTATTTGAGAAATAAAATCTGCATATTCATTTTGTATGATATTCAGAAGCTCGACCCATGATAGCTTCCATCTATATTTTGTTGCTTATCTCAATGTAAATATGACAACTTTTACCTTGCTGTTCTGATAAAATACTCATACGGGTAATCTAGAAATAGTGAAAAATTGTATGCTTAAATTGTAACCCCTGTGTGGGTATACTTCGAAAAGAACAAACAAAAATTTATATTGCTATTTTAAGTCGGGTCGAACTCACCATGGCATTCTATTTTCTCGGTCTTTTCTAAATGAGCATTTGCAATTCTGAAGCATGTCTTTTTTGGTGCATCTCTTGTTGTGTTACAGCGTGTCCACAGAAACGCTATGCATTACACACACATTCCTTCTCCTTACTGTTGAAAACCCTTGCATGGGTAAGCTGGAAATTGCATTAAATTCATTTGTTTCGATTACATGTGAAAACTAGCTTGACCCATTTTTTTTTTCTGCACTTTCAGTTGCAAAAAAACCATATGAGTTCATTTGTAATATGCAGGATTCAGTACCATAAATGCGAACCCCAATGTGGGTGCATGAAAACAAACAAGAACTGTATATTTTTATTACTGTGCACAAGCCTGGCTCCTTTTTGCTTTCGAATTTTCAACATTCAGCATATAGGTATCTAGAAAGTTAGAAGAATATGTGCCATTCCATTACACAGGTATACCATGATATGAAAAAAAACTCAAAGTTTGTTAGCAACCTTCTTACATCTGCACTTTGATTATACCTCGTAGAGTTACTTCCATACTCCTGTTGTTTTTCTTTGCACACAGAATTTTGGATTCCTTTATTCCACCATACAGCAAACTCTTGCTTTATGTCCTTGGAGTTATATAGAGATTTTAATTGAAACCTTGTAATTCTATGGACTATATTTACTTGATTATCTCAGTGCATGATTAACACTTCAGAGACACCCTCTGTTAAAGAAAAATTGTTATCATTTCTTGTCACTTTGGAACAATCATTTCACATTGTAACTCTTAATGCTATATTTGTATCATCAGTCAAACTGGAACTAACTGTTCATTTATTATTTGAATGCATTGTCTATCACTCACACTCTTAGGCTTCAACCTAGCACTCTTCATGAATTTTTATGCTCCACTTAACGAACTATTCTGTAAATCTGTTTGCAAACAAATCCTCTTCATTAAGGCATAATGTATGCCTGTTCACTATCTTTAATCGTGAGAAAGAACACTGATGAACTAAAATTTGCATGACACATGATCATGATGAAGAAATAACACTGAACATGAACCATACAACAATGTTTGATATAAGTGTACTCAGTTGAATCAATTGAGCGAGTTAAACTCATTGTTCACCCATAGCTTTCAGAAAGTATCTACCTGATCGTTATGAATGCACAGTTGGTTTAATGCTTGATAGATAATTTTGTTTTACTCTTTCAGTTGTATATCACTCCCTTTGATGAATATATGATGATGTAATTACTATCTCTTATCATCCCACTTGTAATGAATAAGGGCAACATGTCAAGCTCTACCCTTGTGGGAGCCATTTTTCTCCACATGCTTGGTCTTCGAATAATGATCAGCTTCTTGATTTTCCCTATACCTGCACAAGGAAACAAACAATATTAGCATAAAAAACAAGATATAATGATCATATTGATGTTTCTCCTTAAGCTCATTTCTTTGTACTTTCACTTTTTGATTGCTTGATTGGACGATTGATAGTAGACTGCACTATTGTTGGTTATTCATATAGGTGTCTTCATAATCAGAGCCTCTGACATCCCCCTCTTTTCTCTTACAGGTCAACGGAGCTCGAGAAGACAAAGGTGCAACATTTCAGCGTTGACCATCAGCCAATCAGGCAATGCTGATTATATCGTTACTTATGTGATTTTGTTTTTCGCATCTTCCATAGTGTAGTGTGCTATTAGTTATGCACTGTGACAGTCACATCCACAACTTGTGTGGATATTTGATTTCATTTTATGCTTTTCATTTTGAAAAGAAAATGCATTTCAATGCAATGTTGTAATAGCATTTGGATTCTTGCAATCAAATGAAGCTATGTAAATATGAATCATCTCATGAAATAAATGAAAGCATTTAGAATGCTTTGTTGTTTATATGCTCAATTTTGTACTTCATTTAATTCTAGAACATTTGAATAGCACTTCTGAAATTCTTATTCTTCTTTTAAGTGCACAACTGTCACTTGACGAACAATTAACATGATGCAAACAACACTTAAACATAATCTCTAATTTCACCTCAAGATAAAACAATGTTCAGCTAGCTCCACCAATTGAGTTGTGGCAAAAAATTGGTAACACAACCCAAAGACTATTCTAAAACCCTTTACAAGTAACAACCCTATTGGTTACTCCCCGCACCTCAATTTGGTTAACAGGGTTGTCCCTCACTTCTCAATTCTTCTTCAAAGACAACACTTTCTGTTATGCAGATTATAACAACATAGTATATTGAACTTCACCTTCATATTTTATAACAACCCTTACTTGCAGCAAACATTCCATTTCAATATCGTTATACATTTGGAACACAAGATGCACAAAAAAAGTTGCATGATGGAAAACACAGAGGGTAGTTCCCCCAGCCCTCCCCGCTAGTGCGACAACATTTCATGACAACTGGGAAACTTTCAAGCATACCTTTCTCATTTCCAAAACATTCAATTCTCTCCATCATACATTGATGACACCTTTCGACATCATGGACATGACTGGATGAGATTGTGGAAGAGGTGGTAATGTGTGCTAGAGAGAAGAGTTTATTTTGCAAATATTGCAAAGTAGCTCCAAAGATGCCCAGTTTTCATGAAATGTTGTCATGTCTTTTATCTAATGCTTATATTGGGCATGGACAGGTTGACCTTTTCATACAATGTCAAGCCCAACAATGTGTAATTGCAGGTTGGAAAACACTGGGTGTTATTAAACCTGCAAACCAAATATCATTTACAAACCCTTCACAAGTAACATCCCAATTCGTTAATCACCCCTCAGTTGAATTTGGATGCTTTTATATATCCTGCACCTACAAATCCACCCTATGCTCTCAAACCTTCAACTTTCAATGTGCAGAATGAAAGAACTCACAACACACAGTGTTTTCCAACCTCCAATTATTTTTTGCAATACGTTGTCCTATCATATGGTTTTTGTATCTTATGATGCCTCTGACATGCATTCGTCTAGGGATAATAGTGGTGTCCGATTGCAAGGAAGAAGCTAATCTCCATACAAAATATAATAAAATCAAGCTATTATCCCTAAAAAACATGTGTTTGAAATGATAACATAATCAGACATAAATGATATCAATTTTCCACAATCCATATTCATTATTGCTAGTTGATTTCTGGATTTGATTGTGTAAATTTTTTTGCATCAAATCAGACTCCATGATCCAACATCAGGATGAAGAAGAGAGCATCAATCATCCTGATGTTGGATCATAGAGTTTGATTCGAAACATTGACGCAAAATTTTTTACACAATTGAATCCAAAAATCAACTAGCAATGATAATCAGACATGTCTCATCCCTGAAGAAGAGAAATATGTTATCATGTGTAATCCATGTTGCAAGGAGATTGATGAAACAAAAAAATGTCTCATTTATTAGCCAAATACAAACATGTATTTTGCTTAATTATAAAGTTGATCGAGACTAGATATGATAAGGAAAGTAAGAGATTTTCAGTTGTAGCAGTCAAATATTTCATCATATTTTAAAAATTACGATCTAGGTTCTTGAGATTTTTGGATAGAAATTAGGAAACAAGAAGGAGAAAAAACCCATTAAATTTCATGAAAACCCAGTTCGTGGTTTGAGAGAAAACTTCACCAGTCTGATGCTCCAAAATTCTATTCCCGTGTTTCAAAAATTTTGAATGCTCCAAATTTTTTGAAACTAAGTATGAAGAGGTTGAAAAGTTAAAAGACAATAGTTGAGAGCATTTAGGGGGTAGTTCCAAGCATTAAGGAAGGTTGTTGACTTGTGCAAACAAATGGAGCATATCTACGAGACAATTTTGGGTAGTTTGAACCTTTTTGCAAGCATCTAAGAGTTGTTTTATGAAATTTAATAATACACAAGGGAAAGACATGACTTTTCCAGTAGTCAAATATCTTTTTGGAGCTTGTTTAGGGGCTGCAAAATAGGCATATTTGTTTTGGACGACCAAAAAATATTGACTCGGCAAGATGAAGGAAAGACTTATCTTTTTTCCATCAACTCATGTTCCTATTTTCTAGCAAATTGTTGTACAACAATTAAGGCTCATCTTTTAGATTAGTTGAAGACAAGAATTCTATAAATTCATTGTAGTCAAGAAATCAAATTGGGGAAGAGTTTTATAAAATAATAGAATTCAGTTTTTAGCAGCAGTTGTTGTTTGTAGTTTTATTTCTTAGCAGCAATTTCATTTCCAGCAATTATATTTCCAGTATTTCTCTTTACAAGTTTCCTAAGATAGATTTGATTCCAACAATTACATTTTTAGTATTCCCTTTTACAAGTTTCTTAGGATAAATTTGATTCAAGCATTTCATTTACAAGCTCTTAGATTAGATTTGATTCTAGCAATTTCTTTCATTGCATTACCTTTCAATTCTGTTTGTAGAAAAAACATGTCAAACAAATAATTTCTTCTCCCTCTTGCATATTGCCATGGACACTGTCCTAGATTGACATTTATAGTTAAATGATGAGGATTGCAATGACACTCATCAGAGATCACCTTCTGCAATTGGGAGGAGGCTATTCTCCCTACAAAAATGCATGTCACATGCATCATAACAGTCATCATGTTTTAAAAATCATATTTCAAAATGGACAAAAAGCCCAAAACATGTCATTGAAAACCATTATTTGCAAATATCAAAAAGCCCAGATGAGGTCCCATTTTCGCCACCATTTTCCATAATGACATTTTGCAGGTTGGTAGAGAGCAACATGAAATATGAAATTTTGCAATTGCTGAATGAAATAACTGACAACCCATTGTGGAAATATGAGTGAAATTACTGAATAACGTTTAGAGAGATCAGAAACCATGCACAATATGTAAGAGTTTTGTTTCAGTATGTTCCAAGAATGTAATGAAGTCCACTTTCAAATTTCACTTTGCTGCAGTGATCAAAATCTCATTTCACTTTCTTCATCTAATTGGAACAAAACACCCCAATGGAAAAGGTGGCCAGACAGACAAATAGCACCGATGGAAAGACTTGGCGGTCAAACATTAACTCCGACCTACCGTGGCCTGTCTCATCACTTGGAAAATGTGTAAGCACCGAGAGGTTTTAAAAATCATATTTCAGAATGGACAAAAACCCAAAAAAACATGGCATTCAAAACCATTATTTGCAAATAGAAAAATGAGGTGCCAAGAATGTAATTAAATTGGAAAACAATAGGTATTATAAAACCTACAAGGAACAGTGTTCTAGATTGTTTGTAGTGTTGGAAAACACACTATCCCATTTCAATTAGTTCGTTATGAACAATTTTATTTTGTTACTCCAAGAATGTAATGAAGTCCACTTTCAAATTTTTGAACAACTCTTTGCTACAGTCCAAATGTCATTTCACTTTCTTTATCTGATTGGAACAAATAAAATTCTCACATTATTTGTAGTGTTGGAAAACAAACTGTCTCTTCTCACTTGCATAGGGTTTTACAACACTATATGCATTACTTGTTTCTTAACACCTAGGGTTTTCCAACATGCATTCTTACTAAATAGAAAGAATGTCTTCAAAAGATTTTGTAATACAAACAGTCTGAATGTATTGAAAATCCCTTTCAAAATTTATAAGGACTTTTAATTTGGGAAAAAAATGCATTTAAATTTTGCATGACTGAAAAAAAAAAGTGCACAAAATAATTGGAATTTGGAAAACACAATGTTGGGTTTTAGTTATTTTAATGTCCTTGTTTAACTGTAAAGGGTTGTCTCATGGTGTGTTTCTTGCTTCTTAACACGTAGGGAATTGCAACATGGAGTAAATTACAAAATAGGATGAATGTCTTCAAAATCACTCATTCCATTGTTGTGTTTAAATTTCTCATGATTGAAAAAAAAATGCACAAAATAATTGTAATTGGGAAAACACAGTGTTTGGTTTCAGTTATTTGAATCTTTGTTTAAATGTAAAGGGTCGTCTCATGGTGGGTTTCTTGTTTCTTAACACCCATGGTTTTACAACATGGAATGTTACAAAATAGTATGAATGTCTTCAAAATCACACCTTCCATTGTTGTGTTTATGTTTCAAGTATATAACAAATTGCATGCTTCATAACACACTGCATTGTTCAACCTTCACATCACAACATACCCAAGCCCTTCTAGTTTTTAAACCCATATATGTAGGTGTGCATTACAAAAAATAAGAACACTAACTTCTTGCCATTATTGGCAATAATGAATAAACTTGTTGAAAGTTATGAACGTTGTGTAGTACATGATGGAAAACACAATGTGTATTGAAGCCCGCCTTTACTTATACCAAACCTTTGTCTTGTAATGCAAATATACAAATGTATAGATGGTGTTGTATTTTATCAAATAATACATCTCTCATTTAAGGGGGACTCTATTAACTGTCAACACATAGTGTGCTTCATAGTATGCACTTCATTGTGTTTTGCAACAATTCATGTTGAAAAACCCTAGGTGTTAAGAAACAAGCAAACCAAATAGTGTTGTAAAACCCTTTGCAACACTATTGGATAGTACCCAACACTTGGATTTGGTCAATTTTCTCCTCCAACTCCTCCATGTACACTCAAACAAACCTTTAGCTTTCAACGTGCAGATTGGAAACAAATAGTATTTTCACCTTTCTTTCACCAAACAGAAAAGCCCCGCATCATTCCCTTCCACTTTTCCCATGCCAGACAAAAGGAACTTCACAACAAAGCTAAGGTACCCACCCTTTTCAGCTGACATGAGGCGGAAAAACTGACCTGACAATGATGTTAACTCCTACCTACCATTTCTCGAACGTTTGGTCCCATCTGCCAATTTCATCACTTTTTGTTTCCATGTATGTTGTTATTCTAATAGCTCTTTTACAATTTTTCTATTTGTCTATAATATTTAGTGCCAACTAATGTAGCCCAAATTTTCAATTAAGTCTGTGGCGTTATACCTATTTTGCGCAAGTTATTGCTACCCATTGGCTTTACGAGTTCTATTTAATACAATGCATAGAACTATTTTAAGTAATGACTTGTTATATCTGCACATCTTTTGTGGTGTGGTGGTAAAATCGAAACATACTCAAAAAGAATAGAATAGGATATAGAAATACCATTCTACAACATTGTGCAATCAGATGTTGTTAATAACAAACCATTTATAACTAAGTAAATATTCTAGACAAATAGGGAAATTGTAAAAAGAACTATTACGAAAACACTTAAGAACCACAAAAAAATGACAGATGATGGAAAACTAACATTAAATAGAACTTTTAAATATGGAGAAATATTCAACTCAAGAGATAGAAAAGAGGTTTAAATTAGGACAGGATCATAGGATGGACTATCAAGAGGATGTATTTTGACCATTTTGTAAAATAGGAAATACTCTCAAAAGCCTCTACTGCTACTCACGTTTTAAAGTGAAGAACACAGTTCAAGTGAAGAACCTAGTTCAAGTGAAGAAATTGATGTTACATCTTGTCTAGATACTGATAGAATTTCAGGTAAGCACAAATATGCTCCAAACTCAAAATATGTACATGCATTTCCCTTGAACTGGGTTCTTCACTTTGAATGTTATTTGTAAGTAATTTCACATACATGCATATCCACATATAAACTCTTTTGGTGAAAGATTAAAAATTAGTGCAAAACACTTAAGACTCAGATGAAAATGATAGATTATTGAAATCCCTAAAATTTCATAATTTCAAACAAATCGAAACTTCTAAATGCATAATAAATTTTGGAAATTTAACTGTCCAGTACACTTGCGATTCAAGCTATGACAACTAGAATCACCTGTATTTACTACAAAAGCTTCACATCTCCTGAAGCATCCTTCTCAATCCACCTGCCCTTGTTTTGTTCAATTTTCTTTCCTCGCCTATATCAACCACGTGGAAGAATGACAAGTGTTAGCGATAGATTAAATTGGAAAATTAAAGACATTTGGTGCTACAAATAATTCACTTCATTCCAAACTTCACTGATATTGGATTATATGTTGTGTTGACTGCAACAAGCTAGCTTGTACAGTCAATAAACAAATATATTAATCTGTATGATGGGAATTTAATTTCCAATTTAACCTATTGCGAACACTAGTAATATATATAAGAAATTATATCTATCATTTTTCCATTCTGTTGGAACTGTGAAGCAATGAACGTTCATTCAGATATATCTCAAACTCATCTCTCCTGCAATATGAAAGAGGTCATCAATTGCATAATCAATAAGGGTAGACAAGACACACATGAAAGATACCACAAACCACTGTCAAACTTCTATTTATTTCATTACTTGTATAGATAACTGAAAAAATGTTGATTATTGCAAGACACATTGGTTGCAAAGCACAGTGTGCATTCGCTATTAAAGAATAAATGTTAAGAAGTCAATGAAAATCTTGGTGATCACCTTGATTGACCAAAAAATAGTAGGTCATCGCATTGGTTAATATGATAATCCACAGAATAATTACACGTTGGATAAAACTATGTGGTTCAATCTCCATGCTTAAACCTAGAGGGTGAAGAGCACAACGAAGAGTTGCACATGGGGATTTAACCACAAAACTTACCAAATTTAGGTGAGCGTGAGTAAGCAATTGGGTTGCTACTTGTTGTTAGAATATTTTCCTCAATCCATACTGACATGTAACTCCTGAAAGGCAAAGTCGTTGTGACATTATTCATGTTTGGGCGACTAATTTTTCTAAATCCGCTTAAAATGTTCATGTCGCCGAGACAGAGGTGATGTCTTGCCGAATGAATTCTATCGCTATGACCTAGATGTATTCGTTGTGACCTTTTGTCGAATGGAGACCTTTGGCCAACAGTATGTTCTTATCGGGTGTCAGAGTAGCTCAAGGGCTCGGGGAGAAGTCCTTGTGACTGGAGAATGTCTCACCGATAGCATATGGCTATCGGAGTAACACGAGGATCTCAGGGAGAAGTCTCAGTGATAATGGAATGTCTCACCGATGGGAGACTTCACTTGGTGCCTTCGTGATGACTCAAAGACTTCAGTATGAAGTCTTGGCGACCGATGGAGAGTCTCACCGATAGTCTTCGATGTGACATATTCGCCCGGTGAAAGGTCTTGGCAAAGTCAAATGTCTTGCCGACTCGGCAGGACATGGGTGCTCGGTATGTGGTCTCGGCGAAAGACATAAGTCTTGCCGACTGGAGATTGAAGCGATAGGTGTGATTTAGGACTTCAGTATGAAGTCCTGGCAAAAGCGATGAGTCTCGCCGATTGATTGTTGCTTTGGTGAAACTTGAGGAGACTTGACGAAACCTTTTGGCGTATGGGAAGTCTTGCTGATGGCAAAGTGGAAGTCACTGTGACTTGTGAGCATCGGTATGAGTCTAGCTGATGGGGGAATCTCTTGCCGATAGAAACACGATGGATGTCGATGGATTCAGTATGTCTCATGGCGTTCGTTATAACGTCCTGCTAACTGTTGGGATCTATGACGATATCGATATGAAGTCTTTGTGGCATCGGGGATACACTGTTAGTGTCTCATCGATATGCCAACAAAGTTGAATGCCCTTGACCAGATTGACCATCCTATGTGGAGCATCGTGGACCAATCAGAGGAAGCAATTTTTGAATGGATGGCAGTTAGATTTTTTGCAACTGTTGTGACACTGGAGCTGAACAGCATGCAGGGAAAAATTGACGCTCAAGTGGAAACTTTTTATGATGAGGCAATGGCAGATAAGGATGCACAGAAGGTAAAAATCAGAATGTGATAAGATAAAAGCAAATTGATTCTGAGTTCTGATATGAATCAGATTGTTGAGAGCATTTTCTGTAACTGGTTGAACAGTGAATGAAACTACTGAGAACTAATACCAAAGAGTTGTATCTCTAATTGTATGTAATTGTTGTTACTGTAATACAAAGAGATTCAGCTTGGTGTGGTGGGTTTTTTCCCGAAAGGGTTTCCCACGTAAATATGTTGTTCATTGTATTTGAGTATATTCTCTGTTTCTGTAAATCTTTCATGTGTGTCTTAATTGGATTATAATTTGAAAATTAAAAGTACTGTCTGCTTACTTCCCTATGGTTTTGACGTTAGGAAAGTTGCTTCCGCACCGTTGCTTTCCTTACACTTGTAAAGGCTTATAGAACAGTATGTGGGTTACAAATTCTATAACACCCAGTGTTTCCCAACCTGTAATTTTAGAAAATAGTAAAATTGTATTTAAAAACTTTTGTGATCAACACAGTAACAACCCAATTGGTGTGTCACCCCTCGACTCGATTTCATTACACACCCAGTGTTTTCCAATATTCATATATAGACAGTAAGAACGTAATGAAAAAGATTTGATTAGTACACAGTAAGAATGTAATGGGAAATAGTTAATCTCTACACAAAACACACCTATGTACATACAAAAATGCATGAAACCATACATAAAAACATATGTAACATGACAAGACATCGTAGTGTGGAGCTCGCCAAACAGGGGATAAAACTGACGTAACTAGCGTATGGGAGCAAACATTAGAGAAATGGTAGAAATGAGATAACGACACCATCTAGTTAGTTTTCCCACCTCCTGTCGTTTGATAAAACTAGGCCCCATGGCTTGCATAGGCATAGGGAGAAGTTGTAGGTGAGGAATACAAAAAACATACCAAATTGAGGTGAGGGGTGACTAAGCAATTGGGCTGCTACTTCTAAAGGGTTTTAGAATAGTATGTGGGTTGCGGGTTTTATAACACCCAGTGTTTTCCAACCAGGAATTTTAGAAAAAGGTAAGAATGTAATTGAAACCTTTTTTGATTAACACAGTAACAACCCAATTGGTTTGTGACCTCTCAACTCAATTTGATTACACACCCGGTGGTTTCCAACATGAAGTTATATATAGACCGTATGAATATAATGAAAAAGATTTGTTTAATACACAATAAGAATGTAATGAAGATCACCTTCAAAATTTATGCAAACCACATTGAATGAGATAGATAAAAGATAATGTACTAAGTGAAGAGATACTTCCTACTATTCAGAAGTTGAGGAAGTTGCATGTGTAATATGTGCAATCAGAAAATGGCAATGTAGAACTCGACCAACAGGTAGTACATAGTATGTAATCGAAAAGGAATCTGCTCTAAAAACACTTGAAAAGAAGCAAACCAAAGTGAATGAGATAGATAATGTATTGAATGAACAGATTGTTCCTCCCCTTTATAAATTGATGAACGAGCATGTGCACTATGCGAAATGGGAAAATGGCAATGCAGAACTAGAGGCAGCAAGTACTAGAATTCATGCAATAAAAAATGAATCTTCTATAAAAACACTTGAAAAGAAGCAGAGCGGTTGAGTGAGATACATAATGTACTGACTGAAAAGATCCTCCATGCTCTTGAGAAGTTGGCGAAGGTGCATGCGCAGTATAAGCAAAGGGAAAATGGAAATGCACAAGTAGACAAACTGAAGAGGTCTTGTATTACACGACAATTTGTGCATGCAAAGAAATTCAAAGATGCTGCTATGGATGGAGTTGAACAAGTAAATTCTATCATGAATAACTTTTACAACACAGTATATTTTCCACTATGTTACAATATGTATGTATGTAGTATGAGATCAAAATGGCATTTCATTTTCCTTATCTGATTCAACCAAATAAATGCTCACATTATTTGCAGTGTTGTAAAACCCTCTGCAACTAAGAGGAGATGGTGTGTTTTCTAATTGTGCAAATAATGCGAGAAATTCATTTGTTCCAATCAGGAGAAAGCTAACTCGTACACAAAAAGATCCCATCTATGTAACATGAGATCAAAATGGCATTTCATTTTCCTCATCCGATTCGACCAAATAAATGCTCACATTATTTGCAGTGTTGGAAAACACACTGTCTCCATATATATAGTGTTGTAAAACCCTCTACAACTGAGAGGAGACAATGTGTTTTCCAACTGTGCAAATAATGTGAGCAATTTATTTGTTCCAATCAGGAGATAGCTAACTCGTAAATAAAAAACACCTATGTATGTAACATGAGATCAAAATGGAATTTCATTTTCCTCATCTGATTAGACCAAATAAATTCTCACATTATTGTTAGTGTTGGAAAGCACATTGTCTCCATATAAGGTGTTAAGAATTACGCAACCCATACAATGTTGTAAAACCCTCTGCAACTAAGAGGAGACAATGTGTTTTCTAACTATGCAAATAATGTGATCAATTTATTTGTTCCAATTAGGAGAAAACTAGCTCGTAAGAAAAAGAACCTATGTATGTAACATGAGATAAAAATGGCATTTCATTTTCCTCATCTGATTCGACCAAATAAATGCTCACATTATTTGCAGTGTTGCAAAACACATTGTCTCCATATAAGATGTTAAGAAACAAGCAACCCATATAGTGTTGCAAAACCCTCTGCAACTGAGAGGAGATAGTGTGTTTTCCAGTTGTGCAAATAATGCGAGCAATTTATTTGTTCCAATCAGGAGAAAGCTATCTTGTAAACAAAAAACACCTATGTATGTAACATGAGATCAAAATGGAATTTCATTTTCCTCATATGAGTTGACCAAATAAATGCTCACATTATTTGCAGTGTTGGAAAACACACTATCTCTATATAAGGTGTTAAGAAAAAAGCAACCCATATAGTGTTTTAAAACCCTCTGCAACTAAGAGGAGACAGTGTGTTTTCCAACTATGCAAATAATGCGAGCAATTTATTTGTTCCAATCAGGAGAAAAATATCTCATAAACAAAATGCACCAATGTATGAAACATGATATAAAAATGGCATTTCCTTTCCTCATCTGATTCAACCAAATAAATGCTCACATTACTTGCAGTGTTGGAAAATACACTGCCTCCATCCTCGGTCGCGCGTCCCTCTGCAGCCAACAAACTGTAAAATCAAAAATGTGGAAAATGGTGATGTGCCACGACGACGAATTCATTTGAGGGGTTTGTAGTGGTTCGGCCTCCTACAACTCCATTTTCCTAGCCCGCGCGTCCCTCCCCACCCACCGAATTGGAAAATCAAAACTATGGAAAATGGCGATGTTAGGTGCATTTTGTCTAGCTTTTTCACTTTAGTGAAAAAGTACCTATGTATGTAACATGAGATCAAAATGGCATTTCACTTTCCTCATCTAATTCGACCAAATAAATGCTCACATTATTTGCAGTGTTGGAAAATAAATTGTCTCCATCCTCAACTGCACGTCCCTCCCTAGCTAGCAAAATGCAAAATCAAAATATGGAAAAATGCCTATGTGTTGCAGCGAGGAATGTGTTTGAGAGGTTTCAAGTGGTTCAGCTGCTTGCAACTCCATTTTCCTCACTGGCGCATCCCTCCCCACCCACCAAACTAGAAAATGAAAAATGTCAAAAATGGCGATGTTAGGTGCATTTTGTCTAGTTTTTTGACTTTAGACAAAAAAAACACTTATGTATGTAACATGAGATCAAAATGGCATTTCACTTTCCTCATTTGATTCAACCAAATAAATGCTCACATTATTTATAGTTTTGGAAAACACATTGTCTCTATATATAGTGTTGTAAAACCCTCTACAACTGCGAGGAGACAGTGTGTTTTCCAACTGTGCAAATAATGCGAGCAATTTATTTGTTCCAATAAGGAAAAAGCTAACTCGTAAACAAAAAGCACCTATGTATGTAACATGAGATCAAAATGGAATTTCATTTTCTTCATTTGTTTTGACCAAATAAATGCTCACATTATTTGCAGTGTTGGAAAACACATTGTCTCCATATAAGGTGTTAATAAACAACCAACCCATATAGTGTTATAAAACCCTTTGTAATTGAGAGGAGACAGTGTGTTTTCTAACTCTACAAATAATGTAAGCAATTTATTTGTTCCAATCAGGTAAAGAAAGTGAAATGACATTTGGACTGTAGTAAAGAGTTGTTCAAAAATTTGAAACTGAACTTCATTACATTCTTGGAGCATAGTAGTTGGCTAACTCCTAGAAAAAAAGCACCTATGTACATACAAAAACACATGAAAAACATACATAACAACGTACATGGAAACATACATAACATGACAATACGTCATAGTGTGGGGCCCGTCAGATGAGGGATCAAAGTGACTAAACCAGCAGACGGGACCAAACGTCCGAAAAATGGTAGGTAGGAGTTAATGGCATTGACAAGTCAGTTTTCCTTCCAACTGAGAGGAGACAATGTGTTTTCCAACTCTGCAAATATTGCGAGAAATTTATTTGTTCCAATCAGATAAAGAAAGTGAAATGACATTTGCATTGTAGGAAAGAGTTGTTCAAATATTTGAAAGTGGACTTCATTACATTCTTGGAGCATAACGAAATAAAATTCTTGATATCAAACTAATTGAAATGGGACAGTGTGTTTTCCAACATTGTAAACAATCTATAACAACACAGTGCCTTGTAGGTTTCATAATACCTACTATTTTCCAATTTCATTACATTCTTGGCACCTCGTTTTGCTATTTGCAAATAATGGTTTTGAATGCCACATTTTTTTGGGTTTTTGTCCATTCCAAAATATGATTTTGAAAACCCACCGGCGCTGACACGTTTTCCTGGTGACAGGACAGGCTATGACAGGTTGGAGTTAATGTTCGACCATCAAGTCTTTCCATCAGTGCAATTTGTCCATTCGACCTTCTTTTCCATCGGGGCGTTTTGTTCTAATCAGATGAACAAAGTGAAATGATATTTGGACTATACTAGCAGACAGGACCAAACGTCCAAGAAAGGTAGGTAGTAGTTAACTGACATAGGACAGTGTGTTTTCCAACACTACAAATAATCTATAACACTGTGCCTTGCAGGTTTCATAATACCTATTGTTTTCCAATTTCATTACATTCCTACTATCTAAATCACAAAAGGTTCTTCACACAATCACAAAACATACCAAATTGAGGTCAGGGGTGAGTAACCAATTGGCTTGTTACTTCTAAAGGGTTTTACAACAGTCAGAGTTTTAGGAGACAGTGTGTTTTCCAAAACAACAGTGTATAAAATGGCAGCAAAATTGGGATGTCATCTGGGCTTTTTTCTATTTGCAAATTATGATTTCGAATGCCACATTTTGCACTTTTTTCTCCATTCCGAATAACAATGTGAACAATGACGATGTTCTGGGTTTTATGTGGTTTTCAAAATATATCATTTCATTGCAAAACCCACATTGCGTTTTCCAACCTCATAATATATTTTGCATGGTTTCTACTTTCTATAAACATTATTCAATAATTTCACTCATATTCCACAATGGATTTTTACTTATTTCATTCGGCAATAGAAAAATTTGAAAACCAACATATGGAAGGAAAGGAAACAAAAATTAAAAACCATCGACACAAAAAAACATTAACAGCCTTGCATTTCAAATAAATACCCCTTTCCCCAATGAAAACCCTGCAACGTTCAAAATAAGAATGTGAACAATGGTGACGTTTTGGCATTTATGTGGTTTTCACAATATACCATTCCATTGCAGAACCCATGTTGCATTTTCCAACCTCATAATATATTCCACATGGTTTGTGGTTTTTATAAACCTTATTAAGTTATTTCACTCATATTTCCACAATGGGTTGTCAACTATTTCATTCGGCAAGCACAAAATTTCAAAACCAACAAATGGGAGGAAACGAAATTAAAAAACACTCAACAGATAATCACAAAACGATAACCTCGCATCAAATAGCAGTTTGTTTCTTCAGTGTTCATGGCAGAATGACAAAATGACAAATATACAAAGCGGATATACATACCTTAGGGAGCTTGAACGCCTGCAACTCCTTCCCGTTGCTCTCCACCAAAATGTTGTTGTAGAAAATGGGACCTCGTCTGGGCTTTTTGATATTTGCAAATAATGGTTTCAAATGCCATGCTTTTTAGGGTTTTGTCCATGCCGAAAAATTATTTTAAAAACCTGCCAACGTTGACACGTTTTCCCAGTGACGGGACATGAAACGATAGGATGGAGTTAATGTCTGACCATCAAGTCTTTCCGTCAGTGCTATTTTTCGTCTGGCCACCTCTTCCGTTGGGGTTCTTTTGTCCACCGTGGGCCATGGGGTATGGGGGTACAATATTATGTATATAATATGTTATATACATAGGTACTTTTTGTCGAGGAGTTAGCTTTCTCCATATATGCACTAATACATTGAAATTGAGTTGACATGTACAAAACCCATTTACATTTCAACCACAATAGATTTGACAACTAACCAACTTGAAAAGACACTTGCATGTGGAAAGTCTAGAATATGAAAAATAAATAAATGACCAATGTTTCTTCTGCTGATGTGGACCCTCATACAACATAGCCCTCTCCCTTACTTGGAACCAGTTTTTCAAATTTCAGTCTCTAACAACATTCACTCCTTAAATTCTCTATGTGGTAGGTACTACTAAAATTCTCTCTGGACTGGGTATTCCTTAAATTCTGTGTGTCGTAGGTGCCTGCCCTTAAAACCATTAACAATGTAACAACTACAAGTAGATGGTCAAATAACTACAATAAAATCAACCATTAAAGATGGCGAACCTAGTAACAACAACCAATAGACGGTCGAATAACTACAATAAAATTGAGATTTATAAATAAGAGCAGCGGGGATGCAGGCTTACGCGTTTTTAAGGTAAGATAGAGAAATGGCGAATCTAGTGGAAGTCATAGGGAATAGGATTACGGTTTTTCCACTCTGGTGTGTAGGAATAACAACCATTATACTCATTTATTGTTTGCAGCGTCGGGCGCGACAGAGTTTTAGAGGGGCAACGGTGTGGCCTGTCGTCGGCGTGCTTCCTTCCTTGCTGCTGCATTTCGGGCACCTCTACGACTGGTTTACTTATCTCGTTATTATAAACGGCGGAACGTTCAGGCTCCCTGGCCCATGGAAGTTCCGGGTCTTCACCGCCGACCCGGCAAACATAGAATACCTGCTGAAAACCAGGTACCACAATTTCGGCAAAGGAGAGATTTTCAAGGAAACTTTTCGTGACATTTTCGGCGAATCAATTGTGGTGCAAGACGGGGAGCCTTTCAAGCGGCAAAACATATCGGTCGGTAAGGCGCTCGCCTCGCCCGCCTTCCGCGACGGGGCGGCCGCCACCCTGCCGGCCGTGATGCAGCAAAATCTTCTTCCCGTCTTCAGCCGCGCCTGTGAAAATGCCGCCATTATCGACCTGCAGGACGTGTTCCACCGGCTTGCCTTTTATAATGTGTGTTTGTTCGGCGCAGGTGTGGAACTTAGTTGCCTGAGCCCGGGTCTGCCCAAAGTTCCTTTCTTGGACGCCTTCGAAGAGGCCTTGCATTCACTTATGGTTCGCCTGCTCATGCCTCCGGTATGTTGGAAAATTTTGAGGTGCTTTAACGTTTTGTTTGAGCACCGGCTTCTCAAGGCCAGAGAAACTATCTACCGCTTTGTTCTTCAACAAGTTCATCCTCGCTGGCGCGCTAAGCAGGACGCGACTCAAGGATCCGACATTGGGTCCGCCTTCATTCGGTTCGAGCGGGAAAACGGGCGGCTTTATTCCGATAAGGGAGTTCATGAGTTATTTGTGAGCCTCATTTTGGCGGGCAAGGATACGGTTACGCCGGGGCTCACATGGTTCTTCTGGCTGGTATCACAGCATCCCCGTGTTGAAGCCCAGATTTTAGCAGAGCTCCGAGAGATCGTGAAGCAGAGGAAAAGTCCGGAGGATCGCGACCCTTTTTCATTTAGCTTGGAAGAAGTTAAGAGGATGGATTACCTGCAAGCAACACTGACAGAGTCTCTCCGCCTCTACCCGCCTATTCCACTTGAGCTCATGGCTTCCGCTGAAGACGATGTTCTGCCCGACGGTACGCCTATGAAGAAGGGTGAGCAGATTTTGTATTCGATTTACTCTTCCGCCAGACTGGAGAGCGTCTGGGGCGAGGACTGCCTGGAATTCAAGCCGGAAAGATGGTTGAAGAACGGTAGATTTGTGAGGGAATCGGATTTTAAGTTTTTAGCGTTCAACGGAGGACCTCGGCGCTGCACAGGCAGAGAATTTGCCTACTGGCAGATGAAATGGGCTGCGGCTTCGATTCTCATTCGTTATCGGATAAGGATGGTGGATAAGCATCCCGTGCTTCCGAAGTACGGACTCGCGCTTTTCATGAAATATGGTTTGCTCGCAACAATTCACCAAAGAGAAAAAGAAGAGGGTGACGACTAATCTCTCAAGTTATCTACATATGAAGACAAAAAAAAGTATATTAAAATAGCAATTAGTTATAAAGCGAGTCTCCGAGTCTTTAACTCCATATTGATAATGATAAGGCGAGAGTCCATAGAGTGTACGTTGATCTTGTACAAAATAATTTATTATTATATTCTAATATTGAGAAACTGTTGAAAAAAAGTAGATATATCTTTTAATTTGTTTCTAATATTGTATACAAATTTTGTTTTATGTATTTATTGTCTTACAAAAGTGGTTATAGCTTACTTTTAATGTTTTATACAAATTTTATTCTATGTAGTTATTGTCTTGCAAACATAGTCATATGTTGTTTTTAGTGTTATATATAAATTTTATTTCACATAGTTATTGTATCATTGACCCAAGTTTTGGATTTTATTATAACAATAGGGAAACTTAGATCAAATCTACACCCACATATTTTGGTAATCATATTTAAACATATTTTAATGGTTATTCACATATTCTTATATTTGACTACTATTAACTAGTGTTTCGTAATAAATTTATAACTTCGTAATTATTTTCTATTAAGTAAAAAGGGGTCACAAGGCCTCCCACTCAATACAAAATAACAAAAGTCCAAAAAAACTAGGTTCTATAAGATATAAAACCTACATAGTTTTAGAAACAACAAAAAAAGTAGAAATAGAGAGCACATAAAACAAAGAAAACAAGGAAACTAATTGCCACCTTGTATAGTATTAAGGTCCTTGAGACTTCTAATGGCCTCCAACTCATTCATCACTAATCTCATTTATTTGAAAAGGAGGTAGTGTCCATTTTTTCCATTTGTATTTCTTGTGAACCCAAAATAGTTTTTCCATCAATTAATTTTTTATCGGGTAAGAATTGTTGATAAACATCCCATGCTTTGTAAGTACGAACTCATATTTTTTTATGAAATATGCTCGCAGCAATTCACCAAAGACAAAAAGAAGAAGGCGACAACTAATCTCTCAAGTTATCTACATATCTTAAGTCCATATTTTCTAAGATAAAAGAAAAAATATATTAAAATAGAAATTGACTGCAAAGTGAGTTTGCAAGTCTTAACTCCATATTGATAATGATAAGGTGAGATCCCAAACTGTTTATGTTGATCTTGTACAAAAGAAACTATTATTATATTATAATATTTAGAAATTATTGCTAAAAATAGATCTATCTATTGATTTGTTTCTAATATTGTATACAAATTTTGTTCAACATATTTATTATCTTACAAAGGTGGTTATACTTTTGTTTAATATTGTACATAAATTTTATTCCATGTATTTATTATCTTATAAAAGTCGTTATAATTATTTTTTAACATTATATATAAATTTTGTTTCACATATTTATTGTCTTATATAAAAGTGGGTATAATTTAATTTATATTGACGTAGGTTTTGGATTTTACCATAACAATATGGAAGTTTAGGCCAAATTCACAAGTTCACATATTATGGTAATCATATTTAAACATATTTTAGTGGTTATTCATATATTCTTAATTTGACTAAAAAATAAAATTTGACTATTATGAACTAATATTTTGTAATAAATATTATGATAACTTTGTAATTGTTTTCTATTAAGTAAAAATGGATTACAGGCTTCCCCACCCAATAAAAAATAACAAAAGTCCAACAAAACTAGGTTCTATAAGATATAAAACCCACATAGTCTTAGAAACAACAAAAATAGTAGAAATAAATAACACATAAAAAAAAAAAAAACAAGGAAACCAATTGCCATCTTGTATAGTGTTAAGGTCCTTGAGACTTCTAATGGCCTCCAACTCATTCATCACTAATCTCATTTAATCTAAAAAGGAGGTAGTGTCCATTTTTTCCATTTACATTTGTCGTGAACCCAAAATAGTTTTTCCATCAATTAATTCGTTATCAGGTAAAGACTGTGGATAAGCATCTCATGCTTCATAAGTATAAACTCATGATTTTTATGAAATATGGTTTTCTCACAAAAATTCACCAAAGAGAAAAGAAGAAGCTGACAACTAATCTCTCAAGTTATCTACATATCTTAAGTCCATATTTTTTAAGATAAAAGAAAAAATATGTTTTAAAATAATAGTTGATTGCAAAGTGAGTCTGTGAATCTTAACTCCATATTGATAATGATAAGGTGAGATCCCAAAGTTTGTACATTGATTTTGTACAAAAGAAATTATTATTATATTGTAATATTTAGAAATTATTGCAAAAAAGTAGATATATTTATTGATTTGTTTCTAATATTGTTTACCAATTTTGTTCAACATATTTATTGTCTTCCAAAGGTAGTTATATCTTTTTTAATGTTTATAAAAAAAATTTCCATGTATTTATTATCTTATAAAAGTTGTTATAATTATTTTTTAATGTTACATATAAATTTTGTTTCACATATTTATTGTCTTATATGAAGTGGATATAATTTAATTTATATTGACCAAGGTTTTGGATTTTACCATAACAATAAGAAATTTTAGGCCAAATTCACATTCACATATTTTGATAATCATATTTAAACATATTTTAGTGGTTATTCATATATTCGTACATTTGACTAAAAAATGAAATTTGACTACTATTAACTAGTGTTTTGTAATAAATATTATTACAACTTTGTAATTATTTTTTGTTAAGTAAAAATGGGTTATAGGCCTTGGCTCCCCCTCGCCCCTTATTTAGGCAGAGGTGGCCAGGGTGGACGTGAGGTGGTGGACGGTTGTCTTAGTTCTTATGAAACTTCTGGAATCGGATTGGTGGCATGCTGGGATCAGTTTTCTTGGCATCGTCAGTGACACGTCGGGCTTAGTTTCCCTCGTTTCGTTTGTGGCCATGTTGTGTGGGTTTTCCATTTATTGCATTCATTATGGTTTCAAGTTGGTGGACGGAGGCGGCATTTTATCTCATGCCAAGGACATATTTTGCTTCGCCATTATTTAGTTCCGTATGTGAAGCCTGACGAATAATTATTCAGGCTCTTTTATTTAGCTAATGAAGTCTTTTCAAAGGCATGGGTTTCGCATTGTGGTTTTGTTTTATGTGTTTTTGTTGCAGGGTGCGGCTGTCATTTTCTTGCTAATGGATAGACCATCGATGTCGAAGTTTACCATTCTCATCTCGGCGGAAGGTCTGGAATCCTTCGGCGCCAATACCCCAATCTCTTTAGTGGCTAAGGAAAGGCAAATTGCCTTTCGTGAGGTCACGGATCAGTGTTTAAAGCGCATCCTGCTTGTGGACGACCCGACGACGATGGCTGCTGTGAAGATGGCCCTTGGCAAAGGGCACTTAGAAAGGAATGAGTTCGCCCGAGATAATGTGAGTATCTCATCCCGGTTTCTTTCCGTGCTCCTGGATCTTGAAACCCCAAAGGCAGAGGCATTGGACTTGATGGTTCGTCTATTCTGAGACGACTTGCTTGGCGGCATCGAAACAACCCTGAAGGCGGCCTTTACTGGTAAGGGCATTCCGCGTCCTGCAGACCTTGCTTCTCTATGGGTGTCGGATGAAGCAGTCAAAGTATTTCCCTTTCTCCTGGATCTCAAAGGGCCTGCATTATCAAGACACCGAATGCTTGCAGAGGTGGCGGTGGATTTCCTGAAGTGTAAATTGAAGATGGAGCCGGTGGATGGGTTGGATTGGTTGGAAGGTTTTATTTCTTTTGCAGAGTTAAACGGTTTCTGGTAAACTTGTGTGGTGTTGGTGACTCGTCTGGTTTTTTTGGTTCTCGACTTGCTTAACTCGGTAGCTTCGAACTTGAGATATATATATTTTGTATTTTGCGGGTAGACCTATGTTTCTTCTCCTCCTTTCGCTACTATTTCCTGCTTTGGGAACTATATGGAGCTGTTGTTCTCCTCGTCTAGCTCTTTTTTTGGCTGACTGTTGGCAACCTCTGGAATATTTCATGCTTAGCAGATGACTGTAAAACTCTCTTTTATCTATAAAATTATCACCTTACGGATCAAAAAAAAAAAAGGGTTATAGGCCTCCCCACCTAATATAAAATAATGAAAACCCAAAAAAACTAGGTTCTATAAGATATAAAACCCACATAGTCTTAGAAACAACAACAAAAAGTAGAAATGAATAGCACATGAAATAAAGAAAAGCAGAAAACTAATTGCCATGTCATATAGTATTGAAGTCCCTCGGACTTCTAATGGCCTCCAATTCATTCATGATTAATGTATTATTAATTTTGAAATGGAGGTAGTGTCCATTTTTTCCATTTACATTTCTCATGAAGTCAAAATAGTTTCTCATTTGTGATTCCATTAGGTGTAAAAGGCTAAGTATATTTTTTTATTTTTTTTATTTTTGAGTGGGAAATTGTCATATTGTTGGTAGAGCTTCTATCACATATTTCTTGAAAGATATAATGGAAGAGAGGGAAGTAATGATGTTGTTCTCATCAATTGCTAATAATATTGGTCATGTTAGAATCCAACTTATCAATTTTGTCTTTTATAATCCCATGCAAAGCTTGGATCTCAAAAACCATCTTGTGTAGTAGAATAAAAGAAACACACGTCTCAATATTGAGACCTTCTCCCAAGCAATCAAAGGATGGACTAGAAGGGAATTTTTCTATAATCTAATTAGGAGAGGAAGGAAGACTCATATCCTACTAAAGCCCTTCCTAAAATGAATCCAAATTGTATGTATGTTCATGTCTTGCACAACATAATTTATTATTCTAGTGTAATATTTATAAACTATTCCTAATATATATATTTGTTTCTAATGTTGTATATGAATTTTCTTCAACGTATTTATTGTCTAACAAAGATGGTTATCCTTTTTTTTAATGTTGTATATAAATTTTATTCCACATATTTATTGTCTTATAAAAGTTGTTATAATTATTTTTAATTTTATATATAAATTTTGTTTCACATATTTATTGTCTTATATAAAAGTGGGTATAATTTAATTTATATTGACCTAGGTTTTGGATTTTTCCATAACAATTAGGAAGCTTAGCCCTAATTCACACTCACATATTTTGGTAATTATACTTAAACATATTTTAGTAGTTATTCATATATTCTTACTGTAGACACCTAAAATTGTTTGAATGCATCACACAGTCATAATTCACTACTTTCCATCATTTTCCTCATTGTCTCATAATTCATCAATTTTAATTAAATAATTTTTAATTATTTGATTAAATTCATTATTTTCCTCTATTAATTAAATAATTAATATTATTTGATTAATTCATCATCAATTTTCTTCTTTTCAAATTGATAAAATAATTGTGAATTATTTAATTAAATTCAAATTTCTATCTCCCTGCATTGATTAAATTATCTTCAATTATTTAATTAAATATTAATTTTCCCTCTCACACACATGATTAAATAATCTTCAAATGTTTTAATTAAATATTATATTTTCCTCTCACACACATGATTAAATAATTTTTAGTTATTTAGTTAAATCCTAATTTTCCTCTCACCTCACAATTAAATATTTTTTTAATTATTTAATTCCTAATTTTCCTCCAACTTGAACATGGCATATTCCATTTTCAAAAAGGGAATTTTTCATTTTTCAAAATACCTTCCATCCAAAGTATCCTAAACTAGTTTCCTTGAAATGAGAAGATATTTTTAGTTAATTGAAGCTCTCATTAATCCTCCCATTTATCTCTTGATCTAATCTTATTCATTTTTCTTCAACCTGTAATATCCAACATTGATCAAATCTCCTAAGATTCTATAAAACAAGTCATCCTCTTCATATAAATTCATTCACAATTATCATGAGAATTTGATATTCTTTTGAGAGAATTTTTTTATCATCATTTTGAGAATTTGTAAATCAAGATCGTTATCAACCAAGCTTTTGGAATTTGAGTTTTTCACATTTGACAAATCCACATGTCAAATTGGAATAATTTCAAACAATGGAGTACAAAGATTGCATCTGTCTTTTAATAATTAGATCTTAATTAGAATTACATTCTTGTTTTGTGTTTTATTCATAGATTCATTGGATTCAAATTCATTGGTTAATGGGTTTAATTGATCTTTCTTTTGTGGTTTCTTGGTGTTTTCTAACTCTAATAGCTTTAATTTTAGTCTTTAATCACTTCTTATTATTTTCCTTACACATTTTGACACACTCTATGAGATCCATATCCTAGATTTGATGTCTTGTGAATTTTTTGATTACTTACAAGTTACAAAGATGCATTTGAAGTAGATGAATACTTTTGGCATTCATGCAACAACACTTCAGATGAGAATAGACACATTTGATGTGCAAAACAATGCTTCTAATTTCTTTGAACACTTTTGGTAACTAGCAGTTCTCTATTTTTTGTGTTTGTAGGTTATAGTGACACTTTTGCATAGTTACAACAATGTGATTGATGTGACTCAACATGTTTGACATGAATTGCTGATTTTGGTTGATTACAACAATGCTTTTTAAGCATATCAATGTTTTTTTTTAATTTACAATGACATATTGACTGTTACAACAATACATGATTTGATCTTTATCTTTTGAATTATTATTTCACCCTAACCCTAACATGTGCTTGATCTTTTTAGACTAACATATTTGTGTAGTTGTGGTATATGTTGGGAGAAGACAAAAAATAAATAAATTGTACTAACAAGTCTTATTGTGGGTTTTTCTTTCTGCTTTCAATTTCTCTAAAGAGAACCACACATTTCAATTTAGGTTTTAATAAAGAACCACATATTTTAATTTGGGTTTTAAAAAGATGTTTTTTGTCCTGTTTGGTAGGCTAGTAGTGTGTATTCTCTCTCCTTGCGCTACATGTGATCTTAGAGATAAAAAAAATCATTAGTTTGCAATCTATTTCTTTACCTGAGTGATTGCCTATGTATGCTCTTACCTCATCACTCTTAAGAATGATTTTGGGTACTAGGAACAAGATCATTTCTATTTAATCATGTTAGAGGCATGCTTGGGGATTCCATCACCTCAAGGTTGACCTCAACCACATTTTTGTGTGGAGTATATAAAGGGGGGAGAACAAAATTTGTACTCCAAGGTGTGACCAGTGTCCTATAAGCCAACCCTCAAGACCATTGGTCTACTATGACTTGTATAGGTGAGGAGGAGAGGGAAGACTGCCATCAACTAAGGCATCATCGAAGAAGTCCAATGTTCATTGATCCCCCACTAAAAACCTTATTTATTAGTATCAATTAAGACCATCGACCAATAGCTTGGGATAATGCAACACACAATATCATGTGTGAAGTAACTCATCATGTTTTTCCCCTTATTTAGGTGATTGATATTTTATAATTAGGACCGTATCCTTTCGAGGTGAGAGGTGTAGAGGTGGTACATGACTTGTGTATACTCTAGTCACCCATTCATTTTGGATGTATTTTCTTTAGTAGATGGGATTATCCTAAGTTGAAACACCCTTTTTCTACTACATAGGTTATGTATTATTTGTGTGCATTCATTGTTCAATACTAGTGACACCAAATTAGTCTTCAAAATGATCAGATTAGTTCAAAACCCTAAGAAAATTTTATGTTTAGTTACAAAATTTCCCCTTTGTGTCACATTGATGCTTCATATTGGTCACAATGAATATTTTGTATCCCGCACCACTTTTGATTTGCATATCAATTATTTTTCCATAGTATATCAATGCTTCTATGCAACTTGATGCTTTTTCTTAGAAAACCTACCTTTGTTAGTATAAAACCTTAAATCCTACATAGTGATGATTTTAACTGTCATATAGTAGTGCTTTTAAAAAATCTCTACACTTTTGTAGAATCTTTTCGCTTTTGATAGGGGTAGTGAGACACGTTTGATAGGTTAAAATGATGCTTCTGTAAAGTGATGATTTGACTGTCAATTTAAATTTTAATAGAATACCCAAAGTTCTATCTATTCCAAATTTTAATAGTCAATCATTATATAGGATCAAAGACTTGTATCAGATAGACCTGTAGTCATAATGAATCATCCAAAATAGAGAACAAATATTTTCATCTTTATCCCATATCATCCTTTCATCTTGGGATTTTAGAAACACATTCTTTTAGTTTTGGACTAAGCGAAAACCTCATCCAACAATAGGAAAAAATTCATCCACCAACAACCAACATTAGACATAAGTCTTCTTAGATCTCTTATCACATCTTCTAGTTTAAAATTTTCTTGGAAAATAACCATTTCCAAGAGAATTGTTGAATTAGCATCAACCTTTGTGAGCAATCTTGCTTAATAGTTATTGTCTACTCCTAATTTTTTAAACTTATTATCATTTTCCTTTTCATGGACTCATTATTCTAGGATAATAAAGGATCATCCTCAACACCAATCAAAAATAAGATCTAGTCAAATTTTATCTTTTAGAGGCTTCACATCCTCCATCCATCTAATCAACATCAAAAATAAAACTTTGGTCCAAAATCTACTCAGAGTGTCTTTTGAAATAAAACATACATCCAAAACACATCATCCAAACTTATGTCTTGCAAGGTCGTCAAATCTTTTTATGCAGGACTATAATAGGATCCCAACACAAAATAAACATGGAATCCAACCCAAGTAGTTTGAGCACTATGACACCCATGAGTACGGTTGAAACATCCCTTGGAATACCTAACAAACCATTCAACCCTAGAGAGTATAACACTCAATAAAAACAACACGAACCGATGATTACTATGGAAGATATCACAAATGAATAAGAGGGATTTAGAGAATATACCAATGAACAACTCGTAAAGATGCACCAAGATCCAACTATAGCTAGAGCACTTGATTCCTTGTTAGCTATATACCCTAACTTTTATTTTCTCAAAATTGCACAAGGTGATGCTAAATTACCCTCAAACTATGATGTTACCACACTTAGGGAACAAGCCCTTATAAAAACCATAAAATATAGTGCACCTCTATGTAATGGGCCTATAGTGCATACCATCATTGAAAAAATAGCACCACCTCCCACATAAAACATGTCAACTCAACCTACCATCGCGCTATATGACATATATTTGTTACCCTTTTCAAAATAATATGTCAAACCACTATACTACAACAAAATCATGGGAAATCAAACAAACCCAAATATCCCAAACATAAACATCCCACTATTCTCAAACAAAAACCCAAACATACAAAACCCCCCAAATACATACATGATGAACTATATAAAAAATCCATTCACAACACAAACTCGTCCACCTCATGTACATCATAATGTCCCAAATGTTATGACAACATCAAACACAAAAAACCCATTAACAACCCCAACATCTCTAATTACATTCCCAACTCACAAAATTACTTGCTTAATACATAACAAGATCCTACTAGATATAGCAATAAATTATAACATCTCACATATCTCACAATAGAAAATTCAACAACAACAATAACCTCACCAATAGTAAGTATTTTAACAAAAAAAACCTCAACAACACATCTCTCAAGAATAAAATCAATTCAACAAAAATAATTCCAACATCAAAAAAAAATTCATGAACAACAATACATCCAACACCAACAAAAAATTCCTCAACAACAATAAAAAATTCCACAAAAAAAAACTCCACAACAAGAAATCCCACCACAATGTCAATATAACCCACAATAAAACCCATCCTACAATATATTTGGAAACCTCCACAATATCTTGTCAATTAAAAATCCATTATATAACTCATCACCATACCCAAAAAAACCAAACAACCCTCCTAAGGAATTGACTTCACAAATCAAAATTTTAAATAAAAATCAATGGTATACAATTGGGAAACACAAACAAATCATATGCTCTTGAACACCTATGTCCTTATCCATTCAACAAAAACATAACACTAACACCTTTTCCTCAAAATTTTGAGATTCCAATGTTCGATAAACAGAAAGGATGTGGTGACCCACATGAGCATATACGAGAATTCTATGTAGCTTGCATAGATGTTTCATATAATGATACATATCTAATGCAATTCTTTCCATGAAGCTTAGGTGGACAAGCAATTGAATTGTTCTCTCACTTACCCCTAGGTATGAGGAAATTTAAAGAACATATAGATAAATTTGTAGATAACTTCTCATACAATATGGAACATGAGGTTACTATGATTGATTTGTACATCACAAAAAAAAAGGATAAAAATTCAAATCCTTTTTACAAAGATGGAGACATAAAGCTAGTAAGTGTAAGTGGCCCATTTTGGAAAAACAACTTGTCCAAAATCTCAACACGGAAATTGATTTTCATCTATGCATACAATGTGCTAACACATTTGAGAAAGTAATAGATGTGTATATTGATTATGTTAATCTAAATGAAAACAAAAACACACATTAACAGAACTAAAGAGAATTTGAAATAAAGTTGAATCTAAAAGAGAATTTCTTCAGAAGCGTTCTGTCTTTCTCTATCTCCAGAGATTTGTTCGAAGCTGCTGCTCTCAGATTGTGTAAGCTCAGCTTCTCCAAATGGCTATCTGTAGAATGAGTATGCAAAAGAAGGAGCTTCTATATGTTATATGCTAATGAAGGTGAGAATGCTGATGGATATGGACAGGGGCTGTGAATGAAGTATGCTATGATATGAAATAGATACACCATAATTCTATACTATGCTATGCTATGCTATGCTGCTTAAAAAGGCTTAATGCAAATTGACTATAATTTTCTTACTGAAAGCTCCTATATCATTTGAAGTACCCGGCAGTCATATTTATAGCTTTTCTCAGGAAAAATCCTGGCTGGCAAGGATCAACGGTTGTAGAATTGTCTGGTAAAATTGAAAGGTGAGAGATGGAGAGGTTGAGAAGAAGATGGAAGAGGTTGAGAGGTTGGAGAGAAGGATGGATTCATGTCTTCAACCCACAGAACAAGCATGCACAGAAACAGAGAAAATTAATTATTCTGTTTCGGCAGTTTGTTTCACGGGTGTTGAAGATAATCCCCAAATTAAATAAATAACTAAATTTATTTAATTTTATTTATTGAATTTGATTTTTGATTTTTTTTTAAACTATAGAATATTTAATTAAATATTTTGGAATATTTAATTGTGATATGACCTTAGAAGAATATGAAATATTAGAAGAATTAATTAAATATTTTAAGATATTTAATTATGAATAGATATTTGAAGAATTTTGAAATGGTTTTAATCTTTATTTGAATAAAATATTCAAGCTAAGATTATTGATAATTAATATAAATAAATCATAATGTTTATTTAATTAATTAAAAGATGGATAAGAAAAGATGATTAAATAAATTTATTTATTTAATCAAAATGAAAGAATGAACAATATAAATAAATTATTTAAATTTATTTATACATAGATGAAATTCAGAATTTTAATTAAATATTAAAAATATTTAATTAAATTACCATACAATGTGATGTGACCATTTTTAGGTGTATACATTTTGCCCCTCTTTGAAGTGATGTGTTTTATGCATTGCTTCAAAGAATTTTGAAATTTTCCCCAGATGTTGACTGTCAAATGTTGATAGGTATATGCCCCCTCGAACGATGAATCGATAAGATTTTGAATTTTTATGATTTTTTGAATTTTTTTGAAATTTTTATGATTTTGAAGATGTTGATTCATCGTTTGAAAATAATGATGCGAAGAAATTGACCCGGAGAGATCTGAAATGAAAATTAATGTCAAAAATTGCCCCTGTTCTGTTAAAATGTGTTAAAATGCCCCAATTTTACCATTATATAGGTTAAAAATGTCATTTTCCATATCATTTTCCATTTTAACCTAGTAAAATTTGCAAATTTTGAGATCTGGTTTGATAATTATGGCACTTCTGATTCACCAACACTGTTTCGAGCGTATCCGACGACATCAGCGACCAGCACATTACGGACCCCCGGTATGTACCCCGTGAAATTCTTGTGTTTTGAAAATTTTTCGTTTGAAGCACGCTTTTCAATGTTTGAGTTAGGAAATATTGTGTTTTAGCACCCTTGAAAGTTTCCATAGCGCTTTTGACTATTTCTGTAGCGCATTTGATTTTGTAGCGCATATGATAGATTTTGTAGCGCTCTTGATATTTTCTGTAGCGCATATGATCCTGTAGCGCCCTTGATAAATTCTGTAGCGCTCGTGATTAGTTTTGTAGCGCCCTTGATATTGTAGCGCATATAAGGATTTTTGTAGTGCCCGTGATTAGTTTTGTTGTGAGTGATAAATTTGTTCCCAAAGTTGTTGGAAAACAAATAAGAACTGATAGATTTGTTTTTAAAGTTGTTAAAAACAAACGTGAGTATGATTAGCTGCCTTCCATGATGATGGAAAACAAATAGTTTTGATTGATGTGTTTATTTCTAAAGTTGTTAAAAATAAACATGATGTTGAGTATCTGCGTTCCATGAAAATGAAAAACAAATATTTTGATATTTAGATTTGATTGATAAATCATGATGATTTGATACTGATTTTGCATTGATGATGTGTCAACAGGAGAGATTGGGCGTATTGCAGTCACGAGAGGCATTTCCGAGTACATGGACATTGATTCCACAGTTGTTACAGTCAGACCGAGATGTGATTGAGGCCTGTGGACTGAGGTCATTGCTTGATATGCCTGAGGTTCGCCTCAACAGGGCTTTATTGATAGCACTCGCTAAGCGGTGGCATAGTGACACCAGCACATTTCATTTACCAACCGGAGAGATTACAGTGACCCCTGAGGACGTATATTGCATCCTGAGGATCCCAGTGATGGGAGAGATAGTGGTATTTGATAGCCGAGAGGTTGGAGGCACTAACGCTTTGAGACAGATTTTCAGAGATGATCAGATTGTCGGATATTTCATCCCATGGGGTGAGATGACAGATACATATCCTCCTTTACCGTTTGTACTTGCAGGATTCATTGGAGGTGTGTTGTGCCCCGACCATAGGTCGAAGGGGTTCGCGATCGGATGGGGTCGTGTGCTAGAGAGTATGGTGATGCAGGGGACGCAGTATGCGTGGGGTACATGCATGCTTGCTCACTTGTATGATGAGTTACATCATATTATGTATGGTAGAGGCCGTAGTTTTGCTGTTGGTTGCTCATTATTACAGATATGGGCATGGGAGCACTTTGTTGTTTTACGACCATTGACTTGAAGACAGCGACCAGCTGGTCGATCGTATAGATGGAGATATGCCGACATTATTGCTCAGCCGAGACTGGGCAAATTAGATCATTGGCAGCGTCTCTTGGATGGTCTGGATATAGTATGCTGGTGGCCATATTTAGATTGTGAGGCATGCCCAGAGGATGCAAGGGAGATGCCTTTTGTGTGTACATCTAGATTTTTGATTGGGCATACTCCATGGATCATTGAGAGATTTCTTGCTGGACGAGTATGTCACCAGTTTGGACGGATTCAGGGTATGCCTGTAGGTTCTTCCATTTATGCACGGCAATAGCCAGAGCTTGCAGTATGGGGTCCACGGATTTCCTATGAGACAGCAGTGGCAGAGTTCACCAGTTTAGGAGCGATGATGTGGGATTACCGAGTGGATGTTCTTGATGCAGGGACGACACCAGAGTATAGCCAGTATATCATAGAGCATCTGACACCACGTATGTTTGATCCTGACAAGCTTATTGCTCCTGGTGCTACACAGAGACGACGACAGAGAGATTCGGCTTTAAAGGTTGACGATTCAGAGGGCAGTGATGAGAGTGGAGGAGATGATGATTCAGAGGGAGATGATGGTGGTGATGGGAGGGGTGGTGATAGGGGTGGCAGGAGAGGTGGTAGGAGAGGTGGCAGAGGTGGTAGAGGTGGACCACGGATGAGACACATAGATCCATCTCCTTTAGTAGATCCAGCAGTATCAGGTCAGATATCCTCTCTACAGAGTACAGTACAGAGTTTACAGACTCAGCTAGCATAGGCACAGGCCTTGATTACACAGTTGCAGGGACAGTTGACTTCAGTTACTGCTGAGAGGGATACAGCCAAACAGCGGGGTGAGCAGGCCATTGCCTTGGCAGATAGTCTACAGAGAGTAGCAGCTAGCACCCTACCTGGTGATATGATGAGAGAGGTTACCAGAGCCACCCGGGAGGCCGAGTTTTACAGGACCAGATATCATGATGTTGTTCCACCTGAGTGGAGGGAGAGTTATACTCGGTCACGGTCTACGCATAGTCACACTCGTACTACCAGTAGAGGTGTCACATAGACACAACCTCCAGGAGGGCCATTAGGGACAGGCGGAGCAGGTCCATCAGGGGCAGGCGGTATAGGTCCTAGACCAGCTCCATCAGAGGATAGCACTGCCTAGTGCATTGTAGATGATGTTTTTGTGATATTCTGTTGAAACATTTGTATACACCCTGAGATGATCTCATTTTTGATGATGTTATATCATATGTGATTGACATCTTTGTACATTTTGACATTCATTTTTGAGATATATGAAATGCAGTGATGATTTATGATGAGATAAATGAGTCTATTTTCTTATATTTATGATATAATGATTTCCCTATGTATATATGTTTATGATGTATATATATGCAGGATATATGAGATGAGATGAACTCTATTTGATGCATGATTGTATGAATACGATGAATAATACATTTTATACATGTGAATGAATGTTTATGTATGAATGCTATATTTTTATGATTTTTTGATGCAAATATGTATGAAATGATGTATGAAATGTTGTTTTTGTGAATGTCAAAATATACTCAATCATGTATACGAAAAGATGTGAACCATTTGATTCTTTGCCAGCTTTTTGAGAAATCTATGAATGCAAAATGCAAATTCTAACATGAATGCAATCTATACTAACCATGCAGGACATCAATACAATATTGCCATTTGGAGAGCTTATTTTTGCTTTTTATATCATAGAGCATTGAAATGTTGAAAGTTAATACAAGCATCAAAGGGTATGTTAGCACCAGTGATGACCTGAGTATTGCTTTCATGAGTTTTGATATAGCAAGTTAATACAAACATCTAGGTATAATTAAACCGAGATGATCTGAGTATTGCTTGCATAAACAGACAAGAGTTAACTCGTTTCCCATGCAAATTCTGAAATGTCATCAATGATCTGTGATAGAGCATGTCTCACGACCAATTTGCATAGTACTAATGATTTCCTCGCAAACAATAGACAAATAAAAATCATACTCCTTCCTTGCTTTTCTAGTTCAGTACATCATTGAATTGCTCCAGAGATATGATAGAAAAATCAAACAACCATTCAAATTTTGCTTAAAGTATTTCAAACATTTATTCAGATTAAGATCATCCAATTTGGTTATCATCATTGATGTTCTACTTTGACATTTGTGTGGAATATGTTGTTTTGATGTCCATTGGCATTTGAATAAGCATGTTGTGGTTGTTTTGATATAACAATGTTTGTTGTATTTTGACAAATCGTTTTGTGTCTGTTTGCGATATTCTAAAAGCTTGTTGTCTCTTCTCTTGTTCAGTCTATGTTTCTGCATTTTTCCCCCAGTGTAAACATAACCTAAAGATGAAAGATATGTACAAATTCCATCAAGCCATGATGAAACATAAGGATCCCTGTTCATATGATATGGATATAAAAGATATATACAGAGAATAGATATGGATGGATAATGCCAAAAGTGAAAACAAAACATAAGATAATGGATGAAGGAGCCTATTTTAATCACAAGTAGCGCTTGTTTGCCAGGTTTCCACCACTTGCTTTTATTGCACTTTTTCATGATTTTTCTGATTTCTTTGGATTTTTTCAGGACTTTATGATTTTTTTTATTTTATTTTATTTTTCAGGACTTTTTATGATTTTTTTTTTTTTTTCAGGACTTTGACGATTCAGACATAGAATTTCTTCAAATGAATGCTATTGATCGGCTCTTCAAACAGGTCCCCTTCTGACGTAGATAACTGATATGCACCAGAACCGTATGCTGCAATGATGACAAATGGACCAAGCCAGTTTGGTTCAAATTTCCCTTTCTTTTCTCTGTCTTGCTGATTACGTGGATTTTCTGTTGATAACCCTTCAAGTGATCAGCTGCATGTTGACGTCTTTCATCTAACAATTCTAGCTCTTGGAGGTGAGAAACTCTGTAATCTTCATCACTTATCAATCCCTTAAGTGAAACCCTAAGCGAAGGTATTTTAACTTCCAGTGGTAAGATTGCTTCTGCTCCATAGACCAAGGCATATGGTGTAGCTCCTGTTGGTGTGCGAATACTAGTTCTGTATGCCCATAAAGCTGGATTTAATTAGACATGCCAATCACGACCGACATCATTTACTATCTTCTTCAAGATCTTCAAGATGGTTTTGTTGGAAGCTTCTGCTTGACCATTACCCTGTGGATAATAAGGTGTAGAGAACCTATGTTAGATGTGAAATCTTTCACAAAGTTCATCCACATCTTGATTCTTGAAAGACCTTCCATTATCAGTGATGATAGAATTAGGAATTCCATATCAACAAATGATATAATTCAGGATAAATGATGATATTTGTTTACCAGTCACTGTTGTCAGAGGAACAGCTTCAATCCATTTTGTAAAATACTCTGTGGCTGTAACGATAAATTTATGGCCATTTGATGATGAAGGATGAATTTTTCCAACAAGATCTAATCCCCACTGAGAAAAAGGCCATGTCGGAGTGAAAGGTTGCAGTTCTTGTGTAGGTGCATGAATAAGATTCCCATGAATCTGGCATTTAGAACACTTCTTGACAAAAGTAAAAGAATCTTTCTCCATGGTAGGCCAATAGTATCCCATTCTGACAAGTTTCTTGGCTAAGGTCAAACCACTTGAATGAGTTCCACAAATACCACCATGAACCTCTTGTAAAGCGTTTTCAGATTCGTCACGTTCAAGGCATCTAAGGAGTGTACCATCAAGACCACGTTGGTAAAGGATATCAACGATCAATGTATAACGGGATGATTGGCGGATGAAATTCCTTTTTTGGTTGCGGGATAAATCCGGAGGTAAGATGTTATTTTTCAAATAGGTATAGGTCTTGCCATATAAAGGTGAATCAGAACTAGTTAAATGATATATGACTTGGGTCTCAGGATTATCATAGGTGGGAGAAAACAATTGTTCCACCAAGAATTCATACTTAGTTTGATCTTCTGATAGTTGTAATAAGGAAGCAATGGTAGCCATTGCATCTGCAGCTTTATTATCAATCCTTGATATTTGTGAAAACTTGATTGACACAAAATACTTTTTATAATCATCCACCATGTTCTTGTAAGGTAGCAACTTATCATCTTTAGTTTGATAATCATCATTAATTTGATTAATGACAAGTTGTGAATCACCATAGACCTGGAGCTCTGTAATCCGCCATTCCAATGCTATTTTTAATCCTATGAGCAATGCCTCATATTCAGCTATGTTATTTGTGCAAGGAAACATCAACCGATATGATTGTGAAATGGTATGTCCTTCAGGTGTAACAAAGAGAATCCCTGCCCCCGAGCCATATTGTGTATAAGATCCATCAAAATACAATGTCCATGATTTTTGAATTGTTGCTGTGAAGACATCTGCATCAGGAAACTCAATATGCATTGGACTTTCTTCTTGTAAAGGTGCTTCAGCCAACTAATCTGCAATGACCTGTCCTTTAATAGCTTTTCGATCTACATAGTGAATGTCAAACTCACTTAAGATCATTACCCATTTTGCAAGTCTCCCTGTTAAAGTAGCTCTGCTTAATAAGTATTTTAGTGGATCAATCTTGGTTATCAGCTTAACTGTATGAGCCAACATATAGTGTCGCAACTTTTGAGAAGCAAACACCACTGCAAGGCAAGCTTTTTCTATGAAAGTGTAGTTTAATTCATGAGTTGTTAGAGTTCTGCTGATATAGTATATAGCCCTTTTTTTGCCTGTAGAATCTTCTTGTGCTAGCAATGCTCCTAAGGATACGTCTGTTGCTGAAATATAGAGTATGAGTGGCTCTCCTGGAATAGGTGGAATTAAAACTGGTGGGTGCATAAGATATTGCTTGATCTGATTGAATGCTGCTTCACATTTGTCTTCCCATTTGAATGGGACATTTTTATGCAATAAATGTGTAAATGGCAAGCTTTTGTCTGCCAGTTGAGCTATAAACCGCCTGATGGACTGTAGTCGTCCTTGCAATGATCGAAGCTAACTGATATTTCGTGGTGGCGGCATGTCCATTATAGCTTGTACTTTTTTTGGATCAACCTCTATGCCCTTTTCTGAAACAATGTATCCTAGGAGTTTTCCAGATGTAACGCCGAAGACACATTTCTTTGGATTTAGACGAACATTGAACTTCTCCATTCTGGTAAAGATTTTTTATAAGATTTCTAGGTGTTCTTCTCGTGTGTGAGATTTGGCAAGTAAATCATCAACATAGTCTTCCATAAATGTGTGCATCATGTCATGAAAAATTGTTGTCATTGCTCTTTGATAAGTAGCTCCAGCATTCTTTAACCCAAATGGCATTACATTCCAGCAATAGGTACCCCAAGGGCATGTGAATGTTGTTTTGTCTTGATCCTCTGGTGCAATTTTTATTTGGTTGTATCCCGAAAATCCCTCCATTAATGAATACATTGCATGGCCAGCAGTTAAATCAACAATCATATCTATGTTGGGCAAAGGAAAGTCATCTTTGGGACAAGCCTTATTTAAATCTCTGAAATCTGTACAAACTCTGATCCTTCCATCTGGCTTTGAAACAGGTACAATATTGGAAATCCATTCTGCATAGTCAATAGTTCGAATGAATCCAACATCCAAAAGCTTCTTTAATTCTTCTTTGACCAGTAACGCAACATGTGGATGCATTTTTCTGAGCTTTTGCTTCACAGGTTTTGCCCCTGCCTTGATAGATAAATGATGCATTATCAGATTAGGATCTAACCCTGGCATATCAGCATATGACCAAGCAAAGTTAATTTGATTCTCCTTCAAGAATTCCATGAATTTCAGGACTTCTTCAACTGTTAATGATGCTGCAATTTGCAAAAAATTTGGCTGCTCTGCTGTACTTATATTGATTGATTCTGTTGGTTCGATCAAAATAGAAGATCTTTCATGATAATACTTGGGAAGAGTGTCAAGTTTCTCATCCTTTAGTGCCTCAGAAAGGTTTTCACTGTCGGATTCGCTCTTTATTTTTCTCTTGTTGTGATCTATCACTGCCATTTTTCGGTTTTCACCAATAGATCCATCTTTTATTTCATTTATTTTGCAGCTAAGAGACTTGACACCCTCCTTATCAAAATCATGAATATGAAATTCTTGAATGAAACAATTGTTTTCTTCATTAGAGGAACAAAGGAAATTTATAATGTCCTCATCATCATGGAATGTAGGAATATGGATAGGTGCGTCAATGTCCCAATCAATAAGTTCCGGATAAACTAAAGGCATGGGATCATTAAGCTGGGTAAGGTCTTGAACTGTCAAAGTCATGATGTGGCTATCATCCTCATGGTAGACAAGGTCTATGGTGATATTCTCCTGTTGATCGTCAATCGCGTTAGAATCTGAATCGTCCTCACTTGAGTCATGATCGCTTTGTAAAACATAATCAAGTGGAGGCCTTGAACCTTCTCCTTGAATGAGAACAGGTGCATACTTGTGTATGGTATCAACTTGTTTGTCTCTCCAAAATTCATCATTATAAATGATGTCCCATTCATATTCATTGGAATCAGTATCTGAACTATTTTGCAATTGGAAAACTGATTCATGAGGTTTATCTGACATTGATCTTGCTTCATGAGTTGATTGTGCTTGCTGTGAAGTAGATTCTTCTTTATCTTTTCCATATCCAAGTCATGTTTTATCACTTGAATGCTTTGAAATAGGTTGAATTGGTTCCACGATTCCTTCTCTTCTTTTTCCTATAGGACCATTTCCTTCATAGCCCATTTTCTGCATGATAGCGTACCCCTTACCATATTGTTCTGTAGGTAACTTAATATGCAAGAGAGAGTCATCTTCATCTTTGTATAGCCAATTTAGGATGTCCCTATCTTCAGCTTCTTCTTCAGTGGTGTTAGCTCTAATGAATTTTCCGTCAAACTTTGTGATTGGCACAAAATTTTGGGATGTAGAAGCTGTTGCAATCTTTTGTTTTGATGAGGTTGGCTGACCATGTGACCTTGGAGAAGGAGGTAGGGTAGAAAGAGATAATGAATATTCACCAACTCCTTTGTCTTTAAAATTTAACTTAGTGTCAAGATTCTTTGTCAATTCTTGTAATTGGCCTTGTAGATTGGAAGAAGAAATAACAAGAGCCTCCCTATTGTGTGGCACAAAGGCATCTTGAGTTGCTCGAATATTTGAACAAGTTTGGGTACTATTGTAATCAACTTGTATAGTTATTTCTTGTCCATCATATGGAAACTTGATGCATTGATGATACGTGGATGGTACTGCTTGCATATCATGAATCCATGGACGACCCAAAAGTATGTTATAGGAAAGATCCCGATCTAGAACCTGACAAAATGTGTTCTTCACAACAGGTCCCACTCTGATAGGTAGTAATATTAATCTCTTAGAAGCTCTTTCTTCATCATAATATGCTTTGATAGTTATTTTCCTTCGTGGATCAATAGCATTTTCTGAAATTCCCAAAGCATGTATTAGCTTTAAGGTACAAATGTTTAAACCGACTCCTCCATCTATTAAGACACGTCTAATTCGGTGTTTATGGATCATGACTTCAAGATAAAGCGATGAATTATGTGGATGTGTCATGGAGGCATCATCTTTGTCAGAAAATGAAAGACAAGTGGGGAAAGACAAATGTCCCACCATGGCTTGAAATTTGTTTACATCCAAATTAGTATCAACAGTTGTGTTTATAAGAGCTTCTAAAATATTCTTGTGTATGGGGGATATTTTGAGAAGTTCAAGGATGAAGATTTGAGCTGATGTTTTTCTCAATTGATCAACCAAATTATATTGATTTGGAGAAGGAATAGTTGTTTTAGATGAACTCCCTTTTAAAACAACTTTTGCTTGTCCTCTCGTAGTCACATTAACCTGTTGATATTCTTGTTTTCCCTTGATTTTGATAACATTAACTCGTTGATCATCAACATAGATGTGACGGATTATATTGTCTTCAACATTATGTATGCTTTTGACCTTGGTATCTGATGTTTCCCCCTTTTGATAGTTTGGTAAAGGATCTTTGAATGCTTGATGATCATCATTGGTATGATGTCCTTCGATTGTAATAGTGCCATTGTCAATTAAATCTTGTACTAGATTTTTCAAAGCTTGACAATTATTCGTTCTATGACCTTTACATTGATGATAATTTCAATAATACGAGTCATTCCATGATGGTGGTTTGACTCGTGGCTCATAATCTCTTTGTGGTGGTAAGGTGATAACCTTATTATCAAGAAGCTCCTTGAGAGCAGACTCAAGAGATTGACCCAAAGCGGTAAAATTCCATCGATTTGTAAAGAATGGAGGTCTGGACAGATTTGATGTTTGAGTATTGCCAAGATTGCTATTGAAATTACCATGATTTTGCTTGGTATTTTGATTGGTCATGGTATCTTGCTTAGAGTTTTGTCCTTGTTGATTGTTGTTTCCCTGTTGATTTGTATTTCCTTGTTGATTGGTTCGTTGAGCACTTGATAGATTAAAGACAGATGGTCTTGTTCGTAGATTATTTGCATCCACTATACCATCATTGACAACATTTTTGTTTATATTCCAAAACCTTGTTTTATCGTTGTTGTTTTGGTTTGATGTACTTGGATTATCAAGTTTTATCACTCCCCTTTTAACCAAGGCCCCTTCAATGGTTATTGTGTTTTCAATCAACTTTTCAAAGTTATGAGGACAATGAAGATTAAGCCTATAACTTAATTCTTGATCTAGGCTATTGATGAAGATATCCATCTTTTCCTTTTCAGGAATAGGACAGGAATATTGTGCAAATAACCTTCTCCACCTTTGCAAGAACGTAGTGAAGGGTTCTACTTTTTGTTTGACTTTACAAAGATCAAGCATCATTATCTGGTGTTGAATGTTGTAGGAGTATTGTGATATAAACTGATTTATCAACTCCTCAAAAGTTTTGATGGGTGGAGTGATCTTAGAAAGTCACTCCATGGATTGTACACCTAGACTTTGTGGAAATAATCGCATTAAGTATGTATCGTCATAGGCAAATTCTAGACTCATATTTCAGAAATCCCTCACATGGTCAATGGGATCATTTTTTCCATTGTACCTATCATATTTAGGAATCTCACAATGTTTTGGAAATCGGATCATTTGAAGACTTCTATCAAATGGATAAGGAGATATGTCTTCCAAAACATACTTCTTTGTTGTACCCCCTTGCATTTCTTTTATTTTCCCTTGTAATTCTTTTATCTGTTGAGTAAGGGCACTAAATTCAGTAGGAAGAGTTTCAGGATTCTGTTTAATCCCTTCTATGTCAAAATTGTGAGGCAACTTAGCTCCTTGATTAGCTAATGAAAGAAAATATCTTTCTTTGTTTCGTTCTAAAATATTTTCCATAAGAGTATGGAATTGAGGATCTTGCTTTGCTTCTTGAAGCTTTTCTTCTGTTAATTCGTCAAGATTAAATGTATCCTCTTCTTTTTCAGTATGGTCACCCATTTTTCTTGTAGTAGTTTCTCCCTCGTCTTTTTCCATGTGTTTTTGAGATCTTGTGAAGACAGGCATAAGTTTTGTTCCAAATTTCTACTCACTTTTGATCAAAAGAGTGGAATAGTGCAATTATGTGATATGAAAGTCAGGATAGAATGAAGATTCTATGACTTACAAAGGTTTCTAATCTTTAGCTTGTGTTGTTCCCTAATTGAAAGGATGAAAATCCTGTTGATGGGAATTTAAGCAAAAGATCAAGATGTTTTTGCACTTTATGAAGTTTTGATCTTAGGTTTGTAAAAGGATAGATTTTGTGATGAATTCCTAATGTAATCTAAGTTCTCTATTGCAAAATTTGATTTGGACGAGTAGAATATTCAATTGTAGGTTGGGGAATATAACTGAAACGAATAGGTTGACTATGGTTATGCCTTTGAGAAAGGGCTCTTCTTTGAAAGTAAGCTTATGAGTACAAGGGTTCTATAGCATAATCATCAGAAAGACCTCTAACACAATCATGATACCTATGAAGAAAGGTTCTATATTTAAGTAAAACTTTTCGGCTTTGATACAAAAATTGTTGCTTCTTCAATAGTTTCTTGTGGTTAAGGGGTTTCTTTGGCTTTTTAATCCTTTTGAAAATGGATTTTTTTACAAACGTTGCGGATTTCCAATCTCGTAACATGAGAGTAATCAATGTGATAGTGAGTTTTGGATGATCTTATCTGAATTAGTGTATTGAAAACACATCAAACAAGTTATAAAATAATTGTCTTAGGTCCTATGCTAAACATCAAGTGTATGACCAAAATGTTATTCAAAAATTGTTTTAACAGGTTTTACACATGATAAGCATTTCAAACAGACTCACTCTTAGTTCGCAAGTAGGTCATCATAGTAATCAACAGCCCACATCTTAAAACTGCGTCGACTCACACAGCCGTGTCACCCCCGAAAGGGCACCCATGTTTTTGTCTTTTCCAGGTGCGTACTCAGAGTGACGGAAGTGAATACCGGATCCCCTGAGCAAACAATCCTTGGCAGTTATATGGTGAGTATCTTGGGGGTAGATTCTTCCCTCCCCTGCACTGTGATTAATATAATGTTCGGAAACTGACTCGGTAAGATACTACACTAGGTTCTTAGTAAGAGTTTCCGTTCGGTGCGGCAAATGATAGACTCCCTCGAGAGACCTCCCTACCTTTAGAACAAAGGCTTTGGGATGGTTATCAATGCACACTACCGTCGAATGGGATTTTCATCAACCATCTGCATTTGATTAAAGTGGGTTGGAAAACTTGGCTTTAGTTGTTCCCACTTAGGTCGTTCCCGTAGGGTGAGTACTTTTTCCCACTACGTCAGGCCTTCTAAAAGGTGTTAATAAAACTGTAAAATGCATAAAGTAAATAGGTGATTCTGGCATTTTGATCACCCAGTAAAGGGGAGAGCATAGGCCTATCACCAAAAACAAAGCAAACAACGGTTTATTTTAAGCCCAAAATAAAGATTTTCTATGCTAAGTGAAGATATTGCTTCACACAAACACAAAATTATTTTTAGCCCAAAATGAAATGTGAAATGTCTACCCTAGGATTGCTTCTTTTTACTTTATGTGTCCACCCTAGGATTGGTTCATTACACTTATATGTTTATCCTAGGATTGCTTCTTTTTACTTTATGTGTCTACCCTAGGATTGATTCATTTTACTTTAAAATTACTAACTGTCCGCGGTTGCGTCGGATTCAGTTAAACTGTATTAAAATTAAAAATTACAAGTTGCAAGTTTTTAAAACATGCGCTATAACAGTCCTCAAAAGTGCTGCAGGATTTATCATAGGCGCTACAAGAAGTCTCATGGGCACTGCAAAAACTATCATGGGCGCTGCAGGAACTATCACGAGCGCTGCAGGAATTGTCAAATGCGCTGAAAGAATTGTCAAGAGCGCTGCAGGAACTGTCAAATGCGCTACAGGAACTATCAAGGGCGCTGCAAGAATTCTCACGGGCACTGCAAGAACTGTCAAATGCGCTAAACTGGGTATGATATTTTTGAAACGTGTTTCTTGCGCTAATCTGCTGTTTTGTCCGTAACCTATCAAAGAAACCTGCAAAAAGATGTTAAATTTAGGGGCAAGAGCCCCACGGTGGGCGCCAAAAATGTGTATATTGATTATGTTAATCTAAATGAAAACAAAAACACACATTAAGAGAACTTTAAACTAAAGAAATTTGAAATAAAGTTGAATCTAAAAGAGAATTTCGTCAGAAGCGTTTTGTCTTTCTCTATCTCCAGAGATTTGTTCGAAGCTGCTGCTCTCAGATTGTGTAAGCTCAGCTTCTCCAAATGACTATTTGCATAATGAGTATGCAAAAGAAGGAGCTTCTATATGTTATATGCTAATGAAGGTGAGAATGCTGACGGATATGGACAGGGGCTGTGGATTATGCACAGGGGCTGTGAATGAAGTATGCTATGATATGAAATAGATACACCATAATTCTATACTATGCTATGTTATGCTATGCTGCTTAAAAAGGCTTAATGCAAATTGACTATAATTTTCTTACTGAAAGCTCCTATATCATTTGAAGTACTCGGCAGTCATATTTATAGCTTTTCTTAGGCAAAATCCTGGCTGGAAAGGATCAACGATTGTAGAATTGTCTAGTAAAATTGAAAGGTGAGAGATGGAGAGGTTGAGAAGAAGATGGAAGAGGTTGAGAGGTTGGAGAGAAGGATGGATTCATGTCTTCAACCCACGGGAACAAGCCTGCACAGAAACAGAGAAAATTAATTATTCTGTTTCGGCAGTTTGTTTCACGGGTGTTGAAGATAATCCCCAAAATTAAATAAATAACTAAATTTATTTAATTTTATTTATTGAATTTGATTTTTGATTTTTTTTTTAAACTATAGAAGATTTAATTAAATATTTTGGAATATTTAATTGTGATATGACCTTAGAAGAATATGAAATATTAGAAGAATTAATTAAATATTTTAAGATATTTAATTATGAATAGATATTTGAAGAATTTTGAAATGGTTTTAATCTTTATTTGAATAAAATATTCAAGCTAAGATTATTGATAATTAATATAAATAAATCATAATTTTTATTTAATTAATTAAAAGATGGATAAGAAAAGATGATTAAATAAATTTATTTATTTAATCAAAATGAAAGAATGAACAATATAAATCAATTATTTAAATTTATTTATACGTAGATGAAATTCATAATTTTAATTAAATATTAAAAATATTTAATTAAATTACCATACAATGTGATGTGACCATTTTTAGGTGTATACAATAGAAAAGGGTCTAACAATCGAAATGACTCTCAATGCTAAGGGGCTTGTCAAAATCTACAAAGACACCAAGTACCAACCTTCAAGTAACCAATGACTTATGTCCCCAAATCATGTTATCCCTAGGATTCTTAGGAGAACCTATATGGTTAATTGACATTTTTTTCCCTCTTGCATAGTGTGCATGTTTAATCATTAATGGAAATGGTTCTTATTACGAGCATTATGTTGGATTGACCTAGAGCCTCAATTGTGATGTACCCTATGAATGATGTGGATTTCATTTTGCTACATCATGTGGTATTGATGCATGATGTGATTAAATGTGTGTGTCATTGCATTGTAGTTCTAAAATTCCTTGTGAAAGTGGTGCTTGAGTGAAGCTCTACCCTTGTGTAGAAAAGAATTCTTTGTGGATGTCATGGGAAACCCTACACATGCCTTCTTGCATAATGATGTGATTGTGTCTTGATGAAGTGTACTCTATTAAAGTGTGGTTTTCATTGGTATGGTTAAGTGAATTTAGTGAATTGTTTTGAAGATTTCTCTCTCTAACACACCTTGGATGTTGTACTCCCAAGGTGTTATGTAGTGTAATGAACCTCCATTTGTGTTGTCCTTGAGTTGCTTATCGACCTGCTGTGAAGTCGAGTATTGATTGGTATGTTGTTTGGATTGTTTTTGTTTAATTGTTCCTTCTTGAGTCAAGTCGTGTTTTGTATTTGGGTTGATTATTGTTTTTTTTTAAGTTTTAATTTGCAAATGGAAGGCTTTAGTTAATGAAATAAAGGTATAATTAAATTAAAGAATAAAATCATAAATGATATGATAATTCAATAGGAGAAATTAAACTAGTAGATCAAGTATGTGAGAATTATTAAAAAAAAAAAAGAATTAAGAATTATAAGATTAAAGTAAAGAAAATAAATTAAAACATAGAGTGCAAGTTGAGTTTGAGTCAAAACTAAAATAGTAGTTAAATCAATGAAAATTAAAAAAAGGAGAAGATTATTAGAAATGGAGGGAACAAAAGCAGTGGAGTATTAATTGCATTTGAGTGGAAGTTATCTAGGAGAGGATAGGTAGGCGCATGGTGAGGGCATGCAAGAAGGTTGAAACAGTTTTGTAACCGTTCCACGGAAAAAGGCGACAATTTTGGATCTTGTGGGAGTTGAGGGACGGAGAGAAGTGAACGAGTAATATGGGTTTTTATTGGAACCGAAGGGAGATAGCTAAAAAGGGGGTGACAACAAGAAGTTCGAGGAGGGGAAAATGATTTTTAAGAAGGCTGAAAAGAAAACTTTGACGGGGGGGATATGCCTAAGGTAGCATCATCATCTTCAACGCCCATTGCAAGCAGAAGAACAAGAATACCACCGACAAGGAACACAATAGAAAGAGAAGAAGAGCAGATCTCCTTGATGGGTGATACTACAGCGCCTTTTGGTGGCAATCCGATTTATTCAGATTCTTAGTTTTACCAAGATCACTGGTCCTACTATCGTGGCACTCTATGAGATCATTCCTCAAGGAAATATGCAAAATAAAATAAAATTAGGGTTATGTCTTGTTTCTACAAATTGCAAGCTAGAATAGGAGGTTTAGCACAACTCTTCCGCTCAATTATTGGTTCATCCAGGTTCTATTTCTTGAAATCCTTTCTCTGTATTTTGTTTTAAAGCAAGAGATTATATGCTTCTGTTATCTGGAAATAAATCATCTCTTTGCTTATTTAGATGTGAGAAATCAGAATTTATGCCTTCTATATATATCATCAAACAAATTATGTAGGCTTACTTACTATGCTCGGACTTTTTGTAACAGCCAGCTTGAAATAAAATATTGTCATTATTAATAACATCCTTGATTCCATTAGCAAACTGTCACAACTGTCGCGTTTGTACATGGTAGGCTGTGTAGACTTAAATAAGCCCTTGATTTCTTTGGTTACCTGTCACAACTGTAACACTCGAACATTGGAGGGAATGGACGTTTGAATAAGTTCCTTGATTCCCTTGCAACCTGTTGCAGTGGCAACGACACTTGAACATAATAAAAATTTCTAAGGGTTTAAATGATCTCTCTGTTGTCTTTTACAACCATTCTCAGCCGCAACTCTTGAACTTGATAGGGAGTTTCAAGGTGTATATAACCTGTTTGATTCTACTGACAATCTATTGTGGTTGTTACGTTTAAAAAAAATAATGATGCATGTAGATGGCGACATTTCCAAATTCCAATATTTATTTTTTAATATGTTTGGCAACCTGTCACAGTTACAACATTTTGAGTTGAGGCAGTGTACATAATTAAATAAACTCCCTGTAACCATTAGTAACCTGTCATAGCTGCAACACATGAATGTAGAGGGTGTATAGATTTAAATTCTTTCTGACCCGTTTTCTCTATTTATCTCAACTTCAGCACCTGAACGCGGTATTGTATTTAGATTTAAATAGTCTTCCTGGTCCTATGGCAACCTGTAACGTGTAATCCTGGCGTTTAGATCTAAATAACCTCCCAGATTATTTTGGCATCCTCTTTAGGCGATTTCATTGTTCCTCTTTCTGTGAACTCTTGTAAAGAGCATTTAATAATTGAAATTATCTTGCATTTTGTTGAATATGGTTCCTGAGAATAATATCGACATTGTTATTGTGCTTTTCCTCTATGCCTTGCTTTATTTCGTACTAAATGAACATCATTATCATTTCATTGTTTTCTTCACATACAGAAAATCGTCTATTTGTGTGCTTGTCAAACGGCATAGGTGTCTTGTCCTTTCTTTTGCACTTTGCATAGTCTGAGTCTTATGTCATTTTGTATCAGGCCATAACTAAGCAGATCCACTATCCTTTACCTCATCTCACCTCCTTTTCTATCTAAACTTAATAACATGCCTATCAGTTGCCACATCTACCATTGTATTTCACCATGCACAGGTTAACTTCGGGCTCTTTGTTGAAAATGCATGCCATATAGAAACCAAACAAGAGTAATCTGTAGTTCCTTAACCAATTTAATTGAGTGTAAACTGTAGTTTTCTTCTCAATTTATTCGATTGGGTGAGAACGGGATGGTGCTCGGTCTAAGGATAAGCTAGATCCTTTTTCCTAGTAGCAGAGATCAAGTTAGTGACAGATAGTCTATGTTGTCTTTTTGGTATTAGTACTTACTAAATCCCTCAACTTCTATACGATTTTTGAATTGGGATAAAACAAGGATGTAAAATACAGTCGCAACACTGAACATAATAGGAAAGTTCTAAATAATTCCTTTTTAATTCTGATGTCGGCCTGTCTCAGCCGCATCACTTGAGCATAATAGGAATTTTTTAAGGATTAAATAATCTTCTTGATTCGGTTGACAATCTACAACAACTCATCTGAGCACCATCTTTGGAAACTCCCCAATGATTTTATCACAACTGACCTTGTCAAATTTCTAGTGTTATTTCGGTGTAGATCTCTCCAACTTAAACTTTCTTCTCATGCCATTCATCCAATGAATCTGCAAATATCTGTGCTCTTGTCCTAATGAGTCTTTTGATAGGTTCTTGGGTTCTCGTTAATGATTTCTATTGCCAAACAAAGCACTAGGTGTGATTTCTCGTAGATACATCATTAGTTGAGCACAATATGTTTTAGTTGTAATATGCAGTGTTGAGTTTATTATCAACATGGTGGGGATATTGCACAAGTACAGTGTTGATTTGTTCTGTACGTTGCATTTCCATCCTTCCCTTTTACGCATTACTATCTGACATTTCATGTCATGAGAGGAAACCTTCTTATCAAGGAATTATGGAAAATAAACCACAGGCATTGTTTATGCTCCCATACCTTTCCATGCATGTTTGAGTGGCTTTCATTTCCTCTTATATGAAATCTTCTTGAATCCTTTCAACCAAAACAGGTTTCTTCTCATAAAAAAATTCTTTACTGTGTTCTTAGATTATGTATGAAACGCACAAAATTTTCTTGATCTATCTTTATTAAAATTTCCTTATTTCCTTCAGTATTGAGGCTTTGTTGTCATGTCATATAAAATTACCATACGATCTTCACTTAAGCTGTGAACTCAATTACAATATATTGGTGTCTTAAGAGATTCAACTTTAAGTTACGCCATGATGCTTTTACCATCGCCTATTTGAGAGATATTCAATACTAAGGAGGCCCATTCTAGATCTATACTGATACTCACTCCGCATTATATGCTTTATAATTATTTGGTTATGGAGATAATTATATTAGGAATTAAATTAGAGAAGAAATAAAAATTTGAGTTGTTATTATTTGACTCATTAATTTGGAATGGAGTTAGTTCTTGAGTTTTGATATTGTTGCCATGATGAATTGGGAAACCTTATGTTTTGGATTTGTTAGTCATCTAGAGGTTGGGGAAAATTCCCTTTACGATTGGCTTTCATGTTGTATACTTGTGTGTTGTTGCTCTTTTACTTGATTTTTTGATGATTTGGGTATAGCCTTACACTTGGAAGTTGATCCATTATGAAGATTTTATGTAGGATGATGTATGCCTTGCTTTACATGATTGTTCTTGTGGTATTTTATGCTTTGTATGTTGGCTTACCTAGTTAGTGATTTTAGAGTTTGTTGTTCATAAGGGGAGTGGCTTTCAATGGGGGCCGAGACCCGGAAGTGGTCCCAGGGTAACTCATTGGAAGTATATTATTCAAGTGAAAACATTAATATTTAAATAGGGGTTTTGGATAGAATCACCCATTAACAAGATATAAGTGAATGCCTCACTCATGGCTCAAGTGCTTGTATGGGCTTGAGATGAGTTGAGAAGGCCTGGAATGGCAAATTCATTGTCTTGTCCTTATGAAAGACAACCGAATTCAACATTGGATTGCATGTGGGCCGGGTTTCGTAAGAGGTCACCAGGGTAACCCAAGTTGGGGGCTGGGGCCTATGAAGATTCACCAGGGTAACCCATGCAACAATGCGATGACACTCTTCCTTAAACAACCAAGTGTGCTTTGTTTCCCTCTATGATATTCTTGAGCCTCTGGAAGCACATGTTGGCATTTGTATGTTGATGCTTTATTGGTTATTCCTTATGTTGGGCACATCTTGTGTTGGTTATATCTTGTGTTAAGATTGCCTTATGTTATTGTGGATCTTGTTGTGAAGTCTTGTATCCTTGTTCTGTATGATGGTTATTGTTGGGGATCCTTCTTGTCATCTCTTAGCACGGGGGGTGGGCCTTCGGGTCCACGTGGTTGGGTGGAACGTGCTATGCACCCCATTGGGTCCCCAATCGTCATTTGAGAAGTGCAAAAATTGTACCTTGCAATGACTCCTGAGTTGTACCAGAGTTTGGATTCAGTATTGAAGCTTTGTACTCCTTCATTTCAGATGTATCATTCCATATTATTGTATCTTTCCCATTCATGTTGGGAAACGACATTGTAATATTGTAATCCTTGATTAATGTGTTAACCATGCTCATGTTATCTTATGAATACTGGTGTATACTACCTTTCATGTAATGTAATAAAGTTGTTGTGAAAAGTAATGCAGTCTTGTAAACTCGAAGGATTTGTTATATGTAGTTCATGTTTAGTTTCATATCATGTGATATATGATTATTATGTTGTATGTTAAGCACTTTTTAAAAAAAAATTGGTGCCATAAATGCTAGATGTAATGTATCCTTTGGGGTTGCTTGGCGGGGCATTACATGTAGCTCTTTACTCCCTCAAATATGGGTAACATTAGTCACTTAGTTCATCTAATCATGTTTTGCAAGTTTGATGCTTTATTTTGGTTATTGTTGAAGTTTCAAATTGTTGTAAGGATTAGCATTTGTTTTTTTTCTTCTTATGATTGATCTAGTCACCAAACTATTCCATCTATCTATCTTGTGGCCCTTGGTCATGCTTGGTTTACTATTTTATTGTATGAATTTTGTTATTTAATGTTGGAATTGATAATTCTCTCTTGGGATCTATTTTATCTTTGTGATAAATATTCTAAATGTTTGAAATTGATAGTCCTATTCTATGTTAACTTTTATTCTCTATAATGTTCATTACAAACCCTTGATAAAATGTACAAGGGAGTAGATGATAGAGAATATGATAATTCTTGGTGTTTGCATTAATTAAAATAGTATTGAATCAAATTTATTGTTCATTTTGAAATGAAAATGGATGGTGTGTTTGAAAAAATTGTGAAATTCCTGTATGCATATGGTCTTCTAGCTTTGTGTGGCTTCAATGCACATAAATATCCTTGTACTTGGTGTTGAGTGAAGTGTATTCAAATCTCTATATGAGAGTGTTTGTATAATTTTATGTTATTTGAGTGAGGATGTTTTGTGGAATTTTGTGTTTGTATCATGCTTGAATCTTTTTTATGGTTCTATTTCTTCCCAAGGGGAGAAATATTCTTTAGGAATCATGTATCATCTTCAACATATAGTTTCAAGCATTTTCTAGCATCATATGAGGCAAGGCTACATGGTTTACTTAGCATATAAATTTTGGAGGGATTTTTTCTTCACATCATGGAGTTCTTTCTCTCTCACCTTTCGGGGGTTGTCTAGAAATTCTCTATTTTTCTAGATCCTATTGGGGAAGATTTATTATACTTTTGTACAAGAATTAGTCATTGGAGCATCATGTTAATACCTTTTTTCTTCCTCAATTTTATATTATTTCTATACATATTTTCTCTTTTGGAGAGGAGTTTTATTTTACATAGGATTTTCTCATTTACTCCATTTATAAGAATTTTTTTACATGGTTACCTAACATGTCTTAGTCGTTGGGACCCATCATCAATGCATTTATTTTTCTCTAAATTTCACTTAAGCGAGTGTCAATGCAAACAAGAACATTATCAAACTAGTTTTATTTTATCATTTTCATTCAAAGTCTTATTCATAGTAGATAAGTCCCAACATAGGAGGTTTTTAAAAAAAAATCACCCCATTTGATTTAGACATATGTGCTCACTTTTTAAGACACCTAACTCGTGTGCACATGATATATCAATGACATATGTCATGTAGAAAAAAAATTGTTAAAAGGCTTAGGACAACTGAGAGGGGAGTGAATCAGTTGTTACCAAATTCAAACATAAAACTCCTAACACTTATCAACTTCACAACCACACTATTATGTTATTAAGTATTAACATGAAATGCATATAACAGAAAGTGAAATCAACATAATGAACACCAGATTTTACATGGAAAACCCACACTATTATGTTATTAAATATTAACATGAAATGCATATAACAGAAAGTAAAATCAACATAATGAACACCAGATTTTACGTGGAAAATCTAATAAGGGAAAAACCACGAAGAGGATTAACTCACAATATAAAGTAGTTCCAAAACTAAATATATAAGGCTCACTGCCTAGAATAGGACTCATTGTCCAAATACAAAAGGTCACTACTTACACAAGGAGGCTCACTACCTACAAATGGATTACAAAACAAAATTGGCTTCACAACCGAAATGAATTGAGAGAGTGCACCTAACAAGTGTTGATACAATTCCAATGATGCTCAATACATTGACTTAACACACTTCATCATTTTTGCACTTCTTCACATTCAGATCAGTGTTATTCCTCACTCTCTTTTTTCCTTTTTTTTTTCAATCTTCAAAACTATCCAACATATATACTCGATCCATCCACAAGCATTATTTAGGTTAGCCTAATTAGATGCAATCCTTGTTTACCAAAAACAACAACTATCGGCTTCAGGCATTCAAAAAATATTTCTAGATAATAAATAAAAACATTTCGCACACTTTATTATGTCGGCATAGACCTAAGATAGGTCGCACATATATCTGCACAAAAATTAATTCACCATATCACCAATTATCCATGAAATCAACTAGAGATAGGCTTAATAGAAAAATAGAATGATACTGATACACCATACGAGCACTAGAGCATGAGAGATTCTGAACGTACATGCTTTCAATATCCATAGAATATTTCTAAAAACTACAAGTAGCAACTATCAGCTGTAGAGGATTGCAGACCAAAATACTAGACGGTGTAAACTATATACCGGTTTAGATACCAGACCAAAATATTAGATCAAACACTGACGTAATCTTGTAGTGACAACTTGTATAACATGGTGACATCAATGAAACACAAAAATATATAGTTGGCCATTCTTCTTCATTCTTCCAACAATCTCCCCATTTGTCATTGATGGCAACATGTGCCAAAATTTTACAAAAGCAACATCCTTTCCCTTTATCATCATTTTCCTTTTTACTCCTTTAAAGGTACTCTTCTCTCCCCCTTTCACATCAATGGCAAAGGGTCACCAAAAAAATAGGATGTGTATGGTATATAAAAAGGTGATTCCAACTTCCCATTTCAAACATTCAAGTGGAAATGACACTTTTTACATGAAATATTTTCTTGTACCTATCTCTTATGATCGAAAGAATCATTTTCCAAGCAAGCACAACCAAATTCATTCTTGCACTCATACCATCTAATAAAGACAACTTTGTAAAAGAGGATGTCTATTCTGAAGATAAACATTGACGTTCACAATCTTCTGCGTTAGAGAGTATTTCGAAGAGATGATCCAACCGGACCTCAACAAGTTCCTTAACCAAATAGAAGGTTTTAACCATATCTTCTCTTTTCCTCTGAGTAATAAACAACTCCACTTGCAATTCACCAACTCTTATTCTCTGTTTTCCATCCTTTTCTTTAAAGAAATAATTTTTTTTTCCAATACTATTCATCTCAGATTCGATGGATTCAATTTTTCTTTTGAAATTGTTAACTGCTGCTGGCCACTAGAGATAATACCTGTAGATGTCAAATATTTCTTTGATGCATTCTCTTGTCTCATTCATATGTTTAGATAACACTTGTTTGGATTTGGTACATCTTCTTTCAACCATAGCTTTGAACTTATGACCTTTGGGTCCTTCCAACAATGTTCTCTCTTTAATAATCTCTACTAGATCATCTGGTAAAGAATTAGACAAATCTAAAACTAAGATACCTCTAGATTGAGCAAATAATCAACTAGTACATCATCAATTTTAAGCCTCTCAATTAGAGAGCATGCATTCCACATTTCACCAATCTTCTTCATTTCACCCTTGTCTAGCATCATCTGTATATCCTATGGATCAAATGAGTCAGATCTAGACAAAATTTCTTCTTCGTTCTTCTTTACTTTCGAGACATTGTTACAAAAGTTTTCCTTCTTTTAGATTGCAGAGGGGACTTGCCAATGATAACTTCCAACTCTTTCTTATTGGAGGATGAACCCACTTCAAATTGACTAGATACTAACATGCCGAAGCACATATTCATCTTCAAGGATGTGAAATAGGTTCTGCAAACACTTATATTATCCACCAACGATTCTAAATATCTGTAAACTTGTTTTCCAGTAGGAATACCATATTCACATTCAACATTCTCTCTTCCTAGTAGCGAGCTAAAAAATTAAAATATCAAACATATAAGAAAAGACCCAAACAAAAAATGATAGCCCTCAAGCAACGACATTAAGGCATTCTCAGTTATCACCAAATTCAAACATAAAACTCCTAACACTTATCAACTTCACAACCACACTATTTTATTATTAAGTATGAACATGAAATGTAGATAATAGAAAGTAAAATCAACACAATGAACACTAGATTTTATGTGGAAAACCCAATAAGGGAAAAACCACAGTGAGGATTAACTCACAAGGGCATGTGCAGGATCATCATGGAAAAAATAGACCCTTAAGTGGTGAAAAATTTAAAAAAATCAGAGTTAGGCAACTTGACGTAAAAATTTGAATAAGTTATCTATATTATTTCAAAAAAATGTAACAATAGAATCTATAGCAAATTGAATGTAGTTTCTAAACTACTAGATTTAAAAAAATATATCTATTTGGTGAAAATTTGAAATTTCAATGCAGTAGTACTTAAATTTTAGGGAAAAAATAAGAAGCAGGTTTCTGTCTGACCACCCTAACCACAATAAAATGATAATATTTTTTTATAAGATTTTAGATATAAATAGATGACTCATGTCCCAATCTGATGCATATTTTTTTGTAATTTTTTTCCAAGTAAATAATTAATTAAAAACAAATTATTAACACTTTAAAAAAATATTAAAAATTGTATGTCTAACCACCTTAGCTTGGTCAAAAATTCATGAAATTATAATTATATATATATATATATAATCCTATAGTATATGAAGCATAGAATGTGACACATGTTTTGGATTCAAAAAATGTGATACCGTTTGAAAGCTATAAATATTTTTCAATCAACCTATCAATTAGGACTTTAGTCGTAATTCAAATAGAAAATGAATAATAATTATTTATTAAATTTAAAGTAAAGCATAATTTATCTTGGTGGAAAGTTGAGAATCTTCTTTAAAAGCCCTTTTTTTCATTAATTTTGGGTAAAAAAAAAGTTGTTAACCACATACCCTACACATTTTAATGCCCCACCACACAACCCCAAAGAAAACTAATACTTCTAACATTTATGGTATAATTTAAAAAAAAAAAAACTATTAAAGTGTATAAATTATAGTATACATTAGATATAAAAGATTACAAATTAAACACCTAAGTTATTTGGGGTACATGAGGTGACATTACTAAACTAACCCATAACAAAGATAATAGATTAAACATTAACTATTCAATTACATAAAACCATTCATTCACATATCACCATTTAAAAACATCCTTTAACGATAATCACATTAATAAGAGTAACCCATATAAAACCATACATGCAAATCACAATGAATTAATCATGAAGACATTAAGTATATATATTTCCACAGATACAACATAACATTAATAGTATTTACAAATGGTAGTTCACAAATGATTACATGGTATGAATATACACTACATCAGTCTAATAGAACATCATAATGAACACTTATACAAATTTACATCAAAGTCTTCCCAACACACATGGGAGTGATACATCAATATATGAAATACATGTGTAGTACAAATACACATCTGGAACATATGAATCCTGGATCAACAACATCTGCAAAACCCTGTACTGAATGGTACAACTGCATCCAAAGGGAACCCAATGGGGTGCGTAGCACGTTCCACCCAACCACCCCCATGCTGGGAGTAAAAAAGGAAGCATCACCAACCAAGCACATCTAACAATAACACAAAACTAACTCCAGAAAAGATACCATAATATCAAAAGACCACTCACAAAACTAAACAATGATAAAACATTGAAAGACAACACAATAGACCACTTCTAGAGGACTTCAATAAAAACAACTCAAATGGAATGCTAGGGGAGAGTGTCATCGCATGGATTTACATGGATTATCTAGACAACCTATCACAAAGTGTCACCTCCATCTATACATAGATTATCCAGACAACCTAGTTCAAGGTGTCATCTCCATCTATGGTTCTCCTGACAACCTATCTCAAGGCGTCGCTCCATAGGGTTACTCATGCAGAATCGTTAACCTCTCGTGAGGATGAGGCAACGATCATGCCAACCACGACCTTCTCGGCCAACCTTTAGTCTATGATAGCACTAACAGAGGACGATAAATCCATAATTATCTTATTAATGTTTAACCACCCACCCATAATTAATTACTTAGGTTATCACTGATTACTCTAACTCTATGTGGGTTACCCTAACAACCCCTTTGTGCACCGACCCCAACTTAGAGTCACTCTCTCTAGACACTCAAACACAACATCTAACACCAAGGGATTGTACCAACAAGAACACTGAACCAACAAATGGAACATTCGTGAGGCATAACCATCTCACCAAAAACATATGAAACACATCCATAAAATAGTACAATCTAGGTATAACTCAAATCACAACCCTAGTCAAAACATAGACCAAACATCAAATTGCAAAATCAAATATAACATCAATATCCCCACCTTTGGAAGTCCTTAACAATAAATTAAGCTCTTGTTGAAGGATAAAATAACTCTAGGGTTTCCCCACATGACACAAAAACCCATGAAAAGAAAACCATAATAGACTTAACGAATAATCTCAAGAATAACAATTACGTTTAATCAATGCCATATAAATTTTTTTGAATACATAATAACTCCAAGAAATAAATAAATCAATTACTCAAGAAAACTCCATTTAAAACACATAATTTATCTCTAATTTCCTCGATTACATTATAACATTGCAACTTGTAAAAATTATCTCCTTAATACATAATCACACTATATATATCTCCATCTTTATTTATATATATATATACATATACATGCATATACATTTTTATGTGTATATACATATATACATATATACATATATATAGTAAAACATATATTAAAATCATGCTTTTTAAATCATATTATAAAAATTAACAAATAACTTACTATAAAATCACAAAAGTATATATATATATACATATTTAAACACTCATCATAGAATACCAAAATTTTAATATACCCCATTCGAATTTTGAAAAAAAAAAATTAATAAGATTTTCCGCCCCCCATAGCCTGTGGTACACTACGTACCACAGGGTGGGCAGGTTGTAGCCCACACGGCTGCGTCCAGCAGCCTCGGTTGTTGTGTGCAACCTAGGCTACTATGTGTAGCTTGTGTACGCTGTGTACAACCCCATAGGGGGATGTGGGTGGTACGCCTTCGGTCGACCACTCCACCCCGAAATTTTTTATTATTATTTTTTATTTATTTATTTATTTTTTATTTTTTAAACTAAATTTATATTATAATTTCATTTTTCAAGAAAAACATAGAACCTAAAATATAAGTATATTTTATTTTCCTTCAATAACCAGAATGCAAAATCTTGGAATGTACAAATAATTCTAAAATAAAACAAAGTATCATATATGATTATGTATATATTTATACACACAAACACACACACACACACACACACACACACACACACACACACACAAACACACACACACACACATATATATATATATATATTTTCCCGAAAATAAAAAAAATATAAACAACAGTCTAGTTTCTTTTCTCTAGGCATAGAATAAATAAATAGGGTATACAATTTTAATTTCCATAACAAATCAATTTTCTTTTCCAAATAGTTATTTCCACCACTAAGTTTTATTGACGAACTATAGAAGATTTAACTATAGTTTTCAACAAAAAAATTCAAAGGTTTACAACACAAATTTTCAATCACAGAAAACCTCTTTCAAAACATAGAGAAATTAATTTTCAAACATGGCAGACAAGATTTTGTTCACAAAATATTAAATCTAAAGAAATAATAATTTAAAAGAACCTAGAGTCCTTCGTTCGATGTAGAATCCAAACACAATAGCCTTCTTCCTTTTTCAAAAGTAGAACCCCTCTGAAGTTTCTTCTCAATTTCCTTCCTTCAGCTCACTTCTAAATCAGTCTTTTTAATCTTTTCTTACAGAAAAAATTTCACCAAGAAGCACAAAACAAAACCTATCTTTCTTTTCTTTTTTAGACCCCAAAAAATAGAAAAACCCCTCACAATATAAATAAATAAAATAAAAATAAAGCTCGTCATTTTTTTCCTCAAAAATCCTCAACATTCATTAGTTCTTTTCTTGCTTTTAACAGCTCAAACTTATATCACAATTTAATTAAAAATTAATTATTTTCTCATGATATTATCCTCACAAGATATTCTCTTCTAGTTTTCTAATTTAATATCAAGAAAAAGATAATATATAATTATCATCATTATTTATTTAAATTAATTACTTAGACTTTTAATTAATTAAATAACTTTTTAATTTACAATATATTTAAAATTCAACATTTTACTAACTTACAATTAATCAAAGCAACAAAACAACACTAATTAATCTTATAAAATAAAGATTAATTAAATAACCACTAACTATAAATAAAATAAATAATCAACAATCAAACAATACAAAGACAAGGACAAAACCTAAATCATGACACAACAAAACTCACAATGGGATGATAGACTTGGGACGGGGACACTTCCTTATCAACTCCCTTTTTCAACATTGTACCCATTGGGTTAATTTAATGCTCGCCCTGTCTTGTCGAAACAGGTGGAATCGAGACTTTATTCCTGCAATTCTCGCATACAAATAAACATCAAGTAACATGTAAATCTCCATTGCAGACACACCGTGAAAGGAAATTGCGGGGTAGCAGGGCACTCGCAAGTAGTGATGCTACTCTGTCCTTTCCCAAAGACTTACTAACAACCACATCAAAAAACATAGCATCATAGAATCACAACATCGACATATATAATATTAAAGAAAAACATAGCATAATCAATTAATCTAACCACTACATAAAGTATCATAAATCATCATAATAATGTCAAGTGCAGCAACCAACTAAATTATGAATCCACACACAACCAAGTCAGTGAACTAATCACCATCTCAAACTAGTATCAAACCAACACATAAGAGTAACAAATAGTAGCAAATAGTATCAACAACATGGGGGTATTACATCCTCCCCCCCTAGAACATGGATTACTCCTAGAAGCCAGTAAATAAATAAGGGTGAGCATGCAAAGACTGACTAGTTTTTTTTCAAATCAGCTAGGCTGGCCACTTTAACGACTTCCTTACTGGAAGGTGTCCATTCCTTTCTTTCACGATGAAGTCTCCATAGAGCTTCCGCCAAAGTCTCCAAGTTCAAAAGCATGGAGCATTTGGAATAATCATACTGAAGTCTTATTTTCCATAGTTGTCTGACTATCGGATCACAGACCTTCTTCTAAGGTGTTTTCTGTATCTTCATCTTGGAAAAACACCAAGGGATAGATTTTAGTTTAAAACCCACACTCATCGCATGAACACACAAATTAACTTCATAGAGAACACACCACAAAACTACACAAAAATAACATAAGGGTAACACAAGGGTCCAGAATGCATTTCCGGTAGGAAGGATATCGGTGCATTGCGCACTACACCGAGGGTCCTATCCCTTCCACCAAATTTTTGCACCCTTGGACTAACATCACCTAGAGACAAACTCGGGTAACCAAGTGTAGATTACACAAATGAAATGACACACCCTCATGAGTACGAGCAACTAGGTCAACACAATGGGCTCATAGTGCCTTAGTGTTTGAACCTGGGCTCTAATACCATGTGTAATGCCTTGCCATGCAACCCCAAAGAAAACTAATACTTCTAACATTTATGGTACAATTTTTTTTTTAAACTATTAAAGTGTATAAATTATAGTATACATTAGATATAAAGATTACAAATTAAACACCTAAGTTCTTTGCGGTACATGAGGTGACATTACCAAACTAACCCATAACAAAGATAATAGATTAAACAGTAAATATTCAATTATGTAAAACCATTCATTCACATATCGCCATTTAAAAACATCCCTTAATGATAATCACATTAATAAGAGTAACCCATATAAAACCATACATGCAAATCACAATGAATTAATCATGGAGACATTAAGTATATATATTTCCACAGATACAACATCACATTAATAGTATTTACAAATGGTAGTTCACAAATGATTACATGGTATGAATATACACTACATCAGTCTAATAGAACATCATAATGAACACTTATATAAATTTACATCAAAATATTCCCAACACACGTGGGAGTGATACATCAATAAATGAAATACATATGTATTACAAATACAAATCTAAAACATATGAATCCTATATCAACAACATCTGCAAAATCCTGCATTGAATGGTACAACTGCATCCAAAGGGAACCCAATGGGGTGCATAGCACGTTCCACCCAACCACCCCTGTGCTAGGAGTAAACAAGGAAGGATCCCTGACCAAGCACATCTAATAGTAACACAAGACTAAATCCAGACAAGATAACATAATATCATAAGACCACTCACAAAACTAAACAACGATAAAACACTGAAAGACAACACAATAGACCACTTCCAGAGGACTTCAATAAAAACAACTCAAATGGAATGCTAGGGGAGAGTGTCATCGCATGGCTTTACATAGATTATCTAGACAACCTATCACAAGGTGCCACCTCCATCTATACATGGATTATCTAGACAACCTAGTTCAAGGTGTCGCCTCCATCTATGGTTCTCCTGATAGCCTATCTCAAGGCGTCTCTCCATAGGGTTACTCATGCGAAATCGTTAACCTCTTATGAGGACGAGGCAATGATCATTCCAACCACGACCTTCTCGGCCCACCTTTAGTCTACGATAGCACTAACAGAGGATGAGGTATCCATAATTATCTTATTAATGTTTAACCACCCACCCATAATTAATTACTTAGGTTATCACTAATTACTCTAACTCTATGTGGGTTACCCTGACAACCCCTTTGAGCGTCGGCCCCCACTTAGAGCCACTCTCTCTAGACACTCAAACAAAACATCTAACACCAAGGGATTGAACCAACAAGAACGCTGAACCAACAAATGGAACATCTGCGAGGCATAACCATCTCGCCAAAAACATATGAAACACATCCATAAAATGGTACAATCCGGGTATAACTCAAATCACAACCATAGTCAAAACATAGGCCAAACATCAAATTGAAAAATCAAATATAACATCAATATTCCCACCTTTAGAAGTCCTTAACAATAACTTAAGCTCCTATTGAAGGATAAAATAACTATAGGGTTTTCCCACATGACACAAAAACCCATGAAGAGAAAACCACAATAGACTTAATGAATAATCTCAAGAATAACAATTACGTTTAATCAACCCCATATAAAACATTTCCAATACATAATAACTCCAACAAATAAATAAATAAATTACTCAAGAAAACTCCATTTAAAACACATAATTTATCTCTAATTTCCTTGATTACATTATAACATTGCAACTTGTAAAAGTTATCTCCTTAATACATAATCACAGTATATATATCTCCATCTTTATATATATATATATATATACATATACATGCATATACATTTTTATGTGTATATACATATATACATATATATAATAAAACATATATTAAAATCATGCTTTTTAAATCATATTATAAAAATTAACAAATAACTTACTGTAAAATCACAGTAGTATATATATATATATATATATTTTAATACTCATCATAGAATACCAAAAATTGAATGTACCCCATTCAAATTTAAAAAAAAAAATATTTAATAAGATTTTCCACCCCCCACAGCCTGTGGTACTACGTACCACAGGGTGGGAAGGCCGCAACCCACATGATTGTGTCCAATAGCCTAGGCTGCTTTGCGCAACCTGTGTAGGTTGTGTACAACCCCATAGGGAGACATGGTTGGTACGCCTTCGGCTGACCACTCCACCCCCAAATTTATTTATTTTTATTATTATTTTTTAATATATTTTATTTTATTTTTAAAAATAAAATTTATATTATAATTTCGTTTTTCAAGAAAAACACAGAACCTAAAATATAAGTATATTTTATTTTCCTTCAATAGCTAGAATGTAGAATCTTGGAATGTACAAATAATTCTAAAATAAAACAAAGTATCATATATGATTATGTATATATTTATACATACATATATATATATATATTTGCCTGAAAATAAAAAAAATATAAACAATAGTCTAGTTTCTTTTCTCCGGGCACAAAATAAATAAATAGGGTATACAATTTTAATTTCCATAACAAATCAATTTTCTTTTCCAAACAATTATTTCCACCACTAAGTTTTATTGATGAACTACAAAAGATTTAACTATAGTTTTCAACAAAAAAATTCAAAGGTTTAACAACACAAATTTTCAATCACAGAAAACCTCTTTCAAAACATAGAGAAATTAATTTTCAAACATGGAAGACAAGATTCTGTTCACAGAATATTAAATCTAAAGAAATAATAATTTAAAAGAACCTGGAGTCCTTCATTCGATGTAGAATCCAAACACAGTAGCCTTCTTCCTTTTTCGAAAGTAGAACCCCTCTGAAGTTTCTTCTCAATTTCCTTCCTTCAGCTTACTTCTAAATCAATCTTTTTAATATTTTCTTACATAACAACTTTCACCAAGAAGCACAAAACAAAACCTATCTTTATTTCCTTTTTCAGACCCTAAAAACCAAAAAAACCTCTCACAATAAAAAAATAAAAATAAAAAATAAAGCTCTTCATCTTTTTCCTCAAAAATCCTCAACATTCATTGGTTCTTTTCTTGCTTTTAAAAGCTCACACTTATCTCAGAATTTAATTAAAAATTAATTATTTTCTCATGATATTATCCTCACAAGATATTCTCTTCTAATTTCTAATTTAATATCAGGAAAAAGATAATATATAATTATCATCATCATTATCTATTTAAATTAATTACTTACACTTTTAATTAATTAAATAACTTTTTAATTTACAATATATTTAAAATTCAACATTTCACTAACTTACAATTAATCAAAGCAACAAAACAACACTAATTAATCTTATAAAATAAAGATTAATTAAATAACCACTAACCATAAATACAATAAATAATCAACAATCAAACAATACAAAGACAAGGACAACACCTAAATCATGACACAACAAAACTCACAATGGGATGATGGACTTGGGACGGGGACACTTCCTTATCAACTCCCTTTTTCAGCATTGTACCCGTTGGGTTAATTTAATGCTCGCCTTGTCCTATTGAAATAGGTGGAATCGAGACTTTATTCCTACAATTCCTGCATACAAATAAACGTCAAGTAACATGTAAATCTCCATTACAGACACACCATGAAAGGAAATTGCGGGGTAGTAGGGCGCTCGCAAGCGAGTGATGCTACTCCGTCCTTTCACCAAGACTCACTAACAACCACATCAGAAAACATAGCATCATAGAATCACAACATCGACATATATAATATTAAAGAAAACCATAGCATAATCAATTAATCTAACCACCACATAAAGTATCATCAATCATCATAATAATGTCAAGTGCAGCAACCAACTCAACTATGAATCCACACACAACCAAGTCAGTGAACTAATCACCATCACAAACTAGTATCAAACCAACACATAAGAGTAACAAATAGTAGCAAAGAGTATCAACAACATGGGGGTATTACACACATACCCATCATATCACCACTTTTTGGCCCATCATGATCTTGCACATACCCGCAATATAAAGTAGTTCCAAAACTAAATATATAAGGTTCACTTCCTAGAATAGGACTCACTATCCAGATACAAAAGCTCACTACTTACACAAGGAGGCTCACTACCTACAAATGGATTACAAAAAAAAAATGGCCTCATTGCCGAAATGAACTCAGAGATTGCACCTAACAAGTGTTGATACAATTCTAGTGATGCTCAATAGATTGACATAACACACTTCATCATTTTTGCACTTCTTCACATTCACATCAATGTGATTCCTCACTCTCTTTTTTCCTTCTTTTTTTTCTCAATCTTCAAAACTGTCCAACATATATACTCGATCCATTCACAAGCATTAATTAGGTCAACCTAATTAGATGCAATCCTTGTTTACCAAAAACGCCAACTATCGGCTTCAGGCATTCACAAAATATTTCCAAATAATAAATCAAAATGTGTAGCACACTTTATCATTTCGGCATAAACCTAAGATAGGTTGCACATATATCCGCACAAAAATTAATTCACCATATCACCAATTATCCATGAAGTTAGCTAGAGATAGGCTTAATAGAAAAACAAAATGATACTAATACACCATACGATCACTATAGCATGAGAGATTATGCACGTACATGCTTTCAATATCCATAGACTATTTCCAAAAACTGCAAGTAGCAACTATAAACTGCAAATGATTACGGACCAAAATACTAGAGTGTGCAAACTGTATACCGGTTCAGATACTGGACCAAAATACTGGATCAAACACTGACTTAGTCTTGTAGTCACAACTTGTATAACATGGTGACAACAATGACAACACAAAACTGTATAGTTAGTTGTTCTTCTTCATTCTTCCAACAAAAAGGTGTTTAAAGTCCACAACTACCTTCTCATATCACCCCTTTCTATATAGTCAATGGGTTCCCATGTAGCTATAAAATTTTAAAAGTTGCACATATTGTATGAACAATATTATTGCATTTTGGAATTATTATAAATATCTTATAGGAGACATATCCTTATTCTATAGGATCTAATGGATTGTGAGGGTCAACTTTTAGACTCCAAAAATGAATAGATTTGCAAAACTTACCTGCATGCTCACAAGCATGTGCCAAAATGGGAGTTGGAACAAGTTACGAGCATCCATCAAAGGGTATGTATAGGATCATCATGGAAAAAATAGGCCCTTAAGTGGCAAAAAAATTAGAAAAATTAGAGTTAGGTAATTTGACATTAAAATTTGAATAAGTTATCTATATTATTTAAAAAATATGTAAGAATAGAATCTGTAGCAAACTTAATGTAGTTTCTAAACTACTAGGTTTGTTTAAAAAAAAGAGAAATCTATTTAGTGAAAAATTGAAATTTCAATGCAGTAGTACTTAAATTTCAGGGAAAAAATAAGAAGTAGGTGTTTGCCTGACCACCCTAACCACAATAAAATGATAATATTTTTTTATAAGATTTGAGATATAAGTAGAGGACTCATGTCCTAATGTGATGCATATTTTTTTGTAATTTTTTTCCAATTAAATAATTAATTATGATTTTTTTATTACAACTTTTAAAAAATATAAAAAACTCGTATGTCTGACCACCTTAACTTGGTCAAAATTTCATGAAATTCAAATTTTCTTTTTTAATCTTATAGTATGTGAAGCATAGAATGTGGCGCATGTTTTGGATTCAAAATGTGATACCATTTTGAAAGCTATAGATTTTTTTCAATCAGTCTATCAATCAAGACTTTAGTCATAATTTGAATAGAAAATGAATAATAATTACTTATTAAATTCAAAGTAAAGCATAATTTATATTGGTGGAAAGCTGGGAATCTCCTTTAAAAATCCTTTTCGTTTCATCAATTTTGGGTAAAAAAAAAGTCGTCAGCCACATACCCATCATATTGCCAGTTTTTGGCCCATCTTGATCCTACACATACCCCAAAACATCAAGGATAGAGTAATTTTATCACATATTGAAGTTGACATGTATACAAAATTTAGAAGTATTACACAAGACATGTGAACTATTTGATAGAGCTCTTTAAGGAAATGAGGTCTCATAAAATATCACAAACTAATGGGCAAGGACCACTGTCAGATTTCAAATGGATAAAAAAACTCTAATAGATGATGAAGTTGCATCTACCTTGATAGATATGTTACCAAGACTTCAACATAAGGAACATAGAATTAGTTAAAAAAAATGCAAAACTAGAATGGATAAAAAAAATTGATAGATGATGAAGATGCATCTACCTTGACAAACATGTCTCTAGGAAAATTCACCACCAACAATTCATTATCAAAAAGTTCACCACCAACAATTCACTGCCAAACAATTCATTGCCATGACAAATTCATCTCGTGAAAAATTCACCACCAAAAATTCATCGCCATGGATAATTCATCACATTTACAATTAGAAAATTTAATTTATGATAATAAAAATGAAAACATTTTTCAATATATTTTATTTTATTCTAGTAAACCAATTATACAACAATATCAATCATCTCTATTATTAATGTGGTGGAAATTATTCTTTTGCAAAAAAATTCTCAATGTCTTTAAATTATATATTAAAAAATGTTATTGCGATGAATTATCCATGGTGGTGAATTGCTGGTGGTGAATTTTCCACGAGATGAATTTGTCATGGCAATGAATTGTTGGTGGTGAATTGTTGATGGTGAATTTTTTGATGGTGAATTGTTGACAGCGAATTTTCCTGAAGCTGGTAACAAGACTTCAAAATAAGGCACATAGAATTTTTTTTTTAAATGCTTGAATTAGGTTCCATAGCAAATTTAGAGTCTAGACATATTAGACCCTAGAATTTATAATTTACTACTCTTTGGTTGCATCTCACTAATATATCTAAATCAACCTCAAGCTAATTACACTTGTATTTTAGCTATTTTCTTACCTACTAAACTTATGTTTTCCAATAATACATTTTTTTACATCATTTAACAGTACTGAGAGAAAATGTATTGCAAGAATCTCATCTATGTTGGCATTGAGTATGAAATTTTTAGAGTAATCTTTTCCAAAAATTAGAATAATTGTCTAAACAATACTTTTTCCTAAAATAAGAAAATTGGAATATTTAGCTTAACAAATCCTTTTGAATTGAATTGTTATATTTAGGAGCATTACCCAAATTATGGATTCAATTAAGAAAAAATATAAACATCATTAAGATAAGAGCTAGCTTACACAATCTTCTACATTTTGAGAGGCTCAACAATCTAATAAATAAATGGTTTAAGGATGTCCTCTAAACTATATTAATGCGACACTTTAAAAAATTGGTAAATGAAATTTTCTAAAGGTCTTTGTTTGGCTCCTTCTTATAGCTTGAAATCTTTCTTCCTGTAACTCAAATTCTTCTCCCTCTAGTTCAAAACTGTCTCACTATAGATCACAACTTTCCCCATAGCTCCTACTTCAAAACCTGCAATTTTTTTCCCAAAACCTTCTTTCCTCTTCCTTCTTTTTCTTCTTTTCTTTGAATTATTAGTCCCTACCTTATAGGCGGGAGACTAATGTTTTCACCATGCTTATGCCTATTAGTGCATTCCTCGAGAATCATGTGAACAATGTTTTATTTTTTCCTTGTGAATGTTTCTGGATTATTTTATTAAAAGGAAATTTTGGCCTTTTTTGAAATTTTGTCATTAGTTTTCATGATTTTCCTCGTGGTTTTGTGTTTTTTTTATCAATTTAATTTTTCTAATTAGTTTAATGAATTCCTAATGTTTTGTTGCTATTGGAAATATTTCATGACTTTGTAATGTTCTTTGATATAGTCGTGTCTTCGAGCCTAGTGCTTCTATTGACACATGGTATTTTAGCGAGGACATTGTGCATTTACTATTTGCACATTTTCATTTATTGTGAATAGATTGAAGTGTAGGCGTCATTAATGACATATGTTGTGAATTTTTAAGTTTTTCAAGAAAATGACTATTTGCATTGTTTATTCATTTGCTCAGATTGTTTGATGAGGGTGAAATCTGTGTCTATTAAGAGGGTTTATATCTATCATAATGGAAGCGACAAAGAAGGCGTTTGTAAGTTCCTATATCTTTTATAGTGTCATTTTTGTGTTGTTTATTCATTTGTTCATAATGTTTGATGAGGTTGAAATCCATGACTGATGAGAGGGTTTATGTCTATCATTTTGTTTGACATTATTGATTTAGGGGCGAATTTTCCTAATTGGTACACGAAGAGGTTGAAAATCAAGAAACCCAATTGCTTAATTGCTCTGTATCTGTAGAAAACAAAGGTTAAATCCTTCTCTTCTTATGGGGGATAGAAAGGGAAATCTCATTAATTGTAACCTTTTTTAGCCCTTTTTTTTAGTTTTTCAGACCTTTTAATTTGCATTCAGTCTATCAAATTCTTGCTATTTGATATTGTACTTGTAGATGTGGGTTGGATCTCATTACTATGATAGGAATATTTCTAAAATTTAAATCTTTTCAGTATTTTTTTTTTAACAAGTCCAGGTGTTATTTTTTGTTGGCATTGTTGGGTGTTTGTGTGTGCTCTTTATTTTATCTAGGGGAGTGGGTTATGGATAATAAAGGGTGGAATGTCTGAGGAGAAACTGTCAAGGAAGAGGATATACATAGAATATACATCTGAGATTTTCACAGGCCTTGGTATACAACATTGCTACAAAAATTCATAGATTTGACATTTTGGGTGCTAAAAATTTTGGTTAGACCAAGGAACCAAAATAATTGTACAATGGTTGGATTTATTAAGAAAGTTTCAGGCCATCTGGGATTGTTTAAGGAAGATAACAATGAAAACCAATAGAAACAACAACCTCATCATCATCATCATCATCATCATCATCAACCCTCTATTAACAACACTGTTGATTCCAAGCAGGGTTTCAGAATAAAGGTGGCAGTGCCCACTGAAACAACGCCATAGGGTCTTGTTATTTACCAATGTTGGGGTAAAGATGGTGGAGTAAATGTATGTATTGTAAAGTTTTTTTGTATTCATTATATTTAGGGTATATTTTGTATGCTATTTCTCTTTTTTGTAATAAAATAGATTAGGGGAAATGTGCCAATTGCTGCCCATGATCCAATTGTTGTTTACTCCATGCTTACTTGACCCTCAATAACCGTTTATACTTTAGTCATTACATTTTTTTAATTATGCCAATAACAATTTACAAATTACACCAATATATGTTCACTACTAATTGTGTAGCTAACAAAAAGATAAAACAAATTTAAACATCTATTGGTACATATATGTTTTGAACACAAGACAAGTTGCACAAAATAAAGTCATTTTTGCATTAATTAAAGTACATTATAGTTTACAATTACCACTCTATGCAAGGGGCTCAAAGCTTCAACTACATTGTATTTACATGTATATACGAACAATTAATGGTGCACAATGTCACATAATATAAAACATTATGAATAGTTAATGGTTCACATTATGACATCATATAAAACATTGATCAACTTTATGAGCTATCAATTGCACATTCACCCACACTTCCTATCACATCTTCATGCATTAACTCCATCAACTTCCAGTACCTACACACACAGTTAACAGTGTAAGACTCCCTAATAAACCAAAAAACATATATATGACTAAATTTATGCAAGCCACCTATTTTGTCAATTAAACCAAATATAAAATTGTTTTCCTAAAATCCATGGAAGAACTCAGGCACAAATGGCCACTACAAAATGAAATGATAGATTTTTTCCCACAAAATTTCAAATTTGAAAATCAACCACCACAATTCAATGCATTCAATTTACACATTCGAATGATTTTATAAGAGGGAATTTCCAGGGTCATTTTCATTACGAATTCTCCCCTGCTTTCATTGAATATCCTCTGCAAAATTCAAAGCTTACTAAGGAAAAATCTACACATTCCTCTTAAAAGGGAGTTTATTTAGGTCGGTACACCCAAAATAACTAAATTCATGTTTTTATTTATCAGTATACTGGATTTATATTTATGTTGTCTATTTCATTATTCAATATACTCTTTTATATTTATGTACTCAGTGTTTACATTATTTTTAGGTATACTGTTTTACATTTATATTGTCTGTTTCATTATTCAATATACTGTTTTATATTTATGTCTCAATGTTTACATTATTTTTAGGCATACAAATTATTATGTTTTCAATCAGCTATTCAACTTAGCATTAACCATTATTTAATCATATCATAGGTACATTTTTATCACCTGCATTCATCATAAATCAAAGATAATAACAACAAAATTATCCTTAGTAAAGCATACATCAAATATAATAACAACAACATTACCCATTTTTTAATCATATCACAGTTATATTCTGAATCCCTCATTAATAATCATGAAATTTAATGGGTATACAGTTTTTGTCCCAATTTATTGAGTGATTTTTGGATTACAATTTGTAGACAAATATATGTATATATATATATACAGTCATGTCGTGTAGGGTTTCATCACATGAAGCTTTACAAACAATGATATATTATTTTCAGATTATATATATATACATGACTTGACTATATACATATATACAATTTGATAAGAATATATCATTGTCTACTATTTGTAATCATTGTATTTGTAGACAATGATATATTCTTATCAAATCATATATATTTCATCACATGGACCTTAACATGAGCCTCTATCAATGTCTTCCATTTAATAATTCCAAAGTTTCTTGCCATATATCCCTATAACTCAGTTATCTTTAATAAACACATTGGAATTATCAATTTAATATATATACATTCATTTCGTGTAGGGTTTCATCACATCAAGCAAGATAAGGTGTTGGGGGTATAGGCTTTTTTAGATTATATATATAAGATTAAATATATAAACAAAATGTAGAAATATATGTTTATCAGATTATATATTTCCAATTAATATAACACTAACACTTGCATGTACCATCAAATACTTTCACCTTGCTCTATGACTATCCTTGCATTAGGCTACTGTCCAAGTCAATGGCATGTAGTAGACATAAAAAAAAATTAGTACCCTGTGCTGATGAAGACGCATCAAAAGACTCTTGCCATGTAGTGTGTGCAATCAAAAGTGTTATAAAATCCGTGTAAAATACGATGACTTGTGATTTCCTAGAAAATTCCATGAATTTTAAAGTCATGGAAAATGCCATTAATTTTATAAAACTTCACTACATTCTCTGCAGGCCAAAATAGCTCCTCTATTTCTTCATCCTGGAAAAATTAGATGCATATCCTATCAATATGTTTACCTTTCCCCTATAATTTTGTATGTTCAACAATGGGTTTCAGTTGGCATCAAGGATCATTCTACATTTTTCTATTTTTTATAATCATTTCTCTATATGGCATCAAGGGTTTCACTGTAACGATTTTCTTTAAGGTATTTTCAGTTTTATTTTAGAATACATAGATTGTGAATGAAAGCTATATATATGTGTTTGTATATATATATATACAAACAAAAACACATATATACATGTACATATGTATAGTCTTAAATACATAATACACATATGCATACATACACATATAGTTGTTTATGTACATGCACATATATACGTACACATATATAGATTTTTAAGCACAGACCATGAACTATTTGATTTAAACAAGTTAGACTCAGGATTAATTACATGAATTTTTTTGTAGATATACATACACAGCCTGAATGTAAAGGTGCAGTCCTAAAACCTTTTGTGATCATGCTTGTTTATTTTTTGGAATTTTAGCCTCATATTTATGCTACACTAACAAGTTATGCTATTTTTACTATTCATGTAGGTTAAGTGGAAAATCATGACACCTACTAGAATACCAAAAAGGGTTGTAGGAAGAGGACAACACACCATTAGATTCACTCATGGGGTGTACTTCATGGAAACAAAGTCTGGTAGGAGTTATCACCACCAAGAGGAGGGGTCCACGTACCATTTTATCTGAGGAAAAGGAGACTAAATTTGTCCAATGGTGCAAGGAAATGGAAAAAATAGGCCAAATATTGCAATAAAATCAGCTACAAGCCACAGTTTCCCAAATAACTATAAGTCATCCCAATCCATTCACAAATGGGGTCCTTGAGAGGCCATGGTGGGAAGGATTTTGAAGAAGGAACCCAGATTTGAAAATCAAAACAACTGAAGGAGTGGACAATGATAGAGAGATAATGGTTTTCCCTTCTGTCATGGAAGCATTCTATGAAAACCTCAATAATATGATCAACCTTAAACACCATGAAGAAAGTCAAATTTGGAACTCTGATGAGACTGGTATTCAAGCTGGTAGGAACTATTGCATGAGAGTTATTGCCAAATTGGGTACAAAATGTTTACCACATTTAGTATCAAAAAGTAGATAGTGGATCACAGTGCCGGCTTGCGTAAGTGTGTCTAGGTTAAGTATTCTTGGGTTCTACCTATTTAAATCAAAGAGGCACATGTAAAACTATATCATAAATTATGAGATAGGGGCATTGATGATAGTCCAAGAACATGCTTGGATGAAAAAGGAACTATTTTTCAAATTGTTAGACCATTTTGTAGGTAATATCCCCAGTGGGGTTTCACCAACAAATAGGGACCTTCTCATTTTTGACGGTCATGGCATCCATGTGGCTTTCAAGACCATAAAAGAAGCAAGAAAATTAGGGAATAGGCCTGCTAATGTTGCCTACCCATACCAATCACAAGTTGTAGCCATTGGATGTCAACATTTTTGCTCCATTCAAGACATATTTTAGAGAGAAAAGAACCATATGAAAAGCAAATAACCAACATATTGATATAGAACATGAAGAGTTGGAAACTCTTGCAAGCCAAGCTTTCAAAAAAGCATTGAAACCAAGCAACATTGTTAGTGGGTTTCATAGAACATGAATTTGGACACTTAATAAAACATCCCTTGATAGGGACATGGGGCCAAGTAAGGGCTATGTTATTTAAGAGGATATAGCAACTCCTATAATGCAAGATGATGCAGACACAATGGAAGATGAAGAGGATGTTATGGCAGGAGAGGCATGCTTTCATCTACTTGGTTACAATGAGGATCAAATAGATGGTTTTGTGTGGGAATACAATGCAAGGGATGTGGCAAGTGATGTTGTGGAGAATATAATGATGGTGTTGAAACTACAACACACATTCAACTAGAAATCTAATTAGTTTTTTGTAGATTTCCAACCAGAAGTTTAACTAGTTATTACACCCTGCAACAAAGAAACAGTGATTACATTAGCAGCCCTAAGTTTTCCAACTCAAGTAAACCAACCAGAATGGATGCATGAAGCAGCCACAAGCCTTGGAGTGCAATTAAATCTGATTGAGGAAGAAATCATCCTTTCTATGTCATCCCCACCACACATTGATCTAGCTGAAGTAATCCATTACTTCACTACTACAAGGAATTGGGAAGAGCATAGTGATGCTCAAATTGAATATGACAATGCAATTAGTGAGGAAGAAGTTGAGTTTGTTCCATACACCCCACATGATGGACAAAAGAGAACAAGACCAAACAACAGATTCTTGAGACTTCCAGTGTAGAGGGTGCAAGGAACATCACAGGTAGGTTGTTTGGGAGTGCTTTGCCTTAGTAGGTAGTACCAAGTACTAACATCTAATTCCTTCATTGAAATGTACAACAAATAAGAGGCACAAAAGAAAAGGAAAGAGGAGTTTTAGCAATGTAAGAAGGACCAGATGTTGTAGAGAAAGGAAAAACATGAAGTGGAAGCAATTGAAAAGGAATCAATGAGTGCTGAGAAGCAAGGAAAGTGTTAGAAGATGAGGAGAAGATGATTAGAATGCAGGAGAAAGAAATTAGATAGGGGCAGGCAAAGGTTGAACATCTACAAAATGAATTGGAAGAAAAAGCTAAACAAGCAGAGAGGATAAAACATAAGTTTACAGTGGGGAATCCTATACCCCCCCCCCCAACACCCTATCCTACTTGATATGATGAACATATTGTCACTAACCTTTACATCTATCAACAATATGCAAGTTGGGAGTGGCTCACAACAAATGGGACTGACTGCAGATGCAAGCCATGCATTGATTGCTCAAATGGCAACATGCCTTCAAACCTCTATTAACCAAGTATCACCTCTTACAATTGGACTAGACTCAGCTATTGGAAGATATCTCACTCCACCTCCTTTTCCTAGCAATATGGAGAACCAATAATGTTTGTATTGAATTTTATTTTTTGATCGATGTAGTAGTATATTTTGGTGATCTTCTTTGCATAGCAGATATATTTATCTACTTAAAGTTATAACTATGATATGATTATAAGATATGATAATGCTACTATTATTAAGTTTGGAACCTCACATATGTTTAAGGTGAGAAGTTGAATAGAATCTTTCAGTAATATTTTGATATGTTTCAAGTACGTTTTAGCCACATTTTTTTTGTGGCACTAGCCAATCAATGATTGCAGTTTGATTAAAAATATAACTATGATATGATTAAATAAAATGTCCTAATGCTGCTATTGTTATTTATTAGAACCTAAAATTTGTAACTCTTATATGTTTGATGAGGGTTTGGGTTTCAACCTTCTATTTTTTTGTGGTATCACTAATTACACTATGTTTCAATGTTTTTCAATAAAAAAAAAAAAACTTTTATTGCAAACACAACTTGCAGACAATGATATTTTATTATCAGATTGTATGTATATATATATACATACAATCTGATAAGAATATATCATTGTCTGTAAATAGTAATAATTGTATTTGCAAACAATGATATATTCTTATCAGATTATATTGTATATATATATACACATTTGATAAGAATATATCATTTTCTGTAAATTGTAATCATTTTATTTGCATACAATGATATGTTCTTATCAAATTGTATATATATATATACAAATATATATATATATATACAATATATATATATATACAATATATATATATACAATATATATATACAATCGAGATAAGAATATATCAACATGCAAATATATATATTATCGATTGTATATATATATATTGTATATATATATTGTATATTGTATATATATATATTGTATATATATATATATATATTATATATATATATATATATATATATATTGTATATCGATATATATACAATATATATATATAGTCCAATAAGAATATATATTATTAAATATTAATAATTGTATTTACAATGATATGTTTTTATCATATTGTATATATATTTGCAAACAATGATATATTCTTATCATTTGTGTGTATATATATATACACACACAAATATATCATTGTCTACAAATTGTAATCATTATATTTGCATACAATGATATGTTCTTATCAGATTGTGTATATATATATATATATATATATATGCATACAATGATATATTCTTATTAGATTGTATGTATATATATATACATAAAATGTGATAAGAATATATCATTGTCCGCAAATAGTAATCATTGTATTTACAGACAATGATATGTTTTTATCATATTGTATATATATATTTGCAGAAAATGATATATTCTTATCATATTGTATGTATATATATAATTTAATAAAAATATATCATTGTCTACAAATTGTAATCATTATATTTGCATACAATGATATATTCTTATTAATTATCACTATCAAAATTTAACAAAACTACAGATTATATATATATATATATATGATCTGTAATTAAAGAGCTACAAATAATTTGCACTTTACTCCCAACCACAGATTTTACCCCAATCCAACAGAATTACGTGGTTATGAATCTTAACCATTGAAATTATGGAAATCAGCATTCACTTGTTCTTATCCAAAATTAATAAAACATAAACTAATTTCTTAAATATTGTAATTAGAAACTCAAGAAATAAATACTGAAGAGAATTATAAAAGAGAAGAGAAGAAGAGAGATCATGAGCTTGATAACGAAGTTCACTCAATTTGAGCTACGTCTCTGGGTCTGCTTCTCAATGAGGAACCACTTTATTAATGATGCCAAGCAATTACGCCTTATGTACATCACCCAAGCTTTAGTCCTGTATAGAATTTCTCACAATATCTCTCACTATTACAATTTTGGTGTATAATAACACCTTGTAATTCTTCCTCTCAAAAATAAATCAAACCCTCCATTAGCATTCTAATTGTCTCCAAAAATTCTTTCACAATTCTCCAATAATTTTCCATCACTTGGTTGAAAAATTAAGAACCTACACCCCCTTTTTATACATAAAATATGCTATATGGGGTGTAACCTCCATATTTAATAAATAACTCCCCATAAACAAATAAAACAATAACCTTCTTAAACAAAATAACTCCCTTTTAACAAAATTCCCTCTTTTACAATTTGTTTATAACCTCCCTTTAACATAAAAATCTTTAACCAATTATTTTAAGCCCCTTAAAATATCTTAATTTGTTGAAATATGAGAAAGGTGGTTAAAGGGGTTAATTTTTTGAAATATAAGTTTAGGGGTTTTATTTTCTCCTTGTTTTAAGGGATAAAATCCCACTAAATCCTCCTTCTTTTAATTTTTAAACCATACGTGTTTTTTTTTTAACAATATGGTTTAATCCATATTTAAGCCACCTTTTTCCAATAATGTCCTAGCATGTGGAGAGGTGAGATTACGTTGAGTTTCAAGGGCTGATTGGCCATTATGTTGACTGGACTGATGAAAAGGTGTTGACTGGTCAACATATGTTTCCAAATTTGATCGCTTGTATCTTGTGCAAATGGACTCTGTTTTTGATGAAACGAGTTGCATCGGAAAGCTCTCAGCGAGCTCTTCATGATGACACCCCATTTGAACACCTCTAATGACATCAATTTTTTTTCCCTTTTTTTGAGCCCTCTGATTTACCAATTGACCAAAACTTTGAGTGCTCGCAAATTTTGCATATGGACTCCTTTTGAGCCTGTTCAAGTTGCATCAAGTTTGTGTCAATGGGCCCTACACAATGACACCAGTTCTGAGAGATTTTGAGACTATGAAAATTTTAGGTTCTTCTGGATCCTCCTGGATCATTCCTCCCCATTGAGAAGCTTTTGACCTCCAAAAGGTCTATTTATGTATAAATTGAGCAAGGGAAATGTTTCCCCACTTGCCCAGTATCATTTGTCCTTCCTTTCTGGAACCTGTACATATGACTCATCATAACAATAATCAAAACTGCACTGATATTATTAAGTACATTAGCCATATACACATCCACATTCAATGTTGTTGATACCAACCATACACTGCTGAAAAGTAGAAGGTTGAATAACAAAATTGAATTTGCAGATGAGAAAAAGAATGTACCAACATCATACTTGTCTTTCATAACTGGAACAACCTTAGAATCAGATATATTTTTATGCAATGAGACTTCTTGTGGAATAGACATAAGTGCCAAATTATTGGTTGCATTAACTACCCTTTTCAATTGTCCCATTGTCACAAAAGATTTATTAGTCTTAATTGGATGAGAATGCATAATGTATTCAATTCCTTCCTTAAACAAGTGATACTGATTGTGTTCTTTTTAGAAGATTGCTTTCCTATCATATAAGTATGGGCTACCCAACATAGTCCCACATATATCAAATGGAACCACATCAAATTCAACCTCATCTATAAACTTAGATGTTATTGCAAATCTTAAATTGCATTGCTTAGTTACTCGCAATTTGTTATCATTGCACACCCAACCTTATGGATAAGGTTTGTTATGTGGCTTTGTTTTTAATCCCAACTATTTAACAACTTATTTTGAAATTAGATTAACTTGGGACCCACTATCAATTAGTGTATCGATTTTAGTTTTCTTAGATATCACCCTTATATGAAACAATTCACATCTTTTGCTATCTTCAAGAACAACATGAATTTTAGAAGTAGAAGCACATGAAATATCAGTGGCAGAATCATTACCAACAAAATCTTTACCTTTCAAACCCACAATTGTTATCTTTGTTTCGTCATCAGAATCCGATCCAAGATCCTGAACGACAGCTGCGGCCTTTTTCTTTCCTTTAGACTCTTCAAACCACTTTGGTTTCAATTCTGGATACAATTTCCAACACTTTGCATCTTCATGCCCTTTCTTCTGAAAATGTGAACAAGTAGGCTTTTCACTTTCCTCTTTCTTCACATTAGTTGTTTTCCTTTCCTTACCCTTCTTATTGCCTTCACTTGGAGGAACAAATTCCTTCTTTGAACTGATGTTGTACACACACTTCATCAAAGTTAGATGGATTAAACATCAAGATTGTATGTTTTAAATGTGAATGAAAACCACCTATATACTTTAATAAATTTTCTTGTGTATAAAGAGGAATTCCAAGAGTAAGTGCTTTCTTCCTAAACAACTATGTATACTCTTGCACCGTTTGTCCTTTACCCTAGCTCAGATTTTTCCAATCCATAACAGCTTGTTGCATATAACCCAAAGGATAAAACTGTATCTTTAGAGTAGAAGTAAATTCATACCAAGATGAAATGATTTTACTGTGCGTAGAAAGATCATCTTGAATCTTACTCTCCCACCAAACCAATGTAGTGCCTCCCATTCTAAGAGTAGCTAGATGGATTTTGAAAGAATCATCCAAGATTTGTTGAACCCTACAATACACTTCGATATACTTAAGCTAGTTATCCAATTTTTCTGCATCCAATTCACTGTTATACATAGACAACTCAAATTTAACATCCAGTTTTTAAAAAGGTGTACTAGCTTGCACAGGTTGTTTCTTCTTAGAAGAGTTAGACGAAGAAGAAGAAGAGGATGAAGAAGAAGATGGGCATGGAGGTTCAGGAGGGTCACTACCACCTCCTACTCCTTTACCTTTATCATCTTTTGAAAAGGATTCAACTTCCCTCTTCTTTCTATCCTTGTCTTCCTTTCTCTTCTTTCGTTCTTGCCTCTCCTTGAAAAAAACTTCCACCATTGACTTCATCTCAAGAAAAGCTTTCTGGAAATCTTTCTCATCAAGCTCTATAGAAATTTGTTCAGCTGCCATCTTTGATTGTGGAAAAATCCTTCATTTTTTGATCTCTAGATTGAACTCGGTAAGTGTACCTTCTCCTTGCCTCAATTTCAACCTGGTTAACATTCACCACTTGCAATTTTCCTATTAAACTACTCTGATACTAACTTGATCTATAATTAAAGAGCTACAAATAATTGCACTTTACTCCCAACCACAGATTTTACCCCAATCCAACAGAATTATGTTGTAATACCCCCTCTGCACTTTGTCTTGACCATGAAGCCGTATGTGATTTGGTCTCTCCTTTAGAGATAATTGTTTGATAGTATGCTATGAATAATGTGATTGATTAGTGCCCTTGTTGATTGCTTTGTTAACTGGGAATCAGTGGATTTAAAAGGCTTCGTGATAAGCTCTTATATGAAATAAAGGTATAATTAAATTAAAGAATAAAATCATAAATGATATGATAATTCAATAGGAGAAATTAAATTAGTAGATCAAGTATGTGAGAATTATTTTAAAAATGAATTAAGAATTATAAATTAAAACATACGGAGTGCAAGTTGAGTTTGAGTCAAAACTAAAATAGTAGTTAAATCAATGAAAATAAAAAAAATGGAGAAGATTCTCGGAAATGGAGGGAACAAAAGCAGTGGAGTCTATTTTAGGACTAGTTGTCTTGGATTTTGGCAGTTTAAAATAAGATCTAAAAAATAAAAAAAAAGAGTTATAGCATGTCGAATTTGAGTGAGAGTCTTCTCCTTAATTTTTGTTGCAGTTGCCTTGCATGGGGGAAGGAATTTAATTTTATACCGATTATAATTGGTTGCATACGAGAATTGAGGAATGCCTAGAGTTGGTTACCAATTATACTTGTTGCATGTTAATGCGGATAGGGGTTTTTTCCTTCTCAGGAAGAGAAAAAAATGGAATCTTCAGAGGGGGGGGCAACTGAAAACCACGCACTCAAAACCTAATTATTTTTCTGGAATGTTCCCCATGGTGCATGGGTGGTCTGAGGGTTTCTCCGTTTTATTCCTCTCATCCTCCCACACACACCATTTCGAAGACTTCAGCCTGTAGAATTGTGAAAGGATTTAGGAAGAGCTAGAAAGAGGAGAAGAGGATCCAACGAAGGGGAGAGTAGAAAATGAGATGGGAAAAGGGAGGTCCAAAAGAAAACTTCACCATCTAGCTTCCAAGATTTTAATATCTAGCACTTCTGAGGGATTCAAGAAAGGAATCTCTTCTTTTCTCTGGCGATGGAGGAATGCTAGCAGGCCAATAAGCTTGTTGACTTAGCGATTCACTTAGTGGAGATTCTACAACAAAAGAGATAATTAAAGATTTTGAATAAGTTCCAAATACTAGATCTCAGGTATGCAAATGACTTTCCAATCTACCTAATAGGTATTATGTATTGAACATGCTATATTGGGGTTTTACCTCATCAAATCGAGCCTAGCATGCATATTTTTCCCTGTATCAGAATTGTAACCTACACTTAACTGTGAATCTATTATAAATGTATAGTGAACGCCATTAAACAAGAACAGCATTATACCTTATTTCTATGAACCATTATAGGAATCAGTGCATATAAAATTTTCTTATGCGTATGTTGATATGATTTGTCAATCTCCACTTATTTGTACATCATTATCTAATCTAAGATACTCAATTTGTACATCATTATCTGATCTAAGATGCTCAATTTGTACATCATTATCTAATCTAGGATGCTCATATCAGTAAAACTTACATTGGGTGCACAACGGTATGCCATATATCAAGATCTTGCGTACTTGTAGTGTATACGCGTAAATCTTCACCCTTAACCCCATAACAGGTGGTGTATTTAGTAAGGGTAGATCATGAGTTTCCGAGAACTAAGTCACCTGTGGGAAAATCTCTATCTAATCTTAGAAACAACTTATTTTCAATGCCTGGAGATTTTGGAAAAAAAAAAAAAAAATTTGTCTCCCCTACCTTTTCTGTAGATTGTGAACTCTTTATAAGCTTTGTTCTTTATTGGATGCTTATCATACGATTTCTCCCTGTGTAATGTTATGTGTTGTGTGGTTTTGTGTTTGGTATATTGTTTATCGGTATGGTGGCGTTCGGTAATGTATGCTACAACTCCCATTTCTCTACCTAACATGTATTTGACACTGTGAAAGCGTGGGGCATTTCCCGGTTAGGAGGGATATTTACGAAAGGAATTGCATATCTTCTTTCTTTCTATTTTTTGTTTGCATGTTCTCCAGTGCGCGATATTATTGCATAGTTCTATCCATCAGATCATTCATTTAGTATCACCTGCTAAATATCTTATGTTAAGAACTCGGTCCTTTAGAATGGATATTTAGTATCCGTAAGGTCATTGCTATGACCCGACCAACATCTTAGCTATAACTTGATGTTGTTACATAGTGGTTAACTGTATAATAAGCTTGGCATAAAGACCTAAGTTAGCACCATAAGTTATGAATATCCATTAAACATATCCATTGTTAGGATATTCAACTTTACACCTACTTTTTGTCTTTACTTGAAATAATATGGTGCGGGCCTATCTTTAGGTTGGTTCATTTAGCATCACCAATAGTCTCTGCAAGAATATCGCACCTATTTTAAATAATAGATATGGTTCACATCTCTCAGAACAATTTCTCTTGCAATAATCTTGGAGACGAATTCAGATGTACTATGGCAACAGAACATACTTGAGGTTCTTAACAAATATTCGAGTATCGATTGCATGCATGATCATTAGATTGACGAAGTTGGTTTAAGCCATTCATGGCCTGACGTGATTAGGAATGAAATCAGAGTTTTGAGTCTTAATTTGATTCAAGCCCACTGGCATGAACTAAATAAGTTTTCCTTCGAATTGTCCGGTTAACTTTTCCACCTCCTTTGATATAAATCTACCTTAAATGCTGCTCTGTTGAGATTCACAGTTTACTAGTAATTCCATGCGTTATATTTGGCAACCAATGCTTGTATTGTGGATTTTAATCAACCTTTGATAAGCATCCAACTTGATTCTCTCTGTTGACCTTGTCCCACCTTTGAAGTCATATAGTGCCTCCTCTTCTTGCCAATGAAGAGCCACGGCCGAGTCAAGCGCTTTTCTTATCTTGACTTTGAAATTTGACCAATTTAACTGAGTCTTGATTTTCTCGTACTAATTAAAAAATAAAATAAGATTTCTTTATCATTGAGTGTTTGAATAGCTTCATCGCCATTGTTGAACCATCCAAGATAGGACTGTTGAAATCTGAACCTTTATCCAAGATTTCTTGATGGGTAAATAAGTCTTTCTTTCTTGTGGCTGGTTGTATTGTTGAATTGAATGTTACCTCAGGTATTGTGATGTTTGTGAACTGAGAGTAAACTTTGTTATTTTTCTAGTGGTAGAGATGATCATTTGTAGAAGTTTTTCTTGATTGGATAGTTAATGTGAGTTGTCTTTAAAAAGTAAGCTTTAAGGTTGTAATGTCAGATTGTTTCCCTGTGGTGAATTTTGTGTGTAATTTTGGAGTCTATGATGAATTTATTTATGGAGGTTATTTTTGGCTTTGAGTTTGATATTGATTTTGAGATCAAGTTTTGTTGCCACCTTGTTGGGATACCCTTGTTTTAGTGATTTATCAGTCTTCCAGAGAAAGGAAAAGAAAGTTATTGCTTTATTATTGGCCTTCACTTTTGGTTCTTTGTGAACTATTGCTCGTATGATCTATTTGATGATTGGGTTTAGCCTTGCACTTGAAAATAGTTTCGTTATGAGGATTTTGTGTAGGATGGTGTATGCCTTGCTTAATGCAATTTATCTTGTGGCTTTATATGTTGTGCATGGGGCTTACCCTGATAGTGTCTTTTGAGTTTTGTTGTTCATAAGGGGAGTGGCTTTCAATGGGGGCCAAGACTCGAAAGAGGTCCCAGGGTAACTCATTATAAGTTTATTAATCAAGTGAAAACATTAATATTTAATTAGGGGTTTTGGATATAATCACATTTTAACAAGATATTAGTGAATGCCTCACTCATGGCTCAAGTGCTTGTATAGGCTTGAGATGAGTTGAGAAGGCCTGGAATGGCAAAATCATTATCTTGTCCTTATGAAAGATAATCGATGCCGCATTGGATTGCATGTGGGGCTGGGTTTCGTAAGAGGTCACCAGGGTAACCCAAGTTGGGGGCCGGGGCCTAGGAAGATTCGCCAGGGTAACCCATGCAACATTGTGATGACACTCTTCCTTTAACAACCATGTATGCTTTGTTTCCCTCTATGTTATTTTTGGGCCTCTGGAAGCACATGTTGGCATATGTATGTTGATGATTTATTGGTTATTCCTTATGTCGGGCACATCTTGTGTTGGTTGTATCTTGTGCTGGAGATTGTCTTATTTTATTGTGGATCTTGTTGTGAAGTCTTGTATCCTTGTTTTGTATGATGGTTTAGTTGGGGTTCCTTCTTGTCATCTCTTAGCATGGGGGGTGGGCCTTCGGGTCCACGTGGTTGGGTGGAACATGCTATGCACCCCATTGGGTCCCCAATCATCGATCAAGAAGTGGAAAATTGTACCTTGCAGTGACTCCTGAGTTGTACCAGAGTGGATCTAGTATTGCAGCTTTGTACTCCTTCATTTCAAATGTATCATTCCATTTTATTGTACCTTCCCCATTCATGTTGGGAAGCGGTATTGTAATATTATAATCCTTGATTAATATATTGTCCATGTCCATGTTTTCTTATGGTTACTGGTGTATGCTTACCTTCCATGTGATGTAATGATGTTGTTGTGAAAAGTAATGCAGTCATGTAAACCCGAGGGATTTGTTATATGTAGTTCATGTTTAGTATCATTTCATGTGATCTATGATTATTATGATGTATGTTAGTACTTTTTTATAAAAAATTGGTGCCATAAATGTTAGATGTAGTAGTATCTTTTGGGGTTGCTTGGTGGGGCATTACATATGTGGTTATGAATCTTAACCATTGAAATTACGGAAATTAGCATTCCCTTGTTCTTATCCAAAATTAATAAAACATAAACTAATTTCTTAAATATCGTAATTAGAAACTCAAGAAATAAATACTGAAGAGAATTATAAAAGAGAAGAGAAGAAGAGAGATCACAAGCTTGATAATGGAGTTCACTCAATTTGAGTTGTCTCTGGGTCCACTTCTCAATGAGGAACTGCTTTATTAATGATGCCAAGCAATTACGGATTTTGTACATCACCCAAGCTTTAGTCCTGTACAAAATTTCTCATAATCTCTCTCACTATTACAATTTTGGTGTATAATAACACCTTGTAATTCTTTCTCTCAAAAATAAATCAAACCCTCCATTAGCATTCTAATTCTCTCCAAAAATTCTTTCACAATTCTCCAATAATTTTCCATCACTTGGTTGAAAAATTAAGAACCTACACCCCCTTTTTATACATAAAATATGCTATATGGGGTGTAACCTCCATATTTAATAAATAACTCCCCATAAACAAATAAAACAATAACCCTCTTAAACAAAATAACTCCCTTTTAACAAAATTCCCTCTTTTACAATTCGTTTATAACCTCCCTTTAACATAAAAATATTTAACCAATTATTTTAAGTCCCTTAAAATATCTTAATTCGTTGAAATATGAGAAAGGTGGTTAAGGGGGTTAATTTGTTGAAATATAAGTTTACGGGTTTTATTTTTCTCCCTGTTTTAATGGATAAAATCCCACTAAATCCTCCTTTCTTCTTTTAA
>VDFB02271358.1:310711909-310766200 GCA_007258455.2 Sequoia sempervirens
TGAATCTGTTGATTTGGAAACCAACATGGCCACTAAAGGAGAATAGTACAGTGGATATGTTATTAAAAAAGTCTCAACATTTTGAAATGTTACAACCCCTTTCCAACATAGTATGACAACCAGTAAATAGCTATTCCACAATAACATAAATCATGCCTCCTTTGACTTAGTATGATGGCAAAATAAATCAATGCATATCACTAAAATATGTATAGTGCCCCAAAATAAAAATTAATATAATAGAAAATGATATGGCTAAGCCAACAATGATATGGCCTCTAACAACAGTAGAGCAGCCACAAAACAATAATCTCATAGATAAATGATCTAAATAGAAATAATGATATTATGTTACCTTTGGAATTCCATAAAACCTGAATGCTCAATCTCATATTTCCTCTAATTAGAAATATATATTTAGGTTCAAGGTATCACCACACTTGGCTTATCTTCAAGCTATCACCTAGAAGAAGAAAGTGTAGAGTAAATAAATTAGTAAGGATTTATAAAAAAATTTCAACGTCTATAAGAATAATTTTTTTTACATGTGGTGACATAATCACATCCACAATAATACTTGTTAGTTCTACATGCTCTTGAGTTAGGATTTTTTTGTTGTAACATTTCTCCAACATCATTCCTTGGCAATATTGCATGCATTGTCATTATATGACTATTTTCTATCCTAAGAGGTTTGACTATTCCAAAGTAGATAACTGAAAACTCATATTAAAAGGAACCTTAGCACAATTTTTCAAATAATTATGCACCAATATATTACTAGATTTCAACCCACAAATAGTAGTTGCAACCCACAAAACCACCATGAAAAGCATTGAAGCTGCAAAACCTAATTAGTAGATTACAAATATTGGGGTTTTAGAGCTCCCTATGTAGCCTCAAATGTGCAACTTGTAATACAAAAAAGCCACTAAGATACTTGTTGATGGGTGTTTTTGCACCTCCTCAACACATGCAACACATAAGTATGCTATGAAAGGTAATTTCTGCAACTCAGTTTTAGAAATCACCCCAAGGTCTCTCGGGTGTCAGGTCATGACAATGCTTGGAATAGTTCAATTGGTTGATGTGATTTTTTGGTAATCACAAGGAGGCCTTTATGGTTTACAAAGCATGGGAAGTTGGGTCTGAAAATGGAGTTTCAAAGTGTTGGAAATGAATGAACAATGGCTGCACACTCAGGACAACAAGTTGAAACTCACTTCAATCACCAAGCTTGACATTGTTGTGGTGCTTGGAATCCTACACTAACAAAGAATTAAAATAAATAGCAAAAAGAGAAAGGGTCGAGAGAGCTATTCTAAATCTAAGCTATGAATGAACATTAACAATGGACTTGATGCTACAATAGATAGACTCCCATAAAACTAAGTTTTTCTTGACTAAGGGAGACCTACAACTATACAAAACCAGTGCAATCTTCTAAGGCCTACAGATTTTCATATTGTTCATTCACCTCATGAACATATAATTGAACTAAAGTGTAGCATATGAATTAGCTCAGACTAGATTTGTAAAGTGATTCATCATCAATAAACCACAAAAAGCATGAGTTGGAAGTGCATCCAATACTATAACAACAACCACCATTAAAGATATTCAAGAAACTAACAAACTAAAACTAACATGGAGGCTAAATCATGGATGCAAAATGAGCAAGCTCAAAGAAAACACCCAAAATGATGCAATGCTTCCTTCTATTGCTAAAAAATGTATTCTTACAACAATTCACCACCACTTATAAATTAGAAGTAAACCCCTATTTATAGTTTTCTAAAAGTGAAATGAATGGCCAAGATTTAATTACAATGAATGGCCTAGATTTGTTATAGCTTAGGGTTTTACCTACCCCCAACATTTCAAAATTTAAAATAGGCTATTTTGTCATCTTCTCTATTTTTTCTTGTAGCCTATTTTGTCTTTTAGCCACTATAGTTGTTTTTCTTTCTAGCTACCTTCCTTGCTATAGCTAAAAATAGTTAACATCTGCCCTTTTTGTGTTGATGTATTTCTAGCATTTCTTCATTCAATCAAGAAAATCTTGTTGCAAATCTGTGTTACCAAGAAGAAAATATGTTGCTTCTAATCTTAGTGAATGGCTCCAAACAACCACCATCATCATCTAGTGAAAAATAAAACAACTCCTCCCCTGTTCCTCTTTAAGGTCCCCTTCATAGTTTTTGATATTGATTTCCTCGACTTGAAGTCATATGTAATTTAGTCCTCCTTGACAAGTTGATCATCATTTGAGCACATTCACCATATATCCCCTTTGAAAACAGGTCCAATGACCCTTTCTTTGTGCCCGGTTTGATGTAGTCCCATAGGCGGGCCTTCATTGATAAGCATAGTTTACTATGAGATCATACCTACACATACACACAGATAATTAGAATTAAAGTATTGTAAGTTTTAATCATAAGATTTTACCATCCACAAAACACCCTTTAGGTTACTTCCACCTTATGGCATGGTGCTACACATCACGACATTCAAAGATTAACAAATTCATTTGTTCCAATGTCCTTTAACCAATCCTCAAATTCAAAAGCTTATTAGTAATTATCGCCACACGTGGTAATAAACTTTAAATGCCCCCCATGGTCAGACCTTGTTACCATAATCTCCTTCAAAACTCCTTCGAAACATTAAATTTCACCTCCCAAAACGTTCACGCAAATACTCGAGCCACCACCTCTCCCATTTTTTAGATTACTCTTGTGAATTATTAAAAATACTCCACCCCTGAAATTGCCAGTTTAAGATGATAAGGCGTAAGGAGGTATGGGAGAGGTGCTTGAGAATTATGTGAGAAAGGGAATGGTGTGAGAGTAAGCATCCTACAGGACAAGTGATGCGGAAGGTAGTGGTCACATTTTCATAAAGAACGACACCCAAAGTAGCAGTCATCGATAGGCAACAGACTACACCTTACGAAACTCTGCAAACACAATAGGATGGCCCTAGTCTTTTCCCAAGATCGATAATTTGATGCCTTTGTAGGATGAAATATTTGCTATGACAATACGATTGAAGGAAAAACATGAAGAAAGGATCCTACACAAGTGAATCATCAACGGTGCCTGTTAAAATAAACGCTTGATAGCAATGCCCGATTGGTTCATTGGTTGCCTGCCACCAAAGTATTCTTGTCACATTGTCTATAGAGGCTGGAAGAAATGTTGCCATGCAAGGTTCACAATGTAGGCCCACCTCTTACTCATAACTATTTGATTAAAAGGCCTACAAAGCTGCAACCTCCCTTAGATGTGGATATTGCTTTTCCATAGGTTTGATAGTAATCTTGTTATCCTTTCTAGAGGTCTTTATTCGCATAACTAGAGTTTGCCTTTCGATTTGTTGTTTCTCTCACTTCATAGATTCTATCTCAGCATCAACGATTTTTCCCAGTGCAGTTGAAGCACTCGTCCCTGACCGAGCACGCCATCTATTTCAACCTGCCTGCCCGATCACTAAAGTTTTCCATGATATTGCATATTTTAGAATTCTCCATTTCTATTCACTACATCATTGCGTCATGCACATAATGTTATTGGACACCATATGGGGACGAGCTGATAGTGTGGGAGATCCACCTGATGATGCTGTCAGGGAATGAGAGTGCAGACACAAAATGAACTAATGTCATCCATGGGAATGAGAATGTGGGGCGTCATTGTTGGATTGTCGTAAGGGGAATGACATTATGAAGGCGGCCACCCGTTTTGTGATATCTGCAAGTGAAAGTCTCGTCATGCGAAACCTCCCGCAAACATATAGGATCTGCAAACAAATGAAGATAGCTAATGTTGGAGTTATAATACTGTGCACCCACGTGATTAAAATATCATTTCTCACATTAACCAAACCATCCCAAAACCCACAACTGATCATTGCTTACTTCATATAGAACCATTGTTGGTCAACGTCTCAAATCCCGTGACAAATTCTACGTAAATGAAGCTCACAATTCGAGCCTTGAGATTATCATCCTTATCAAGCTGCATATGCCATTATAATGATCTCCTATCTACCCATGAGTAGGAGATGGTTTGAATATCTCAAGCTCCACCAATGAGAGGTAAAGTAAATAATATATATACCCAAGAATTTGCTCAATATAAGTTGCAATTTCTGAAGTCATTCCAATTCTACATCTCCCTGGGAATCTGATTTGAATAATTGCGGGAATGAAATGATGCGACGCCGCAGACCAATGCGTCCACAACAATCATCCTTGATAAATATTGCTTCTCGTAAAGGACTAAGGAGAAATCCCATCAGTGGTCACTTGTGAATGATCACTTGCATCCTTCATGTTGCTCTTGATTTCAATGTAGATGTCGATACTCAACACACAAAGGGGATAGGGCCCTGAAAGAAATACCATGAGTGAAGCCATTATCTTCAAGAAAAGATGATAAGGAAAGTATCTGCAAGAGTATTATGTACTTCCTAAGTTGGTATGTTGATTAAAGGTTACTCCCGAACGAGCTCACATATCACACCATCTGTGAACAAATTAATTTATCCCTTGCAGGAATACCCTGCAGGCACGTCGTGTAAAAATGACGTAATGAGAGCAGCGAGACAAGCGACTGCCCTGGTGATGCAAAAGCCCATAGAAGAACAATAGCAGGGATGAATAGTGATAGTGTCGTCATTAGAGGACAAGCCCGCAACCAGTTAAAATACATAGGAGTGTATCCCTTGGGATGAGTAAACGATCGGTAATTTGAAGATGGCAGTTAACAACTCCTTCGTCAATGCATTGAATGCTCGAAGTTGGACCGCACCTCATTCTTCAATATCTGCATGCTAGAATCAGCACTTCATTAGCCAGTTATAATGTTGCAATGAAGAACCCACGGGAAAACTTACACACGACCCCTCCAATGCCTAGAAGACAATCCATGTTCCCATAACCAGCACCCAATGCTCCAACCACCTGGCCCAGTAGTACGAGCTACTTTAATCTTTCTTTGGGTGCTTGATAGTCACAACTTAAAATGTTGATAAAATACCAAGTGAAAATGAACGTCAGAACATCACAACCTCTTATATTAATCTCATGACCCTTCTCTTTGTAACAATATCGATCTGTATTTTATCTTGACAAACCGGCAAGTCCTTAGAATTGTGATAGGATCTTTCTACTTGTGGGGAGCTCAATGCTGTGGTAGAAACCAACACCCTTTTCCCTTGAAATAACGATGTGGAAACATTGCCTATGAATTTCGTTTTAGAGAAGGAATTAGGGGAGACTGCCGTAATTAATGTCCAAGGAGGTGGTGGCTCCTATAGCAAAGAAGTCTGTAAGCTTGAATATATCACCCAATCCCCCACTAGCGATCAAAATGTCAATATCAACTATAGTTCCTACGACTCCTCTGCTAGATATTCAATCGTTTCATCCCTAGATGCATTCTATTTGAACAACGTGTAAGTTTAGTCTTATTTGAGACTGCCACAGGAAAAGACTTGCAGAAGCATCCCACATCCATGCCTTGCAGAGCATCAATGAAGGGATGTGCCTAGGGATGTCGTTAAAAGACAACGTGGTGCTAACAGAATCCCACCTAACTATTCCTGCAAGAGGAAGTTGCAGGGATTTGCTGCAAGTAGGCTATGGAAAAATGTCGTTATGGGAGAAGGATGAATGATGTCCACCACAAAAAGTGGAGTCACACCATCCAATTATCTCATATTTTCTTACCCAGATTCGAGAGCTTCTGAGCCGTCTCCACTTCCCATTTCATCATTATCACTTCGACTCGACTCATTCATCAGAGACCACTTCGATGTTCAGATGGGGCTATGACATATAATCCACAACATTCACTTTAATGATTCTATCGACCCTGCATCCTAAATTAATGACTATTGCCACATAAAATTATTTCATTCTAAATGGAATCCGTACCTCATTGAGAATAGGCTAAAAAAATGTTCCAAGTTTTAGATGGGTGCCATAATCTTGGCTATTCTATGAATTTGTAGAAATTCATATGGCAGAGTTCATGCGTGAAACAAACATGCGGGAAGGCCAGACACCCAGGCCATTTGTGGGTAAAAGATGTGAAAATGTTGTCTAGGAACGCCACTATGGAATAGCCGGGTGGTGTTTTTTGCCTCCGCGTGAGGAAGGCCCACAAGAGGAAGTGTGAAAGGAAGGATGTGGGGATCTCTTGTGGGTGCACCGCACAGAACAATCGGCTAAGAGGCCCATGGCACCTGAGTCAGAAATTCCCGCACTCAATTAAGGGCTCCGAAACTTATGCGAACTTAACCTAAATCTAACGGCACCCACCTTTTTCATTAATTCGACCTCGGGACACTCTATTACAACCACCCATAGAGTAATTGATACAAACTGAGTAAGTTCTCGTCATTTCAGCAGAGTATGGCTTACGCGTTATGCGAGGAAATCATGCATGGATGCCACATATGGAAGTTGTCCACGGGGCGAAAGCAGTGGGAATGCCACGTAGGAATGCCATCTCGGGATGGTCAAATGAACAACGGCCTCGACCTAGCTAAAGCCTGCAAAATGATATGTGGAACAAAGAATGCGGGTGGCGGTGATGGCAATTCTGAAAAGAAACAGCAAGGCACGGACAAAGATTCGCATGATGGCCTCCCTGAAAGTGATCCTCGCGAAACCCTAAACTCGCAATTGCATAAACGTTTTCTTTACATTAGTTTATCCACAAACTTTGCAATATCCTTAATGTTTGAACGTCGTTGGAAGCTTTGTGGGAGGCATAGGTGTGAGGCGGGAATTTGTGTAAACGCCATGAGATGACATTGTTTGGAAGAACTATGGCCTCCACGTATGTATCACCAACAAAGGGAAAACCCTAAAAGCATCGAAGACATTGTCATAGACATCATGATCATCGGACTATTCAAACTCAAAATGCGGGAGATTTAAATGTGAAAGTAAGAGGGTCCATCGCTAGGACACCATTGGCAAAGGTAGTGAGCAAAAATTTTGCTTCAGGAAGGTGCACGCTGAAGGCCATAAGGAACGGCGAAATGGGTCCCTCGACTCACTAAGGAAGACCTACGGTTGCCGGTCCGCAAGGGGTGATAGATGCCTGGTTAGGGCTCGAATAGAAAAACTAGATGCAGAGCCTGCCATGCGGGTGGAAGTGAAGAGTTAGCTGCTACTTAGCAGCAAAGCACACGTGGCAGCTCACATGAGGTGTGACCCACAGTTGCAGGTCCACAAGACCTGATGGACACGGTGGCAAAAGGATAGAGGAAACCCACAAGTCAAATTTTGCAACAAAAAAAGACTTAAACAAATTTTGGGTAGGCGAATTTGGTCAAGGGGTGTCTAATCATTCTAAGGCATATGACCAACCTAGGCTTGGGGATAGGGGTGCACAAAGTGTGTTGGGAGCAAAAACGGCCCATCGGGAGCAAGAACCACCAGGCAGGAGCAAAAGAGAGGGGGTCCCTACCTTCGACAGGGCGTGTGTGTAAATCATGCACAACAATACTCAAAAGCAACAAGCCCCTCTTCCTAATAGGGTAAACCATACAAACGTGCACAGGAAGATAGATTTCATAAAATGTCATGTCAATAGAAACACTAGATGTGAAGAAATGACTATATCAATGAACATTACAAAGCGATGAAATATTTCCAATAGCAAAAAAAGTACCAAATGATTAAATGATTTTATACCAAGATATTTTTCACTTATTTAGACCTAATTTTTATTTATTTATTTAATAGATTGAAGTGTAGTTGGCATGCATGCATGTAGAGAAAATATTAGTTCCATTCTTAATCGTGCCTAGCAGAGAAATCAATATTAATGAATTATGGTGTTAAGTCTTTAACACAACAATAGAAACTAACCCATAAAAGCACTCAAAGATAGGGAAAAATAGACATTAACCCATAAAATGCAGAGAACAATAAAAAATAGACATTAACCCATAAAATTCAAAGATGTAAAAAGCTATAAAATGACACTGTAAAAGATATATGAAGGGTAAATAAAAGGAGATCAAATAATAAATAAATATCTACATTTAGAAAGGTAGTTGCCATTGAATTTAATAAGTAATTGGTATGCATCATGATGGATTAGCAAGGGAACAAGATTGGGAGAGGCAGCAAACTGGTTCCACAATATAAATAGACCACCCCATGTTAGATGGTAATAGGAGTTCCTGCCACTTAAGCCAGCATAGGCACAATGTAAGCACACGACTGATATCTTTTGATGAGCATCACTCCCAATATTTTCTCACCCATAACTAACTTGTCTCAAAATCATAAATTCCCCATGCAAAACATTGGGATAGATATCTAATGCAAAACATCAAGCACAGGTTTATAACTGTGCAACACTACACTATCCCAAACCTTTCACATGATATCAACCGCAACGTTTCCTTGCTTGTGTTTTTTATTTTAAGTTTCATCATCTACATACCACCCCTATTCTCATAATCATTTGCTAAAATAAAAAAATTAAGAAAACTCTTCTCAGCTGTTTGGATACCCTTGCCTTTTTCATTCCATACTTGTAATTTTTTCTTTATTGTTATTTATTGTTCCACAAGAACCCTCATGTTCTATGTGGATTACAATATTTTCATTACATTTCCTTTAATATTATTTAATTTTTCCTTGGCCCCTAATGGGCCTCTCTATCTGGGCTCCTTAGGCCACATCTTTTTTACTGATTTTTGAAGTACAAATGCATCATTGCTAGATGGACCCTGTGAGTTGAATAGCTCTCCCACCTATCATAGATTCACCCTTGGGAAAAATGAATCCACAAGATTCCTCTTCAGTTACCCTCGGATCCCATAGGGAATAAGACCACAGGATTCTACCTGAAATATTTTTTCCATTAGATAAATTAAACCATTTACTTGCCATATTCCTTAAAAAATGTTAACTTGTTTTGTTCAATACAATCCATAGCCTTTTTCAAAATGGACTACTCAAGCACATCCTAGGGTTTAAAAAGGAAAGTCAGTCTAATCATAGAATGGATTTGATTTCTAGGAACTGCCAAATACATGTGTTGTTGAAGCTATGACATTTTCCCACTTGAGTATAGCAATTGCTTTGGATTATTACAAAAAAAAGGCAACAACCCCTGGATCCTCCATTCTCAGAATCTGTAGGTCGAGTAAAATAATTCTGGGAATTTTTAAACCTCTAAAACAATAGGGCTCTCCATTAGGCTTCCAGTGAATGCTATCACTCTTTCTCTAATCTATGACCAACTTCCAAGTGCAACATGCCAAAGACATCCTACACATTATCAGGATAGTCATGAATCAATGCAAAAACTCAAAACATACCTCATAAATATTTTGACTCTTGAAAACTTGAAATTCATTACAATATTTGGTTCAATTCCCCCAGACTACAAAACAAATAAAATAGCTATTAAATCTGTACAATATCCCTTAAGTCAAAAACTAGAGAAAGGATATAACTACATATGTGTACTATTACACCAATTGCACATGAAAGCAATGGCCAATGGATCTTTCCAAATTAACTTCACAAAATCAAAAACCAGTAGAAAGATATGGCTCTTCACCAAAAAGACTTTGAGAATGGATCATCAGACCTCTTGCGCATGCCACTAAGCTATCACTTGTGAATTTTCTCAACTGCATCGCATTGAAAACTTTAGAGATCACTACAGACAACATTCCAAAGTATGGTTTAACTGGATTATTTTTCCAAGACCAACTTGGATTAGGAAACTTTATAGATCTATGTAAACATAAATTTATAATACCATAATATAAAGTCAAAACTGCTGCCCAAAACTTCCTATATTTCCCTTGGGATCAATGCTACAAATTTTAAGCTTTCAACTTGGATTACTTCTATACCATAGTTTACAACTTGAACTACCCACATTACAATTTTTAACTTTTATTAAACTTATGATGATTTTGTAATTGATACTAAACTTTTTAACATGGATTACACCTGTAATGCCTTTAGAGACAATACTACACCTATGAGGCCTTCAATATTGATACCAGAGCTTCAAGGAATATTTAATTTGGAATATGATGCCTTTCAGACTGATACCACAATTTTTAACTTGGATTCCAAATATAATGTTTTCAATTCCTTTTGGATGTATACTACGGTATCCCACTTGGATTACACTTATTATTCCTATGGGAATAAGACCACAGTTTTCAATTTCAATTATGGCTATAATGACTCTGGATCGATTGGGTAAGCAACTCCATGGACCTTTAAAACACAAAAATGGACTGAGTTTCCACGTAGAGTTTACTATAGACCTTGCAAAATTATTGGGGCCCAGTGTTAATTATCTTGAGGATATTTAACTGATCCCTTAGCCCACCCATTATTGTCTGGAATGAAACATAGTAAACATTCCATATGTTGTATAATGCATATTCATATATCATATAATCATAGAAAAACCTAATGCAGGCTAAAAAAACCATGAAAAATAATGAACAAAATTTAACCTCAAAATTTTTTAAGGAGTGGAAACATATTGACAGTTATGTAATGATTTTCCCAATCCTTCAAGAAATATATGTATAATAGACTCATTTGAAGAAGAAGAAATACTATTTAATGCATGTCTATTTGGGTGAATCCAAGATGATTTAATGAAATCTAACAACTTCATCACATTTACATGATACCTTTGGACAATTTTTGTGGGATGAAATCTATTGGTGTGCTAGGGGAAATGTACCAATTTCCACCTAGGCTAACTTCGTGCATCTGTAGAGAGTGGAAAATAGGTTTGATTTATTTTCTTTTTCTTTGTGGCTTGTTCGTAAGCAAGTTATTAGCTTAAAAAGAAAAAAATTGGCTTCTAGGTACTTAAAGCACGCATTGTCCAACTCGTAAAGCGAAAGGGGTCAAAAAAGGTGTTTTTAGACCTCTGTCTACTACATCTTTATCACTTCGTTGATACCCGTTCATTAAAAAGCTATTTTTTTTTTAAAAAAAAGCCTATTTCTAATTATCAATTAACCTATTTCAACTTGTGTTTATATGTGGGCCCGCTCAATTTTACATGTGGGTCTGCTAGGAGGTGGTCACTTTAATCTCAACCTAACCATATTACCATGTTAACCACATGCCCCATATGCCTTCATCAAATCACGCGTATGAGTTTACCTAACTACAGGTTGTCGGACATCTTTAAGCCCTAAACCCTTCATCTCCCATAGATTTCTTCCCTCTTTTCATTGCTTCTTGTCTTTCTCCTGCTTCAATGCAATCTCCTCTGACCTTTGCCACTTCCGCCGACTCCCTTCTACTATAGGTAACATCCTCATGCCTCTTTGCTTGCAATATTGTTTGTTCAATAATGGGTTTTTGTTGGCGTCAATGGTGTTTGCGTGCATTTTGGTGTGTTTTACAATCATTTCTCTATATGGCATTGAGAGTTTAACTATAATCATTTTCCTTTACATGTGACTAGTAGAAATTTGATCCCTCATGAATTATTCCATCTATGGCATCGAGGGTTTGACTACTATGATTTTTTTGACATTATAGTATGAACTAATCACATAGAATTTGATTTAAACAGACCATTGTCAGATTTTTGAATGGTATAATCATGAAATTTAATTGGTATACTATCAAACGCCGGTATAATAATGAAATATAATGGTTTTTTAGTTTTTTCCCCAAATTATTGAGGGGTTTCAGGATACGGGTTAATGGGTAGATGATTTCTTTTTTCAATAATTATAATATGCATATGAAATTAAATGGGTATACAGATTTTGTCAAATTCTCTTCAAATCCCTACATTGTAATCATGAAATTTAATGGGTATACATTTTTTGTCCCAATTTATCGACTAATTTTAGGATTACAATTTGCAAACAATTATATATATATACAGTCATGTCGTGTAGGGTTTCATCATATCAAGCCATGTAGGGTTTCATCACATGAAGCTTCACAAACAATGATATGTTCTTATTAGATTGCATATATATTTTTGTAGTGAATGATATATTCTTTTCAGACAATGATATGTTCTTATCATATTGTATATATTTTTGCAAACAATGATATATTCTTTTCAGACAATGATATGTTATTATCAAATCATATATATATATATATATATAGTCATGTCGTGCAATGTTTCATCATATCAAGCCATGTAGGGTTTCATCACATGGACCTTAACATGAGCCTCTATCAATGTCTGCCATTTAATAATGCCCAAGTTTCTTGCCATATATCCCTATAACTTAGTTATCTTTAATAAACACATTGGCATTATTAGTTTAATATGCATGTCCAAAGAACGTTGAAAGGAATTTAACAGCTATCTTTGATTAGCTAGCCCCTCAAAAATCAAAATAAGCAGTTACTTTGCATTTGTTCATATCCTAGTGGAAACCCACAGATGCTAAAAATATCATCCAACTACAAAAAGGTAAAACCAGTGATGGCTCAAGCAGAGTTTTCTTTTTCAACCTAGAGATAAATTTTATTTTTTTTAAGAATAAAGCAAACCTTAATCTTCACAAGCATGACTTTAAACCAGTAAAAGTCATTTAATGCAGCTCTTTGCTTTTGCACAATTAGTTTCCTTCCACATGAACTATTCTCCCATTGCTTCTAAACCTCGGTTAAATAATAACAATGGATAGTCACTATGCAGCTACTAACATCCATGACAACCTCCATATACTTTGCTTAAAATTTTATACCTACTTTCTCCATAGCCTCAATCAACACTTTCTTTTTTGGTATCTTAGGGATGCCAATTTTGATATATATATCAGATTATATATGTATAATCTTATATATATATCTAATATAGATATATGTCTGATTATATATGTATAATGTTATATGTATAATCTAATATACATTATATATATTAGATTATATATATGTATATATAAAATTAAATATATATATATATACTACAAAATATAAACATTTGTATATCAAATTATATATATTTCCAATAAATTATATAACCTTGTTGTATTTCATTTAAACAAGTAAAAGCTAGGACTACATGAATTTGTTTGTAGATATACATACACAGCCCGAATGTAAGGGTGAACTCTTAAGCCTTTGGTGAACATGCTTGTTTATGTTTCGGATTTTCAAACTCATATTTATTCTTCAATAATAAGTTCACATATACATATTTATATATTTAATCTAGTATAGATATCTATGTATATAAGATTAAATAGATATATATCTATATAAGATTATATATATATATATAATCCATATAATCTTATATAGATATATATGTATATCAGAATATATATATTTGCAATATATGTGACCCTATATATATTAAGCAGGATGAAGGATAATACAGGTGAAAATGAGGAAGAAAACCATGGGAGATGATGAGTTTAGGGCTTAAAGATGCCCGACAACCTGCGATTAGGTAAACCCATACACGTGGTTTTTTGAAGGCATATGTGGCACATGGTTTTAACATGGTAATGTGGTCAGGTTGAGATTAAATCACCCACCTCCTAGTAGAACCACATGTAAAAATGAGCGGGCCCACATGCAAACGCAAGTTGAAATAGGTTTATTGAATATTAGAAATAGGATTTTCTTCATTCAAGGCATCATTGAAATTAGACATAAATGGCAACTACAGTATGAAATGACCGATTGTTTCATAGGAAAATTCATATTTGAAAATCAATCACCATAATTCAATGCATTCAATATGCACATTTGAATGATTTTATAAGAGGGAATTTCTAGTGTCATTTTCATTACAAATTCTCCTATGCTTGCATTGGATATCCTCTACAAAATTCAGCTCGGTACATATGATAAAACAAAGAACATATTATAATTCATATATATCACTGAATTTATGCAAGTCACCTATTGTTTCAATTAAACCAAATATAAAATTGATTTCCTAAAAGCCACAGTAGAACTCAGGCATAATGGCCACTACAAAATGAAATGACATATTGTTTCCCATGAAGATTCAATTTGGACATTCAAATGATTTTATAAGAGGGAATTTCCAGGGTCATTCCCAAAATATCCTCTACAAAATTCAAAGCAAGTACTAAGGCAACCTATGCACACTCCTCTTAAAAGGGAGCTCATTCAGGTCGGTACACCAAAAATAACTAAATTCATGTTTTTATTTATAAATATACTATTTTATATTTATGTTCTCTATTTCATTATTCAATATACTATTTTATATTTATGGACTTAGTTTTTACATTATTTTGAGGCATACAAATTATTTAGTTTTCATTCAGCTGTTCAAATTAACATTATCCATTATTTAATCATATCACAATTACATTTTTATCACTTGCATACATCATATATCAAAGATAATAACAACATTATCCTTATTAAAGCTTTCAAACTACATATAATGCTCCAATCAAAACTCTTATTGTTGTGAAAGCAATATTCTAAGGATTATTTGATGTGGGAATGTTACGAGTTCGAGTACTACTCCTATTTATTACAATCATTTTGCAGGAAAGCAAGAGCATCAAGAGGTGAACCAAGTATGTCGATTATCAACATACCAACAAAGCTATGCTTGTTAACACATTAAACTCTATAGGCACATTTTGCTCTGAATGATTTATGATATGTTTATATTTTATGTTATATTGTGTTCATAAATATTATATTCTTACAAATGCTTATTTGATTAGATGAATATATTTAACTACATTGGACTCTTAATGGAAAACATGCGGGGACTTCTCTACAATCAACAAAAGACATCAATCATTAATGATAGGTAAAGTCTGACTTTACTTTGGCAATGACCTAGTAATACTGAAAAACATGTGTTTTAATATATATGGCCAAAAAATAGATGAATTGAGTAATAGTATATAGAATAATTATGAGATTAGTTAGTATTAGATTAATTATATATATGTATGTATATACATATATATATATATATATGTACATACAATAATTATTTATGTACATATATACCTATATAGATGTGTGTGTGTGTGTATGGGTAAACCCACAAAAGTGGTTTACAATTCGAATGAGGGAGGAAAAGTTGCAAAAAGTGACCCCATGCAAAAAAAATTGGTTTTTGGGGTTCGAATGAACCCTTTGGTTTGAGCGAACCAAACAAGGGTTCAAATGAACCCTGGTTCGAGTGAACCAATTAAATGCAAGGTCCCACCATTCCTACCAAAAAACACAAATAAAATAGTTTTTGAAAGGGGGTTTGAATGAACCTTGGTTCAAGAAAACCTCTAGGGGTTCGCTTGAACCCCCCTGATTTGCCCGAACCCCCCTTTTCCCACCTTCTCACACTCTAGCACCAAAAAAGTCCAAAATTTTGCATTTCGAAGCTCAGGTTGAGGATGAAAATGGAGGAGACTTCATAGACCCAACTAGATGATGGTAGTCCTCAGAACGAGCTATCCAATGAATATAATTTTAATGTTTTGGTTTTATTATGTACTTGTTTTTTTAGTTTTATTAAACATAGGTTTTCCATCGAAAATCAAGCTCTTTGTTCTGCACATGTGGAAAAGTAGCAGATTATCAATTTTTTTTTTTGAAAAATATGAGTGCATCGGATATTGAAGTCCTTCATCCAACAAAAAATAATAATTTCGATACATGTATACAAAAAAAGTTATGCGTTATACGGTCCGCCTATGTCTGAATTGTAATTAGTTTGACTTCAAAATTTGATTAAGGAAAAAATATTCACTAAAACAATATCTAACTAATTGGAAGCACTAGATATCATAGTTACACATCTAAATTCAAAAAAATTAGAATTTTATCCTTCATGGAAAATAAGTCATTTGTTAGATGGTGAGCATCACTCCTTAAAAATATTGTTTACTGAAAAAAACTAGTTTTTGAAGGAGATGGAAAAAGAAATGCAATTTGATTCCAAAATTTTTGAAAAAAATATATTTAGAATCTACAAATAAAATTTGACAAATCACTAGTTAGCATCATCTTCAAATTTTTCATGGTTTAGCAGCTATAGGTGCCCGAAAGTGAAGATTTAGTTAGAAAAAATTATTTCAGTGTCTAGTTTGGCCAAAAATTATAAACTAGTATTGTGGGATCACCCATATATTGATCCAGGAGGATCTAGAAGAACCTAAAATTTTCATAGTCTCAAAATCTCTTAGAACTGATGTCATTGTGTAGGGCTCGCCGACACAAACCTAATGCAACTCGAACGAGCTCAAAAGGAGTTCGTATGCAAAAGTTGCGAGCAGTCAAAGTTTTGGTCAATCAGTAAATCAGAGGGCTCAGAAAAAGGGAAAAAAGTTTGAATTTGTCAAAGGTGTTCAAATGGGGTGTCATCACAAAGAGCTCGCTAAGAGCTTTTCGATGCAACTTATTTCATTGAAAACGAAGTCCATTTGCACAAGATACAAGTTGTCAAAGTTGGCAACATACGTTGACCAGTCAATGCCTTGTCATCAGTCCAATTAGCACGATGGCCAATCAACCCTCGACACTCAGCATCATCTCACCTCTCCACGTGGCAAGCCATTATTGGAAAAAAGTGGCATAAATATGGATTAAACTATATTGTTAAAAAAAAAAACATGTATGGTTTAAAAATTAAAAGAAGAAAGGAGGATTTAGTGGGATTTTATCCATTAAAACAGGGAGAAAAATAAAACCCGTAAACTTATATTTCAACAAATTAACCCCCTTAACCACCTTTCTCATATTTCAACGAATTAAGATATTTTAAGGGACTTAAAATAATTGGTTAAATATTTTTATGTTAAAGGGAGGTTATAAACGAATTGTAAAAGAGGGAATTTTGTTAAAAGGGAGTTATTTTGTTTAAGAGGGTTATTGTTTTATTTGTTTATGGGGAGTTATTTATTAAATATGGAGGTTACACCCCATATAGCATATTTTATGTATAAAAAGGGGGTGTAGGTTCTTAATTTTTCAACCAAGTGATGGAAAATTATTGGAGAATTGTGAAAGAATTTTTGGAGAGAATTAGAATGCTAATGGAGGGTTTGATTTATTTTTGAGAGAAAGAATTACAAGGTGTTATTATACACCAAAATTGTAATAGTGAGAGAGATTATGAGAAATTTTGTACAGGACTAAAGCTTGGGTGATGTACAAAAGCCGTAATTGCTTGGCATCATTAATAAAGCAGTTCCTCATTGAGAAGTGGACCCAGAGACAACTCAAATTGAGTGAACTCCATTATCAAGCTTGTGATCTCTCTTCTTCTCTTCTCTTTTATAATTCTCTTCAGTATTTATTTCTTGAGTTTCTAATTACGATATTTAAGAAATTAGTTTATGTTTTATTAATTTTGGATAAGAACAAGGGAATGCTAATTTCCGTAATTTCAATGGTTAAGATTCATAACCACATATGTAATGCCCCACCAAGCAACCCCAAAAGATACTACTACATCTAACATTTATGGCACCAATTTTTTATAAAAAAGTACTAACATACATCATAATAATCATAGATCACATGAAATGATACTAAACATGAACTACATATAACAAATCCCTCGGGTTTACATGACTGCATTACTTTTCACAACAACATCATTACATCACATGGAAGGTAAGTATACACCAGTAACCATAAGAAAACATGGACATGGACAATATATTAATCAAGGATTACAATATTACAATACCGCTTCCCAACATGAATGGGGAAGGTACAATAAAATGGAATGATACATTTGAAATGAAGGAGTACAAAGCTGCAATACTAGATCCACTCTGGTACAACTCAGGAGTCACTGCAAGGTACAATTTTGCACTTCTTGATCGATGATTGGGGACCCAATGGGGTGCATAGCATGTTCCACCCAACCATGTGGACCCGAAGGCCCACCCCCCATGCTAAGAGATGACAAGAAGGAACCCCAACTAAACCATCATACAAAACAAGGATACAAGACTTCACAACAAGATCCACAATAAAATAAGACAATCTCCAGCACAAGATACAACCAACACAAGATGTGCCCGACATAAGGAATAACCAATAAATCATCAACATACATATGCCAACATGTGCTTCCAGAGGCCCAAAAATAACATAGAGGGAAACAAAGCATACATGGTTGTTAAAGGAAGAGTGTCATCACAATGTTGCATGGGTTACCCTGGCGAATCTTCCTAGGCCCCGGCCCCCAACTTGGGTTACCCTGGTGACCTCTTACGAAACCCAGCCCCACATGCAATCCAATGCGGCATCGATTATCTTTCATAAGGACAAGATAATGATTTTGCCATTCCAGGCCTTCTCAACTCATCTCAAGCCTATACAAGCACTTGAGCCATGAGTGAGGCATTCACTAATATCTTGTTAAAATGTGATTATATCCAAAACCCCTAATTAAATATTAATGTTTTCACTTGATTAATAAACTTATAATGAGTTACCCTGGGACCTCTTTCGAGTCTTGGCCCCCATTGAAAGCCACTCCCCTTATGAACAACAAAACTCAAAAGACACTATCAGGGTAAGCCCCATGCACAACATATAAAGCCACAAGATAAATTGCATTAAGCAAGGCATACACCATCCTACACAAAATCCTCATAACGAAACTATTTTCAAGTGCAAGGCTAAACCCAATCATCAAATAGATCATACGAGCAATAGTTCACAAAGAACCAAAAGTGAAGGCCAATAATAAAGCAACAACTTTCTTTTCCTTTCTCTGGAAGACTGATAAATCACTAAAACAAGGGTATCCCAACAAGGTGGCAACAAAACTTGATCTCAAAATCAATATCAAACTCAAAGCCAAAAATAACCTCCATAAATAAATTCATCATAGACTCCAAAATTACACACAAAATTCACCACAGGGAAACAATCTGACATTACAACCTTAAAGCTTACTTTTTAAAGACAACTCACATTAACTATCCAATCAAGAAAAACTTCTACAAATGATCATCTCTACCACTAGAAAAATAACAAAGTTTACTCTCAGTTCACAAACATCACAATACCTGAGGTAACATTCAATTCAACAATACAACCAGCCACAAGAAAGAAAGACTTATTTACCCATCAAGAAATCTTGGATAAAGGTTCAGATTTCAACAGTCCTATCTTGGATGGTTCAACAATGGCGATGAAGCTATTCAAACACTCAATGATAAAGAAATCTTATTTTATTTTTTAATTAGTACGAGAAAATCAAGACTCAGTTAAATTGGTCAAATTTCAAAGTCAAGATAAGAAAAGCGCTTGACTCGGCCGTGGCTCTTCATTGGCAAGAAGAGGAGGCACTATATGACTTCAAAGGTGGGACAAGGTCAACAGAGAGAATCAAGTTGGATGCTTATCAAAGGTTGATTAAAATCCACAATACAAGCATCGGTTGCCAAATATAACGCATGGAATTACTAGTAAACTGTGAATCTCAACAGAGCAGCATTTAAGGTAGATTTATATCAAAGGAGTTGGAAAAGTTAACCGGACAATTCGAAGGAAAACTTATTTAGTTCATGCTAGTGGGCTTGAATCAAATTAAGACTCAAAACTCTGATTTCATTCCTAATCATGTCAGGCCATGAATGGCTTAAACCAACTTCGTCAATCTAATGATCATGCATGCAATCGATACTCGAATATTTGTTAAGAACCTCAAGTATGTTCTGTTGCCATAGTACATCTAAATTCGTCTCCAAGATTATTGCAAGAGAAATTGTTCTGAGAGATGTGAACCATATCTATTATTTAAAATAGGTGCGATATTCTTGCGGAGACTATTGGTGATGCTAAATGAACCAACCTAAAGATAGGCCCGCACCATATTATTTCAAGTAAAGACAAAAAGTAGGTGTAAAGTTGAATATCCTAACAATGGATATGTTTAATGGATATTCATAACTTATGGTGCTAACTTAGGTCTTTATGCCAAGCTTATTATACAGTTAACCACTATGTAACAACATCAAGTTATAGCTAAGATGTTGGTCGGGTCATAGCAATGACCTTACGGATACTAAATATCTGTTCTAAAGGACCGAGTTCTTAACATAAGATATTTAGCAGGTGATACTAAATGAATGATTTGATGGATAGAACTATGCAATAATATCGCGCACTGGAGAACATGCAAACAAAAAATAGAAAGAAAGAAGATATGCAATTCCTTTCGTAAATATCCCTCCTAACCGGGAAATGCCCCACGCTTTCACAGTGTCAAATACATGTTAGGCAGAGAAATGGGAGTTGTAGCATACATTACCGAACGCCACCATACCGATAAACAATATACCAAACACAAAACCACACAACACATAACATTACACAGGGAGAAATCGTATGATAAGCATCCAATAAAGAACAAAGCTTATAAAGAGTTCACAATCTACAGAAAAGGTAGGGGAGACAAATTTTTTTTTTTTTTTTCCAAAATCTCCAGGCATTGAAAATAAGTTGTTTCTAAGATTAGATAGAGATTTTCCCACAGGTGACTTAGTTCTCGGAAACTCATGATCTACCCTTACTAAATACACCACCTGTTATGGGGTTAAGGGTGAAGATTTACGCGTATACACTACAAGTACGCAAGATCTTGATATATGGCATACCGTTGTGCACCCAATGTAAGTTTTACTGATATGAGCATCCTAGATTAGATAATGATGTACAAATTGAGCATCTTAGATCAGATAATGATGTACAAATTGAGTATCTTAGATTAGATAATGATGTACAAATAAGTGGAGATTGACAAATCATATCAACATACGCATAAGAAAATTTTATATGCACTGATTCCTATAATGGTTCATAGAAATAAGGTATAATGCTGTTCTTGTTTAATGGCGTTCACTATACATTTATAATAGATTCACAGTTAAGTGTAGGTTACAATTCTGATACAGGGAAAAATATGCATGCTAGGCTCGATTTGATGAGGTAAAACCCCAATATAGCATGTTCAATACATAATACCTATTAGGTAGATTGGAAAGTCATTTGCATACCTGAGATCTAGTATTTGGAACTTATTCAAAATCTTTAATTATCTCTTTTGTTGTAGAATCTCCACTAAGTGAATCGCTAAGTCAACAAGCTTATTGGCCTGCTAGCATTCCTCCATCGCCAGAGAAAAGAAGAGATTCCTTTCTTGAATCCCTCAGAAGTGCTAGATATTAAAATCTTGGAAGCTAGATGGTGAAGTTTTCTTTTGGACCTCCCTTTTCCCATCTCATTTTCTACTCTCCCCTTCGTTGGATCCTCTTCTCCTCTTTCTAGCTCTTCCTGAATCCTTTCACAATTCTACAGGCTGAAGTCTTCGAAATGGTGTGTGTGGGAGGATGAGAGGAATAAAACGGAGAAACCCTCAGACCACCCATGCACCATGGGGAACATTCCAGAAAAATAATTAGGTTTTGAGTGCGTGGTTTTCAGTTGCCCCCCCCTCTGAAGATTCCATTTTTTTCTCTTCCTGAGAAGGAAAAAACCCCTATCCGCATTAACATGCAACAAGTATAATTGGTAACCAACTCCAGGCATTCCTCAATTCTTGTATGCAACCAATTATAATCGGTATAAAATTAAATTCCTTCCCCCATGCAAGGCAACTGCAACAAAAATTAAGGAGAAGACTCTCACTCAAATTCGACATGCTATAACTCTTTTTTTTTATTTTTTAGATCTTATTTTAAACTGCCAAAATCCAAGACAACTAGTCCTAAAATAGACTCCACTGCTTTTGTTCCCTCCATTTCCGAGAATCTTCTCCATTTTTTTTATTTTCATTGATTTAACTACTATTTTAGTTTTGACTCAAACTCAACTTGCACTCCGTATGTTTTAATTTATAATTCTTAATTCATTTTTAAAATAATTCTCACATACTTGATCTACTAATTTAATTTCTCCTATTGAATTATCATATCATTTATGATTTTATTCTTTAATTTAATTATACCTTTATTTCATATAAGAGCTTATCACGAAGCCTTTTAAATCCACTGATTCCCAGTTAACAAAGCAATCAACAAGGGCACTAATCAATCACATTATTCATAGCATACTATCAAACAATTATCTCTAAAGGAGAGACCAAATCACATACGGCTTCATGGTCAAGACAAAGTGCAGAGGGGGTATTACAACATAATTCTGTTGGATTGGGGTAAAATCTGTGGTTGGGAGTAAAGTGCAATTATTTGTAGCTCTTTAATTATAGATCAAGTTAGTATCAGAGTAGTTTAATAGGAAAATTGCAAGTGGTGAATGTTAACCAGGTTGAAATTGAGGCAAGGAGAAGGTACACTTACCGAGTTCAATCTAGAGATCAAAAAATGAAGGATTTTTCCACAATCAAAGATGGCAGCTGAACAAATTTCTATAGAGCTTGATGAGAAAGATTTCCAGAAAGCTTTTCTTGAGATGAAGTCAATGGTGGAAGTTTTTTTCAAGGAGAGGCAAGAACGAAAGAAGAGAAAGGAAGACAAGGATAGAAAGAAGAGGGAAGTTGAATCCTTTTCAAAAGATGATAAAGGTAAAGGAGTAGGAGGTGGTAGTGACCCTCCTGAACCTCCATGCCCATCTTCTTCTTCATCCTCTTCTTCTTCTTCGTCTAACTCTTCTAAGAAGAAACAACCTGTGCAAGCTAGTACACCTTTTTAAAAACTGGATGTTAAATTTGAGTTGTCTATGTATAACAGTGAATTGGATGCAGAAAAATTGGATAACTAGCTTAAGTATATCGAAGTGTATTGTAGGGTTCAACAAATCTTGGATGATTCTTTCAAAATCCATCTAGCTACTCTTAGAATGGGAGGCACTACATTGGTTTGGTGGGAGAGTAAGATTCAAGATGATCTTTCTACGCACAGTAAAATCATTTCATCTTGGTATGAATTTACTTCTACTCTAAAGATACAGTTTTATCCTTTGGGTTATATGCAACAAGCTGTTATGGATTGGAAAAATCTGAGCTAGGGTAAAGGACAAACGGTGCAAGAGTATACATAGTTGTTTAGGAAGAAAGCACTTACTCTTGGAATTCCTCTTTATACACAAGAAAATTTATTAAAGTATATAGGTGGTTTTCATTCACATTTAAAACATACAATCTTGATGTTTAATCCATCTAACTTTGATGAAGTGTGTGTACAACATCAGTTCAAAGAAGGAATTTGTTCCTCCAAGTGAAGGCAATAAGAAGGGTAAGGAAAGGAAAACAACTAATGTGAAGAAAGAGGAAAGTGAAAAGCCTACTTGTTCACATTTTCAGAAGAAAGGGCATGAAGATGCAAAGTGTTGGAAATTGTATCCAGAATTGAAACCAAAGTGGTTTGAAGAGTCTAAAGGAAAGAAAAAGGCCGCAGCTGTCGTTCAGGATCTTGGATCGGATTCTGATGACGAAACAAAGATAACAATTGTGGGTTTGAAAGGTAAAGATTTTGTTGGTAATGATTCTGCCACTGATATTTCATGTGCTTCTACTTCTAAAATTCATGTTGTTCTTGAAGATAGCAAAAGATGTGAATTGTTTCATATAAGGGTGATATCTAAGAAAACTAAAATCGATACACTAATTGATAGTGGGTCCCAAGTTAATCTAATTTCAAAATAAGTTGTTAAATAGTTGGGATTAAAAACAAAGCCACATAACAAACCTTATCCATAAGGTTGGGTGTGCAATGATAACAAATTGCGAGTAACTAAGCAATGCAATTTAAGATTTGCAATAACATCTAAGTTTATAGATGAGGTTGAATTTGATGTGGTTCCATTTGATATATGTGGGACTATGTTGGGTAGCCCATACTTATATGATAGGAAAGCAATCTTCTAAAAAGAACACAATCAGTATCACTTGTTTAAGGAAGGAATTGAATACATTATGCATTCTCATCCAATTAAGACTAATAAATCTTTTGTGACAATGGGACAATTGAAAAGGGTAGTTAATGCAACCAATAATTTGGCACTTATGTCTATTCCACAAGAAGTCTCATTGCATAAAAATATATCTGATTCTAAGGTTGTTCCAGTTATGAAAGACAAGTATGATGTTGGTACATTCTTTTTCTCATCTGCAAATTCAATTTTGTTATTCAACCTTCTACTTTTCAGCAGTGTATGGTTGGTATCAACAACATTGAATGTGGATGTGTATATGGCTAATGTACTTAATAATATCAGTGCAGTTTTGATTGTTGTTATGATGAGTCATATGTACAGGTTCCAGAAAGGAAGGACAAATGATACTGGGCAAGTGGGGAAACATTTCCCTTGCTCAATTTATACATAAATAGACCTTTTGGAGGTCCAAAAGCTTCTCAATGGGGAGGAATGATCCAGGAGGATCTAGAAGAACCTAAAATTTTCATAGTCTCAAAATCTCTCAGAACTGGTGTCATTGTGTAGGGCCCATTGACACAAACTTGATGCAACTTGAACAGGCTCAAAAGGAGTCCATATGCAAAATTTGCGAGCACTCAAAGTTTTGGTCAATCGGTAAATCAGAGGGCTCAAAAAAAGGGAAAAAAATTGATGTCATTAGAGGTGTTCAAATGGGGTGTTATCATGAAGAGCTCGCTGAGAGCTTTCCGATGCAACTCGTTTCATCAAAAACAGAGTCTATTTGCACAAGATACAAGCGATCAAATTTGGAAACATATGTTGACCAGTCAACACCTTGTCATCAGTCCAGTCAACATAATGGCCAATCAGCCCTTGACACTCAACGTAATCTCACCTCTCCACATGCTAGGACATTATTGGAAAAAGGTGGCTTAAATATGGATTAAACCATATTGTTAAAAAAAAAAACACGTATGGTTTAAAAATTAAAAGAAGGAGGATTTAGTGGGATTTTATCCCTTAAAACAAGGAGAAAATAAAACCCCTAAACTTATATTTCAAAAAATTAACCCCTTTAACCACCTTTCTCATATTTCAACAAATTAAGATATTTTAAGGGGCTTAAAATAATTGGTTAAAGATTTTTATGTTAAAGGGAGGTTATAAACAAATTGTAAAAGAGGGAATTTTGTTAAAAGGGAGTTATTTTGTTTAAGAAGGTTATTGTTTTATTTGTTTATGGGGAGTTATTTATTAAATATGGAGGTTACACCCCATATAGCATATTTTATGTATAAAAAGGGGGTGTAGGTTCTTAATTTTTCAACCAAGTGATGGAAAATTATTGGAGAATTGTGAAAGAATTTTTGGAGAGAATTAGAATGCTAATGGAGGGTTTGATTTATTTTTGAGAGGAAGAATTACAAGGTGTTATTATACACCAAAATTGTAATAGTGAGAGATATTGTGAGAAATTCTATACAGGACTAAAGCTTGGGTGATGTACATAAGGCGTAATTGCTTGGCATCATTAATAAAGTGGTTCCTCATTGAGAAGCAGACCCAGAGACGTAGCTCAAATTGAGTGAACTTCGTTATCAAGCTCATGATCTCTCTTCTTCTCTTCTCTTTTATAATTCTCTTCAGTATTTATTTCTTGAGTTTCTAATTACAATATTTAAGAAATTAGTTTATGTTTTATTAATTTTGGATAAGAACAAGTGAATGCTGATTTCCATAATTTCAATGGTTAAGATTCATAACCACGTAATTCTGTTGGATTGGGGTAAAATCTGTGGTTGGGAGTAAAGTGCAAATTATTTGTAGCTCTTTAATTACAGATCATATATATATATATAATCTGTAGTTTTGTTAAATTTTGATAGTGATAATTAATTAATAAGAATATATCATTGTATGCAAATATAATGATTACAATTTGTAGACAATGATATCACATTTTTATATATATATACATACAATATATATACATACAATATGATAAGATATCATTGTATGCATTTTCTGCAAATATATATATACAATATGATAAAAACATATCATTGTTTGCAAATACAATGATTACTATTTGCGGACAATGATATATTCTTATCACATTTTATGTATATATATATACATACAATCTAATAAGAATATATCATTGTATGCAAATATATATATATATATATATATATATATATATATATATATATATATACAATCTGATAAGAACATATCATTGTATGCAAATACAATGATTACAATTTGTAGACAATGATATATTCTTATCAGATTGTGTGTGTGTGTGTGTATATATATATACACACACATATAATCTGATAAGAATATATCATTGTTTGCAAATATATATACAATATGATAAGAACATGCCATTATCTGCAAATACAATTATTAATATTTACAGACAATATATATTCTTATCGGACTATATATATATATATACAATATATATATATATATATTGTATATTGATATATCATATATATATACAATATATATATATATACAATATATATATATATACAATATATATATATACAATATATATATATATACAATATATATATATATATACAATATATATATATACAATCAGATAAGAATATATATATTTACAGACAGTGATATATTCTTATCTGATTGTATATATATATATACAATTTGATAAGAACATATCATTGTATGCAAATAAAATGATTACAATTTACAGAAAATGATATATTCTTATCAAATTGTATATATATATATACAATCTGATAAGAATAAATCGTTGTTTGCAAATATATATACACAATCTGATAAGAATATATCATTGTCTGCAAATACAATTATTACTATTTACAGACAATGATATATTCTTATCAGATTGTATGTATATATATACATACAATCTGATAATAAAATATCATTGTCTGCAAGTTGTGTTTGCAATCAAAGTTTTTTAATTTTTTTATTGAAAAACACTGAAACATAGTGTAATTAGTGATACCACAAAAAATACAAGGTTGAAACCCAAACCCTCATCAAACATATAAGAGTTACAAATTTGAGGTTCTAATAAATAACAATAGCAGCATTAGGAAATTTTATTTAATCATATCATAGTTATATTTTTAATCAAATTGCAATCATTGATTGGCTAGTGCCACAGAAAAAATGTGGCTAAAACATACTTGAAACATATCAAAATATTACTGAAAGCTTCTATTCAACTTCTCACCTTAAACATATGTGAGGTTCCAAACATAATAATAGTAGCATTATCATATCTTATAATCATATCATAGTTATAACTTTAAGTAGATAAATAGATCTGCTATGCAAAACATATCACCAAAATATACTACTACATTGATCAAAAAATAAAATTCAATACAAACATTATTGGTTCTCCATATTGCTAGGAAAAGGAGGTGGAGTGAGATATCTTCCAATAGCTGAGTCTAGTCCAACTATAAGAGGTGATACTTGGTTAATAGAGGTTTGAAGGCATGTTGCTATTTGAGCAAGCAATGCTTGGCTTGCATCTGCAGTTAGTCCCATTTGTTGTGAGCCACTCCCAACTTGCATATTGTTGATAGATGTAAAGGTTAGTGACAATATGTTCATCATATCAAGTAGGATAGGGTGTTGGGGGGGTATAGGATTCCCCACTGTAGACTTACGTTTTATCCTCTATGCTTGTTTAGCTTTCTCTTCAACTGCCTATTTTAGATGTTCAACCTTTGCCTGCCCCTATCTAATTGCTTTCTCCTACATTCTAATCATCTTCTCCTCATCTTCTAACACTTTCCTTGCTTCTCAGCCCTCATTGCTTCCTTTTCAATTGCTTCCACTTCATGTTCTTCCTTTCTCTACAACATCTAGTCCTTTTTACATTGCTAAAAATCCTCTTGCCTTTTCTTTTGTGCCTCTTGTTTGTTGTACATTTCAATGAAGGAATTGGATGTTAGTACTTGGTACTACCTACTAAGGTGAAGCACTCCCGAACAACCTACCCATGATGTTCCTTGCACCCTCTGCACTGGAAGTCTCAAGAATCTGTTGTTTGGTCTTGTTCTTTGTTGTCCATAATGTGGGGTGCATGGCACAAACTCAGCTTCTTCCTCACTAATTGCATTGTCATATTCACTTTGAGCATCACTATGCTCTTCCCAATTCCTTGTAGTAGTGAAGTAATGGATTACTTCAGCTGGATCAACGTGTGGTGGGGATGGCATAGAAAGGCTGACTTCTTCCTCAATCAGATTTAATTGCACTCCAAGGCTTATGGCTGCTTCATGTATCCATTCTGGTTGGTTTACTTGAGTTGGAAAACTTAGGGCTACTGATGTAGTCACTGTTTCTTTGTTGCAGGGTGTAATAACTAGTTGGACTTCTGATTGGAAATCTACAAAAACTAATTGGATTTCTAGTTGAATGTGTGTTGTAGTTTCAACACCCTCATTGCATTCTACCACAACATCACTTTCCACATCCCTTGCATTGTATTCCCACAAAAAACCATCTATTTGATCCTCATTGTAACCAAGTAGACGAAAGCATGCCTCTCCTGCCATAACATCCTCTTCATCTTCCATTGTGTCTGCATCGTCTTGTGTTATAGGAGTTGCTATATCCTCTTCAATAACATAGCCCTTACTTGGCCCCATGTCCCTATCAAGGGATGACTGATTAAGTGGCCAAATTCATGTTCTACAAAACCCACTAACAATGTTGCTTGGTTTCAATGCTTTTTTGAAAGCTTGGCTTGCAAGAGTTTCCAACTCTTCATGTTCTATATCAATATGTTGGTTATTTTCTTGCCATATGGTTCTTTTCTCTCTAAAATATTCCTTGAATGGAGCAAAAATGTTGACATCCAATGGCTACAACTTGTGATTGGTATGGGCAGGCAACGTTAGTAGGCCTATTCCCTAATTTTCTTGCTTCATTTATGGTCTTGAAAGCCACATGTCTGCCATGACTGTAAAAATTGAGAAGGTCCCTGTTTGTTGGTGAAACCCCACTGGGGATATTACCTACAAAATGGTCTAACAATTTGAAAACTAGTTCCTTTGTCATCCAAGCATGTTCTTGGACTGTCATCAATGCGCCTATCTCATAATTTATGATATAGTTTTACATGTGCCTCTTTGATTTAAATAGGTAGGACCCAAGAATACTTAGCCCAGATGCACTTACACAAGCCAGTACTGTGATCCACTCTCTACTTTTTGATACCAAATGTGGTACACATTTGGTACCCAATTTGGTAATAACTCTCATGCAACAGTTCCTACCAGCCTGAATATCAGTCTCATCAGAGTTCCAAATTCGGCTTGCTCCATGGTGTTTAAGGTTGATCATATTATTGAGGTTTTCATAGAATGCTTCCATGACATAAGGACAAACCATAATCGCTCTATCACTATCCACTCCTTCAGTTGTTTTGATTTTCAAATCTAGGTGCCTTCTTCAAAATCCTTCCCACCATGGCCTCTCGGGGACCCCATTTGTGAATGGATTGAGATGACTTATAGTTATTTGGGAAACTGTGGCTTGTAGCTGATTTGCTTGCAATCTGTGGCCCATTTTTTCCATTTCCTTGCACCATTGGAAAACTTTAGTCTCATTTTCCTCAGATAAAATGGTACGTGGACCCCTCCTCTTGGTGGTGATAACTCCTAACAGACTTTGTTTCCATGAAGTACACCCCATGAGTGACTCTAATGGTGCATGGTCCTCTTCCTACAACCCTTTTTGGTATTCTAGTAGGTGTCATGATTTTCCACTTAACCTACACGAATAGTAAAAATAGCATAACTTGTTAGTGCAACATAAATATGAGCCTAAAAATCCAAAAAATAAACAAGCATGATCACAGAAGGTTTTAGGACTATACCTTTACATTCAGGCTGTGTATGTATATCTACAAAAAAATTCATGTAATTAATCCTGGGTCTAACTTGTTTAAATCAAATAGTTCATGGTCTGTGCTTAAAAATCTATATATGTGTACGTATATATGTGCATGTACATAAACAACTATATATGTATGTATGCATATGTGTATTGTGTATTTAAGACTATACATATGTACATGTATATATGTGTTTTTGTTTGTATATATATACAAACACATATATATAGCTTTCATTCATAATCTATGTAAATTCTAAAATAAAACTGAAAATACCTTAAAGAAAATCGTTACAGTGAAACCCTTGATGCCCTATAGAGAAATGATTGTAAAAAATAGAAAAATGTAGAATGATCCTCGATGCCAACTGAAACCCATTGTTGAACATACAAAATTCTAGGGGAAAGGTAAACATATTAATAGGATATGCATCTAATTTTGCCAGGATGAAGAAACAGAGGAGCTATTTTAGCCTACAGAGAATGTAGTGAAGTTTTATAAAATTCATGGAATTTTCCATGACTTCAAAATTCATGGCATTTTCTAGGAAATCACAAGTCATCGTATTTTACATGGATTTTATAACACTTCTGATTGCACGCACTACATGGCAAGAGTCTTTTGATGCGTCTACATCAGCACGGGTCACTGAATTTTTTTTACATCTACTACATGCCATTGACTTGGATAGTAGCCTAATGCAAGGACAGTCATAGAGCAAGGTGAAAGTATTTGATGGTACATGCAAGTGTTAGTGTTATATTAATTGGAAATATATAATTTTTTTTTTATTCAAGGGGTAAACGCTTTTGACCGGAGCTATGAACCGGATACAACCATTCAACAATACCACCCCAACCCAATGGGGTTTGAACCTTGGTGGCAAGAACAACAATGCCACCTATAAACCATCACACCATGCCAATACCGGCTGGAAATATATAATTTGATAAACATATATTTCTACATTTTGTTTATATATTTAATCTTATATATATATTTATAATTTGAAAAAATCCTATACCCCCAACACCTTATCTTGCTTGATGTGATGAAACCCTACACGACATGAATGTATATATATTAAATTGATAATTCCAATGTGTTTATTAAAGATAATTGAGTTATAGGGATATATGGAAAGAAACTTGGGAATTATTAAATGGAAGACATTAATAGAGGCTCATGTTAAGGTCCATGTGATGAAATATATATGATCTGATAAGAATATATCATTGTCTACAAATACAATGATTACAAATTGTAGACAATGATATATTCTTATCAAATTGTATATATATATATATAGTCAAGTCGTGTATATATATAATCTGAAAATAATATATCATTATCTGTAAAGCTTCATGTGATGAAACCCTACACAACATGAATGCATATATATTTGTCTGCAAATTGTAATCCAAAAATCACTCAATAAATTGGGACAAAAACTGTATACCCATTAAATTTCATGATTATTAATGAGGGATTCAGAATATAACTGTGATATGATTAAAAAATGGGTAATGTTGTTATTATATTTGATGTATGCTTTACTAAGGATAATTCTGTTGTTATTATCTTTGATTTATGATGAATGCAGGTGATAAAAATGTACCTATGATATGATTAAATAATGGTTAATGCTAAGTTGAATAGCTGATTGAAAACATAATAATTTGTATGCCTAAAAATAATGTAAACATTGAGACATAAATATAAAACAGTATATTGAATAATGAAACAGACAATATAAATGTAAAACAGTATACCTAAAAATAATGTAAACACTGAGTACATAAATATAAAAGAGTATATTGAATAATGAAATAGACAACATAAATATAAATCCAGTATACTGATAAATAAAAACATGAATTTAGTTATTTTGGGTGTACCGACCTAAATAAACTCCCTTTTAAGAGGAATGTGTAGATTTTTCCTTAGTAAGCTTTGAATTTTGCAGAGGATATTCAATGAAAGCAGGGGAGAATTCGTAATGAAAATGACCCTGGAAATTCCCTCTTATAAAATCATTCGAATGTGTAAATTGAATGCATTGAATTGTGGTGGTTGATTTTCAAATTTGAAATTTTGTGGGAAAAAATCTATCATTTCATTTTGTAGTGGCCATTTGTGCCTGAGTTCTTCCATGGATTTTAGGAAAACAATTTTATATTTGGTTTAATTGACAAAATAGGTGGCTTGCATAAATTTAGTCATATATATGAACTATATAATATGTTTTTTGGTTTATTAGGGAGTCTTACACTGTTAACTGTGTGTGTAGGTACTGGAAGTTGATGGAGTTAATGCATGAAGATGTGATAGGAAGTGTGGGTGAATGTGCAATTGATAGCTCATAAAGTTGATCAATGTTTTATATGATGTCATAATGTGAACCATTAACTATTCATAATGTTTTATATTATGTGACATTGTGCACCATTAATTGTTCGTATATACATGTAAATACAATGTAGTTGAAGCTTTGAGCCCCTTGCATAGAGTGGTAATTGTAAACTATAATGTACTTTAATTAATGCAAAAATGACTTTATTTTGTGCAACTTGTCTTGTGTTCAAAACATATATGTACCAATAGATGTTTAAATTTGTTTTATCTTTTTGTTAGCTACACAATTAGTAGTGAACATATATTGGTGTAATTTGTAAATTGTTATTGGCATAATTAAAAAAATGTAATGACTAAAGTATAAACGGTTATTGAGGGTCAAGTAAGCATGGAGTAAACAACAATTGGATCATGGGCAGCAATTGGCACATTTCCCCTAATCTATTTTATTACAAAAAAGAGAAATAGCATACAAAATATACCCTAAATATAATGAATACAAAAAAACTTTACAATACATACATTTACTCCACCATCTTTACCCCAACATTGGTAAATAACAAGACCCTGTGGCGTTGTTTCAGTGGGCACTGCCACCTTCATTCTGAAACCCTGCTTGGAATCAACAGTGTTGTTAATAGAGGGTTGATGATGATGATGATGATGATGATGATGAGGTTGTTGTTTCTATTGGTTTTCATTGTTATCTTCCTTAAACAATCCCAGATGGCCTGAAACTTTCTTAATAAATCCAACCATTGTACAATTATTTTGGTTCCTTGGTCTAACCAAAATTTTTAGCACCCAAAATGTCAAATCTATGAATTTTTGTAGCAATGTTGTATACCAAGGCCTGTGAAAATCTCAGATGTATATTCTATGTATATCCTCTTCCTTGACAGTTTCTCCTCAGACATTCCACCCTTTATTATCCATAACCCACTCCCCTAGATAAAATAAAGAGCACACACAAACACCCAACAATGCCAACAAAAAATAACACCTGGACTTGTTAAAAAAAAAATACTGAAAAGATTTAAATTTTAGAAATATTCCTATCATAGTAATGAGATCCAACCCACATCTACAAGTACAATATCAAATAGCAAGAATTTGATAGACTGAATGCAAATTAAAAGGTCTGAAAAACTAAAAAAAAGGGCTAAAAAAGGTTACAATTAATGAGATTTCCCTTTCTATCCCCCATAAGAAGAGAAGGATTTAACCTTTGTTTTCTACAGATACAGAGCAATTAAGCAATTGGGTTTCTTGATTTTCAACCTCTTCGTGTACCAATTAGGAAAATTCGCCCCTAAATCAATAATGTCAAACAAAATGATAGACATAAACCCTCTCATCAGTCATGGATTTCAACCTCATCAAACATTATGAACAAATGAATAAACAACACAAAAATGACACTATAAAAGATATAGGAACTTACAAACGCCTTCTTTGTCGCTTCCATTATGATAGATATAAACCCTCTTAATAGACACAGATTTCACCCTCATCAAACAATCTGAGCAAATGAATAAACAATGCAAATAGTCATTTTCTTGAAAAACTTAAAAATTCACAACATATGTCATTAATGACGCCTACACTTCAATCTATTCACAATAAATGAAAATGTGCAAATAGTAAATGCACAATGTCCTCGCTAAAATACCATGTGTCAATAGAAGCACTAGGCTCGAAGACACGACTATATCAAAGAACATTACAAAGTCATGAAATATTTCCAATAGCAACAAAACATTAGGAATTCATTAAACTAATTAGAAAAATTAAATTGATAAAAAAAACACAAAACCACGAGGAAAATCATGAAAACTAATGACAAAATTTCAAAAAAGGCCAAAATTTCCTTTTAATAAAATAATCCAGAAACATTCACAAGGAAAAAATAAAACATTGTTCACATGATTCTCGAGGAATGCACTAATAGGCATAAGCATGGTGAAAACATTAGTCTCCCGCCTATAAGGTAGGGACTAATAATTCAAAGAAAAGAAGAAAAAGAAGGAAGAGGAAAGAAGGTTTTGGGAAAAAAATTGCAGGTTTTGAAGTAGGAGCTATGGGGAAAGTTGTGATCTATAGTGAGACAGTTTTGAACTAGAGGGAGAAGAATTTGAGTTACAGGAAGAAAGATTTCAAGCTATAAGAAGGAGCCAAACAAAGACCTTTAGAAAATTTCATTTACCAATTTTTTAAAGTGTCGCATTAATATAGTTTAGAGGACATCCTTAAACCATTTATTTATTAGATTGTTGAGCCTCTCAAAATGTAGAAGATTGTGTAAGCTAGCTCTTATCTTAATGATGTTTATATTTTTTCTTAATTGAATCCATAATTTGGGTAATGCTCCTAAATATAACAATTCAATTCAAAAGGATTTGTTAAGCTAAATATTCCAATTTTCTTATTTTAGGAAAAAGTATTGTTTAGACAATTATTCTAATTTTTGGAAAAGATTACTCTAAAAATTTCATACTCAATGCCAACATAGATGAGATTCTTGCAATACATTTTCTCTCAGTACTGTTAAATGATGTAAAAAAATGTATTATTGGAAAACATAAGTTTAGTAGGTAAGAAAATAGCTAAAATACAAGTGTAATTAGCTTGAGGTTGATTTAGATATATTAGTGAGATGCAACCAAAGAGTAGTAAATTATAAATTCTAGGGTCTAATATGTCTAGACTCTAAATTTGCTATGGAACCTAATTCAAGCATTTAAAAAAAAAATTCTATGTGCCTTATTTTGAAGTCTTGTTACCAGCTTCAGGAAAATTCGCTGTCAACAATTCACCATCAAAAAATTCACCATCAACAATTCACCACCAACAATTCATTGCCATGACAAATTCATCTCGTGGAAAATTCACCACCAGCAATTCACCACCATGGATAATTCATCGCAATAACATTTTTTAATATATAATTTAAAGACATTGAGAATTTTTTTGCAAAAGAATAATTTCCACCACATTAATAATAGAGATGATTGATATTGTTGTATAATTGGTTTACTAGAATAAAATAAAATATATTGAAAAATGTTTTCATTTTTATTATCATAAATTAAATTTTCTAATTGTAAATGTGATGAATTATCCATGGCGATGAATTTTTGGTGGTGAATTTTTCACGAGATGAATTTGTCATGGCAATGAATTGTTTGGCAGTGAATTGTTGGTGGTGAACTTTTTGATAATGAATTGTTGGTGGTGAATTTTCCTAGAGACATGTTTGTCAAGGTAGATGCATCTTCATCATCTATCAATTTTTTTTATCCATTCTAGTTTTGCATTTTTTTTAACTAATTCTATGTTCCTTATGTTGAAGTCTTGGTAACATATCTATCAAGGTAGATGCAACTTCATCATCTATTAGAGTTTTTTTATCCATTTGAAATCTGACAGTGGTCCTTGCCCATTAGTTTGTGATATTTTATGAGACCTCATTTCCTTAAAGAGCTCTATCAAATAGTTCACATGTCTTGTGTAATACTTCTAAATTTTGTATACATGTCAACTTCAATATGTGATAAAATTACTCTATCCTTGATGTTTTGGGGTATGTGTAGGATCAAGATGGGCCAAAAACTGGCAATATGATGGGTATGTGGCTGACGACTTTTTTTTTTACCCAAAATTGATGAAACGAAAAGGATTTTTAAAGGAGATTCCCAGCTTTCCACCAATATAAATTATGCTTTACTTTGAATTTAATAAGTAATTATTATTCATTTTCTATTCAAATTACGACTAAAGTCTTGATTGATAGACTGATTGAAAAACATCTATAGCTTTCAAATGGTATCACATTTTTGAATCCAAAACATGCACATTCTATGCTTCACATACTATAAGATTAAAAAAGAAAATTTGAATTTCATGAAATTTTGACCAAGTTAAGGTGGTCAGACATACGAGTTTTTTATATTTTTTAAAAGTTGTAATAAAAAAATCATAATTAATTATTTAATTGGAAAAAAATTACAAAAAAATATGCATCACATTAGGACATGAGTCCTCTACTTATATCTCAAATCTTATAAAAAAATATTATCATTTTATTGTGGTTAGGGTGGTCAGGCAAACACCTACTTCTTATTTTTTCCCTGAAATTTAAGTACTACTGCATTGAAATTTCAATTTTTCACTAAATAGATTTCTCTTTTTTTTAAACAAACCTAGTAGTTTAGAAACTACATTAAGTTTGCTACAGATTCTATTCTTACATATTTTTTAAATAATATAGATAACTTATTCAAATTTTAATGTCAAATTACCTAACTCTAATTTTTCTAATTTTTTTGCCACTTAAGGGCCTATTTTTTCCATGATGATCCTATACATACCCTTTGATGGATGCTCGTAACTTGTTCCAACTCCCATTTTGGCACATGCTTGTGAGCATGCAGGTAAGTTTTGCAAATCTATTCATTTTTGGAGTCTAAAAGTTGACCCTCACAATCCATTAGATCCTATAGAATAAGGATATGTCTCCTATAAGATATTTATAATAATTCCAAAATGCAATAATATTGTTCATACAATATGTGCAACTTTTAAAATTTTATAGCTACATGGGAACCCATTGACTATATAGAAAGGGGTGATATGAGAAGGTAGTTGTGGACTTTAAACACCTTTTTGTTGGAAGAATGAAGAAGAACAACTAACTATACAGTTTTGTGTTGTCATTGTTGTCACCATGTTATACAAGTTGTGACTACAAGACTAAGTCAGTGTTTGATCCAGTATTTTGGTCCAGTATCTGAACCGGTATACAGTTTGCACACTCTAGTATTTTGGTCCGTAATCATTTGCAGTTTATAGTTGCTACTTGCAGTTTTTGGAAATAGTCTATGGATATTGAAAGCATGTACGTGCATAATCTCTCATGCTATAGTGATCGTATGGTGTATTAGTATCATTTTGTTTTTCTATTAAGCCTATCTCTAGCTAACTTCATGGATAATTGGTGATATGGTGAATTAATTTTTGTGCGGATATATGTGCAACCTATCTTAGGTTTATGCCGAAATGATAAAGTGTGCTACACATTTTGATTTATTATTTGGAAATATTTTGTGAATGCCTGAAGCCGATAGTTGGCGTTTTTGGTAAACAAGGATTGCATCTAATTAGGTTGACCTAATTAATGCTTGTGAATGGATCGAGTATATATGTTGGACAGTTTTGAAGATTGAGAAAAAAAAGAAGGAAAAAAGAGAGTGAGGAATCACATTGATGTGAATGTGAAGAAGTGCAAAAATGATGAAGTGTGTTATGTCAATCTATTGAGCATCACTAGAATTGTATCAACACTTGTTAGGTGCAATCTCTGAGTTCATTTCGGCAATGAGGCCATTTTTTTTTTGTAATCCATTTGTAGGTAGTGAGCCTCCTTGTGTAAGTAGTGAGCTTTTGTATCTGGATAGTGAGTCCTATTCTAGGAAGTGAACCTTATATATTTAGTTTTGGAACTACTTTATATTGCGGGTATGTGCAAGATCATGATGGGCCAAAAAGTGGTGATATGATGGGTATGTGTGTAATACCCCCATGTTGTTGATACTCTTTGCTACTATTTGTTACTCTTATGTGTTGGTTTGATACTAGTTTGTGATGGTGATTAGTTCACTGACTTGGTTGTGTGTGGATTCATAGTTGAGTTGGTTGCTGCACTTGACATTATTATGATGATTGATGATACTTTATGTGGTGGTTAGATTAATTGATTATGCTATGGTTTTCTTTAATATTATATATGTCGATGTTGTGATTCTATGATGCTATGTTTTCTGATGTGGTTGTTAGTGAGTCTTGGTGAAAGGACGGAGTAGCATCACTCGCTTGCGAGCGCCCTACTACCCCGCAATTTCCTTTCATGGTGTGTCTGTAATGGAGATTTACATGTTACTTGACGTTTATTTGTATGCAGGAATTGTAGGAATAAAGTCTCGATTCCACCTATTTCAATAGGACAAGGCGAGCATTAAATTAACCCAACGGGTACAATGCTGAAAAAGGGAGTTGATAAGGAAGTGTCCCCGTCCCAAGTCCATCATCCCATTGTGAGTTTTGTTGTGTCATGATTTAGGTGTTGTCCTTGTCTTTGTATTGTTTGATTGTTGATTATTTATTGTATTTATGGTTAGTGGTTATTTAATTAATCTTTATTTTATAAGATTAATTAGTGTTGTTTTGTTGCTTTGATTAATTGTAAGTTAGTGAAATGTTGAATTTTAAATATATTGTAAATTAAAAAGTTATTTAATTAATTAAAAGTGTAAGTAATTAATTTAAATAGATAATGATGATGATAATTATATATTATCTTTTTCCTGATATTAAATTAGAAATTAGAAGAGAATATCTTGTGAGGATAATATCATGAGAAAATAATTAATTTTTAATTAAATTCTGAGATAAGTGTGAGCTTTTAAAAGCAAGAAAAGAACCAATGAATGTTGAAGATTTTTGAGGAAAAAGATAAAGAGCTTTATTTTTTATTTTTATTTTTTTATTGTGAGAGGTTTTTTTGGTTTTTAGGGTCTGAAAAAGGAAATAAAGATAGGTTTTGTTATGTGCTTCTTGGTGAAAGTTGTTATGTAAGAAAATATTAAAAAGATTGATTTAGAAGTAAGCTGAAGGAAGGAAATTGAGAAGAAACTTCAGAGGGGTTCTACTTTCGAAAAAGGAAGAAGGCTACTGTGTTTGGATTCTACATCGAATGAAGGACTCCAGGTTCTTTTAAATTATTATTTCTTTAGATTTAATATTCTGTGAACAGAATCTTGTCTTCCATGTTTGAAAATTAATTTCTCTATGTTTTGAAAGAGGTTTTCTGTGATTGAAAATTTGTGTTGTTAAACCTTTGAATTTTTTTGTTGAAAACTATAGTTAAATCTTTTGTAGTTCATCAATAAAACTTAGTGGTGGAAATAATTGTTTGGAAAAGAAAATTGATTTGTTATGGAAATTAAAATTGTATACCCTATTTATTTATTTTGTGCCCGGAGAAAAGAAACTAGACTATTGTTTATATTTTTTTTATTTTCAGGCAAATATATATATATATATGTATGTATAAATATATACATAATCATATATGATACTTTGTTTTATTTTAGAATTATTTGTACATTCCAAGATTCTACATTCTAGCTATTGAAGGAAAATAAAATATACTTATATTTTAGGTTCTGTGTTTTTCTTGAAAAACGAAATTATAATATAAATTTTATTTTTAAAAATAAAATAAAATATATTAAAAAATAATAATAAAAATAAATAAATTTGGGGGTGGAGTGGTCAGCCGAAGGCGTACCAACCATGTCTCCCTATGGGGTTGTACACAACCTACACAGGTTGCGCAAAGCAGCCTAGGCTATTGGACACAATCATGTGGGTTGCGGCCTTCCCACCCTGTGGTACGTAGTACCACAGGCTGTGGGGGGTGGAAAATCTTATTAAATATTTTTTTTTTTAAATTTGAATGGGGTACATTCAATTTTTGGTATTCTATGATGAGTATTAAAATATATATATATATATATATACTACTGTGATTTTACAGTAAGTTATTTGTTAATTTTTATAATATGATTTAAAAAGCATGATTTTAATATATGTTTTATTATATATATGTATATATGTATATACACATAAAAATGTATATGCATGTATATGTATATATATATATATATATAAAGATGGAGATATATATACTGTGATTATGTATTAAGGAGATAACTTTTACAAGTTGCAATGTTATAATGTAATCAAGGAAATTAGAGATAAATTATGTGTTTTAAATGGAGTTTTCTTGAGTAATTTATTTATTTATTTGTTGGAGTTATTATGTATTGGAAATGTTTTATATGGGGTTGATTAAACGTAATTGTTATTCTTGAGATTATTCATTAAGTCTATTGTGGTTTTCTCTTCATGGGTTTTTGTGTCATGTGGGAAAACCCTATAGTTATTTTATCCTTCAATAGGAGCTTAAGTTATTGTTAAGGACTTCTAAAGGTGGGAATATTGATGTTATATTTGATTTTTCAATTTGATGTTTGGCCTATGTTTTGACTATGGTTGTGATTTGAGTTATACCCGGATTGTACCATTTTATGGATGTGTTTCATATGTTTTTGGCGAGATGGTTATGCCTCGCAGATGTTCCATTTGTTGGTTCAGCGTTCTTGTTGGTTCAATCCCTTGGTGTTAGATGTTTTGTTTGAGTGTCTAGAGAGAGTGGCTCTAAGTGGGGGCCGACGCTCAAAGGGGTTGTCAGGGTAACCCACATAGAGTTAGAGTAATTAGTGATAACCTAAGTAATTAATTATGGGTGGGTGGTTAAACATTAATAAGATAATTATGGATACCTCATCCTCTGTTAGTGCTATCGTAGACTAAAGGTGGGCCGAGAAGGTCGTGGTTGGAATGATCATTGCCTCGTCCTCATAAGAGGTTAACGATTTCGCATGAGTAACCCTATGGAGAGACGCCTTGAGATAGGCTATCAGGAGAACCATAGATGGAGGCGACACCTTGAACTAGGTTGTCTAGATAATCCATGTATAGATGGAGGTGGCACCTTGTGATAGGTTGTCTAGATAATCTATGTAAAGCCATGCGATGACACTCTCCCCTAGCATTCCATTTGAGTTGTTTTTATTGAAGTCCTCTGGAAGTGGTCTATTGTGTTGTCTTTCAGTGTTTTATCGTTGTTTAGTTTTGTGAGTGGTCTTATGATATTATGTTATCTTGTCTGGATTTAGTCTTGTGTTACTATTAGATGTGCTTGGTCAGGGATCCTTCCTTGTTTACTCCTAGCACAGGGGTGGTTGGGTGGAACGTGCTATGCACCCCATTGGGTTCCCTTTGGATGCAGTTGTACCATTCAATGCAGGATTTTGCAGATGTTGTTGATCTAGGATTCATATGTTTTAGATTTGTATTTGTAATACATATGTAATTCATTTATTGATGTATCACTCCCACGTGTGTTGGGAATATTTTGATGTAAATTTATATAAGTGTTCATTATGATGTTCTATTAGACTGATGTAGTGTATATTCATACCATGTAATCATTTGTGAACTACCATTTGTAAATACTATTAATGTTTTGTTGTATCTGTGGAAATATATATACTTAATGTCTTCATGATTAATTCATTGTGATTTGCATGTATGGTTTTATATGGGTTACTCTTATTAATGTGATTATCGTTAAAGGATGTTTTTAAATGGTGATATGTGAATGAATGGTTTTATGTAATTGAATAGTTAATGTTTAATCTATTATCTTTGTTATGGGTTAGTTTAGTAATGTCACCTCATGTACCCCAAATAACTTAGGTGTTTAATTTGTAATCTTTTATATCTAATGTATACTATAATTTATACACTTTAATAGTTTTTTTTTTTTTAAATTATACCATAAATGTTAGAAGTATTAGTTTTCTTTGGGGTTGTGTGGTGGGGCATTAAAATGTGTAGGGTATGTGGTTAACAACTTTTTTTTTACCCAAAATTAATGAAAAAAAGGGCTTTTAAAGAAGATTCTCAACTTTCCACCAAGATAAATTATGCTTTACTTTAAATTTAATAAATAATTATTATTCATTTTCTATTTGAATTACGACTAAAGTCCTAATTGATAGGTTGATTGAAAAATATTTATAGCTTTCAAACGGTATCACATTTTTTGAATCCAAAACATGTGTCACATTCTATGCTTCATATACTATAGGATTATATATATATATATATTATAAATTTCATGAATTTGACCAAGCTAAGGTGGTTAGACATACAATTTTTAATATTTTTTTAAAGTGTTAATAATTTTTTTTTAATTAATTATTTACTTGGAAAAAAATTACAAAAAAATATGCATCAGATTGGGACATGAGTCATCTATTTATATCTAAAATCTTATAAAAAAATATTATCATTTTATTGTGGTTAGGGTGGTCAGACATAAACCTGCTTCTTATTTTTTCCCTAAAATTTAAGTACTACTGCATTGAAATTTCAAATTTTCACCAAATAGATATATTTTTTTAAATCTAGTAGTTTAGAAACTACATTCAATTTGCTATAGATTCTATTGTTACATTTTTTTGAAATAATATAGATAACTTATTCAAATTTTTACGTCAAGTTGCCTAACTCTGATTTTTTTAAATTTTTCACCACTTAAGGGTCTATTTTTTCCATGATGATCCTGCACATGCCCTTGTGAGTTAATCCTCACTGTGGTTTTTCCCTTATTGGGTTTTCCACATAAAATCTAGTGTTCATTGTGTTGATTTTACTTTCTATTATCTACATTTCATGTTCATACTTAATAATAAAATAGTGTGGTTGTGAAGTTGATAAGTGTTAGGAGTTTTATGTTTGAATTTGGTGATAACTGAGAATGCCTTAATGTCGTTGCTTGAGGGCTATCATTTTTTGTTTGGGTCTTTTCTTATATGTTTGATATTTTAATTTTTTAGCTTGCTACTAGGAAGAGAGAATGTTGAATGTGAATATGGTATTCCTACTGGAAAACAAGTTTACAGATATTTAGAATCGTTGGTGGATAATATAAGTGTTTGCAGAACCTATTTCACATCCTTGAAGATGAATATGTGCTTCGGCATGTTAGTATCTAGTCAATTTGAAGTGGGTTCATCCTCCAATAAGAAAGAGTTGGAAGTTATCATTGGCAAGTCCCCTCTGCAATCTAAAAGAAGGAAAACTTTTGTAACAATGTCTCGAAAGTAAAGAAGAACGAAGAAGAAATTTTGTCTAGATCTGACTCATTTGATCCATAGGATATACAGATGATGCTAGACAAGGGTGAAATGAAGAAGATTGGTGAAATGTGGAATGCATGCTCTCTAATTGAGAGGCTTAAAATTGATGATGTACTAGTTGATTATTTGCTCAATCTAGAGGTATCTTAGTTTCAGATTTGTCTAATTCTTTACCAGATGATCTAGTAGAGATTATTAAAGAGAGAACATTGTTGGAAGGACCCAAAGGTCATAAGTTCAAAGCTATGGTTGAAAGAAGATGTACCAAATCCAAACAAGTGTTATCTAAACATATGAATGAGACAAGAGAATGCATCAAAGAAATATCTGACATCTACAGGTATTATCTCTGGTGGCCAGCAGCAGTTAACAATTTCAAAAGAAAAATTGAATCCATCGAATCTGAGATGAATAGTATTGGAAAAAAAATTTATTTCTTTAAAGAAAAGGATGGAAAACAGAGAATAAGAGTTGGTGAATTGCAAGTGGAGTTGTTTATTACTCAGAGGAAAAGAGAAGATATGGTTAAAACCTTCTAGTTGGTTAAGGAACTTGTTGAGGTCCGGTTGGATCATCTCTTCGAAATACTCTCTAACGCAGAAGATTGTGAACGTCAATGTTTATCTTCAGAATAGACATCCTCTTTTACGAAGTTGTCTTTATTAGATGGTATGAGTGCAAGAATGAATTTGGTTGTGCTTTCTTGGAAAATGATTCTTCGATCATAAGAGATAGGTACAAGAAAATATTTCATGTAAAAAGTGTCATTTCCACTTGAATGTTTGAAATGGGAAGTTGGAATCACCTTTTTATATACCATACACATCCTATTTTTTTGGTGACCCTTTGCCATTGATGTGAAAGGGGGAGAGAAGAGTACCTTTAAAGGAGTAAAAAGGAAAATGATGATAAAGGGAAAGGATGTTGCCATCAATGACAAATGGGGAGATTGTTGGAAGAATGAAGAAGAATGGCCAACTATATATTTTTGTGTTTCATTGATGTCACCATGTTATACAAGTTGTCACCACAAGATTACGTCAGTGTTTGATCTAATATTTTGGTCTGGTATCTAAACCGGTATATAGTTTACACCGTCTAGTATTTTGGTCTGTAATCCTCTACAGCTGATAGTTGCTACTTGTAGTTTTTAGAAATATTCTATGGATATTGAAAGCATGTACGTTCAGAATCTCTCATGCTCTAGTGCTCGTATGGTGTATCAGTATCATTCTATTTTTCTATTAAGCCTATCTCTAGTTGATTTCATGGATAATTGGTGATATGGTGAATTAATTTTTGTGCAGATATATGTGCGACCTATCTTAGGTCTATGCCGACATAATAAAGTGTGCGACATGTTTTTATTTATTATCTAGAAATATTTTTTGAATGCCTGAAGCCGATAGTTGTTGTTTTTGGTAAACAAGGATTGCATCTAATTAGGCTAACCTAAATAATGCTTGTGGATGGATCGAGTATATATGTTGGATAGTTTTGAAGATTGAAAAAAAAAAGGAAAAAAGAGAGTGAGGAATAACACTGATCTGAATGTGAAGAAGTGCAAAAATGATGAAGTGTGTTAAGTCAATGTATTGAGCATCATTGGAATTGTATCAACACTTGTTAGGTGCACTCTCTCAATTCATTTCGGTTGTGAAGCCAATTTTGTTTTGTAATCCATTTGTAGGTAGTGAGCCTCCTTGTGTAAGTAGTGACCTTTTGTATTTGGACAATGAGTCCTATTCTAGGCAGTGAGCCTTATATATTTAGTTTTGGAACTACTTTATATTGTGAGTTAATCCTCTTCGTGGTTTTTCCCTTATTAGATTTTCCACGTAAAATCTGGTGTTCATTATGTTGATTTTACTTTCTGTTATATGCATTTCATGTTAATATTTAATAACATAATAGTGTGGGTTTTCCATGTAAAATCTGGTGTTCATTATGTTGATTTCACTTTCTGTTATATGCATTTCATGTTAATACTTAATAACATAATAGTGTGGTTGTGAAGTTGATAAGTGTTAGGAGTTTTATGTTTGAATTTGGTAACAACTGATTCACTCCCCTCTCAGTTGTCCTAAGCCTTTTAACAATTTTTTTTCTACATGACATATGTCATTGATATATCATGTGCACACGAGTTAGGTGTCTTAAAAAGTGAGCACATATGTCTAGATCAAATGGGGTGATTTTTTTTTAAAAACCTCCTATGTTGGGACTTATCTACTATGAATAAGACTTTGAATGAAAATGATAAAATAAAACTAGTTTGATAATGTTCTTGTTTGCATTGACACTCGCTTAAGTGAAATTTAGAGAAAAATAAATGCATTGATGATGGGTCCCAACGACTAAGACATGTTAGGTAACCATGTAAAAAAATTCTTATAAATGGAGTAAATGAGAAAATCCTATGTAAAATAAAACTCCTCTCCAAAAGAGAAAATATGTATAGAAATAATATAAAATTGAGGAAGAAAAAAGGTATTAACATGATGCTCCAATGACTAATTCTTGTACAAAAGTATAATAAATCTTCCCCAATAGGATCTAGAAAAATAGAGAATTTCTAGACAACCCCCGAAAGGTGAGAGAGAAAGAACTCCATGATGTGAAGAAAAAATCCCTCCAAAATTTATATGCTAAGTAAACCATGTAGCCTTGCCTCATATGATGCTAGAAAATGCTTGAAACTATATGTTGAAGATGATACATGATTCCTAAAGAATATTTCTCCCCTTGGGAAGAAATAGAACCATAAAAAAGATTCAAGCATGATACAAACACAAAATTCCACAAAACATCCTCACTCAAATAACATAAAATTATACAAACACTCTCATATAGAGATTTGAATACACTTCACTCAACACCAAGTACAAGGATATTTATGTGCATTGAAGCCACACAAAGCTAGAAGACCATATGCATACAGGAATTTCACAATTTTTTCAAACACACCATCCATTTTCATTTCAAAATGAACAATAAATTTGATTCAATACTATTTTAATTAATGCAAACACCAAGAATTATCATATTCTCTATCATCTACTCCCTTGTACATTTTATCAAGGGTTTGTAATGAACATTATAGAGAATAAAAGTTAACATAGAATAGGACTATCAATTTCAAACATTTAGAATATTTATCACAAAGATAAAATAGATCCCAAGAGAGAATTATCAATTCCAACATTAAATAACAAAATTCATACAATAAAATAGTAAACCAAGCATGACCAAGGGCCACAAGATAGATAGATGGAATAGTTTGGTGACTAGATCAATCATAAGAAGAAAAAAAACAAATGCTAATCCTTACAACAATTTGAAACTTCAACAATAACCAAAATAAAGCATCAAACTTGCAAAACATGATTAGATGAACTAAGTGACTAATGTTACCCATATTTGAGGGAGTAAAGAGCTACATGTAATGCCCCGCCAAGCAACCCCAAAGGATACATTACATCTAGCATTTATGGCACCAATTTTTTTTTAAAAAGTGCTTAACATACAACATAATAATCATATATCACATGATATGAAACTAAACATGAACTACATATAACAAATCCTTCGAGTTTACAAGACTGCATTACTTTTCACAACAACTTTATTACATTACATGAAAGGTAGTATACACCAGTATTCATAAGATAACATGAGCATGGTTAACACATTAATCAAGGATTACAATATTACAATGTCGTTTCCCAACATGAATGGGAAAGATACAATAATATGGAATGATACATCTGAAATGAAGGAGTACAAAGCTTCAATACTGAATCCAAACTCTGGTACAACTCAGGAGTCATTGCAAGGTACAATTTTTGCACTTCTCAAATGACGATTGGGGACCCAATGGGGTGCATAGCACGTTCCACCCAACCACGTGGACCCGAAGGCCCACCCCCCGTGCTAAGAGATGACAAGAAGGATCCCCAACAATAACCATCATACAGAACAAGGATACAAGACTTCACAACAAGATCCACAATAACATAAGGCAATCTTAACACAAGATATAACCAACACAAGATGTGCCCAACATAAGGAATAACCAATAAAGCATCAACATACAAATGCCAACATGTGCTTCCAGAGGCTCAAGAATATCATAGAGGGAAACAAAGCACACTTGGTTGTTTAAGGAAGAGTGTCATCGCATTGTTGCATGGGTTACCCTGGTGAATCTTCATAGGCCCCAGCCCCCAACTTGGGTTACCCTGGTGACCTCTTACGAAACCCGGCCCACATGCAATCCAATGTTGAATTCGGTTGTCTTTCATAAGGACAAGACAATGAATTTGCCATTCCAGGCCTTCTCAACTCATCTCAAGCCCATACAAGCACTTGAGCCATGAGTGAGGCATTCACTTATATCTTGTTAATGGGTGATTCTATCCAAAACCCCTATTTAAATATTAATGTTTTCACTTGAATAATATACTTCCAATGAGTTACCCTGGGACCACTTCCGGGTCTCGGCCCCCATTGAAAGCCACTCCCCTTATGAACAACAAACTCTAAAATCACTAACTAGGTAAGCCAACATACAAAGCATAAAATACCACAAGAACAATCATGTAAAGCAAGGCATACATCATCCTACATAAAATATTCATAATGGATCAACTTCCAAGTGTAAGGCTATACCCAAATCATCAAAAAATCAAGTAAAAGAGCAACAACACACAAGTATACAACATGAAAGCCAATTGTAAAGGGAATTTTCCCCAACCTCTAGATGACTAACAAATCCAAAACATAAGGTTTCCTAATTCATCGTGGCAACAATATCAAAACTCAAGAACTAACTCCATTCCAAATTAATGAGTCAAATAATAACAACTCAAATTTTTATTTCTTCTCTAATTTAATTCCTAATATAATTATCTCCATAACCAAATAATTATAAAGCATATAATGCAGAGTGAGTATCAGTATAGATCTAGAATGGGCCTCCTTAGTATTGAATATCTCTCAAATAGGCGATGGTAAAAGCATCATGGCGTAACTTAAAGTTGAATCTCTTAAGACACCAATATATTGTAATTGAGTTCACAGCTTAAGTGAAGATCGTATGGTAATTTTATATGACATGACAACAAAGCCTCAATACTGAAGGAAATAAGGAAATTTTAATAAAGATAGATCAAGAAAATTTTGTGCGTTTCATACATAATCTAAGAACACAGTAAAGAATTTTTTTATGAGAAGAAACTTGTTTTGGTTGAAAGGATTCAAGAAGATTTCATATAAGAGGAAATGAAAGCCACTCAAACATGCATGGAAAGGTATGGGAGCATAAACAATGCCTGTGGTTTATTTTCCATAATTCCTTGATAAGAAGGTTTCCTCTCATGACATGAAATGTCAGATAGTAATGCGTAAAAGGGAAGGATGGAAATGCAACGTACAGAACAAATCAACACTGTACTTGTGCAATATCCCCACCATGTTGATAATAAACTCAACACTGCATATTACAACTAAAACATATTGTGCTCAACTAATGATGTATCTACGAGAAATCACACCTAGTGCTTTGTTTGGCAATAGAAATCATTAACGAGAACCCAAGAACCTATCAAAAGACTCATTAGGACAAGAGCACAGATATTTGCAGATTCATTGGATGAATGGCATGAGAAGAAAGTTTAAGTTGGAGAGATCTACACCGAAATAACACTAGAAATTTGACAAGGTCAGTTGTGATAAAATCATTGGGGAGTTTCCAAAGATGGTGCTCAGATGAGTTGTTGTAGATTGTCAACCGAATCAAGAAGATTATTTAATCCTTAAAAAATTCCTATTATGCTCAAGTGATGCGGCTGAGACAGGCCGACATCAGAATTAAAAAGGAATTATTTAGAACTTTCCTATTATGTTCAGTGTTGCGACTGTATTTTACATCCTTGTTTTATCCCAATTCAAAAATCGTATAGAAGTTGAGGGATTTAGTAAGCACTAATACCAAAAAGACAACATAGACTATCTGTCACTAACTTGATCTCTGCTACTAGGAAAAAGGATCTAGCTTATCCTTAGACCGAGCACCATCCCGTTCTCACCCAATCGAATAAATGGAGAAGAAAACTACAGTTTACACTCAATTAAATTGGTTAAGGAACTACAGATTACTCTTGTTTGGTTTCTATATGGCATGCATTTTCAACAAAGAGCCCAAAGTTAACCTGTGCATGGTGAAATACAATGGTAGATGTGGCAACTGATAGGCATGTTATTAAGTTTAGATAGAAAAGGAGGTGAGATGAGGTAAAGGATAGTGGATCTGCTTAGTTATGGCCTAATACAAAATGACATAAGACTCAGACTATGCAAAGTGCAAAAGAAAGGACAAGACACCTATGCCGTTTGACAAGCACACAAATAGACGATTTTCTGTATGTGAAGAAAACAATGAAATGATAATGATGTTCATTTAGTACGAAATAAAGCAAGGCATAGAGGAAAAGCACAATAACAATGTCGATATTATTCTCAGGAACCATATTCAACAAAATGCAAGATAATTTCAATTATTAAATGCTCTTTACAAGAGTTCACAGAAAGAGGAACAATGAAATCGCCTAAAGAGGATGCCAAAATAATCTGGGAGGTTATTTAGATCTAAACGCCAGGATTACACGTTACAGGTTGCCATAGGACCAGGAAGACTATTTAAATCTAAATACAATACCGTGTTCAGGTGCTGAAGTTGAGATAAATAGAGAAAACGGGTCAGAAAGAATTTAAATCTATACACCCTCTACATTCATGTGTTGCAGCTATGACAGGTTACTAATGGTTACAGGGAGTTTATTTAATTATGTACACTGCCTCAACTCAAAATGTTGTAACTGTGACAGGTTGCCAAACATATTAAAAAATAAATATTGGAATTTGGAAATGTCGCCATCTACATGCATCATTATTTTTTTTAAACGTAACAACCACAATAGATTGTCAGTAGAATCAAACAGGTTATATACACCTTGAAACTCCCTATCAAGTTCAAGAGTTGCGGCTGAGAATGGTTGTAAAAGACAACAGAGAGATCATTTAAACCCTTAGAAATTTTTATTATGTTCAAGTGTCGTTGCCACTGCAACAGGTTGCAAGGGAATCAAGGAACTTATTCAAACGTCCATTCCCTCCAATGTTCGAGTGTTACAGTTGTGACAGGTAACCAAAGAAATCAAGGGCTTATTTAAGTCTACACAGCCTACCATGTACAAACGCGACAGTTGTGACAGTTTGCTAATGGAATCAAGGATGTTATTAATAATGACAATATTTTATTTCAAGCTGGCTGTTACAAAAAGTCCGAGCATAGTAAGTAAGCCTACATAATTTGTTTGATGATATATATAGAAGGCATAAATTCTGATTTCTCACATCTAAATAAGCAAAGAGATGATTTATTTCCAGATAACAGAAGCATATAATCTCTTGCTTTAAAACAAAATACAGAGAAAGGATTTCAAGAAATAGAACCTGGATGAACCAATAATTGAGCGGAAGAGTTGTGCTAAACCTCCTATTCTAGCTTGCAATTTGTAGAAACAAGACATAACCCTAATTTTATTTTATTTTGCATATTTCCTTGAGGAATGATCTCATAGAGTGCCACGATAGTAGGACCAGTGATCTTGGTAAAACTAAGAATCTGAATAAATCGGATTGCCACCAAAAGGCGCTGTAGTATCACCCATCAAGGAGATCTGCTCTTCTTCTCTTTCTATTGTGTTCCTTGTCGGTGGTATTCTTGTTCTTCTGCTTGCAATGGGCGTTGAAGATGATGATGCTACCTTAGGCATATCCCCCCCGTCAAAGTTTTCTTTTCAGCCTTCTTAAAAATCATTTTCCCCTCCTCGAACTTCTTGTTGTCACCCCCTTTTTAGCTATCTCCCTTCGGTTCCAATAAAAACCCATATTACTCGTTCACTTCTCTCCGTCCCTCAACTCCCACAAGATCCAAAATTGTCGCCTTTTTCCGTGGAACGGTTACAAAACTGTTTCAACCTTCTTGCATGCCCTCACCATGGGCCTACCTATCCTCTCCTAGATAACTTCCGCTCAAATGCAATTAATACTCCACTGCTTTTGTTCCCTCCATTTCTAATAATCTTATCCTTTTTTTAATTTTCATTGATTTAACTACTATTTTAGTTTTGACTCAAACTCAACTTGCACTCTATGTTTTAATTTATTTTCTTTACTTTAATCTTATAATTCTTAATTCTTTTTTTTTTTTAATAATTCTCACATACTTGATCTACTAGTTTAATTTCTCCTATTGAATTATCATATCATTTATGATTTTATTCTTTAATTTAATTATACCTTTATTTCATTAACTAAAGCCTTCCATTTGCAAATTAAAACTTAAAAAAAAACAATAATCAACCCAAATACAAAACACGACTTGACTCAAGAAGGAACAATTAAACAAAAACAATCCAAATAACATACCAATCAATACTCGACTTCACAGCAGGTCGATAAGCAACTCAAGGACAACACAAATGGAGGTTCATTACACTACATAACACCTTGGGAGTACAACATCCAAGGTGTGTTAGAGAGAGAAATCTTCAAAACAATTCACTAAATTCACTTAACCATACCAATGAAAACCACACTCTAATAGAGTACACTTCATCAAGACACAATCACATCATTATGCAAGAAGGCATGTGTAGGGTTTCCCATGACATCCACAAAGAATTCTTTTCTACACAAGGGTAGAGCTTCACTCAAGCACCACTTTCACAAGGAATTTTAGAACTACAATGCAATGACACACACATTTAATCACATCATGCATCAATACCACATGATGTAGCAAAATGAAATCCACATCATTCATAGGGTACATCACAATTGAGGCTCTAGGTCAATCCAACATAATGCTCGTAATAAGAACCATTTCCATTAATGATTAAACATGCACACTATGCAAGAGGGAAAAAAATGTCAATTAACCATATAGGTTCTCCTAAGAATCCTAGGGATAACATGATTTGGGGACATAAGTCATTGGTTACTTGAAGGTTGGTACTTGGTGTCTTTGTAGATTTTGACAAGCCCCTTAGCATTGAGAGTCATTTCGATTGTTAGACCCTTTTCTATTGTATACACCTAAAAATGGTCACATCACATTGTATGGTAATTTAATTAAATATTTTTAATATTTAATTAAAATTATGAATTTCATCTACGTATAAATAAATTTAAATAATTGATTTATATTGTTCATTCTTTCATTTTGATTAAATAAATAAATTTATTTAATCATCTTTTCTTATCCATCTTTTAATTAATTAAATAAAAATTATGATTTATTTATATTAATTATCAATAATCTTAGCTTGAATATTTTATTCAAATAAAGATTAAAACCATTTCAAAATTCTTCAAATATCTATTCATAATTAAATATCTTAAAATATTTAATTAATTCTTCTAATATTTCATATTCTTCTAAGGTCATATCACAATTAAATATTCCAAAATATTTAATTAAATCTTCTATAGTTTAAAAAAAAAATCAAAAATCAAATTCAATAAATAAAATTAAATAAATTTAGTTATTTATTTAATTTTGGGGATTATCTTCAACACCCGTGAAACAAACTGCCGAAACAGAATAATTAATTTTCTCTGTTTCTGTGCAGGCTTGTTCCCGTGGGTTGAAGACATGAATCCATCCTTCTCTCCAACCTCTCAACCTCTTCCATCTTCTTCTCAACCTCTCCATCTCTCACCTTTCAATTTTACTAGACAATTCTACAATCGTTGATCCTTTCCAGCCAGGATTTTGCCTAAGAAAAGCTATAAATATGACTGCCGAGTACTTCAAATGATATAGGAGCTTTCAGTAAGAAAATTATAGTCAATTTGCATTAAGCCTTTTTAAGCAGCATAGCATAACATAGCATAGTATAGAATTATGGTGTATCTATTTCATATCATAGCATACTTCATTCACAGCCCCTGTGCATAATCCATAGCCCCTGTCCATATCCGTCAGCATTCTCACCTTCATTAGCATATAACATATAGAAGCTCCTTCTTTTGCATACTCATTATGCAAATAGTCATTTGGAGAAGCTGAGCTTACACAATCTGAGAGCAGCAGCTTCGAACAAATCTCTGGAGATAGAGAAAGACAAAATGCTTCTGACGAAATTCTCTTTTAGATTCAACTTTATTTCAAATTTCTTTAGTTTAAAGTTCTCTTAATGTGTGTTTTTGTTTTCATTTAGATTAACATAATCAATATACACATTTTTGGCGCCCACCGTGGGGCTCTTGCCCCTAAATTTAACATCTTTTTGCAGGTTTCTTTGATAGGTTACGGACAAAACAGCAGATTAGCGCAAGAAACACGTTTCAAAAATATCATACCCAGTTTAGCGCATTTGACAGTTCTTGCAGTGCCCGTGAGAATTCTTGCAGCGCCCTTGATAGTTCCTGTAGCGCATTTGACAGTTCCTGCAGCGCTCTTGACAATTCTTTCAGCGCATTTGACAATTCCTGCAGCGCTCGTGATAGTTCCTGCAGCGCCCATGATAGTTTTTGCAGTGCCCATGAGACTTCTTGTAGCGCCTATGATAAATCCTGCAGCACTTTTGAGGACTGTTATAGCGCATGTTTTAAAAACTTGCAACTTGTAATTTTTAATTTTAATACAGTTTAACTGAATCCGACGCAACCGCGGACAGTTAGTAATTTTAAAGTAAAATGAATCAATCCTAGGGTAGACACATAAAGTAAAAAGAAGCAATCCTAGGATAAACATATAAGTGTAATGAACCAATCCTAGGGTGGACACATAAAGTAAAAAGAAGCAATCCTAGGGTAGACATTTCACATTTCATTTTGGGCTAAAAATAATTTTGTGTTTGTGTGAAGCAATATCTTCACTTAGCATAGAAAATCTTTATTTTGGGCTTAAAATAAACCGTTGTTTGCTTTGTTTTTGGTGATAGGCCTATGCTCTCCCCTTTACTGGGTGATCAAAATGCCAGAATCACCTATTTACTTTATGCATTTTACAGTTTTATTAACACCTTTTAGAAGGCCTGACGTAGTGGGAAAAAGTACTCACCCTACGGGAACGACCTAAGTGGGAACAACTAAAGCCAAGTTTTCCAACCCACTTTAATCAAATGCAGATGGTTGATGAAAATCCCATTCGACGGTAGTGTGCATTGATAACCATCCCAAAGCCTTTGTTCTAAAGGTAGGGAGGTCTCTCGAGGGAGTCTATCATTTGC
>VDFB02271358.1:310766300-310793765 GCA_007258455.2 Sequoia sempervirens
AATAGTGTCATCCAAAAACATCTTGTCAAGCTCTCCTACCTAACCAATCACAAATCCTTTAGATATTCAATCTAGTATGAAAAATCCTGCCATCAATGCCACTATGAATAAAGATAGCTACAGTAAGACTCCCATCCCAATTTCCAAGTCCAACTTGATCCCCCTCACTGATAGATCATATATCATAAAGACTCATTATAGAGCTACATCTGCATGCATCAGGTAATACTCCACTATCTCGCATCATATGGTGAGACACATAATCCACCATACATGCTACAAGGTTACAATAGCCTCACTAATCGATAAATAGAAGCTTCTAGTGTCTCTATGATGCCACTCCACCAATGTTGTCATCATCACCCAATGCGCTCTCAATCAAGGCATCCTCGAAATGTATCTCAAACCCATCATATCTAGCCACTCCTCACCTATCTCTGCTAGCCTATATCATAGTTGTGTCATCACCCATAGGCATAACTCATGTGATTGTAATGGAAAAAGGGGTTCATGCATCATGCCTAGTGTCATTCTTATCCTAAAATCATTGAATTCATTCCTAAATACCTACAAGAACATAATTCATTTTCATCAAAAGTGTTCTTTTTACCCACGTAGGCACCTTCCTAGGTGTAGGCACATATTTTCCCCATGCAAGCACATTTTTATGTGCAAGTGCATATTTATCCCACAAGCGCATACCTACCCTATGTAAGCATCATTTCAGGTGCAAGCATGTTCCTAATCTATAGAGGTACATACTTACACAACAAACGTTCCACTCTAGAACATGCATGAAGTTAGCCAACACAAGCATTGAAATCTATAGTGCAAGCACATTTCCCCTCCATATAGGTGCTAATTGGTGGTGCACATGTGTAGCTTTACTATGTAGCACCATTTCAAGTGAAAGTGCCATTTTATGAAATGAAACTTTTGTTGAAATCATTCCCTTAATCATGATTCCATAAAATGTAACTTCATTTGACCCTTTTTCCTACCATATTTTGTGCTCATTTATTATGCCTAACTACCTTAGAAACCCTTTGCTGAGGTACTTACCGGATCACCTACCTTTGCTAGCCACTGGTACGTCTAAACTCACTTTGTATGATGTAAATGATAGGGAACTTGCACCATCTCCTTCTCTCTCACTCTACCTTTATCCTCCAACTCAACAAGTGAAAATGAGTTATTATCAACCCCTATGGGCCTATTTATAAGTTGTATAACCCTAATTTTTTCCCTCTAGGTGTGGAAGGTTTCCTCTCACCTAGCCACCCTCACTTATTCCCTTCCCTGCCTCTTTTTTCTTTCCCCTTTCTCCTTATCCCTTTTTTTTGTATCTGACTAACTCTTTTGCACTCACCTTTTTGAAACATCATCTAAAATTATTTTCAATTATATCTTTCCCTTGACCAATCTCTAGAGGGGGCATCACCTCCTATTCCTCCAAGTTCCATTGGGACAATTTTAAACTTATTTGATGCAACATCATTTCAAATGCTCCATCAAAGAGGGGCCAAAAATAGACACCTTGAATTTTAATTAATTTGCTTCATTATCCCATAATTAATTAAATATTCAATCATTTAATTAATTATTTTGTTATTTTTCTAAATTATTTAAATATTTAAATATTATTATTTTTTCTATTGTCCTATTCTTCTAAATGTTAAATTATTTAATTAATATAACCTTAACCACCACCACCTACTTCCTCTAAAAACCCATTAATTAATTAATCTTAGATTAATAATTAATTATCTCTTGCTAATCTCTACTAAATTTTTTCTTCAATTTTAAATTAAACCACTTGTCATGTGTCATTCCCCCCCACATGCCTACCTGCACACCTTACCTAATAAATCCTTACCTCTCTCTCATTAAATCTACTTGGGATAAATGTTACCTTTTGAGTTGTCTTTGTATGGGGCCATCTCTCTCCTCTCCATAAAATCTAATTTTAAATTCCACCTCTAGAGATAAGTAAAAATTCAAAGACTTTCCTCTCTTAGAGTCTTATCACAATCCTCCATAATCTTACCCAATCACCTTCATTTAAGCCTCCACTCTCCATTAACCCTCACATGACACAAGTGCCTTCTTCCTCTTTCTTGAGAGCACCTCTCAACATGAGCCCTTGATCTTGTAGCACTTGATTTTAGCCATCCATCCTTTTGAGCTTCTTTCTATAAATATAAGTATTCTCTCTCCATTATTATCAAGTTCGTTTTCTACATAACAAGATTATGTTGAAATATTATTAGAGACTCCATATTTTTAAGGTATTTTGAGAGCATATCAATAGGCTTAGGGTGCACCTATTTAGCTCAATCATAGAGTTTGGAGGTGTTAAGGCATAACTTTCTATGCGTTTTATGCATTGTGATCTTGTGCTATTTTACCTTATACCATTTCCATATCCTCAAACACATTTAAGGAAATGCATTTAATATTTGGGGACAATGGTTTACTGAGAACTTAGTTTATTGGTTTTATTACAATAATGCATTTAATATATCTAGAGACTAATGCAAAATACATTAAATATTTTGAAAATTATTTAATTCTTGGTTTGCATGTAGCAAGACACTCTTGGATGGTATGCTTGGAGAGGACACTTGAAGTGCTTTGAAGAACATGTTGTCACTTGTTCCTAGTGATATACTTGGGTATGTACCTTGTAGATGCATTTAGGTACATTAGGAGCATTGATCATTGGTGATTGGGGCATTAAATAATGACAAAAAAAAGAGTAAGTTTTCCCTTTCTTATTGTTCTCTTTCCTATAAATAGGAGGCTTGGGATGAAGGCTAGAGATAATCACTTGTATATACTCATTTGTGAGTGAAGCTTGGTGTAAGCACATTGATGCTTATGTTGATAATTGAGGAGATCTTAAGAGGAATGAAGTGGGACATGTGGATCTCATTTATTCTTTGATTAGTTTCATGTGAAACATAACAATTACTTACTATTATTGAAGAAAGTTGCATCTTGCATGGTTTCTTCCTAAATTGAGAGTATCTGTCTCTTGTGAAGGCTTCAAGCCTCATATTGTATTGTAAGTGCTTTGTTGCTAATTTTGAATTGGTTTTGGTGCTTTAGAGGCTAATTTTTTTCTTGAAATAGTTTTCCTAGGGAATATTACTCTATGCATTGGTTTTGGTGCTTTGGAGGCTTAATTTTTTCTTGAAATAGTTTTTTCAGAGCATATTACTCTCTCTTTCTCTCTCTCATGATTGTTATATCCTTTCTTTTGTGTTGTTATTATGTTGGAATGCTATTGAAATTTGTATAGATCATATTTTACAACTCCTTACCTCTTAAACTTAAATGTACTTTATATTTCCTTTAAGAACTTTATCCCTTACATTTATTTTTCTAGATTAATATTTAGTTATTCAATTATCACCAATATAATTATAATTATTTAACCTAAATTAATATACATAATTAATAATTTATACTTAACATAAACTACACTATTTTTTTTATCTCTAACAATTATATTTTTAAAAATTAATATTTAAATATAATATTTATGTATTAATAATAAATAATACTAATTTAAATATATATTTTTAATATAATAAATAATTAGCTGATAGGCTATATGTGTGAACTTTGGTCAGAATTTTCATCAGGCTTCTTGGTTTTTAAGCCTTCTGGCGGTCGTGAAAAAGGTGGCAGATGTTTTTGAACTTTGGTTGGAATTTTCATCAACCTTCCCGGTTTTTAAGCCTTCCGGTAGTCATGAAAAAGGTGGCGAATTTTTTTTCATTAAAAAAAATGTGCTTGGTGCACGTTGGGAAGAGGGTGGTGGATTTTCCACCATGTGGATAGAGAAGGCTAGTGAAATTAAACATTGGTTCGCATCAACATTAATTGTTGTGTGGTTTTTGTGTACTAGCGATGGTTGTAATAACACCTGCCATTTAAAACCTTGTGAAACATAGCGAATGTCTATGCAATTTTTGATAAGGCATTGTTGGGTCTCATTCTATTGCTATACCTGCTATCAGAGCCATGAGCAAGAGGGTAAGCTTCTGTGAAGGTGCAAGTTTGATCAAGCATTGTCCAACTTCTATGAAGGTGGTTGGAGGTTATTTTGTGTTTTTTGCATGAGGCGATGGTTGGAAAAGCAAAAAAAAAGTGTCACCTATGATAATTTTTTGCCTATTTTTTGTAGGATTTCGAGAAACAAGGCAATATAGAGAAATCTTGCAGGAAGAGGTGTGTTTGAAGCAAGCAGGAAGAGGTGCATATCGAAAAAATCCTCTCGTGAGCATCACCTAGATGCAATGAGTGCTAAGTGGACCATTCGATATCATGAGAGATGGGTTCTTGTTGAACCACTACTCATGAAACATGGGTCAATGAGTTTGACTCAAATTACACCTGCTGTCCCTAGTATCATAATTTGACGCCAGAAAAATAATTCCTACTTTGAATGATAAAGGAATATGGTTCATAAGCACAACACTTGCTGAAGGTTTTGCAATGGTAATCAAGCTGGCTTAACCTTGGAGAAAACTCCTGGTTAAGCGCGCTTGAGCTGGAGCAGTACTGGGATGGGTGACCTCCCGGGACGGACCAGTGCTTCACCTCTGTGAGCATCACCTAGATGCAATGAGTGCTAAGTGGACCATTCGATATCATGAGAGATGGTTCTTGTTGAACCACTACTCATGAAACATGGGTCAATGAGTTTGACTCGAAATTACACTTGAATCCTCGATAGCAATATCATAATTTGACACGTTGTGAAAAATACCTCCTACTTAGCAAGCTATATTGTTTGATTTTTGATAAGGTATTGTTGACTGTTTGAAATTTTGATATGGTGCCATTGAGAAAAGACTATATTGTTTGTAAAAATAAATATTGTTTCATTTATGGTTCACATTTTGTGGCTATGGTTTTCCACGGGTTTGTTACTGCGAATTTTTGTGTTTTGTGGGTTTCTCCATTTGGGTCATTATTGAAAACAATATTGTTTGATTTATGGCTTTTGTTTTGTGGTTATGGTTGCAATGAAATAAAATAGTTAATGTTATACAATTTATTATATTTTTGCATGGGTTTGTTACTGTGAATATTCATGTTTTGTGGGTTTTTCCATTTGGGTCACTGTTCAGACCAATATTGTTTAATTTATGGCTTATGTTTTGTGGCTATGGTTGCAACACAATAAAATTGTTAACGTTATACAACTTTTGTCGATTGTTGTTGTCTAGCTTGGGCTATATTGTCTCATTTTCGATAAGGTGTTGTTGAAAAGGCTATATTGTTTCAATTTTTGATAAGGTTCTATTGAGAAAAGACTATATTATATATTGTTGTTGGCTCTCAGTTGTTTTGTCTTTGATGTCAAAAGTGGTTTGCTGATGTGATGATATGCTTGGTGGATGTTGATAGGATGCAATTTTTTTTTATACATGATGATTACAATTGATTTACATGGTCTTTACACATGGTTCATGGCATGAAATTACAAGTTTCAGATTTCCATGCTTCAATTTTTGATACATGTTGGTTACTGATATTGTTATCATTTTTTAGGGTGCTACAAGATAGATTTATCCTTTTCATGATTTCAAATCACATATTAGGTATATGGTAGTTGATGTTTGACATGGTATACATGATGAAATTTTCTTATTAAATAGGTATCTTAGACACTATGCACAATGATTTACACATATTGGTAGATATATTTGAGGTATACATTTGTTTACATATTGCCACTGCTTAGACAAAAGATAATTGTGTTAATGAAAGGACAAAAAGAACCCCATTTATCAGGTATAACCACTCTCAATTCCATGGATATTGCTATTGTTGTCATGATTATGGTCATAAAGCAATAAATTGTACAAGAGATTGTAGGAGGTATGGAAGATATGATAAGAGAAGTTTTGGATTGTCGAGAAAGTATGATTTCTTTACTCCTCAAATTGGTTATAATATCACATGCTTTAAGTGTCATAAACTTGGGTATAAGGCACAACAGTGTAGGATTAAGTTGAAGGCATCATTTAAAAATAACAATGTAGATGCATTGACCAAGAAAAAGAAAGGGCCATACGGGTTTGGAGGAGCCATATAGGTTTGGAGGAGAAAACAAGACCTAGGAAATGAAATTACTAAATTAGTGCATGTAATGCACAAAAAGAATCAACTATTGCCTGAAAGGTCAGGATGAGGTAAGGGGGAGTTGGTTATTGTATTAATCTTCAACTCCTTAGAGAAATTTTAAAGGTGTGCAAAATAATGCTTGTATCATAGTGACAGTTCTCTATGATGTTGCAAATGTTTCTAACTTTAATGATGAAGTAAGTTGATTTGCAATAGAACTTTTTGTTTTATAGAGAACATGTGACACAAAATTTATGCATATGCAAACCTATGAGTGATGGTGTAGTCTTTATGGGTGAATGATTGTTTGAGCAAAAAACATATCACTTTGTATTATTTTTCAGTAATCAAGGTGTGAGTTGTATGTTTTATGGATTTGATGAATTGAAGTAATCCTTTATATTTGAAATAGTGTGGAGACTGTAAAATATTTGTGCATCCATGATCTTGAACATTTCACAATTTTCTATAATAGTGATTGGCTCTTTCAAGGGGAAAAACATATGTTCAGGATTGTCATGTGGTTTCTATGTCATTGTTTTACAATGTGAGCATTTTTTTTATCTTGACAGTTTGTATCTTGTACACATGGTATCTTGAACTGAGAATGATGCTCATTGGTCACAGTGAACAAACAAGGACTATGAGGTCTTGAAAGCAAGCATAACATATCAAGTAATGGTGGTACAACACATTTGTTTGAGTGATATCAATAAAATCATTCTTGGATCTTAACATAAGATGTCTAAGCACTGTGATTTCTTGATGTGCGTATCATTCCATTCTATCTCTATTGTTCTTCGTATAAAGAGTTTGTGATACATGTTATCTATGCTTGGATTCCTCATGATAGAAGTGACAAGGGGTTGCAGACTTAATAATGTGATTGGTGACAAAGTATTGCACTCTTGGATAGTAATCTTACTAAGTTTCACAGTGTTATCTTGACAAAATTTAGTTGCAAATCTTTGGTGCCATGAGTATGATCACTACAAGATCTAGTGTTAGTGGCATATGATTCTTGTGATAGTGATTTAATCATTACATTCATGATAGTTGTTTGTGGCAAGAACTTGTATGGAGTTGCATTGTGAAATATAACAGACTTGTTATTTGTATAGGGACTTGTATGCAGATCTTATGTGGAATATGTGGTTGCAAGCGGTACAAGGTCTTTCTGGTGCAAAGGTTAGATAAGGTAAAGATGCTTTGTGACAATCAAGGTTTACTGGTGACTCTATCCGTACTTTCCATTAAAGTATGGTTCATAAAAGGACAATACTTTATGATAATAGTGGTTTGGATAATACGCTCTTACATGACACAAATGGAGATTTGAATATGTTGACTCATGGGTGAGTTTGCAGATGACAAGATTGATTAATATTCCTGCTACTATTTTAGTGATATTTGATTGAGGATTTATATGACAATGTGACATGACTACTTGTTAGAGCTTTTGGTCCTAACATTGGAAATCATTGATAGTGGTTGAAGCTTTGTGGTCTAAATGCCTTCACCTTTTGGTATTGCTAACAAGGGGTGTCAAGGATGGTGATTTCAAGGATGAATGCATGATAATTGAAGGTTGTTGTAGTAAAGGAACACAAATCTTATGATTATTCCTTTCATGAGATGCATATTAGTTAGAGGAATAAATTTATGTTAAAAAGTGGTATAGTGATGAAGTCATGAGTAGAGGATCTGGATGTAAGTGAGATTGGTGTTCTTGGATAGAGGTGTGACAAAGCTCTGTTGGTTCTTGGTGCAAAATAGTAGCAGATGTGAAAATTGCTTTTTTGAGTACTGGAGTATGAAGGAATCTATCTACTTTATTTATGTAGAGTAACATGAAACAGAGATAGATTGATACCATGCTTTGAATTTTTTCAATCTATAGTTCTTTGCCACATATGCTTTAAATATTGTTTCTTGACAAAAGGAGCTTGTATCTATATCTTTCTTTCACAACTCTTTTGTATATTTGATTTGCTACTATATTTCTCTACTTGCAGTGGATTATTGCATTGAATACTTTGTTGGCTTCTCAATTGTTTTCATGGAATCTCACAGTCTCCTCTTTCATCCTTTTTCTTTGAGGCAAAAAGGGGGAGAGACGATATGTGTTTTTCCATCAAGGAAAAAGGGGGATTTTGTTGGTTCTCAGTTGTTTTGTCCTTGATGTCAAAAGTGGTTTGTTGATGTGATGATATGCTTGGTGGATGTTGATAGGATGCAACTTGTTTTGATACATGATGATTACAGTTGATTTACATGGTCTTTAAACATGGTTCATGGCATGCAATTACAAGTTTCAAATTTCCATGCTTCAGTTTTTGATACATGTTGGTTACTGATATTGTTATCATTTTTTAAGGTGCTACAAGTTAGATTTATCCTTTTCGTGATTTCAAATAACATATTAGGTATATGGTAGTTGATGTTTGACATGGTATACATGATGACATTTTCTTATTAAATAGGTATCTTAGACACTATGCACAATGAATTACACATACTGGTAGATATATTTGAGGTGTACATTTGTTTATATATTGTTGCATTTTCATCTAGGTAGACAGATCAAATGATGTTTGCACATCTTATGTTTGCATAAAACATACAAGATTATTTGTTTTCTTCAAGACACATAGTATGCCAACATTTGATACATGGTAAAGCATACAATGTTACAAGGTTTTGGAAAGATTATTTTTGGAATCTTGCTTGGTAGGTTGAATACTAAACACAACCACATTGTGGTCAGGTGATATTGGCATTATAAATGTTTTTTTTTTGTTTTTCAATAAAATTTACAAGGTGATTTGGTTGGACTTATATTATTAAGGTTTTGGGCTCATCCTAATAAGGCTTCAATTTTTTTTGATTGATCATATATGGCATTGGGAAGCTTGCATGGTATTTTGTATTTGAGCACAATGCATGTGTGTTTGATCACATTGAATTAGTTTTTGATATGGTTATAAGGATATTGGTTAAATGTTGACTTCCATTGGCATGAATATTTGGAAAGGTGTTTACACCATACTCTCCTTGGTCAGAATCTCTTGTAAAAATATTTTTTTGATTTATACTCCTAAAGAGTATCGAATGTACTAAGCATGTGATTTCAATGGAATAGACTTTTTAAAAGTTTTGGCAATGGTATTAAGGATCAATATTGTTGATGTTTATATTAGGTTACATGGGACTCGATATTCATGTGGCTTCACTTCACTTATTAGTGACTTGGCATTGGCAATGAGTGGTTGGTTTTGATGTGGAATGATTTTGTCAGCATACGTGGCTGAAGACTTGTCATTAGTTTCAAAAGCATAATAATGGTTTATTAATTATTGTGTTTTGATTTATTTTGGACTTCAAAATGTTATTATGTTTGATAAAATCTTTGACAGACTTGAAAGAAATAAATTTAGGGCAATATTACTATTGAAGGGTTTGGAACCCTAGCCGCCATGAGAATATTGTGTTCATAGTTGTAAATTTTTTCTTCTTTGGCCGACACTAGAGGAGTAAAATGAGTTAGTTACAAGCATAGATAGTAGATTATGAGCTAGCAAGAGATTGGTAGTTATTAAAGGAGTGACAATGGCTCCTTCAGCTGGGCAGTTGTGGTTGAATTCATCTATCTGGTATTTGTTTGATTTCTTCATTGCATAATCAGGGATTACTTTTGTTGTTTTTGAAGAAAGCAAGAAAAGACAGTTAATGCTTCTTGAAGCTCAAAGCATAACTAAAAAGTGTCTTTATTTCTATTAAAATATTTGTGTTTGAGATTAAGAAAATATTACTAGGTAATGAAGTGATTTCGTTATTGTTGAAATCTCTGTCAAAGCATGGATTTATAGTTTGCTTAAAAAATCTAAAAAGAAAAGAATATCTGCAGGTTGTAACTAAAATGTTTATCTTTAATAAAGTTTATTAAGAGATATTATTTAGGGTTTCTCATTTGAACCTAACTCGAATTGATTTTACAGTTATTCAAACTACATACAAAGATTATTATTTGCAGGGTATTTAAAAGATGATCTTCAGGCATTATCATGTGGAACTGGAAAGAGGAATATGATGTTTTCAGAAATTTGATACAAAATATCATATATTACATTGAAAATATTTGTTATGATTCTTAGATTATTACATTGTATTTCTTGAAGATGTTATCTTTCTCATACAACATTCTTCAATGTGCTTATCAAAAATATTTATAGTCTTCTATTGAAAGTCTAGAACTACAAGTTGTACTTCTAGAGTATTGATAGAACACTATCATTATTATTATAAATTGTAACGGAGTTGGTGCTCCTGTATATTGTGGGGTTGGTGCTCCTAAATGTGAAATATTTGGTGCTCTAAGTGAATAAAGGAAATATTTTTCTAGTTTTTTTATTCCCCAAGAGGGTTTTTCCACTCAGGACAAATTTTGGTGTTATGTGATGTTTCTATGTGTGAATGGTTTATTTACTTGATTACAATATTGTCATCAGTTGCATAAAAAGTTGTTGATGTCAGTCATTCATTTTTTCCATTCTTTAAATCAAAGCATCTTGCATAAAAGGTTTAGTTATAAGCTCTGATATATGTGTAAAGTTTATCAAGCCAGTCTTAGTTAATAAAATGTTTATCTGATTTGTAATGCATATAATATTGTTTAAGTTCAAGTGAAGTATGTTCTTCTTTAGTCATTTGATATTCTAGTTTAAAAGTTTAAAAGTTTGCGACTTTCTTGAATCACTGATTCACCCCCCCTCTTAGTGATTCTGTCTTCCAACAATTGTTTTATTTTCGATAAAGTTCTGTTGAAACGACTATATTGTTCCATTTTTTATAAGGTGCTATTGAGAAAAGGCTATATTTTTGCATGGGTTTGTTACTGTGCATTTTTGTGTTTTGTGGGTTTTTCCATCTGGGTCGCTGTTGAGACCAATATTGTCTAATTTATGGCTTCCGTTTTGTGGCCATGGTTGCAACGCAATAAAATGGAATGCAACTTATACATTCACATTAGGTCCCAATATTTAAATTATGATGTCTTGTGAAGGTGTTGTGAAGTGTTGTAACACATTTCTACACTTTTCTAGACTCTTCTTATTATAATTCATCTAAATATTCCATTTTTATCCCTTACCAAGTCCTATTCTAAAATGTTGTAAAGTCTTGTAATAAGATTTCATGCTTTCTAGGCTTTGTCATCACTAATTACACCTTTTTATGCTTTATTTGGCCTTTATGCACTTATAGGCCTTAATTAAGTGTATTATTTTAATGTAAACTCGACAAATAACATTAAATGTAGCTTAATTCTTGACACCCACTTATAAGCCTAGAGTGGGACCCATTCGCCATGGGTGGTGAATGAGTCCCTCTTGGCTCTAAATTCAAAATAATTCAAAATTTCCTTCGGGTTTTAATTCATTAAGACCTTATGTTGACCTGTTATGATGTATCTTTGGGTAATTAGGGTATACGTGTGTATAAATACATTTTTTTATATCCATTTTACACCTAATTCATTCAAGCATTCACTCATTAGCACTCTTTCATTCAAAGCATCATTACATCAAGAACATATCAAGTATCTTGGAGCAGCCATTGACATATCTTCAGACTTCAATAACAAGGATTTGGTGAGTTTAGGACATTTTCATGTTGTTTATTCATCATTCCTTTCTATTTTTCATTGCATTTCTTTATCAAGGGTTTGATTACCAAAGTGGGATTTGACCAAGGCAAATCCCTATACTCTAACCCTTAACCATTTCCCCCTTTTTTGCATGTGTATTTGTAGGTATTGTAGGAATATTACACAAAGAAATAGGTGTTGGAAAGTGGTCAACAAGTCATCAAAGTGATTCAAGTGAACCAAACCCTAATTTAAGCTTGGAGACAACATTCATCATGTTTTCTACAAATTTGACTCTGTCAACCCGATAAGAAGACAAGTACAGATCTAGACCTACAAAATTGACCCTTGAATTTACATAATTTTGGAGGACTGATTCACCATCAGTGGTGAATGAGTCCCACTTGTAGGCTGGAAAAGTTAATTTTTTCAGAATTTAGTTCCTAACAGTCAAAAAACTAGTTTTAGAGTAGTTTACCAGAAGCAGGATTGATTCGCCATTAGTGGCGAATGAGTCCCATTGGTGACAAATAGTGATTTTTACCAATTTCCATAGCCTTCCAGAATTAGCATTCAACTTCCAGGTGCACTTTGTTCAATTTCATTCATTTTTGTTTGCATTTGTTTATGTTTTTAGTTCATTTCTACATATCACACTGTGTTTTCAAAAATTGCATATTTCATTAGTTTTGCATTCAAAATCAATCAATTTTATCGATGATTTGAATTTAGATCATTTCATTTAGTCATAATTACCATCATACATTCCTTAGTTTGAGTGAACCACCACAATTTTGGGGTCTATCTCTCTCCTTTTAGTTGAAAACCCCTAAGAGTGCAAGAGAAGTACATAGCTACCCCCTAAAAATTGATGGTTCAAGTTGTAATGCAATAAAATAGTTAACCTTATATAGTTTATGTTGATTTCCATAATGCATTGCTAATTATTGTTGTCTAGCTTTAAAATAGTTAACGTTATAGAGTTTATGTTGATTTCCATAAGGCGTTGCTTATTGTTGTTGTCTAGCTTAGGCTATATTATCTCATTTTTGATAAGGTGTTGTTGAAAAGGCTATATTGTTTCAAGTTCTAATAAGGTAGTGTTGAGAAAAGACTATATTTTTGCATGGGTTTGTAATTGTGATTTTTTGTGTTTTGTGGGTTTTTCCATCTCGACCAGTGTTGAAACCAATTCCATTTTTGTGGTTATGGTTGCAATGCACTAAAATAGTTAACGTTATATAGTTTATGTTGATTTCCATAAGGCATTGCCGATTGTTGTTGTCTAGCTTTAAAATAGTTAACATTATATAGTTTATGTTGATTTCCATAAGGCATTGCTGATTGTTGCTATCTAGCTTAGGCTATATTGTCTCATTTTTTATAAGGTGTTGTTGAAAAGGCTATATTGTCTCATTTTTGATAGGGTGTTGTTGAGAAAAGACTATATTGTTTTTTAAAAGCAATATTATTTCATTTATGTTCATGTTCTATGGCTATGGTTTTGCATGGGTTTTTCATTGTGATTTGTTTTGTTTTGTGGGTTTCTCCATCTGGGTCGTTGTTGAAATAAATATTGTTTGATTTATGCCTTGTGTTTTGTGGGTATGATTGCAACTCAATAAAATAGTTAATGTTATATAGTTTATGTTGATTTACATAGGGTGTTGTTGATTGTTGTTCTCTAGCTTAGGCTATATTGTTTCATTTTTGATAAGGTTCTATTGAAAAGGATAGATTGTTGTGTTTTCGATAAGGTGTTGTTGAGAAAAGACTATATTTTTGCATGGGTTTGTTCTTGTGATTTTTTGTGTTTTGTGGGTTTTACCATCTGCATCGGTGTTGAAACCAATTATGTTTTGTGGCTATGGTTGCAACACAATAAAATAGTTAACGTTATACAATTTATGTTGATTTCCATAAGGCATTGTTGATTGTTGTTGTCTAGCTTAGGTTATATTGTCTCATTTTTGATAAGGTGTTGTTGAAAAGGCTATGTTGTTTCAATTTTCGATAAGGTGCTATTGAGAAGAGACTATATAGTTTGTTAAAACCAAAATTGTTTCATTGATGGTACGTGTTTTGTGGCTTTGGTTTTGCATGGTTTTTCCCATCTAGGTCATTGTTGAAACCAATATTGTTTGATATTGATTCATTTTGATAGGGTCCTGTTGAAAATGCTATATTATCTGAACTTCTGATAAGGTGTTGTTGAGAAAAGACTATATTTTTGCATGGATTTGTAAGCTAGCACTATACAGTTTATGTTGATTTCCATAAGGCATTGTTCCTTGTTGTTCTCTAGCTTAGGCTATATTGTCTCATTTTCGATAAGGTGTTGTTGAAAATGATATATTGTTTTAATTTTTGATAAGGTGTTGTTGAGAAGAGACTATTATTTGTTAAAACCAAATATTGTTTCATTTATGGTTTTCATTTTGTGTGTATGGTTTTGCATGGGTTTCTCATTGTGAATTTTTGTGTTATGTGGGTTTCTGCATTTGGGTGACTGTTGAAACCAATACTGTTTGATTTATGGCTTATGTTTTGTGGTGGCCATTGTTGGTTTGTGTGTGGTGCTGATGGTTGCAAGGCAATAGCTTAGGCTAAATTGTTTCATTTTCAATAAGGTGCTGTTGAAAAAAGAATGTTCTATGGGCTTTTCCATCGAGGTTGTTGTTGACACCTATATTGTTCCACTTATGGTTTCTATGTGGTGCTGATGGTTGCAAGGGTATTAAACAATTTGTGTTATTTTCACTAAGGCATTGTTTACAAAGCTTTGGCTATATTGTTTCATTTTTGGCAAGGCAATAAAATAGTTGATGTTATCATTTCATTTTCGATGGGGTGTTGTTGAAAAAAAGGCTATTCTTTGGGTTTTTTCCATCTGGGTCAATGTTGAGTCCAATATTGTTTCATTTGTGGCTTCCATTTTTTGGTGTTGGTTTCAACATAACCAAATAGTTAATTAGTTGATAGGCTATATATGTGAAATTTGGTCATAATTTTATGCCTTCAAGCCTATATCCGTATAGGCACAATTCAAATTTTGTTATGCAATTTTAAGCCTTCCTCTGCGATCCAAGGAAAAGATTAGCATTTTTAAGGTAAAAACCTTGGTGCATGTAATGGGAAAAGAGGGTGGCGGATTTTCCTTCATGGATAGAAAGAGATCAGTAATTAAACACTAGTTGGCATCAACATAAATTGTTGTATGGTTTTTTTGCTCTAGCAATGGTTGTAATAACACCCAATGTTTATTCATTTGTGGCTTCCATTTTATGGTGATGGTTGCATTGTAACTAGATAGTTAATGCTATATATTTTATGTTGCTTCCCATAATGCATTGTTGAGTGTTCTTCTCTAGCTTTGGCTATATTGTTTCATTTTTGATAAGGCACTCTTGGAAAAAGAATTGAACTTCTTCCTTGAATAGCTTCAAAAAGGTTTTGAACACATTGTATGTGGCAACTAGCATTTCTTATTATGATTAATATAAAGCCTATTATTGTAAGAATTCATTTTTGAGGAAAAAACAAATAACAACTGTCTTCCCAAATAACAACTATCTTCCCAAAACAATAAATATGAATGCTTTTTTTTTCTATTATAAATAAAGTTTTTTTTAATATATAATTCTTATTAAAATGAATTACACTCATAATTTATATGATACTTAATTAGCATAACAAGGTGCTGAGAGTCAAAAATTTAGTCATGGAATTTTAGAATAAAGACCTTAAGGTTCAATCAAGATGATATTATTAGTTTTCCTTATAATAATATGTTCACAATTCAATTATTGCATAATAGAATGACTCAAAGGTACATACCTATTTCTCTTATTGCTTGATATGTTGCATTCCAATTTTCTAGACCTTGCATTTAATATTTGTTGAAGTAATAAAAAAATTTATGCTATTTCCCATAAGGAATTGTTGATTGTTGTTATGTGGCCTTGAATAAATTATTTGATTTATGGTTTATGTGTAGTGGCAATGCTTGCAAAGTAATAAATCAGTTCATGTTCTTCTTGATAAGGCATTGTTAGTTGTTTTTGAGTCTTTAAGGATAGTTTTTATTTGTCTAGGCCTTAATAAGGATTTCTTAGAATGGCAGGTTGTATATTTAGTGTGAGATGAAACATTGGTCTCACTATTGATTATAGTGGCAGGCCAACATACATTTTCCACCACCATAATCAATGGTGATATCAATGTTTTTTATTATAGTTAATATAGAGGTTTTTGTGCATATAGATGTTGTTTTCATATAATTTCACATAGATACATATCACACATAGGAAATAAATAATCACAACAAAAAGCACATTGTCCACCCTACCATATTAGTGCATGGGTATCATAGGACATTACATATATATCCATAAGTGGACTTTAAACATATGAATGTTGTTTGCATCTAATGTCAGAAACATACAGATCTGTACATAGGAAATATAAAATGAAATACAACAAAATGAGGCATGCTCTCCAACCTACCATATTGGGTCATGGAGCCTCATGGGCTCTCACCAAACCCCAATAGCAAAAGGCATACATAGAATCACCCTCGATCAATGCTGAAATTAATGTTCCTTATTGCACTTTACTATCGAGTCTATGTAAAACTGCGGTTGTCGTTATATATAGAAGTGTAAAGAGTAAAGTTAACCGAATAATTTTTTTTTTTTTAAAAGATAATTGATTTCACATATGTTATAAAGTTTCCAAGACGTTGTTACATAAAACTAAAGTATACTTAACATATCAACATAAAGATAAGTACAAGTTTAATATCATGAATGTTCCAGTTTAAAAAACTTATTACAATCAAATATCAGAATGTCAAGATTACAATAGATGAGATTTCAATAAATCTCCATACATTAAAATGATAGTACAAAGAATACACTCTTATACAAGAGGTAATTTATAAAAAAGATAGTGATCATTTCACATCTGACATCAATATCCATGAATATTCTCCGCATCCACATTCACGAGCAAAGAGGTAACTGGAACCAGTTGCAAGCATAAGATCATCTGTAAGAAAATACAAGGAAGGTGTAGCACGGTTTCCTCCCGACCACGTGGAACCCAAAGGTCCACTCCCTCCGTGCTAGGAGATAAAGATAGGTCCACAAGCAAAGAAGATAGAACATAACGTTTACGTGGTTTACAAATTCACATCACGACATAATGATTACAAATCATAACAGATACAATCCCAGTAACATATCACATTAAATAGAAATGAGAACATAAGGAACACCATCATGATATAGACAAAGAGTGTCATCACACTGTCGGGATAGATTACCCTAGTGAATCTTGCTAGACTATTGGCCCTCTCCAAGAGTTACCCCGGTAGCCTCTACCAATTCTCGGCCCCTATGCAGACTAATGTGGAGTCGTTACATCTTTCAAGAGGACAAGATGGTGACTTGCCATTCCAGGCCTTCTCAGCCTTTTCTCAACCTAAAGGAGCGTTAAGAAAGTAGGCGAGGCAAACTATTATCTGATTTAGTGTTAAGATCTACCCAACCCCTAATACATTAGTTAGGTTTTCACTAAATTACGCACCTACGATAGGTTACCCAGACAATCACTGAAGGATTTCGGCCCCTACCGCAAGCCACTCTTTCTATAATATGACTCAACACAAAATCAATCTAGGGGAAGCTATCAAGCACAAAAATCAAAACCACAAAGTTTACGTCCTTCACTAGAGGCAAATGACAATCTCTAGGATATCACTTCAAATGACCACAAAATGATACAAAGCTATACCCCCACATAAGATAATTGTAATATGAGCATCATGATAAAAACATAATAAACTTATTAATACAAATTCCACTTTTCAAGCTTTTGATAAAATGAAGATAACATCATCGACATCATAAGTATATGTACATCTAATAATTTTCAATTAACTTAACTTAATGAATTAAAAATTCTTAGTAAACAAACTAAAAATATTAATATATACACTTCAAACAATTTAAAAAAAATGTATTTATTTACATTTTAGAATAAAGATAATGTATATTCTTTATATAAAGGTAATTCAATCACTTAATATAAACAATTCAACGCATTTTTAATAAATATTTAACTTTCATAAAATTTAAAGTCTTAAATATCTTTTATTTGTTATTATGGACTCCACTTAACTAACATTTACATTGATCTCTAAATAATAAGAAATGTCCGCTAAATAATAAAAATGAAAAAGAGAAAGCGGCCAGCACAAAGAATGTTTGGATAAAAAAGCCAGAGGAGGTTAAGAATGTGCCTGATCCAAATGTGAAGGAGAACTCCGAGGGAAATCCCTTTCCTCAAGATTCGAAGGAGATCCACAATGGCCTGAACAAGGAAGCTTGTCCTGGGTTTGATGGCACTTGTTCTCAGGCTCCTAAGGATCCGAAAGATTTGGTATCACCTTTTGAGGTAAGTGGGGAAGGTATTCCCTCTGAGAAGGAAGCCCGAGATTCTTTGAAGAATGATGTACCCAGAAATGATGTTTCGGGTTTTGTTCCGTCTTTATCTTTATTGTCGACTGGAAGCATGAATATCCCTGGGTTGGAGGATATACCCATTAAGGGTTTATCCTTGGAAATAGAAATTCCTGCCCCTTTCCTTTCTCCTTGTATTAACCCTTGCTCCAACGGGGGTCAGGATCAGGAGATTGCCAATATGGAAGTAGTGAAGGATACTTTTGATAGTCAAAGCATGAATCTGAGAACCCCAATGCATAATACTTCAGAACCCAAGAATGGTTTAATGGATACCCTCCCTTGGGATCAGAGATTGTATTCTGAGAAGGATGGGGAACTAGGCAGAGAAATGGAAAGCCAAGATGAAACCGAGTGGGAGGAGGTGATATCACATTCAAAATCCAAAAAGGAAAAAAAGGAGGAAAAAAAGAGAATGAAGGAAACTTCAAGTGGTGTGGTAACAAGGACTAGAGCCAAGGTCGATTGTGGGACGTCCAAGCCCTGCTTGGGAAGAAAATCTGAAAAATGGCAAAGGGAGCAAGGTAGCCTACATGATATTGCGGATGGCATCCAAATGACCATTCTGGAGTTACTTCAATCCCCAGGTAAGAAATGAAAATAATGTCTTGGAATATAAGAGGGCTGAATAGTCGTCATAAAAAGGATGTTTTGCAAAATTTTGTTAGGGACCACAATCCCGATATTCTCCTTATTCAAGAATCTAAAATGCCTAAAGATAAAGTAGAAAATCTTAAAAAAATTCAGCACTGTGGAGCTCATGGTAATAGTTCTGCGGGTGCTTCGGGGGGTATAGTTACTTTTTGGAACAAGTTAATTATTAAAGGTGAGCCCTTAATGGAGAATGGTAATGTGGTGGCCACTAGATTTACTCACATTAGAGACAACTTTTGTTGGATCCAATCTAATGTTTATGCTCTGAATTGTAAGAAGGCTAGAAACTCTTTTTGGCTTGGGTTATCAAGTTTTCGAAGATGTTTTGCTAATGAAAACTGGTTGGTTATGGGTGATTTCAACACCCCCCTTCTGAATGATGAGAAATTTGGGGGATCTCAAATCAATTGGGAAAGTAAATCCGGCCTATCCGATTTCATAAACAACAATGCTTTGATTGACTTAGATTTACAAGGAGCTTCTTACACCTGGTCTAATAGGAGGTTTGGGTCTGACTTGATCCAAGTGAGGCTTGATAGGGCCCTAGTCTTGGGTCAATGGTTTATAAAATTTTGTTGTGCTCTGAGAGCCTTGTTAAGGGTTGGATCTGTCCACTTTCCCATCTGTCTTATTGCGGATCCTACTAAGGTGAAAAAGAACTTACCTTTCAGATTCAAAAAATTTTGGCTTTCTCATCCTCGAATTTTTGAGGAAATACGTAGATGGTGGAATGTTGATATCTCTGGCACTGCTATGTTTAGGGTTGCTAAAAAACTAAAGGAAGTGAAAACTAATGTGTGAAGATGGAAAAAGGATGCTTTTGGTAATCTTTTTGGTTCTAAAACGGAAATCCAGGGTAAAATTCAGGAGATTCAAGTCAAAATCCAGAAATGGGGATACATTGACAATTTTAGAGAAAAGGAAAATGAACTCCTTATTCAACTGCACGATATCATTGCTAAAGAGGAAGTGTTTTGGCAGAAAAGGTCTAGGGTGTCCTGGTTGACTGAGGGTGACAGGAATTCCAGATTTTTTCATCTGACTACTTCTAAACACAGGGCTGCTAATAGAATCAATCTTATTGTCTCTAATGGGACTAGTTTTGAGGAGGAAGATGATATTAGAGAACAAGTTGTCCTTTTCTTTAGAAACCTTCTTTCGAGTAATGGAGAGATTGTTACTGAAGCTCAAGATTCTATGATTGAAGCAATACCTCAAGTGATTGGTCATAATGAAAATTCCTTAATCACTGCTATACCCTCCAAAACTGAAATAAGGAAAGCTGTCTTTTCCTTTGATGGCAACAAAGCTCCTGGACCTGATGGTTTTCCTTTATTCTTCTTCCAAGTGTTTTGGGAAATTGTTGAAACGGATGTGGTGAACGCTGTCAAGGAATTCTTTGGATCAAGACGTCTGTTGAAAGAACTGAATGCTACTTTTGTGGTCCTTATTCCAAAAAAACCCAGAGCTTCAGAGTTTCAAGCTTTTCGGCCAATCAGCCTGTGTAATTCCATTTACAAAATTATCTCAAAGGTGTTGACCTCAAGAATTCTTTCTGTGCTGCCCCAGATTATTGCCCCACAATAGAATGGTTTTGTGCCAGGTAGGTACATTATGGACTCTATTGTTACTGTTCATGAGAACTTACATTCGTTAATAATGTCAAAAACTGAAGGGTTTATTCTTAAACTTGACATTTCAAAAGGCTATGATCAGGTTGATTGGGCCTTCCTGTTTAAAATTATGGATAAGTTTGGTTTTAATAACAGAGTCATTCAGTTGGTGAACCAGCTTGTTTCGACAGTTACTTCTGCTGTCATTGTGAATGGATCACCATCAAGGTTTTTTCAGACATCCAGAGGCCTCAGACAGGGAGACCCTATTTCTCCTATTCTTTTTACCATTTTGGCTGAGAGTTTAGGCATGAATATTAAAAAGCTTATTGATCAAAGATCCCTTATTGGCTTAAGACCTTCTTCTTCTCCTCTTATTTGCTCTCACCAGCAATTTGTTGATGATACTATTCTTATGGGAAGATCAACAGTGACTGAAGCTAAGACTTTTAAAAAAATCCTGAATCTATATGAATCTGCTTCTGGGCAAGTTGTCAATAGGGCTAAGAGTTCAATCTTTTTCATCAACACTCTGGAGCATAGACAAGTTAAACTGGCCCGAATTCTTGGATGTCGTGTTGAGTCTCTTCCTTCAACTTATCTTGGTTTACCTCTTTGCTCTAAACCTCCGGAATCATTCTGGATTTCTCTGGTTGAAAAATTCAACAAGAAGTTATCAGGATGGAAAGGAGCTATTCTTAGTCAAGCTAGAAAAGTCCAGCTCCTAAAGGCTTCTTTGCAAAATCTTCCTACTTATGCTCTCAGTATATTTAAAATTCCTGCCAAATACGCTGAGGCCATTGAAAAAATTCAGAAAAGGTTTCTATGGTCTGGAGTTGAGGACAAAAGGAGAATGCCACTTGTTGGTTGGGATTTGGTCTGTAGACCCAAATCAAGGGGGGGCTTGGGTTTAAGGAAAATTAAAGTTTTAAATGTGTCCCTTCTTGCTAAACAGCTTTGGAGAACTCTTACATTAAATGGAGAATGGCGTGATACCTTAAAAGCAAAATATTTCAATAACTATGAGTCTTTAAATGAAATTTTAAACTCTTCTTCTTTACCTTGTGGGTCTGTGTGTTGGAATGATATGGGTAAAGGAAGAAAGCTTTTAGAAATGGGAACTGGATGGTTGATTGGAAATGGAAATTTAGTCAGATTTTGGGAAGACAGATGGCTATTTAAAGATCCTTTAATTAGCATAGAGAATTATAGTAAATGGATGAATGATTGCAAAAAGGAATTTGGATTCTTGGTTAAAGATTACTGGAGGAATGGAGGTTGGGTTGATTTGATGACCATCAGTCCGGATCTGGGTCCTATTCAGTCGACTTTCAGAGCCCTTAGACCAGCTCAACACCAGGTGGGGGATCTTGCTGTTTGGTTAGATAACCCGTCTGATATATTTTCAGTTGCCTCTGCCACTTCTTTGTTAGACAGTCCGAGGGAGCTTCCTCCTTTCTGGGCTAAGGCTTGGATTAATCATTTGACCCCGAAAATCAACATTTTCTACTGGATAATGCTACAGAATAAGATCCTTACTTTGGACAATCTCGGTAAAAGAAGAATTCAATTACCAAATAGGTGTTTTATGTGCAGGAATGAAGCTGAGACTGTTAATCATCTTTTTCTCCATTGCCCTTATGTGTTGAATATTTGGGATAAATTATTGGGGCTTCTTGAGATGGTGTGGGTCTTCCCTGCTTCTGTTGAAGATTTCTTCATTCAATGGAAAGCTCCTTCAAAAAATCCATTTGTGAGAAAGCTATGGTCTCTCATTTTTCCATTTGTTTCTTGGAATATTTGGAAAGAAAGGAACAATAGAGTTTTCAAGGATAAAGAGATGAAGGAAGGGGATGTGTATGCTAAAATTGTAAGAGCAATAAAGGAAATTTTATCTTTAATTCCTGGAAAAATATTTGAGAAAGCTATTTGGTCTCCCTTTGATGCTACTGGCCCGAAAAGAGTGGAATACAAATTCAAATTGGGACAAAACTCTAATCTGGAGTTTTGTGAATATTACTATCTGGTCTGTAAGCCATTGGGTTGGATGAAAAGCCAGCTTTGAGTAAGTGCAGCCAAGGTAACAGTAAAGGCTGTTGTAGGGGTGTTTAGGGACAACCTTTGGGAGGCTTTTATTGTAACTAGCGTAGAACATTGGAATTCAAACTAATCATGTCGCGGAAGCAGTTGGGGCTTTTCATGCGGTCAGCCTAGCCCTCAAGATCAAAACGAAACATCTTTGGCTGGAGGGCGATTCTTTGAATATAATAAATTGTATTCTTGGGCTTACCCCCCCCCTCGTGGACCATCAAAAAGTGGATCGAAGACACGCAAGCTTTATTAAGGAAATTTGAAAAAGTGAAAGTTTCACACACCTATAAACCAATGTAGATGGTTCTTTAATGAAGGGTTAAGAAAGTGGGAGAACATATGGAGGAAGAATGGCAACCTCCTGTGAGTGAAAACACTAAATTTATTATGATTAGGTGCATGGGAGAGGAAGGAAATCTTGATCATGGGGATAAGATCCGTGCAGCTTGATTTCATTAAGATTTAGTGGATAACATCACTTTTCTTTTTTCAAGAAGAGTGCGGCCCGCTTTAAGGTGTTCGTGATTGCCTAAATGGACCCAAGAGAAACGCCGTTAAGGTGGTATTCTGCATTATGGGTGGAGAAAGGAAACTGCGTGGAAGCTAGGAGCAATTTCGGGAGCATAGAAGAATACTAAAGCATGGGAAAGAATTGAAAAGGGAGGTTTAGTCCCTTATATGGAAAAGCTCCATGGTACGGATGAAGAAATGCTGGACTATTTTGTCAAAAATTGGAAAAATGGAGAGATCGTGTTGTTTGGAAGGAATGTTAAGCTGAGTGAGGACTTAATTGGTGAAATAACAGGTCTCTCGACTGAGGGTGTTAAATTCTACCGTGATCGACGTTTCTCTGATGAAGCGGTTATCAAGTTTCCCAAAAAAGACAAGGAGAAAGTGAAGATGGTCAAGGTTGCTAACAGTTACTTTGATGTGGAGTCCATAAAATCTATTTGGAGGAAAGTTTTAAGAGTCATCATGGAATATATTACGGTTGATGGATGCTTTACCAGAGCCTATGGTTACCACTTTTCCATTTTGAATCATTTCCGTCATAAGGTTCGTATATCTCTGCCTTTCTATTTATTTTCCTCTTTGAAGAATTGTCTCGATGATGTGGAAAGAAACCCTAGGAGGAATGCTATTATCCACCCTGGTCTTGTTAGGCTCATTTTTGAGCATTTTCAAAATCTTCCTGCACTGCCTAAAACTATAGATATTGAAGAGTTGGATGATGAGGAAACTGAAAGTAGTAAGGAAATTGAGCCCTGGGCCCCCCCTGCTTGTGCTCTTGTTGGCCTTGATACCTTTGCTCCCCTGTCTTTGTCCGGTCGGAAAAATCTAAAAGTTCCTGCCCCGTTGTCTTATCCTAAATGACATCCGCTGCCTGAGGACCCTAGTCCAGATCTGGCTCCTCTACATTGTCTTAACCCCCAGCCATCTCCTGGGTGCCCCACTCCGGGTTTGTCCCCTGGTTTTAAAGGTAACCCTGTTATGAAACTTGTTTCGTACTCTGGAAATTCTATGGAGATCATCTCTGAGAAGCCCTTGGTTAGTAAGGATTCGGCCCCTAGTGCCCCTGCTTCTGGACAAGTTGGGAATGACCATTTTGAACCCCCTATTCAGGATGAAATTAATTCTGCCCTGAAAATGCTCAAGCCTGAGGAAATGGTTAGTGTTGCGGAAAAAAGTACAGAGGGTCTTTTTACCGTTCTCAAATGGACCCAGAAAGAAGTTTGTGATTTGAAAGGCCGTATTACTGTTCTCAATAATAAGGTTATGGAACTGGAGCAGAAGATTAGTTGGGACAGAAGAGTTAGTGATGAACAGGAAATTCCTTTACCGAGGAAAAGACAGCAACTACAGGAGGATAGATTGACAAGTATTGAATGTAATATGTTCAAGATTGGACAAAACATAAGGGCCACTATTGCAAACAACCACAAAATTGCAAGGCATAATACAATCATCATAAATGCGATGGTGGAAAAGCTTGAAAAAAGTCAAAAGGGTTCGCTGGTGGTGGATTTGGATGTGAATAGAGGCGGCAGCAAATCGGCCGGTGAAGGTATTTCGACTCGTACCAGAGCAAACATAAAAAGGAAAACCCCGACTTCTTCACACACGGTTCAAATCCTTAGGCAGGGGTTACAGGATATGCAGAATGTTGAAAAACAAGCTGAGGAGTTACTGAATAATTTGGAGTAACATGGTGTTTGGTTTTCTGGTTTTTTTGGGTGGTCCTTTTTTTGGACCCTGCTGTCTTTTGTTGCTGTCGTTTCCTTTTTGGGACAGCTGGTCGGTTGTTGGTACTTTTTATGCTTGTTTTGAACTTTATTAGTTTAATCCTAATAAAACCTATTTTCCTTTTCAAAAACATTTACATTTGGGAGAATCTGACAGATAGTTATCTATTAAAGAGACTTTCCCCGACTATTACATGCAAAGAGAAAGAGTTTGTTCTAGACTGGTTAATAGCTTCAAATAAAAAAAAATGAAATTATAACTGTGAGTAATCTTCAGGACGCTTGCATAGATATGATTCTACCATTAACACATATACAATCTAAACCTGAGACACATGCAAATAGTGTAATAACTAGAGATATAAACAAACAGTTTCTGACGCATGATAGAAAGAAATATAATGAAATTGAATTATGAATCGCCATGCAAATAAAACTCTATTACATGCATCTTTACGGTGGACTTTAGCTGCAGTAAAGGATTTATTTATCATAACCTGAATCTATTAACATGATCCATATACTAGCAAAGAGTATCAAACAAAAAGAATAAGCGTAGAAGGTGACAATGCGTGCTTGGTTCATTACCCCGAAGATCACTACTCTTAACTTTTTATGTACTGGTTTAATAATTTATAGCAGAAATTCACCATAACTAAGGGATGGCCATAGGCAAGAATTCAATGTATATTCTACTATTGTGGACATAGCAAGCTAGGCGCAGATGAAGGACTGAAAGAAGTACCGCCCTATATGGAATTTCCTCATCCCAAGAACAAAAGACAGCGCTGGTATATCTAATAGGTAAATCATCATTCAGCTAACTGGCGCTGGTGGAGAAGGAGGCGTTATATCAGATGGAGACTATGAGCTTTGAGAATAATGACCAATAGATCTTTGATCAAAGGATATACAGAGATCATAAAAGTAGGTGGCTGCGCACAATCACATACAGGGAGATCTATGGTAAAAGGTCAAAATTCTATTATCTATCAAAAATATCAGCATCAAGCCAAGATATAAGATTTTAAGGAAAGCTCAGGAATTAAAGTAATCCGATATTATAAAGTCTCAAAGTTATACATTTGGCAACCAATAATCTGAACCAAACCACTTAAAAAGTACGACATGCAAATTCTAAACTGGAGCAGCGCCTATTTATATTTATTCATCCATTCTATTTAGTAGTGGTTTTATCAAATGCCATAGATACCCAAGAGAAAACTATAGTTATCAAGGAAAAGACATATCTCTGTTTACATTATAGAATTGCTTCGGATCCATTCAAAGAATGAACACGAATAAAGTCTAAACTAACTTCCAACAAATCCTCAAAATGACTTTCATAATAATTGAACAGCCAAGGCGTATTGAATAAAGATATCAGAATTTCTAAGCAATTTCACACAGGTAGCAAACCAACAACCAATTTTAACGAGGCATGTGAATAATTGAGAAAGAATTATGAATGGTCGGTCTTGACTTCCACAATAAATAAAAAAACACAAATTTCATAGAAAAATCAAACAAAAAAATCCATGGCAAACTGTTAGTTGTCCAGTAACAAAATTTCCTGACTTCTCTTTTAAAATTCCCAAATAGCCACCAGAATTCGATTGAAGAAATCAAATGCCACTTAATCCAAATGAGATGCTTAAAACGAACAATCCAGAAACAGCTACCTTCCTTCAAATTTTTTTTATGCTACTGCTATCTAAAATTAGAGCAAATCAATGCTTTTAGAAAAATTGTCGTTCCCCAACTAACTAATCCCGAAAATCCTTCTTGTAAATTACGCATGTATCCCTAATATGATCGACCAGTTCAACATACCATTAACTCCGGATCCCACGTTAATTATCTTTTAGTTAGAAATTTATAACTTGAAGAAAACTTCTTCTCATATATATCTGTTTCCACAAAATCCTCTTGCCTCATTAAAACAACTTATGTTTAATTAAATTCTTTTGAAATAATCCACTTTCACCATTTAAATAAATAAATTATTTAATTCAAATTAATAAATTTAATCACAACACAAGCTTAAGTATTTAAAAATACGTTAACAGACAATTGCTAAATTAAAATATTTATTCACAACACAAAACAATACAAACGAACACGACAAATACACTAGACAACTACACGGGGTAACATAAAGATACTCGTTCAAAAAAGAACGATGGTTAGCAAGGACCTGTCAATACCTCCAACTTAATTATATTGATTTAGGGTACGCTCAGACCTATCAAACAGGTGGATCCGTTACCCGGTACCTGTGTCTGCAGGAAACATCAAAATTAAAACATACATATATATATATATATACTCATGTTAGAAAAAACACCGTGAATAAGAATTGCAGCATAGCAGGATACTCACGAATGAGTAATGCTACACTGTCTTATTCAACGAGCCACAGTTGTAAAGATAAATCAGAAGCAAACATCTACGGCATAATAGCCATGAATAGTCATAAGCAAATAAACCATATCATGAACATTTCTATCTTAGTATCATCAAACTAACCATAACCAGATAACCAGGATATC
>VDFB02271358.1:310793865-311023673 GCA_007258455.2 Sequoia sempervirens
CATCCTCCCACACACACCATTTCGAAGACTTCAGCCTGTAGAATTGTGAAAGGATTCAGGAAGAGCTAGAAAGAGGAGAAGAGGATCCAACGAAGGGGAGAGTAGAAAATGAGATGGGAAAAGGGAGGTCCAAAAGAAAACTTCACCATCTAGCTTCCAAGATTTTAATATCTAGCACTTCTGAGGGATTCAAGAAAGGAATCTCTTCTTTTCTCTGGCGATGGAGGAATGCTAGCAGGCCAATAAGCTTGTTGACTTAGCGATTCACTTAGTGGAGATTCTACAACAAAAGAGATAATTAAAGATTTTGAATAAGTTCCAAATACTAGATCTCAGGTATGCAAATGACTTTCCAATCTACCTAATAGGTATTATGTATTGAACATGCTATATTGGGGTTTTACCTCATCAAATCGAGCCTAGCATGCATATTTTTCCCTGTATCAGAATTGTAACCTACACTTAACTGTGAATCTATTATAAATGTATAGTGAACGCCATTAAACAAGAACAGCATTATACCTTATTTCTATGAACCATTATAGGAATCAGTGCATATAAAATTTTCTTATGCGTATGTTGATATGATTTGTCAATCTCCACTTATTTGTACATCATTATCTAATCTAAGATACTCAATTTGTACATCATTATCTGATCTAAGATGCTCAATTTGTACATCATTATCTAATCTAGGATGCTCATATCAGTAAAACTTACATTGGGTGCACAACGGTATGCCATATATCAAGATCTTGCGTACTTGTAGTGTATACGCGTAAATCTTCACCCTTAACCCCATAACAGGTGGTGTATTTAGTAAGGGTAGATCATGAGTTTCCGAGAACTAAGTCACCTGTGGGAAAATCTCTATCTAATCTTAGAAACAACTTATTTTCAATGCCTGGAGATTTTGGAAAAAAAAAAAAAAAATTTGTCTCCCCTACCTTTTCTGTAGATTGTGAACTCTTTATAAGCTTTGTTCTTTATTGGATGCTTATCATACGATTTCTCCCTGTGTAATGTTATGTGTTGTGTGGTTTTGTGTTTGGTATATTGTTTATCGGTATGGTGGCGTTCGGTAATGTATGCTACAACTCCCATTTCTCTACCTAACATGTATTTGACACTGTGAAAGCGTGGGGCATTTCCCGGTTAGGAGGGATATTTACGAAAGGAATTGCATATCTTCTTTCTTTCTATTTTTTGTTTGCATGTTCTCCAGTGCGCGATATTATTGCATAGTTCTATCCATCAGATCATTCATTTAGTATCACCTGCTAAATATCTTATGTTAAGAACTCGGTCCTTTAGAATGGATATTTAGTATCCGTAAGGTCATTGCTATGACCCGACCAACATCTTAGCTATAACTTGATGTTGTTACATAGTGGTTAACTGTATAATAAGCTTGGCATAAAGACCTAAGTTAGCACCATAAGTTATGAATATCCATTAAACATATCCATTGTTAGGATATTCAACTTTACACCTACTTTTTGTCTTTACTTGAAATAATATGGTGCGGGCCTATCTTTAGGTTGGTTCATTTAGCATCACCAATAGTCTCTGCAAGAATATCGCACCTATTTTAAATAATAGATATGGTTCACATCTCTCAGAACAATTTCTCTTGCAATAATCTTGGAGACGAATTCAGATGTACTATGGCAACAGAACATACTTGAGGTTCTTAACAAATATTCGAGTATCGATTGCATGCATGATCATTAGATTGACGAAGTTGGTTTAAGCCATTCATGGCCTGACGTGATTAGGAATGAAATCAGAGTTTTGAGTCTTAATTTGATTCAAGCCCACTGGCATGAACTAAATAAGTTTTCCTTCGAATTGTCCGGTTAACTTTTCCACCTCCTTTGATATAAATCTACCTTAAATGCTGCTCTGTTGAGATTCACAGTTTACTAGTAATTCCATGCGTTATATTTGGCAACCAATGCTTGTATTGTGGATTTTAATCAACCTTTGATAAGCATCCAACTTGATTCTCTCTGTTGACCTTGTCCCACCTTTGAAGTCATATAGTGCCTCCTCTTCTTGCCAATGAAGAGCCACGGCCGAGTCAAGCGCTTTTCTTATCTTGACTTTGAAATTTGACCAATTTAACTGAGTCTTGATTTTCTCGTACTAATTAAAAAATAAAATAAGATTTCTTTATCATTGAGTGTTTGAATAGCTTCATCGCCATTGTTGAACCATCCAAGATAGGACTGTTGAAATCTGAACCTTTATCCAAGATTTCTTGATGGGTAAATAAGTCTTTCTTTCTTGTGGCTGGTTGTATTGTTGAATTGAATGTTACCTCAGGTATTGTGATGTTTGTGAACTGAGAGTAAACTTTGTTATTTTTCTAGTGGTAGAGATGATCATTTGTAGAAGTTTTTCTTGATTGGATAGTTAATGTGAGTTGTCTTTAAAAAGTAAGCTTTAAGGTTGTAATGTCAGATTGTTTCCCTGTGGTGAATTTTGTGTGTAATTTTGGAGTCTATGATGAATTTATTTATGGAGGTTATTTTTGGCTTTGAGTTTGATATTGATTTTGAGATCAAGTTTTGTTGCCACCTTGTTGGGATACCCTTGTTTTAGTGATTTATCAGTCTTCCAGAGAAAGGAAAAGAAAGTTATTGCTTTATTATTGGCCTTCACTTTTGGTTCTTTGTGAACTATTGCTCGTATGATCTATTTGATGATTGGGTTTAGCCTTGCACTTGAAAATAGTTTCGTTATGAGGATTTTGTGTAGGATGGTGTATGCCTTGCTTAATGCAATTTATCTTGTGGCTTTATATGTTGTGCATGGGGCTTACCCTGATAGTGTCTTTTGAGTTTTGTTGTTCATAAGGGGAGTGGCTTTCAATGGGGGCCAAGACTCGAAAGAGGTCCCAGGGTAACTCATTATAAGTTTATTAATCAAGTGAAAACATTAATATTTAATTAGGGGTTTTGGATATAATCACATTTTAACAAGATATTAGTGAATGCCTCACTCATGGCTCAAGTGCTTGTATAGGCTTGAGATGAGTTGAGAGGGCCTGGAATGGAAAAATCATTATCTTGTCCTTATGAAAGATAATCGATGCCGCATTGGATTGCATGTGGGGCTGGGTTTCGTAAGAGGTCACCAGGGTAACCCAAGTTGGGGGTCGGGGCCTAGGAAGATTCGCCAGGGTAACCCATGCAACATTGCGATGACACTCTTCCTTTAACAACCATGTATGCTTTGTTTCCCTCTATGTTATTTTTGGGCCTCTGGAAGCACATGTTGGCATATGTATGTTGATGATTTATTGGTTATTCCTTATGTCGGGCACATCTTGTGTTGGTTGTATCTTGTGCTGGAGATTGTCTTATTTTATTGTGGATCTTGTTGTGAAGTCTTGTATCCTTGTTTTGTATGATGGTTTAGTTGGGGTTCCTTCTTGTCATCTCTTAGCATGGGGGGTGGGCCTTCGGGTCCACGTGGTTGGGTGGAACATGCTATGCACCCCATTGGGTCCCCAATCATCGATCAAGAAGTGGAAAATTGTACCTTGCAGTGACTCCTGAGTTGTACCAGAGTGGATCTAGTATTGCAGCTTTGTACTCCTTCATTTCAAATGTATCATTCCATTTTATTGTACCTTCCCCATTCATGTTGGGAAGCGGTATTGTAATATTATAATCCTTGATTAATATATTGTCCATGTCCATGTTTTCTTATGGTTACTGGTGTATGCTTACCTTCCATGTGATGTAATGATGTTGTTGTGAAAAGTAATGCAGTCATGTAAACCCGAGGGATTTGTTATATGTAGTTCATGTTTAGTATCATTTCATGTGATCTATGATTATTATGATGTATGTTAGTACTTTTTTATAAAAAATTGGTGCCATAAATGTTAGATGTAGTAGTATCTTTTGGGGTTGCTTGGTGGGGCATTACATATGTGGTTATGAATCTTAACCATTGAAATTACGGAAATTAGCATTCCCTTGTTCTTATCCAAAATTAATAAAACATAAACTAATTTCTTAAATATCGTAATTAGAAACTCAAGAAATAAATACTGAAGAGAATTATAAAAGAGAAGAGAAGAAGAGAGATCACAAGCTTGATAATGGAGTTCACTCAATTTGAGTTGTCTCTGGGTCCACTTCTCAATGAGGAACTGCTTTATTAATGATGCCAAGCAATTACGGATTTTGTACATCACCCAAGCTTTAGTCCTGTACAAAATTTCTCATAATCTCTCTCACTATTACAATTTTGGTGTATAATAACACCTTGTAATTCTTTCTCTCAAAAATAAATCAAACCCTCCATTAGCATTCTAATTCTCTCCAAATATTCTTTCACAATTCTCCAATAATTTTCCATCACTTGGTTGAAAAATTAAGAACCTACACCCCCTTTTTATACATAAAATATGCTATATGGGGTGTAACCTCCATATTTAATAAACAACTCCCCATAAACAAATAAAACAATAACCCTCTTAAACAAAATAACTCCCTTTTAACAAAATTCCCTCTTTTACAATTCGTTTATAACCTCCCTTTAACATAAAAATATTTAACCAATTATTTTAAGTCCCTTAAAATATCTTAATTCGTTGAAATATGAGAAAGGTGGTTAAGGGGGTTAATTTGTTGAAATATAAGTTTACGGGTTTTATTTTTCTCCCTGTTTTAATGGATAAAATCCCACTAAATCCTCCTTTCTTCTTTTAATTTTTAAACCATACATGTTTTTTTTTTAACAATATGGTTTAATCCATATTTATGCCACTTTTTTCCAATAATGGCTTGCCACGTGGAGAGGTGAGATGATGCTGAGTGTCGAGGGTTGATTGTCCATCGTGCTAATTGGACTGATGACAAGGCATTGACTGGTCAACGTATGTTGCCAACTTTGACAACTTGTATCTTGTGCAAATGGACTTCGTTTTCAATGAAATAAGTTGCATTGAAAAGCTCTTAGCGAGCTCTTTGTGATGACACCCCATTTGAACACCTTTGACAAATTCAAACTTTTTGCCCTTTTTCTGAGCCCTCTGATTTACTGATTGACCAGAACTTTGACTGCTCGCAACTTTTGCATACGAACTCCTTTTGAGCTCGTTCGAGTTGCATTAGGTTTGTGTCGGCGAGCCCTACACAATGACATCAGTTCTAAGAGATTTTGAGACTATGAAAATTTTAGGTTCTTCTAGATCCTCCTGGATCAATATATGGGTGATCCCACAATACTAGTTTATAATTTTTGGCCAAACTAGACACTGAAATAATTTTTTCTAACTAAATCTTCACTTTCGGGCACCTATAGCTGCTAAACCATGAAAAATTTGAAGATGATGCTAACTAGTGATTTGTCAAATTTTATTTGTAGATTCTAAATATATTTTTTTCAAAAATTTTGGAATCAAATTGCATTTCTTTTTCCATCTCCTTCAAAAACTAGTTTTTTTCAGTAAACAATATTTTTAAGGAGTGATGCTCACCATCTAACAAATGACTTATTTTCCATGAAGGATAAAATTCTAATTTTTTTGAATTTAGATGTGTAACTATGATATCTAGTGCTTCCAATTAGTTAGATATTGTTTTAGTGAATATTTTTTCCTTAATCAAATTTTGAAGTCAAACTAATTACAATTCAGACATAGGCGGACCGTATAACGCATAACTTTTTTTGTATACATGTATCGAAATTATTATTTTTTGTTGGATGAAGGACTTCAATATCCGATGCACTCATATTTTTCAAAAAAAAAAATTGATAATCTGCTACTTTTCCACATGTGCAGAACAAAGAGCTTGATTTTCGATGGAAAACCTATGTTTAATAAAACTAAAAAAACAAGTACATAATAAAACCAAAACATTAAAATTATATTCATTGGATAGCTCGTTCTGAGGACTACCATCATCTAGTTGGGTCTATGAAGTCTCCTCCATTTTCATCCTCAACCTGAGCTTTGAAATGCAAAATTTTGGACTTTTTTGGTGCTAGAGTGTGAGAAGGTGGGAAAAGGGGGGTTCGGGCAAATCAGGGGGGTTCAAGCGAACCCCTAGAGGTTTTCTTGAACCAAGGTTCATTCAAACCCCCTTTCAAAAACTATTTTATTTGTGTTTTTTGGTAGGAATGGTGGGACCTTGCATTTAATTGGTTCACTCGAACCAGGGTTCATTTGAACCCTTGTTTGGTTCGCTCAAACCAAAGGGTTCATTCGAACCCCAAAAACCAATTTTTTTTGCATGGGGTCACTTTTTGCAACTTTTCCTCCCTCATTCGAATTGTAAACCACTTTTGTGGGTTTACCCATACACACACACACACATCTATATAGGTATATATGTACATAAATAATTATTGTATGTACATATATATATATATATATGTATATACATACATATATATAATCAATCTAATACTAACTAATCTCATAATTATTCTATATACTATTACTCAATTCATCTATTTTTTGGCCATATATATTAAAACACATGTTTTTCAGTATTACTAGGTCATTGCCAAAGTAAAGTCAGACTTTACCTATCATTAATGATTGATGTCTTTTGTTGATTGTAGAGAAGTCCCCGCATGTTTTCCATTAAGAGTCCAATGTAGTTAAATATATTCATCTAATCAAATAAGCATTTGTAAGAATATAATATTTATGAACACAATATAACATAAAATATAAACATATCATAAATCATTCAGAGCAAAATGTGCCTATAGAGTTTAATGTGTTAACAAGCATAGCTTTGTTGGTATGTTGATAATCGACATACTTGGTTCACCTCTTGATGCTCTTGCTTTCCTGCAAAATGATTGTAATAAATAGGAGTAGTACTCGAACTCGTAACATTCCCACATCAAATAATCCTTAGAATATTGCTTTCACAACAATAAGAGTTTTGATTGGAGCATTATATGTAGTTTGAAAGCTTTAATAAGGATAATGTTGTTATTATCTTTGATATATGATGTATGCAAGTGATAAAAATGTAATTGTGATATGATTAAATAATGGATAATGTTAATTTGAACAGCTGAATGAAAACTAAATAATTTGTATGCCTCAAAATAATGTAAAAACTAAGTCCATAAATATAAAATAGTATATTGAATAATGAAATAGAGAACATAAATATAAAATAGTATATTTATAAATAAAAACATGAATTTAGTTATTTTTGGTGTACCGACCTGAATGAGCTCCCTTTTAAGAGGAGTGTGCATAGGTTGCCTTAGTACTTGCTTTGAATTTTGTAGAGGATATTTTGGGAATGACCCTGGAAATTCCCTCTTATAAAATCATTTGAATGTCCAAATTGAATCTTCATGGGAAACAATATGTCATTTCATTTTGTAGTGGCCATTATGCCTGAGTTCTACTGTGGCTTTTAGGAAATCAATTTTATATTTGGTTTAATTGAAACAATAGGTGACTTGCATAAATTCAGTGATATATATGAATTATAATATGTTCTTTGTTTTATCATATGTACCGAGCTGAATTTTGTAGAGGATATCCAATGCAAGCATAGGAGAATTTGTAATGAAAATGACACTAGAAATTCCCTCTTATAAAATCATTCAAATGTGCATATTGAATGCATTGAATTATGGTGATTGATTTTCAAATATGAATTTTCCTATGAAACAATCGGTCATTTCATACTGTAGTTGCCATTTATGTCTAATTTCAATGATGCCTTGAATGAAGAAAATCCTATTTCTAATATTCAATAAACCTATTTCAACTTGCGTTTGCATGTGGGCCCGCTCATTTTTACATGTGGTTCTACTAGGAGGTGGGTGATTTAATCTCAACCTGACCACATTACCATGTTAAAACCATGTGCCACATATGCCTTCAAAAAACCACGTGTATGGGTTTACCTAATCGCAGGTTGTCGGGCATCTTTAAGCCCTAAACTCATCATCTCCCATGGTTTTCTTCCTCATTTTCACCTGTATTATCCTTCATCCTGCTTAATATATATAGGGTCACATATATTGCAAATATATATATTCTGATATACATATATATCTATATAAGATTATATGGATTATATATATATATATAATCTTATATAGATATATATCTATTTAATCTTATATACATAGATATCTATACTAGATTAAATATATAAATATGTATATGTGAACTTATTATTGAAGAATAAATATGAGTTTGAAAATCCGAAACATAAACAAGCATGTTCACCAAAGGCTTAAGAGTTCACCCTTACATTCGGGCTGTGTATGTATATCTACAAACAAATTCATGTAGTCCTAGCTTTTACTTGTTTAAATGAAATACAACAAGGTTATATAATTTATTGGAAATATATATAATTTGATATACAAATGTTTATATTTTGTAGTATATATATATATATTTAATTTTATATATACATATATATAATCTAATATATATAATGTATATTAGATTATACATATAACATTATACATATATAATCAGACATATATCTATATTAGATATATATATAAGATTATACATATATAATCTGATATATATATCAAAATTGGCATCCCTAAGATACCAAAAAAGAAAGTGTTGATTGAGGCTATGGAGAAAGTAGGTATAAAATTTTAAGCAAAGTATATGGAGGTTGTCATGGATGTTAGTAGCTGCATAGTGACTATCCATTGTTATTATTTAACCGAGGTTTAGAAGCAATGGGAGAATAGTTCATGTGGAAGGAAACTAATTGTGCAAAAGCAAAGAGCTGCATTAAATGACTTTTACTGGTTTAAAGTCATGCTTGTGAAGATTAAGGTTTGCTTTATTCTTAAAAAAAATAAAATTTATCTCTAGGTTGAAAAAGAAAACTCTGCTTGAGCCATCACTGGTTTTACCTTTTTGTAGTTGGATGATATTTTTAGCATCTGTGGGTTTCCACTAGGATATGAACAAATGCAAAGTAACTGCTTATTTTGAGTTTTGAGGGGCTAGCTAATCAAAGATAGCTGTTAAATTCCTTTCAACGTTCTTTGGACATGCATATTAAACTAATAATGCCAATGTGTTTATTAAAGATAACTAAGTTATAGGGATATATGGCAAGAAACTTGGGCATTATTAAATGGCAGACATTGATAGAGGCTCATGTTAAGGTCCATGTGATGAAACCCTACATGGCTTGATATGATGAAACATTGCACGACATGACTATATATATATATATATATATATATATGATTTGATAATAACATATCATTGTCTGAAAAGAATATATCATTGTTTGCAAAAATATATACAATATGATAAGAACATATCATTGTCTGAAAAGAATATATCATTCACTACAAAAATATATATGCAATCTAATAAGAACATATCATTGTTTGTGAAGCTTCATGTGATGAAACCCTACATGGCTTGATATGATGAAACCCTACACGACATGACTGTATATATATATAATTGTTTGCAAATTGTAATCCTAAAATTAGTCGATAAATTGGGACAAAAAATGTATACCCATTAAATTTCATGATTACAATGTAGGGATTTGAAGAGAATTTGACAAAATCTGTATACCCATTTAATTTCATATGCATATTATAATTATTGAAAAAAGAAATCATCTACCCATTAACCCGTATCCTGAAACCCCTCAATAATTTGGGGCAAAAACTAAAAAACCATTATATTTCATTATTATACCGGCGTTTGATAGTATACCAATTAAATTTCATGATTATACCATTCAAAAATCTGACAATGGTTTGTTTAAATCAAATTCTATGTGATTAGTTCATACTATAATGTCAAAAAAATCATAGTAGTCAAACCCTCGATGCCATAGATGGAATAATTCATGAGGGATCAAATTTCTACTAGTCACATGTAAAGGAAAATGATTATAGTTAAACTCTCAATGCCATATAGAGAAATGATTGTAAAACACACCAAAATGCACGCAAACACCATTGACGCCAACAAAAACCCATTATTGAACAAACAATATTGCAAGCAAAGAGGCATGAGGATGTTACCTATAGTAGAAGGGAGTCGGCGGAAGTGGCAAAGGTCAGAGGAGATTGCATTGAAGCAGGAGAAAGACAAGAAGCAATGAAAAGAGGGAAGAAATCTATGGGAGATGAAGGGTTTAGGGCTTAAAGATGTCCGACAACCTGTAGTTAGGTAAACTCATACGCGTGATTTGATGAAGGCATATGGGGCATGTGGTTAACATGGTAATATGGTTAGGTTGAGATTAAAGTGACCACCTCCTAGCAGACCCACATGTAAAATTGAGCGGGCCCACATATAAACACAAGTTGAAATAGGTTAATTGATAATTAGAAATAGGCTTTTTTTTAAAAAAAAAATAGCTTTTTAATGAACGGGTATCAACGAAGTGATAAAGATGTAGTAGACAGAGGTCTAAAAACACCTTTTTTGACCCCTTTCGCTTTACGAGTTGGACAATGCGTGCTTTAAGTACCTAGAAGCCAATTTTTTCTTTTTAAGCTAATAACTTGCTTACGAACAAGCCACAAAGAAAAAGAAAATAAATCAAACCTATTTTCCACTCTCTACAGATGCACGAAGTTAGCCTAGGTGGCAATTGGTACATTTCCCCTAGCACACCAATAGATTTCATCCCACAAAAATTGTCCAAAGGTATCATGTAAATGTGATGAAGTTGTTAGATTTCATTAAATCATCTTGGATTCACCCAAATAGACATGCATTAAATAGTATTTCTTCTTCTTCAAATGAGTCTATTATACATATATTTCTTGAAGGATTGGGAAAATCATTACATAACTGTCAATATGTTTCCACTCCTTAAAAAATTTTGAGGTTAAATTTTGTTCATTATTTTTCATGGTTTTTTTAGCCTGCATTAGGTTTTTCTATGATTATATGATATATGAATATGCATTATACAACATATGGAATGTTTACTATGTTTCATTCCAGACAATAATGGGTGGGCTAAGGGATCAGTTAAATATCCTCAAGATAATTAACACTGGGCCCCAATAATTTTGCAAGGTCTATAGTAAACTCTACGTGGAAACTCAGTCCATTTTTGTGTTTTAAAGGTCCATGGAGTTGCTTACCCAATCGATCCAGAGTCATTATAGGTATAATTGAAATTGAAAACTGTGGTCTTATTCCCATAGGAATAATAAGTGTAATCCAAGTGGGATACCGTAGTATACATCCAAAAGGAATTGAAAACATTATATTTGGAATCCAAGTTAAAAATTGTGGTATCAGTCTGAAAGGCATCATATTCCAAATTAAATATTCCTTGAAGCTCTGGTATCAATATTGAAGGCCTCATAGGTGTAGTATTGTCTCTAAAGGCATTACAGGTGTAATCCATGTTAAAAAGTTTAGTATCAATTACAAAATCATCATAAGTTTAATAAAAGTTAAAAATTGTAATGTGGGTAGTTCAAGTTGTAAACTATGGTATAGAAGTAATCCAAGTTGAAAGCTTAAAATTTGTAGCATTGATCCCAAGGGAAATATAGGAAGTTTTGGGCAGCAGTTTTGACTTTATATTATGGTATTATAAATTTATGTTTACATAGATCTATAAAGTTTCCTAATCCAAGTTGGTCTTGGAAAAATAATCCAGTTAAACCATACTTTGGAATGTTGTCTGTAGTGATCTCTAAAGTTTTCAATGCGATGCAGTTGAGAAAATTCACAAGTGATAGCTTAGTGGCATGCGCAAGAGGTCTGATGATCCATTCTCAAAGTCTTTTTGGTGAAGAGCCATATCTTTCTACTGGTTTTTGATTTTGTGAAGTTAATTTGGAAAGATCCATTGGCCATTGCTTTCATGTGCAATTGGTGTAATAGTACACATATGTAGTTATATCCTTTCTCTAGTTTTTGACTTAAGGGATATTGTACAGATTTAATAGCTATTTTATTTGTTTTGTAGTCTGGGGGAATTGAACCAAATATTGTAATGAATTTCAAGTTTTCAAGAGTCAAAATATTTATGAGGTATGTTTTGAGTTTTTGCATTGATTCATGACTATCCTGATAATGTGTAGGATGTCTTTGGCATGTTGCACTTGGAAGTTGGTCATAGATTAGAGAAAGAGTGATAGCATTCACTGGAAGCCTAATGGAGAGCCCTATTGTTTTAGAGGTTTAAAAATTCCCAGAATTATTTTACTCGACCTACAGATTCTGAGAATGGAGGATCCAGGGGTTGTTGCCTTTTTTTTGTAATAATCCAAAGCAATTGCTATACTCAAGTGGGAAAATGTCATAGCTTCAACAACACATGTATTTGGCAGTTCCTAGAAATCAAATCCATTCTATGATTAGACTGACTTTCCTTTTTAAACCCTAGGATGTGCTTGAGTAGTCCATTTTGAAAAAGGCTATGGATTGTATTGAACAAAACAAGTTAACATTTTTTAAGGAATATGGCAAGTAAATGGTTTAATTTATCTAATGGAAAAAATATTTCAGGTAGAATCCTGTGGTCTTATTCCCTATGGGATCCGAGGGTAACTGAAGAGGAATCTTGTGGATTCATTTTTCCCAAGGGTGAATCTATGATAGGTGGGAGAGCTATTCAACTCACAGGGTCCATCTAGCAATGATGCATTTGTACTTCAAAAATCAGTAAAAAAGATGTGGCCTAAGGAGCCCAGATAGAGAGGCCCATTAGGGGCCAAGGAAAAATTAAATAATATTAAAGGAAATGTAATGAAAATATTGTAATCCACATAGAACATGAGGGTTCTTGTGGAACAATAAATAACAATAAAGAAAAAATTACAAGTATGGAATGAAAAAGGCAAGGGTATCCAAACAGCTGAGAAGAGTTTTCTTAATTTTTTTATTTTAGCAAATGATTATGAGAATAGGGGTGGTATGTAGATGATGAAACTTAAAATAAAAAACACAAGCAAGGAAACGTTGCGGTTGATATCATGTGAAAGGTTTGGGATAGTGTAGTGTTGCACAGTTATAAACCTGTGCTTGATGTTTTGCATTAGATATCTATCCCAATGTTTTGCATGGGGAATTTATGATTTTGAGACAAGTTAGTTATGGGTGAGAAAATATTGGGAGTGATGCTCATCAAAAGATATCAGTCGTGTGCTTACATTGTGCCTATGCTGGCTTAAGTGGCAGGAACTCCTGTTACCATCTAACATGGGGTGGTCTATTTATATTGTGGAACCAGTTTGCTGCCTCTCCCAATCTTGTTCCCTTGCTAATCCATCATGATGCATACCAATTACTTATTAAATTCAATGGCAACTACCTTTCTAAATGTAGATATTTATTTATTATTTGATCTCCTTTTATTTACCCTTCATATATCTTTTACAGTGTCATTTTATAGCTTTTTACATCTTTGAATTTTATGGGTTAATGTCTATTTTTTATTGTTCTCTGCATTTTATGGGTTAATGTCTATTTTTCCCTATCTTTGAGTGCTTTTATGGGTTAGTTTCTATTGTTGTGTTAAAGACTTAACACCATAATTCATTAATATTGATTTCTCTGCTAGGCACGATTAAGAATGGAACTAATATTTTCTCTACATGCATGCATGCCAACTACACTTCAATCTATTAAATAAATAAATAAAAATTAGGTCTAAATAAGTGAAAAATATCTTGGTATAAAATCATTTAATCATTTGGTACTTTTTTTTGCTATTGGAAATATTTCATCGCTTTGTAATGTTCATTGATATAGTCATTTCTTCACATCTAGTGTTTCTATTGACATGACATTTTATGAAATCTATCTTCCTGTGCACGTTTGTATGGTTTACCCTATTAGGAAGAGGGGCTTGTTGCTTTTGAGTATTGTTGTGCATGATTTACACACACGCCCTGTCGAAGGTAGGGACCCCCTCTCTTTTGCTCCTGCCTGGTGGTTCTTGCTCCTGATGGGCCGTTTTTGCTCCCAACACACTTTGTGCACCCCTATCCCCAAGCCTAGGTTGGTCATATGCCTTAGAATGATTAGACACCCCTTGACCAAATTCGCCTACCCAAAATTTGTTTAAGTCTTTTTTTGTTGCAAAATTTGACTTGTGGGTTTCCTCTATCCTTTTGCCACCGTGTCCATCAGGTCTTGTGGACCTGCAACTGTGGGTCACACCTCATGTGAGCTGCCACGTGTGCTTTGCTGCTAAGTAGCAGCTAACTCTTCACTTCCACCCGCATGGCAGGCTCTGCATCTAGTTTTTCTATTCGAGCCCTAACCAGGCATCTATCACCCCTTGCGGACCGGCAACCGTAGGTCTTCCTTAGTGAGTCGAGGGGCCCATTTCGCCGTTCCTTATGGCCTTCAGCGTGCACCTTCCTGAAGCAAAATTTTTGCTCACTACCTTTGCCAATGGTGTCCTAGCGATGGACCCTCTTACTTTCACATTTAAATCTCCCGCATTTTGAGTTTGAATAGTCCGATGATCATGATGTCTATGACAATGTCTTCGATGCTTTTAGGGTTTTCCCTTTGTTGGTGATACATACGTGGAGGCCATAGTTCTTCCAAACAATGTCATCTCATGGCGTTTACACAAATTCCCGCCTCACACCTATGCCTCCCACAAAGCTTCCAACGACGTTCAAACATTAAGGATATTGCAAAGTTTGTGGATAAACTAATGTAAAGAAAACGTTTATGCAATTGCGAGTTTAGGGTTTCGCGAGGATCACTTTCAGGGAGGCCATCATGCGAATCTTTGTCCGTGCCTTGCTGTTTCTTTTCAGAATTGCCATCACCGCCACCCGCATTCTTTGTTCCACATATCATTTTGCAGGCTTTAGCTAGGTCGAGGCCGTTGTTCATTTGACCATCCCGAGATGGCATTCCTACGTGGCATTCCCACTGCTTTCGCCCCGTGGACAACTTCCATATGTGGCATCCATGCATGATTTCCTCGCATAACGCGTAAGCCATACTCTGCTGAAATGACGAGAACTTACTCAGTTTGTATCAATTACTCTATGGGTGGTTGTAATAGAGTGTCCCGAGGTCGAATTAATGAAAAAGGTGGGTGCCGTTAGATTTAGGTTAAGTTCGCATAAGTTTCGGAGCCCTTAATTGAGTGCGGGAATTTCTGACTCAGGTGCCATGGGCCTCTTAGCCGATTGTTCTGTGCGGTGCACCCACAAGAGATCCCCACATCCTTCCTTTCACACTTCCTCTTGTGGGCCTTCCTCACGCGGAGGCAAAAAACACCACCCGGCTATTCCATAGTGGCGTTCCTAGACAACATTTTCACATCTTTTACCCACAAATGGCCTGGGTGTCTGGCCTTCCCGCATGTTTGTTTCACGCATGAACTCTGCCATATGAATTTCTACAAATTCATAGAATAGCCAAGATTATGGCACCCATCTAAAACTTGGAACATTTTTTTAGCCTATTCTCAATGAGGTACGGATTCCATTTAGAATGAAATAATTTTATGTGGCAATAGTCATTAATTTAGGATGCAGGGTCGATAGAATCATTAAAGTGAATGTTGTGGATTATATGTCATAGCCCCATCTGAACATCGAAGTGGTCTCTGATGAATGAGTCGAGTCGAAGTGATAATGATGAAATGGGAAGTGGAGACGGCTCAGAAGCTCTCGAATCTGGGTAAGAAAATATGAGATAATTGGATGGTGTGACTCCACTTTTTGTGGTGGACATCATTCATCCTTCTCCCATAACGACATTTTTCCATAGCCTACTTGCAGCAAATCCCTGCAACTTCCTCTTGCAGGAATAGTTAGGTGGGATTCTGTTAGCACCACGTTGTCTTTTAACGACATCCCTAGGCACATCCCTTCATTGATGCTCTGCAAGGCATGGATGTGGGATGCTTCTGCAAGTCTTTTCCTGTGGCAGTCTCAAATAAGACTAAACTTACACGTTGTTCAAATAGAATGCATCTAGGGATGAAACGATTGAATATCTAGCAGAGGAGTCGTAGGAACTATAGTTGATATTGACATTTTGATCGCTAGTGGGGGATTGGGTGATATATTCAAGCTTACAGACTTCTTTGCTATAGGAGCCACCACCTCCTTGGACATTAATTACGGCAGTCTCCAGCGGTCTCCCCTAATTCCTTCTCTAAAACGAAATTCATAGGCAATGTTTCCACATCGTTATTTCAAGGGAAAAGGGTGTTGGTTTCTACCACAGCATTGAGCTCCCCACAAGTAGAAAGATCCTATCACAATTCTAAGGACTTGCCGGTTTGTCAAGATAAAATACAGATCGATATTGTTACAAAGAGAAGGGTCATGAGATTAATATAAGAGGTTGTGATGTTCTGACGTTCATTTTCACTTGGTATTTTATCAACATTTTAAGTTGTGACTATCAAGCACCCAAAGAAAGATTAAAGTAGCTCGTACTACTGGGCCAGGTGGTTGGAGCATTGGGTGCTGGTTATGGGAACATGGATTGTCTTCTAGGCATTGGAGGGGTCGTGTGTAAGTTTTCCCGTGGGTTCTTCATTGCAACATTATAACTGGCTAATGAAGTGCTGATTCTAGCATGCAGATATTGAAGAATGAGGTGCGGTCCAACTTCGAGCATTCAATGCATTGACGAAGGAGTTGTTAACTGCCATCTTCAAATTACCGATCGTTTACTCATCCCAAGGGATACACTCCTATGTATTTTAACTGGTTGCGGGCTTGTCCTCTAATGACGACACTATCACTATTCATCCCTGCTATTGTTCTTCTATGGGCTTTTGCATCACCAGGGCAGTCGCTTGTCTCGCTGCTCTCATTACGTCATTTTTACACGACGTGCCTGCAGGGTATTCCTGCAAGGGATAAATTAATTTGTTCACAGATGGTGTGATATGTGAGCTCGTTCGGGAGTAACCTTTAATCAACATACCAACTTAGGAAGTACATAATACTCTTGCAGATACTTTCCTTATCATCTTTTCTTGAAGATAATGGCTTCACTCATGGTATTTCTTTCAGGGCCCTATCCCCTTTGTGTGTTGAGTATCGACATCTACATTGAAATCAAGAGCAACATGAAGGATGCAAGTGATCATTCACAAGTGACCACTGATGGGATTTCTCCTTAGTCCTTTACGAGAAGCAATATTTATCAAGGATGATTGTTGTGGACGCATTGGTCTGCGGCGTCGCATCATTTCATTCCCGCAATTATTCAAATCAGATTCCCAGGGAGATGTAGAATTGGAATGACTTCAGAAATTGCAACTTATATTGAGCAAATTCTTGGGTATATATATTATTTACTTTACCTCTCATTGGTGGAGCTTGAGATATTCAAACCATCTCCTACTCATGGGTAGATAGGAGATCATTATAATGGCATATGCAGCTTGATAAGGATGATAATCTCAAGGCTCGAATTGTGAGCTTCATTTACGTAGAATTTGTCACGGGATTTGAGACGTTGACCAACAATGGTTCTATTTGAAGTAAGCAATGATCAGTTGTGGGTTTTGGGATGGTTTGGTTAATGTGAGAAATGATATTTTAATCACGTGGGTGCACAGTATTATAACTCCAACATTAGCTATCTTCATTTGTTTGCAGATCCTATATGTTTGCGGGAGGTTTCGCATGACGAGACTTTCACTTGCAGATATCACAAAACGGGTGGCCGCCTTCATAATGTCATTCCCCTTACGACAATCCAACAATGACGCCCCACATTCTCATTCCCATGGATGACATTAGTTCATTTTGTGTCTGCACTCTCATTCCCTGACAGCATCATCAGGTGGATCTCCCACACTATCAGCTCGTCCCCATATGGTGTCCAATAACATTATGTGCATGACGCAATGATGTAGTGAATAGAAATGGAGAATTCTAAAATATGCAATATCATGGAAAACTTTAGTGATCGGGCAGGCAGGTTGAAATAGATGGCGTGCTCGGTCAGGGACGAGTGCTTCAACTGCACTGGGAAAAATCGTTGATGCTGAGATAGAATCTATGAAGTGAGAGAAACAACAAATCGAAAGGCAAACTCTAGTTATGCGAATAAAGACCTCTAGAAAGGATAACAAGATTACTATCAAACCTATGGAAAAGCAATATCCACATCTAAGGGAGGTTGCAGCTTTGTAGGCCTTTTAATCAAATAGTTATGAGTAAGAGGTGGGCCTACATTGTGAACCTTGCATGGCAACATTTCTTCCAGCCTCTATAGACAATGTGACAAGAATACTTTGGTGGCAGGCAACCAATGAACCAATCGGGCATTGCTATCAAGCGTTTATTTTAACAGGCACCGTTGATGATTCACTTGTGTAGGATCCTTTCTTCATGTTTTTCCTTCAATCGTATTGTCATAGCAAATATTTCATCCTACAAAGGCATCAAATTATCGATCTTGGGAAAAGACTAGGGCCATCCTATTGTGTTTGCAGAGTTTCGTAAGGTGTAGTCTGTTGCCTATCGATGACTGCTACTTTGGGTGTCGTTCTTTATGAAAATGTGACCACTACCTTCCGCATCACTTGTCCTGTAGGATGCTTACTCTCACACCATTCCCTTTCTCACATAATTCTCAAGCACCTCTCCCATACCTCCTTACGCCTTATCATCTTAAACTGGCAATTTCAGGGGTGGAGTATTTTTAATAATTCACAAGAGTAATCTAAAAAATGGGAGAGGTGGTGGCTCGAGTATTTGCGTGAACGTTTTGGGAGGTGAAATTTAATGTTTCGAAGGAGTTTTGAAGGAGATTATGGTAACAAGGTCTGACCATGGGGGGCATTTAAAGTTTATTACCACGTGTGGCGATAATTACTAATAAGCTTTTGAATTTGAGGATTGGTTAAAGGACATTGGAACAAATGAATTTGTTAATCTTTGAATGTCGTGATGTGTAGCACCATGCCATAAGGTGGAAGTAACCTAAAGGGTGTTTTGTGGATGGTAAAATCTTATGATTAAAACTTACAATACTTTAATTCTAATTATCTGTGTGTATGTGTAGGTATGATCTCATAGCAAACTATGCTTATCAATGAAGGCCCGCCTATGGGACTACATCAAACCGGGCACAAAGAAAGGGTCATTGGACCTGTTTTCAAAGGGGATATATGGTGAATGTGCTCAAATGATGATCAACTTGTCAAGGAGGACTAAATTACATATGACTTCAAGTCGAGGAAATCAATATCAAAAACTATGAAGGGGACCTTAAAGAGGAACAGGGGAGGAGTTGTTTTATTTTTCACTAGATGATGATGGTGGTTGTTTGGAGCCATTCACTAAGATTAGAAGCAACATATTTTCTTCTTGGTAACACAGATTTGCAACAAGATTTTCTTGATTGAATGAAGAAATGCTAGAAATACATCAACACAAAAAGGGCAGATGTTAACTATTTTTAGCTATAGCAAGGAAGGTAGCTAGAAAGAAAAACAACTATAGTGGCTAAAAGACAAAATAGGCTACAAGAAAAAATAGAGAAGATGACAAAATAGCCTATTTTAAATTTTGAAATGTTGGGGGTAGGTAAAACCCTAAGCTATAACAAATCTAGGCCATTCATTGTAATTAAATCTTGGCCATTCATTTCACTTTTAGAAAACTATAAATAGGGGTTTACTTCTAATTTATAAGTGGTGGTGAATTGTTGTAAGAATACATTTTTTAGCAATAGAAGGAAGCATTGCATCATTTTGGGTGTTTTCTTTGAGCTTGCTCATTTTGCATCCATGATTTAGCCTCCATGTTAGTTTTAGTTTGTTAGTTTCTTGAATATCTTTAATGGTGGTTGTTGTTATAGTATTGGATGCACTTCCAACTCATGCTTTTTGTGGTTTATTGATGATGAATCACTTTACAAATCTAGTCTGAGCTAATTCATATGCTACACTTTAGTTCAATTATATGTTCATGAGGTGAATGAACAATATGAAAATCTGTAGGCCTTAGAAGATTGCACTGGTTTTGTATAGTTGTAGGTCTCCCTTAGTCAAGAAAAACTTAGTTTTATGGGAGTCTATCTATTGTAGCATCAAGTCCATTGTTAATGTTCATTCATAGCTTAGATTTAGAATAGCTCTCTCGACCCTTTCTCTTTTTGCTATTTATTTTAATTCTTTGTTAGTGTAGGATTCCAAGCACCACAACAATGTCAAGCTTGGTGATTGAAGTGAGTTTCAACTTGTTGTCCCGAGTGTGCAGCCATTGTTCATTCATTTCCAACACTTTGAAACTCCATTTTCAGACCCAACTTCCCATGCTTTGTAAACCATAAAGGCCTCCTTGTGATTACCAAAAAATCACATCAACCAATTGAACTATTCCAAGCATTGTCATGACCTGACACCCGAGAGACCTTGGGGTGATTTCTAAAACTGAGTTGCAGAAATTACCTTTCATAGCATACTTATGTGTTGCATGTGTTGAGGAGGTGCAAAAACACCCATCAACAAGTATCTTAGTGGCTTTTTTGTATTACAAGTTGCACATTTGAGGCTACATAGGGAGCTCTAAAACCCCAATATTTGTAATCTACTAATTAGGTTTTGCAGCTTCAATGCTTTTCATGGTGGTTTTGTGGGTTGCAACTACTATTTGTGGGTTGAAATCTAGTAATATATTGGTGCATAATTATTTGAAAAATTGTGCTAAGGTTCCTTTTAATATGAGTTTTCAGTTATCTACTTTGGAATAGTCAAACCTCTTAGGATAGAAAATAGTCATATAATGACAATGCATGCAATATTGCCAAGGAATGATGTTGGAGAAATGTTACAACAAAAAAATCCTAACTCAAGAGCATGTAGAACTAACAAGTATTATTGTGGATGTGATTATGTCACCACATGTAAAAAAAATTATTCTTATAGACGTTGAAATTTTTTTATAAATCCTTACTAATTTATTTACTCTACACTTTCTTCTTCTAGGTGATAGCTTGAAGATAAGCCAAGTGTGGTGATACCTTGAACCTAAATATATATTTCTAATTAGAGGAAATATGAGATTGAGCATTCAGGTTTTATGGAATTCCAAAGGTAACATAATATCATTATTTCTATTTAGATCATTTATCTATGAGATTATTGTTTTGTGGCTGCTCTACTGTTGTTAGAGGCCATATCATTGTTGGCTTAGCCATATCATTTTCTATTATATTAATTTTTATTTTGGGGCACTATACATATTTTAGTGATATGCATTGATTTATTTTGCCATCATACTAAGTCAAAGGAGGCATGATTTATGTTATTGTGGAATAGCTATTTACTGGTTGTCATACTATGTTGGAAAGGGGTTGTAACATTTCAAAATGTTGAGACTTTTTTAATAACATATCCACTGTACTATTCTCCTTTAGTGGCCATGTTGGTTTCCAAATCAACAGATTCACTAAATCCTAGAAGTAAGCCACATTTCATGCTAAGATCTAGTGTAAGTTTGGCTAACAAACAGGAAATGAGATTGGAACATATTTCCCCTACACTTCAGTCTCTATATGACCTAGGGGGTGACCCTTTTAGCAACACCTAAAGATTCATACACACACTCAATAGGGCATTGCTTAATAGATAATGCTCTCACAAGAATATTCCAAGAAACATGAAATATCACTCAACATTGGGTAAGATATTGGGAAACTTTTATTAACTAGCACAGAGAACATGGTAAATACCAATAACCTATAAAATAGGGAAAAATGGAATTGAATGGTTTAAAAGTTTTTGAACTAGATTTGGGCAATATCATAGATCAATGCCTAATCCTAAGGCATGGAGTCAAATCTAAAATCATGAATGCAAATTTAAACAACCTAACTCAAACTAGTGGCCCATTAACATTAATGTCTTACATTAATGTAACCTCTCATATTATTGCATAATTACACTTAAAAATCCATTGCATTCCCTCAAACCCACAGTAATCTACACATAATTTAATTTTTTGCTTGAAGAAACCCATACACAAATCACACAACTGCAAAAAAGATTGCAATGAAAAATCAACACATCCTTGATATATTCAATTCATATGCAATTTGAGAATACAAAATGGAGACAACCTCTGCAATATTTTCATTAATTTGTTCAAACTAATTGACACTATTGTAGAAATCTGCACATTCATTCACTGTAAATAAAACTATAGCTCCCAGCTAAGCATTTTCTATTCCCTCTTCCCTAAAACCAGAAGTTTAGAACCCTTACAAAATGAGATAGAAATTACATTTTAAGAGAAAAGAGAAGAGAAGATAGAAGCCCTAAAAAGAATCCACTATTGACACATGACATCTTTAGCTCCCTTGATCTGCAATAGAATGGTATTTAGAAAATTCCTCTTTACTTTCCATTTTCCCTCTTCTTTGTCTTCATTTGAAAATCTTGTTCATCTTTTTACCCTACCTATAAAAACATGTTTACTGCTGCAATTTCACTTGGCAAGTGAAAAATTTCACTTATGTGGAAAAACCCATTTCACTAGCAATTAAAAGTTCCCTTCAACTTGCATTTTAACTTTGTAAATTGATCCACAAAGCCTTCAATTTAATCTTTGTCTACCTAGAATTGACTTGACATTTAATTTACATGGAAAATATGCAGCCATTTCATTTGCAAATGGTTTGACATTCTATCAAATACTTGTCTTGCAACCACTTGCATATTTATTCTACCTGCAACCAATTTTTTCTTAATTGAGCTTCCAAATTTTACATCACCATTTTTACTTGAAAAAAATTCTAGATCTCCCTCATTCACTTTGCAATATAGAGAGAACAATTAAATGGATATCATTGCAAAAGAACCATGTGCCAGGCATTAGAAATGATTGTTGGGTGTTTTTTTCTTGAATGAAATTTTGAAAACATTTCAAACAACATTAAAAACATTTCCAAGGTGTGATAAATGGTTGCAAATGGATTTGCAATCATGTAAGTCATTTTTTATTGTAGTTGGGCGTGTAAAATAATTTCTAAGCATTTTAGAGCATCATATCGGGCAATTTCTTCGATTTGAATGTTCCAAAACCTTTCCTAAGTGTTCAAATAGGTATACGACACTTATTTAACCCATAAGAAAGATTTGGGCAGCCTCAAAAAATCCAAAAAGTGTCTTCCCTACTAGCGCATGCCCCTCTGAAAACCTCTCCAAAATTCCAGCAGGCTAGTGGGGAAAGGCAATTGGTGAAAAAATACAACTTCAATTTCATCTTAAAACCTTTAAAAATGTATTCCGAGTCTCCCCCTAACATTTAAAACATTGAAAATGCCTTAAATTTTGCAAAATCTGAAAATTGTAATGGGGAAAAATCAATTTTCTTGCTAGCAAAATCATGAAAATTTGCTGCTCACAAATGGGACCACTTGGAGCCATGATTTTTTGTGTAGAGACATTATCAATTATTTAGAGAAAACTCATTTCCTCAAAACTTGCATCATCGAGAGATTTCTAGAACCTCCTTTGTAAACTGGCCTATCGGATGTCTTTGCCGTGACTACAATGCATTAAAATAATGCATTAGATTACTTCCATTTTTGATGAAAATGGAGCTGGAGTTGTTTTGGACCAAAATGTGAAATGGGTTGCCTTTAGAAATTGAAAATTTGAAATTTTCCGGAACACCAATTTTGACCCGGTTCAGTTAGAAGATAATTAATGACACATCAAAACTTGGGGGCCTGAAACTAATCAAACACGTTACCATATGTCAAATAAATACACTCACTAATGGATTTGGCATGAAAGAAAATGGGCTCTGAATTATGACTCTCTAAAGTAGGTCACTGGGGCAGATTTTTCAGGCCATACCACCCAAGTCATAAAAAGACTTATTCTAAATTTGTAATTGTAGCATATTTATGATTTTTTTTATGAATAGGCACTAATATATATTAATTATAAATATTAAAATACATATTGACAAAAAAAGGTGGGTGGTAAGAAGGCACACCTCAAGAGTCATATAGGCAATGCCCAGAAATCCAAAAAACAACCAGTCACATGGGCCTAGCCCAGAAGTCCAAGATTACAAACATAATAAAAGGCCATTAAGTAGCCAATGTAGTACCAACAGAGCTAGGAGGGTCTTTTTCATCCATTTTTTCCCCCATACATCAGCATGGTCTAGAGTGACGTCAGGAGGAGGACCCCAACCATTGTTAGCTTCTTTTTCTTTCTCTTTATCTTTTGTTTCCTCGTGCTGGGGTGATATTACAAGCACCAGATGTGGAAAAATAATTTCTAGAGTCTAGCCAACTAGAGCTGATACCAGGGGTATTATCAGAGGGCCACTCAAAGCTTCCATTGCTGCTTCCCGCCTCTCCTCCAAAGTGCCAACCCTGGCCAGCCTGCGAAAGAGAAGAATGAGATTGCTAAGGAGGGAGGGAACCACACTAAAGAGGAGGTTGAGAGCGGGGGCGAGCAGAGCCACTCTATTTTGGGCCCTAAGAGGTCGACCAGCCATAAGAGGAATTGGTCGAATCGAGCACCTGAGCCATAGTACATGGGGCATTGCTCCAATGATCCAGAAGCACCTGAAGGTGAGCCACCTCAAGTGCAACTTTGTTTGCTTAAACTTGAATCTGTAAAAGAACATTAGATAAAATAATAGCTTTAGAATACAAAGAAACATTTTTATCCATTTGGGTGTAAGTAAATATGCAGGCATTTCTATCTTTCTAGATATTAAAGAGTATTTCCAACCTAAAAGTGTGCCAAAGTTGGGTATATTTAGTAGGAAGTCTGGGCGAATCTCCTAGTCGAACCATATGCCAAGAGAAGGGCTCCAATTTGAAAGGTCGGAAGAAGTCATGAATCCAATTCTAAAACTACTGAGATTTGGTACAAAATTAGAAGAGATGCTTAAAAGACTTAGCTTTCCCACAAAAAGGGCACTGAGGGTCTTGGACCCCTAAGTGAACAAGTCAAGACCCCACAAGTAAGCTTTGGAAAAGAATACACCAAGCAAAGTGGGCAAGTTTTGACTCAACACTTGCAAACCAAGTGGTAGAGAATCTTTTTTGCCAGATATGAGCAGAGTATTCAAGAAGCCACCTCTAGTTTAGGCTTTTAATCATTGGAAAATGCAGTGAAAGCCACATATAACCAAGCCTAGGCTTGTAATTCCTGAAAGGGGTGTCTGGGTACCACTTCCAGTCCTTCCACCAGGGCTTGGACCCATGAATTCCCACATTATGAAGCATATCTGCAGGAATAGCATTCACCAGACCATCATAAGTATCATAGTCCTAGTTTTGAAGACTGTAGAGAACACGAAAAATCTTCCCATGGCATAATGTGCATTGTGGGTGTATGAAAAAAATGCTACAAATTTTGACGGCCTTTCTTGTGGAACCGTATCACCTTAAGCCATGGTGATTTGGCCAATGACTGACCATTTCTAGCAAAGAGGGGCGACCACCAAACATTTTGCTGATTGAGCGAAAGACCATCATGGAAACTAGAGCCAAACTAGTGGAGCCAAGGCTTAACCACTTCCTAGGCTTTCCAAATGCTCTTTGCCATGAAAGTTCCCACAATTTGGAATGGTTCCTTCATAACCAGAAAATTTTGAAATCCAATCCCCTTCTTGTCGGGTCTATGAATAGGAAAGCTAGATTGGATGCAATTCTTGAGGAGAATTTTCTAGGCTTCATCTCTAGTAAGGTCTCTAGTTATCCATTTCACACACAAGGCAGATCCTTGTCATTGAGTGGAGAGTAGCCCAAGACCTCCAGAGTCTCTGGGTAGGTAGCAAAACTCTTAGGCAACATGGTGAAACCCTCTATGAGACTCCCCAGAGGCCCATAGAATGTCTCAAAGTAGTTTTCCAAGCTTGGCATAGACAACTTTCAAAGGAGCCCAACAAGAGCAGTAATAAACATGTGTAGCAACCAAGATCTTAGAGAACACTTGAAATTTCCTTGATAGAGAAAGAGGCTTGATAATCCAATAGGCTAGCTTTTGCTCAATCCTAGAGAGAACAACTTGTCACAACTCAGTTGGAAAAGCTTGGAAGTCACAAGGAATGCCCAAAAACTAAAATATTTCCCCTAGCCCAATCCATTTCCAATTGTACTGTTGAAAACAGTGAGTGGGCACAATAGACTGCCTATAGCATAGATTTTTATGCCACTGAATGGTGGAGATAGATGCAAAACAAAAAATATTAAGACATTCAAGAGCCACCTTAATATTATTCTCTTCCTCTAGAAGGGTGAGAAAAGAGTCATCAACAAAATGGCCATTAAAAAGTTAAGCCTAGGAGTGAGGCAAGGCAATTCCTCTAACACACTATTGAGAAATCGCATTGGCTAGCAAATAGCCAAATCCTTTGGCAGCAAGCACATAAAAAGGAGAAAGCAAGCATCCTTACTGAATGGAGCAGAATAAACCAAAGGAAAAAGATTGGTGACCATTGATGGTGATACAAGCAGAGGCATCTAAGAAAAGAATTTGGATGGCCTGAATGAAGTTAGACCCAAACTCAAAGGCTTTCAACATAGAAAAAATGAAAGGCCACTCAATGCAGTCATGGGCTTTAGCAAAATCAATTTTGAGAAAAATGGCTTTTTGGTCTGAATGCTTGGCCCACTCCATACCTTCCCACACAGCAATAATGTTATCCAAAATAAATTTGGATTTAATAAAACTAGTTTGCTTTGGGTGCAAAATCTAAGGAAAAAGATGGCAGCTCTTCAGAGCCAAAGCTTTAGCTATGATTTTGTAAGAGAATTGAGGAGTGTGATAGGCCACCAGTTGTAGATATCCTTGGGATCTCTAAGCTTAGGTATGAATTTAATATTTCCTTTATTAATTATATTACTTAGGGTTTTGGAATGAAAAGCCTCAAGATAGACTTTATGTAAGTTTTTCCCAACACAATCCTAAAGGGCCTTATAAAATTCACAAGGAAAACCATCAACCCCCAGGGCCTCATCATCCGCCATGGTATGAATGGCTTCCTTCAAGCCTTCAACAGTGAGCAATTGCTTGCAAAATGCTTTCTGGGATGAAGATAGCATGTTTCGAACAACAACAAGACAATCATGAAGGGCTTTCTATCGCTCTCGTGTATACTCCCAAGCAGTGAAAACTTGTTCATAATACCGAACAAAGGCCTAAAGAATGTTAGGTAGCTCAAAAAGCACTTGGGTTCCTTCTTTAATTTTTTTGATGCTAGGAGAAGACTGCCTAGCATGCAGGGCTAGAAATAACTCCTTGGAGGCACGGTCGCCAATTTTTAACCAGTAAAATCTGGCTTTGGTTTATGCACCTCTGGCAACATAATTATCTACGGGTATGTGCAGGATCATGATGGGCCAAAAAGTGGCGATATAAAGGGTATGTGTAGGGTATGTGGCTAACGAATTTTTTTTCCCAAAATTAATGAAACGAAAAGGGTTTCTAAGGGATATTCTCAGCATTCCACTAATATAAATTATGCTATACTTTGAATTTAATAAATAAATATTATTAATTTTCTATTTGAATTACAATTAAAGTCCTAATTGATAGGCTAATTGAAAACCATCTATAGCTTTCAAACGATATCACATTTTTTGAATCTAAAGCATGTGTCACATTCTATGATTTGCATAGTATAGGATTAAAAAAAGAAAAAATGAATTTCATGAAGTGTTGACCAAGTTAAGGTGGTTAGACATACAAGTTTTTATATTTTTTAAAAGATCTAATAAAAAAATTATAATTAATTATTTACTTGGAAAAAAATTACAAAAATATATGCATCACATTCGGACATGAGTCCTCTACTCATATCTAAAATCTTATAAAAAAATATTATCATTTTATTGTGGTTAGGGTGGTTAGACATACACCTACTTATTTTTTCCCTGAAATTTAAGTACTACTGCATTGAAATTTCAAATTTTCACCAAATAGATTTATTATTTTTTTAAATAAACCTAGTAGTTTAGAAACTACATTCAATTTTCTATAGATTCTATTCTTACATATTTTTGAAATAATATAGATAACTTATTCAAATTTTTACGTCAAGTTGCCTAACTTTTATTTTTTTGAATTTTTTGCCACTTAAGGGCCTGGTTTTTCCATGATGATCCTGCACATACCCCTACAATTTGCTTTTTGTGTCTTAATTTTTCCACCCTAACTTGCAATGATGGGGAGAAAGGGCTAGCCATCAGAACCTTGGTAGCTAAGTGTAGGTTCGCTGTCGTAGCCTCATAAGACCACCAATGAAAAATTTCCATCTAGTGTCCATAAATATAGAGAAATCTAGCCATGCGAGTGATAGCATCATTCCACTAATTAATCCAACTTGTATTATGAGGTGGCCTACACTCCATATTCCAGACCCTACAAATGTGGGCCAACATGGGTTGATGACAAGGCAGAGACGTGTTAAAAAAAATTGTATCTTGCAAGCCAAGATTGTCTTGTCTCCCATTCAATGCGAAAGGAAATGGGAATATGATCTGGAAATGTCACATCAACTAATGGCTTAACCAAAAGCGAAGAGTTGTCAAAAGAGAAGAAAGATTGAGCTAAGATCATGGCATGATCAAGGCACTTAAATATCCTATAAGAGCTAGCCTGGTAATTACACCAAGTGTGCTAGAGGGAATGAGAATGGCAACAACCAATATTGGAATCAAAGAGCCCCAATTTATTACTCATGTAAATCCACGCCTCCCATTCACCAGCTTCCTATCTGAATGGAAAAGTGTCATCTTTATCATATTCCATCTCAACCATATTGAAATCCCCGCACAATAACCAAGTAGCAATTGCCAATGAATCATCATTCCAAAACCAAAGAAAAGAGCATTCCATAGCATCATTAGAAGCATATACATTAATAATCCCAAAGGAGTGATTATCAATGTTAAGGAGGGTCCAGATAAGCCAATGTGTGGGGTTAGACCTATGGTCAACACACAAGCATGCCACCATGGGGAAAAAAGGGTGACAGCTCCACCATGTCCAGCTTTATGATTGGTACAAAACATTTGATTGGCTGGCCAAATAGAATGACAAGCCGATGTGAACAAAAAACCAGTGATTTTAACTTCTTGGAGAAAAAGCACTTCAATACCAGTATACTTCTGCAAAGTATCCAAAACAGAATACTTCCTAGAGAGGTCTGTCAAACCTCAAACATTCTATGAGAGTAAATCCATGAGTGAAACTCCTCCATATCGTTGGAGTCTAGCTCCTCCTCATTTAGAGTAGAGAAGCGATTCTACAAAAATTCTAGCGAAATTGACCCAATTTGAATATTCAGAGAATAAAATCTTTGTTTCTCCTACACATATTATCCTTCTTCTAATGGAAGAGAAGGACTGTGAGACCGTCGTTGATCTCTCATCATAGGAGGAGAAGCATTCGGTTGTGCTATCATAATGGCAGTAGGCTGAGGCATGGCCTTCAGTATGGGCCATGCTGGAATATTGTTAGCCTTGACCAGGGCCTCTTTCCCCTTTTCCAAATAGTTTGAAACATATTTAACTGGCTCAGGGACTTTGGAAACTGTCCCAAAGCCACTAGAATTTTGTTTACGATTCGTAACTATGGTCCATTTCTCATCAAATTTGGAAACAAAATTATCCACTTGATGGGTCTTTTCAAACTCCCGTGATGGAGGAGTATGAAGTACTACCAAAAGGCAATCCTTGATCTTGTGGTCTGCAGAATGACATCTATGACATATGTTCGATAGATTAAAATAAGCGACCTTCTAGGTATTTTGGAGAGCTCCAATTTGAATTTCAATGGAGCCCTTCAAATCCTGTGAAAGGTCCACTTCAACATAGACCCATTTCTGGGGTCGGGCCTAGAAAAACATATCTAGCTCAATACAAATTACCTTCCCTAGAGAGGATGCAATATGACTCAGAAAAGGCACACAAGGCAAAGGAAAACCTGGAAACTCAATTGAGATCGAGACTTGTAGCTTGGTGTCATCCGAGACAGTGAATTCCCAGGTCCATGACTGGAAAACCAATAGAGAATACTTCACATCCCAGGGACCTTGATACAAGATTGCCTGAACATGACTGACCTCTGCAAAGCAGAAAAGGAAAAAACCCTTGGTTAAATTTTGGACCATATCAAGGCAGACTCCATGAGGGACCTAGGGCTTGTGGACCCATCCTTTAAGCACACTTTCAAGGGGATTCCTCCTAACAAAATACACAACAAGAGTATGTTGCTCAAGCCATTAACAAGCAGAATCAAAATCAGGCAAAGGTAAAACCACATCAGCTAGGGAGTCGAAAGACTTACCTCATGAAATACTTTCAAAAAAAAATTCTAGGGTCATTTTTTCAGAGGAGCCATTGAGAAGAGCCGTCAAACCATTAAAACCAACAAGAACTGCTTGGTTAGAGCTAGTTGAAGGCATATTAAAACCAAAAAAACTACAATAAATGTGGTCGTACGCACAAAAAAAGAGAAAAATATTGTGCCAATGGCACGGTATGATGCAAGAGGGGCCAAGGACATGACCACAGACACAAGAAAAACCTAGTAGAGCTCATAAAGAGAATATTTATTCTCCTCATATTTATGATATTATAATTATTTAAATATTCTTAATATTAAAGGGGCTTCTGTAGTATCAACTTTGTTATTAAGATAATATCCGTCATCAATATTTTGTGGGTTTTTATGTTCATTATAATAAAGGTTTTAATTAGGTTAAAAAAAATTTATGATAATAGTATTGTTATTTAGTGTTTTGTTAACATTCTAATACATCAAAAGAATCACAAAAAAATAGATTTTGTTAAAATATTAGAATGGGACATTGCATTGTTATACTGGGTGCTTGATATGAAAATTTAAATACAAATTCACGCGTAGAAAACTATATCCATTATCATCAATCATTCTTTCACCATGAATCCTACTTACTTTTTGATTATTTAGTACAACTTGTGTCTTCTTAATATTCTAAAGATTAATATGTTACAAGGGTTTTTGGTGGGTATGTGGCATTGTTGATAGTAGTTCGCATGCCTTGTATCTACCACCACATTTAACATACATGCATTTTTCAACTTTAAAGTTTGTTGAAGTTCCAAAGATCGTTTTTATTGCAGGTCCTTGTGTATGCCATTGTTTTCTTTGTTATCACTGAGAAGCTATCGAAAGGCAGCTGAGCAGAATTCAAGCTCTTCCTCTTTGTGATTTGAGTCATCATTCCAAGTGAAACTATAAAAAAAAATTGTGCAATTTTTTTTATTTTGTAATGTAGTATGAAATAAAAAATTCCCAATTTCTTGAGGTTTTAGATGCTAAATGGGATGTTGTTAGAGATTATTTTCTCAATTTGTGGGAAAATAAATGATTAGTTTCCCAAATCATCTTTTCAAGTTCAAGGAGAGTTATTTTTTTCGTTCTTTATTGCCTATTAATGTGTTTGTCAAAAATCCCACCAGGAAGGGAGGGAAATTTTTTCCTATGGTTTACAACAATTTTCATTATTAACATGCAACTTAGGTTGATCTCTCCAATTTTCTAAATTTAGTGCCAAGACTACGACATTTTGGGTTTTTGTTAGCTTTTCATTTGTCTGTGGAGGTTGATCCTATAGTATTGCCACTCCATCAATATTCAACTTCAATGTTGTACTCTCCACACTAAACTAATATCAATCCCATTAATTATAATCATCATTAATAAGTGTATAAGCAGGTTATGATGTGGCTATAAGAACAATGCTAATGCCTCCTAAACTCCTCAATTCTCACTATCTATTTTCTTTTCTAGAAGAATATGGAGATGGGGAAGATGATCTTTGTGTAGTGTATGAAAATGCATACCCTTGCATTTTCACACTTATTTGGGCCTGCCTTGCTTTGTTTATCCTTATTTATGTCTTAACTGGTCCTATTTTGTATCCAAAAGCCTAATAAATTATCTTTTTATTGCCAATCCTAACAAACATCAAAGGATAAATGATAATTTAATGATTTTGGTTGTGTGTCCCTAATTTTTTGACTGAGACTAAGATGCCTCCTAGGGAATCTTTGTCCCCCAAAGGTCTTGAGATCCTCGTTTCAATGACACCTTAAATGGGCCCATTTTTGGAGTTTGTGCCCTGAGTTTCATGCCTCAAAACTAACACGCCACCTAGGGTGTCTTAGTCCCCCTTAAGTTATTTTTGATATTTAGCCTCCTTTAATTAATGAATTCATATTTTAGCTTGTTGTGGTGTACTTTCGGTATATTAAGCATGGATAAGTATAAATATAAGGTTCTTTCACTCATTTGTCATCTAGAAAGTTGAATGAGCATTCCTAAGGAAATTTTATGAGATCAAGAGCATTCAAGAGTAATTCATCAAGCATTTGGAGCCATCATCAAGATTCAAGCATCATATCAAGTATATTCTTGCATCATGTGTGTTTTTTAGCTAACATTTGTGATGTAGGATTTTGATTCAAGCAAGCAATTCAAGTCAAGATCTATCAAGCATTCCTTTCATTCAAGATATACATTCAAGCTAGCCAATTCACACAAGTTTGCAGATTTCATAACAAGGGTTTGGTGAGTTGCAACATAGCACTTTGTTCATTCATCATTTCCCTTCATTATTTCATTTCATTCCCCAGTTTAATTACCAACAAGGGGTTTTACCAAGGAAAACCCCCATTTAATAACAATCAACAAGTTTTTTCTCTCTTGCATGTTTGTGTTTGCAGATTTAGGTTGAAGATCATTTTAAGTGCAAAGTTTTAAAGTTGCAAAGTTGCATTACAAAGTTGTCAAATCTTCATGAAAACTCACCTATAGGCCAGATCTGGAAGTTTCAGAACTAGAGATCAGAGAAGAAGTAAGTGCATACATTGAGCCTTGGGATCACATTTAGAGATTTCAAAAATTGAAGACAGGACTAAGTCAACAACAAGGGAATCTTAGTCCTCCAAGTGGAATTTTGTAGATATTTTGTTGAATTATGTTTCAACATCTCAAGATTTTACATCTGCCCTGAAAAATAGTAGTGGGACTAAGACAATAGTAAGGGCATCTTAGTCCTCCCTGGCATATTTTGATAGCATTCTTACATTTCTAGAATCCTTAGATCACATTTCCAAACTTCCCAGGTACACACATCCTAACTTATTGCTGCTTAATTTCATCATTTGTATTCATTATTTGGCTTGCATTACTAGCTATTGTGAGTTAAATGTTAAATTGTCTTTCCCAAGCTTTTTCTTGGAGGTGAACCCCTTGAAGCTTAAAGAATCCCCTCCTAGGCCTTCCTTCTTGAGAATTGACTCACCTTTGGGTTGATAGTCAATCCAATTTGGGATCCTAGTGTATATTTGAATAAAAATTGGAGAAGTGTGGTGTTCTATAAACTAGGCCATAAAGCACCCATTCCCCCATTGTTCATTTTGGTGAACCTGATATTTTGGACATTCATTTTCTAATTTGGACTTAATTAATGTCCTAGAACAAGGTTGCATTCATTCTTGCATTGCATCTTGCATTAGTGAAAGTGCATCTAGGGTTTCTCATATTTGTATTAGTGAAAGTGCATATAGGTTGCATTTTTACTTTCTTGCATCATCTTATCTCATTGAAAAAATGAAAAGTGTGTTGTTAATCATCCTAATTGCATTTAGGAACATTTTTGTTGCATTCAAAATTGAAAAAATTGCATTCAAACTTGCATTCACTAGTCACTTTTTCCTGCATTCATTGGCACACTTTTCTATTTCAAAACATTGGGTCCCTAAGTGGGCAACCTGGAAACACTGTAAAAAATCCCAAACTTTTCTTTTTTTCTGAAGAAAAACCTTTACTAGGACTAAAACACCCTTACTAGAATCTTAGTCCCTCTATGGGTTTTTGGATTAGAACCTTGTCTGTATTGTTTTCTTTTTGTTCCAGTTTCTAGAACCTCAAAATTTCATCAGTAGGACCAAGACACCCTTGTTGGTGTCTTAGTCCCTGTTGACTTTGAGGTTGTAGTTTTCAATGTTAAATAGTGAATCCATGTGCTTTTTTTTTCTTCCATTGGTTATCTATTTCAGTGGGTTGACTTTTTGTTGCTTTTTACTAAATCTAGCTTAAAGTGGTTCATTTCATGCATTAATTCATTTCAAATTTGCATTCACAAAATTTCAATGCATAGTGTAAGCAGTAAATTACCTTGTTTAAAATCTAAAAATTGCATCTATACATTTCATTTTGAGTTTACATAGATTACTTTTCACAAATGTTGGTATCAATTTTCCATGTTTGCAAAGAAAAAGTTAGTCAATAAGCATGTTAGTCATTGATCCAATGCATTCCCTAGTTATGAGAGTCTCTTACCATAAGAGAGTGAAAATAGTGATGGTTTCCTTAAACCTACACCCCCTCTTATCGATCCTATTTGTGGGAATGATGTGATAGAAGATGATACAAAAATGGACATTCATGAAAATCATAGTTGTTGTTCTCTCGATACCTCTCCTTTTCTTGATGAAGGTATCTTGGTGAAAGAAGATACAATGATTGAGAATCATGAAATTATTGTTTGGACCTCTTACATACCCTATGAGACATCCTAAGAATGCTCTAATTCTTTATCCACTTTCAAACAAACCTAAAACCACAAAAAAATGTGTCCTTATCCTTGAATCACCTAAAAAAAATGTGTCACAACAATTGAGTTGCAATACCATTGCTCATACATACAAAAGTAGGAACAATTTGCAACCAAGATAAACACCTTCAACATCCCTCCCATTGCCTAATCTTATCTTTCCTAGTGCCCCTCATTTTCCTTCACAAAGTGTAAAGGAGTATAATATTTTTGAACAACTTAAGAATACTCCTGCTAAAATATCATTATGGGACCTTATTCAAGTCTCCCCTCATTATCATAACATGATTCAAAATGATTTACAACAAGTTCCTATCCCTCCTAATGCGTAACCAAATGAAATAGCAACCCCGATTCAAAGAATAAATGCTAACATTGTTTTGCACCAAAGTGAGCTCCCTCCTTTGTAAGTGCAAAAACAAAATGATGCTTTCATGATCATAGCTCAATACAATAGAAAAAGGATAAAGAGAACCCTTGTTGATAACAACTCAGCCTTAAATGTGTGTAGTGCAAACCTTTTGGATAAGTTTGGTGTTGATAAATCCAAAATCCAACCCACCTCTTTATCTATTAGTGGCTTTGACAATGTGGGAAAATGAATGCTTGGGGTGATCATATTACCTATTAAAGTTGACGAAGTTTGTAGTGTCCCTCCAATTTCGACATACTATTTAGATTGATTCTACTTGATAGATGCTTTAGATTACTTTGATACTATGTTGTTTCTTTTCAGAGGTGATTCTGGATACTATGTTGTTTTGATTTTGTGGATGATACATTGACATCCTGGTTATTTTGTTATGTTAGTTTGATGATACTCTAATAGATTCCTTCATGTTATGGCTTATTTGTTTATGACTATTGCTTATGTTTATCATGTTGTATGATTGTATATGATTGATCTTTCTCGTTTGTGTAGATGAATAAGACAATGTAGCATTACTCATTCATGAGTATCCTGCTACGCTGCAATTCTTATTCACAGTGTGTTTTCTAACATGAGTATATATATGTATGTTTTAACTTTGATGTTTCCTGCAGACACGGGTACCGGGTAACGGCTCCACCTGCTTGACAGGTCTGAGCGTACCCTAAATCAATATAATTAAGATGTTGGAGGTATTGACAGGTCCTTGCGAACCATCGTTCTTTTTCGAACGAGTATCTTTATGTTACCCCGTGTAGTTGTCTAGTGTATTTGTCATGTTCATTTGTATTGTTTTGTGTTGTGAATAAATATTTTAGTTTAGCAATTGTTTGTTAACATATTTTTAAATACTTAAGCTTGTGTTGTGATTAAATTTATTAATTTGAATTAAATAATTTATTTATTTAAATGGTGAAAGTGGATTATTTCAAAAGAATTTAATTAAACATAAGTTGTTGTTTTAATGAGGCAAGAGGATTTTGTGGAAACAGATATATATGAGAAGAAGTTTTCTTCAAGTTATAAATTTCTAACTGAAAGATAATTAAAGTGGGATTTGGAGTTAATGGTATGTTGAACTGGTTGATCATATTAGGGATACATGCGTAATTTACAAGAAGGATTTTCGGGATTAGTTAGTTGGGGAACATAATTTTTTCTAAAAGCATTGATTTGCTCTGATTTTAGATAGCGGTAGCATAAAAAAAAAAATTTGAAGGAAGGTAGCTATTTCTAGATTGTTCCTTTTAAGCATCTCATTTGGATTACGTGGCATTTGATTTCTTCAATCAAATTCTAGTGGCTATTTGGGAATTTTAAAAGAGAAGTCAGGAAATTTTGTTACTGGACAGCTAACAATTAGCCAGGTATTTTTCTATTTGATTTTTCTATGAAATTTGTGTTTTTTTTATTGTGGAAGTCAAGACCGACCATTCATAATTCTTTCTCAATTATTCACATGCCTCGTTAAAATTGGTTGTTGGTTTGCTACCTGTGTGAAATTGCTCAGAAATTCTGATATCTTTATTCAATACACCTTGGTTGTTCAATTATTATGAAAGTCATTCTGAGGATTTGTTGGAAGTTAGTTTAGACTTTATTTGTGTTCATTCTTTGAATGGATCTGAAGCAATTCTATAATGTAAACAGAGATATGTCTTTTCCTTGATAACTGTAGTTTTCTCTTGGGTATCTATGGCGTTTGATAAAACCACTACTAAATAGAATGGATGAATAAATATAAATAGGCGCAACTCCATTTTAGAATTTGCATGCCATACTTTTTAAGTGGTTTGGTTCAGATTATCGGTTGCCGAATGTATAACTTTAATACTTTATAATATCGGATTACTTTAATTCTGAGTTTTCCTTAAAATCTTATATCTTGGCTTGATGCCGATATTTTTGATAGATAATAGAATTTTGACCTTTTACCATAGATCTCCCTGTATGTGATTGTGCGCAGCCACCTACATTTATGATCTCTGTATAACCTTTGATCAAAGATCTATTGGTCGTTATTTTCAAAGCTCATAGTCTCTATCTGATATAACGCCTCCTTCTCCACCAGCGCTAGTTAGTTGAATGATGATTTACCTATTAGATATACCAGCACTGTCTTTTGTTCTTGGGATGAGGAAATTCCATATAGGGCCGTACTTCTTTCACTCCTTCATCTGTGCCCAGCTTGCTGTGTCCACAATAGTAGAATATACATTGAATTCTTGCCTATGGCCATCCCTTAGTTATGGCGAATTTCTGCTATAAATTATTAAACCAGTACATAAAAAGTTAAGAGTAGTGATCTTCAAGGTAATGAACCAACCACACACCGTCATCTTCTACGCTTATTCCTTTTGTTTGATACTCTTTGCTAGTATATGGATCATGTTAATAGATTCAGGTTATGATAAATAAACCCTTTACTACTGCTAAAGTCCACCGTAAAGATGCATGTAATAGAGTTTTATTTGCATGGCGATTCATAATTCAATTTCATTATATTTCTTGTTATCATGCGTCAGAAATTGTTTGTTTATATCTCTGGTTATTACACTACCTGCATGCGTCTTGGGTTTAGATTGTATATGTGTTAATGGTAGAATCATATCTATGCAAGCGTCTTGAAGATTACTCACAGTTATAATTTCATTTTTTTATCTAAAGCTATTAACCAATCTAGAACGAACTCTTTCTCTTTGCATGTAATAGTCAGGGAAAGTCTCTTTAATAGATAACTATCCGTCAAATTCTTATTGAATGTAAATGTTAGTTAAGTGGAGTCCATAATAACAAATAAAAGATATTTAAGACTTTAAATTTTATGAAAGTTAAATATTTATTAAAAATGCGTTGAATTGTTTATATTAAGTGATTGAATTACCTTTATATAAAGAATATACATTATCTTTATTCTAAAATGTAAATAAATACATTTTTTTTAAATTGTTTGAAGTGTATATATTAATATTTTTAGTTTGTTTACTAAGAATTTTTAATTCATTAAGTTAAGTTAATTGAAAATTATTAGATGTACATATACTTATGATGTCGATGATGTTATCTTCATTTTATCAAAAGCTTGAAAAGTGGAATTTGTATTAATAAGATTATTACGTTTTTATCATGATGCTCATATTACAATTATCTTATGTGGGGGTATAGCTTTGTATCATTTTGTGGTCATTTGAAGTGATATCCTAGAGATTGTGATTTGCCTCTAGTGAAGGACGTAAACTTTGTGGTTTTGATTTTTGTGCTTGATAGCTTCCCCTAGATTGATTTTGTGTTGAGTCATGTTATAGAAAGAGTGGCTTGCGGTAGGGGCCGAAATCCTTTAGTGATTGTCTGGGTAACCTATCGTAGGTGCGTAATTCAGTGAAAACCTAACTAATGTATTAGGGGTTGGGTAGATCTTAACACTAAATCAGATAATAGTTTGCCTCGCCTACTTTCTTAACGCTCCTTTAGGTTGAGAAAAGGCTGAGAAGGCCTGGAATGGCAAGTCACCATCTTGTCCTCTTGAAAGATGCAACGACTCCACATTAGTCTGCATAGGGGCCGGGAATTGGTAGAGGCTACCGGGGTAACTCTTGGAGAGGGCCAGTAGTCTAGCAAGATTCACCAGGGTAATCTATCCCGACAGTGTGATGACACTCTTTGTCTATATCATGATGGTGTTCCTTATGTTCTCATTTCTATTTAATGTGATATGTTACTGGGATTGTATCTGTTATGATTTGTAATCATTATGTCGTGATGTGAATTTGTAAACCACGTAAACGTTATGTTCTATCTTCTTTGCTTGTGGACCTATCTTTATCTCCTAGCACGGAGGGAGTGGACCTTTGGGTTCCACGTGGTCGGGAGGAAACCGTGCTACACCTTCCTTGTATTTTCTTACAGATGATCTTATGCTTGCAACTGGTTCCAGTTACCTCTTTGCTCGTGAATGTGGATGTGGAGAATATTCATGGATATTGATGTCAGATGTGAAATGATCACTATCTTTTTTATAAATTACCTCTTGTATAAGAGTGTATTCTTTGTACTATCATTTTAATGTATGGAGATTTATTGAAATCTCATCTATTGTAATCTTGACATTCTGATATTTGATTGTAATAAGTTTTTTAAACTGGAACATTCATGATATTAAACTTGTACTTATCTTTATGTTGATATGTTAAGTATACTTTAGTTTTATGTAACAACGTCTTGGAAACTTTATAACATATGTGAAATCAATTATCTTTTAAAAAAAAAAATTATTCGGTTAACTTTACTCTTTACACTTTTTAATAATGGTAACCAAGGCAGGGCGTTATAGATTGGTATCAGAGCCAAGTTCTAACACTGGGTGCTCTGGATTAATGAGCCCATTAGGTTGTTTAGGACATCAGATTTGGTTGTTGTGTTTTATGTTTGTTTTGTTTGTTTTTTAATAAGACTTGTCTTGGTTTGTGTGTAGGATCATGCCTAGGCGTCGTGTTAGAGGTCATGGTCGAGGCCGAGGTGGTGGCTATGGGCCGAACCACCAGGTTACTCCCCCTCTGAGCCCTCATCAGAGTGTTCAGGCAAAACAATTGGGTCCACAGTTGGATCAAGGAAATGAGGCACAGTTTTCAGAACAGTCAGTGGTAGATGGGTCACAGTTACGCCCTTTACTAGAAGAGGTCCTAGCTCGACTTGGACCTAGGAAAGAAGTGGAACAGGAGGTGAATAGGTAACGTGATAGATCTTTGAGGAGAGTAGATGATACAGTGCAGCAGGATGCCATTATAGTAGGACACATGTGAGATTTGTTGAGGGCACACCCTCCTACATTTGATGGATCTGGTGGTGGTTTAGAGGTAGAAACCTGGTTGATTGATCTGGGATGATGCTTTGTGATGCATCCTTATGGCAGCAATACTCATGCTCGTTGCACAATAATGCATCTTAGAGGCTTTGCCTCTACTTGGTGGCATTTGGAGGAGCAGAAGCTCCATCTAGAGATTGGTGCAGTCTCATGGGATATATTCCTGGAGAGATTCAGAGCATGTTTCTTGTCTAAGCATTGGAGGCAGCGACGTGTGGATGAGTTTCACGATCTTTGTCAAATGGCTATCTGTGGAACAGTTTGAGCGCAAGTTTTATGAGCTCAAGCAATATGTTGGGATTGTGGATGATGAGGCAATGTTGGTGTAGTACTTCATCAGGGGCTTAAAAGCCCGTATTAGTGGTGGAGTCAGAGTCTTCGAGCTGAAGAATATGGAGGTTGATGTGGAGAAGGCACTGATAGTGGAAGAGAACCTCGCTATGGCATTAGGTGGACACACTGGAGTACAGATAGGCAGTGCACCTGTTTCAAGTTTTGGTCAGTGTAATGGTCAGTTTCTGACAGGTGGTTCATCTAGGTATCATCAGTCGCCTACTAAGAGTGGACAACAACAGCAACATCACAATCAAAAAAAGAATAAGAATTCACAGTCTCAACAGGGTAACAGTTCTCGATCTCAACATAGTGGTGGTTGGATTCAAAAAGAGAGAGATCAGAGTTGGCAACAAGTTCAACGTGATTGTTTCAATCAACTAGCATAGAGTTCTTAGCCTGTGGTTAGTGGAGGTAGTTTTCCATGGTCTGGTGTACCTCCAGGAGATAGAGGATTTAGGAGGAGTATAGAATGTTTCACTTGTGGTCAACAGGGTCACATTGCTCGTCAATGTCCTCAGAAAGGCACTTCTTGGTTCAGTCAAAGACCGGCGGCTTCAGAGCCAACAGTAGGAGATGCAGGCAGATCACATAGGGTTTTTACCACAGGTGGATAACCGCCAAGTCGAGCTCCAGGGTGCAGTCGAAGAGGTTTCTGGTGGAGGACAGGCATCGTTCTTTGGGAGTCGTGCACATCCTTCTAAGTCAGGAGTTGATCCTTAGGGATCAAGATGTTGACTAGGTACAGGTCAAGTGGGAACCTCATGACGAGTCTTCTATCTCTTCAGAGGACATATTTTGGATGTGTGTGTTATTTATTTTCTATTTGCTGGCTTCCAGGAGTAAGCCTTATCCTAGGGGGGGAGGATGTAGTGTCCCTCCAGTTTCGACATACTTTTTAGTTTGATTCTACTTGATAGATGCTTTAGATTAATTTGATACTATGTTGTTTCTTTTCAGAGGTGATTCTAGATACTATGTTGTTTTGATTTTGTGGATGATACATTGACATCCTAGTTATATGGTTATGTTAGTTTGATGATACTGTGATAGATTCGTTCATGTTATGGCTTATTTATTTATGACTATTGCTTATGTTTATCATGTTGTATGATTGTATATGATTGATCTTGCTCGTTTGTGTCGGTGAATAAGGCAGTGTAGCATTACTCATTCATGAGTATCCTGCTACGCTGCAATTCTTATTCACGGTGTGTTTTCTAACATGAGTATATATATATGTATGTTTTAACTTTGATGTTTCCTGCAGACACAAGTACCGGGTAACGGCTCCACCTACTTGATAGGTCTGAGCGTACCATAAATCAATATAATTAAGTTGTTGGAGGTATTGATAGGTCCTTGTGAACCATCGTTCTTTTTCGAATGAGTATCTTTATGTTACCCCATGTAGTTGTCTAGTGTATTTGTCATGTTCGTTTGTATTGTTTTGTGTTGTGAATAAATATTTTAGTTTAGCAATTGTTTGTTAACGTATTTTTAAATACTTAAGCTTGTGTTGTGATTAAATTTATTAATTTGAATTAAATAATTTATTTATTTAAATGGTGAAAGTGGATTATTTCAAAAGAATTTAATTAAACATAAGTTGTTGTTTTAATGAGGCAAGAGGATTTTGTGGAATCAGATATATATGAGAAGAAGTTTTCTTCAAGTTATAAATTTCTAACTGAAAGATAATTAAAGTGGGATCTGGAGTTAATGGTATGTTGAACTGGTCGATCATATTAGGGATACATGCGTAATTTACAAGAAGGATTTTCGGGATTAGTTAGTTGGGGAATGGAAATTTTTCTAAAAGCATTGATTTGCTCTGATTTTAGATAGCAGTAGCATAAAAAAAAAAATTGAAGGAAGGTAGCTATTTCTGGATTGTTCCTTTTAAGCATCTCATTTGGATTAGGTGGCATTTGATTTCTTCAATCGAATTCTGGTGGCTATTTGGGAATTTTAAAAGAGAAGTTAGGAAATTTTGTTACTGGACAGCTAACAGTTAGCCAGGTATTTTTCTGTTTGATTTTTCTATGAAATTTGTGTTTTTTTTTATTGTGGAAGTCAAGACCAACCATTCATAATTCTTTCTCAATTATTCACATGCCTCGTTAAAATTGGTTGTTGGTTTGCTACCTGTGTGAAATTGCTTAGAAATTCTGATATCTTTATTCAATATGCCTTGGCTGTTCAATTATTATGAAAGTCATTCTGAGGATTTGTTGGAAGTTAGTTTAGACTTTATTCATGTTCATTCTTTGAATGGATCCGAAGCAATTCTATAATGTAAATAGAGATATGTCTTTTCCTTGATAATTGTAGTTTTCTCTTGGGTATCTATGGCGTTTGATAAAACCACTACTAAATAGAATGGATGAATAAATATAAATAGGCGTTGCTTCAGTTTAGAATTTGCATGCCGTACTTTTTAAGTGGTTTGGTTTAGATTATTGGTTGTCGAATGTATAACTTTGAGACTTTATAATATTGGATTACTTTAATCTGAGTTTTCCTTAAAATCTTATATCTTGGCTTGATGCCGATATTTTTGATAGATAATAGAATTTTGACCTTTTACCATAGATCTCCCTGTATGTGATTGTGCTCAGCCACCTACTTTTATGATCTCTATATAACCTTTGATAAAAGATCTATTGGTCGTTATTTTCAAAGCTCATAGTCTCCATCTGATATAATGCCTCCTTCTCCACTAGAGCCAGTTAGTTGAATGATGATTTACCTATTAGATATACCAGCGCTGTCTTTTGTTCTTGGGATGAGGAAATTCCATATAGGGTTGTACTTCTTTCACTCCTTCATCTGCACCCAGCTTGCTGTGTCCACAATAGTAGAATATACATTGAATTCTTTCCTATGGCCATCCCTTAGTTATGGCAAATTTCTGCTATAAATTATTAAACCAGTACATAAAAAGTTAAGAGTAGTGATCTTCGAGGTAATGAACCAACCACACATTGTCATCTTCTACGCTTATTCTTTTTGTTTGATACTCTTTTCTAGTATATGGATCATGTTAATAGATTCAGGTTATGATAAATAAATCCTTTACTACCGTTGAAGTCCACCGTAAAGATGCATGTAATAGAGTTTTATTTGCATGGCGATTCATAATTCAATTTCATTATATTTCTTTTTATCATGCATCAGAAACTGTTTGTTTATATCTCTGGTTATTACACTATCTGCATGTGTCTCAGGTTTAGATTGTATATGTGTTAATGGTAGAATCATATCTATGCAAGCATCCTGAAGATTACTCACAGTTATAATTTCATTTTTTTATCTGAAGCTATTAACCAGCCTAGAATGAACTCTTTCTCTTTGCATGTAATAGTCGGGGAAAGTCTCTTTAATAGATAACTATCTGTCAGATTCTTATTGAATGTAAATGTTAGTTAAGTGGAGTCCATAATAACAAATAAAAGATATTTAAGACTTTAAATTTTATGAAAGTTAAATATTTATTAAAAATGCGTTGAATTGTTTATATTAAGTGTTTGAATTACCTTTATATAAAGAATATACATTATCTTTATTCTAAAATGTAAATAAATACATTTTTTTTAAATTGTTTGAAGTATATATATTAATATTTTTAGTTTGTTTACTAAGAATTTTTAATTCATTAAGTTAATTGAAAATTATTAGATGTACATATACTTATGATGTCGATGATGTTATCTTCATTTTATCAAAAGCTTGAAAAGTGGAATTTGTATTAATAAGATTATTACGTTTTTATCATGATGCTCATATTACAATTATCTTATGTGGGGGTATAGCTTTGTATCATTTTGTGGTCATTTGAAGTGATATCCTAGAGATTGTGATTTGCCTCTAGTGAAGGACGTAAACTTTGTGGTTTTGATTTTTGTGCTTGATAGCTTCCCCTAGATTGATTTTGTGTTGAGTCATGTTATAGAAAGAGTGGCTTGCGGTAGGGGCCAAAATCCTTTAGTGATTGTCTGGGTAACCTATCGTAGGTGCGTAATTCAGTGAAAACCTAACTAATGTATTAGGGGTTGGGTAGATCTTAACACTAAATCAGATAATAGTTTGCCTCGCCTACTTTCTTAACACTCCTTTAGGTTGAGAAAAGGCTGAGAAGGCTTGGAATGGCAAGTCGCCATCTTGTCCTCTTGAAAGATGTAACGACTCCACATTAGTTTGCATAGGGGCCGGGAATCGGTAGAGGCTACTAGGGTAACTCTTGGAGATGGCTGGTAGTCTAGGAAGATTCACCAGGGTAACCTATCCCGACAGTGTGATGACACTCTTAGTCTATATCATGATGGTGTTCCTTATGTTCTCATTTCTATTTAATGTGATATGTTACTGGGATTGTATCTGTTATGATTTGTAATCATTATGTCATGATGTGAATTTGTAAACCACGTAAATGTTATGTTCTATCTTCTTTGCTTGTGGACTTGTCTTTATCTCCTAGCATGGAGGGAGTGAACCTTTGGGTTCCACGTGGTCAGGAGGAAACTGTGCTACACCTTCCTTGTATTTTCTTGTAGATGATCTTATGCTTGCAACTGGTTCCAGTTACCTCTTTGCTCATGACTGTGGATGCAAAGCATATCCGTGGATATTGATGTCAGATGTGAAATGATCACTATCTGTTTTATAAATTACCTCTTGTATAAGAGCGTATTCTTTGTACTATCATTTTAATGTATGGAGATTTATTGAAATCTCATCTATTGTAATCTTGACATTTTGATATTTGATTGTAATAAGTTTTGTAAACTGGAACATTCATGATATTAAACTTGTACTTATCTTTATGTTGATATGTTAAGTATACTTTAGTTTTATGTAACAATGTCTTGGAAACTTTATAACATATGTGAAATCAATTATCTTTTAAAAAAAAAAAATTATTCGGTTAACTTTACTCTTTACGCTTTTTTACAACGGTAACCAAGGCGGGGCATTACAAAGTTACATTACAAAACCTGATCCATGTTATGCATGATGATATTTCATACAATCTTTTTCTAGGTAGACTATGGATTCATGAGATGCATTTTTTGCCCTCTACCCTTCATCATATCATGAAATATGTCCACAACAACAAATTTTATACAATCAAAGCCGGTCTTGAACCATATAGTTTTTTGAAAATTGAGGAAGGTAAAGAGAACCCTTTGAAAATATTGACACCAACTATGCAAGTAGAACCTGTGCAACAGAAAGACAAAAAAAAACATATTGAGGAAATTACGAAGCTATTAGAAGATGATTTGGGGTCCTTAAATTTCAAACCAGCATTCATGGGAGAATACAAGATCATAAATAAAGATCTAGAAAAGGGAAAATAAAAAGTGGTAATGTCAACACAAAATTTGGAATACCATTTGAAAGCATGCACCTCAACCACTTTAGAAGAAAAAGAAAATTATCCAATTTAAACTTCAACAAAACTAACTATCAACAACCACCAAATCCTAAAGAAATGAAAAACATTTATGGAAAAGGTTACGAAATTATGAAACAACTTGGATATAGTGAAAAAGGATGTGGTTCTAGAGAACAAGGTATCTATGTCCCTATAGAGCCTAACACGCAGGAAACAACTCATGGTCTTGGTTATTGTCCTTCGAAAGACATAAACAAGCCTTCGCTCAATATCAACACTATTACAAAAGATTCTTCTAAGCCGACTTTAATAGTAGTGCATCCTGAACTGATAGACATCAATGCTCCTAATTATTATCCTTTGAAAGACATGAAAGAACCAAAGAAATCTTTGCTTAACATCAATGTCATCACGCAAAACACTTACAATTTGAATTCAACAAATTTTACACCTTCCTTTAAAGAAGAAAACAAAATCTCGCAATCTAAAGAGTCTTGTGTAGGTAAGACACCTTGTACTAAGCAAGAGATATCTTTATCACAAAATAAAGTAACATCCTCTACCATTGATCAAGAGAGTATCTTGTTGAGACTCCTTCAAGATCGTTTGATATCCCTCCCTCCAATAACATGAAATAAATTTTACTACAAAAATTCATTTTTTGCATATCATAGAGTTCATGGTCATTCTACTAACAAATGTAAGGCTTTAGGCAAAAAAATCCAACATCCTAAGGAGTGTAGTTCTCTTTATTGTGTTGAAGCAGTCGATTCCTCTAATTAATACTAATTTTCACTTTAGCATGTTTCTTATCGGCTCACCCTTGTCCTGCACTAAGTGGGGGCAAGGGGTTAGGTATCCCTGTCCTCACATCTCACTTGTCGTTGTCTCTTTTGGCTATTTGACTACCTTTCATGTACATATAAGAGAAAGCTTGGGATGTGGACGACATTCCTTAAGTTGGCTCACATGTGATGTATTGAGTTATACATTTTGGGGGAAACCCCTTCCCTTCTCATCACGTAGCATATTGGAAATATATGACTTGGCATAGGGATTTTCGAGTAAGCTCTCTCCTTTAAAGTGTGGGAATACATCGACACTCATGTTTCATTGTATGATTTTCTTTCTTATTGCAATGCATTCCTTTCTTGGTGGTGTCATTGGGTTTGATTTCCTCCAAGAGCACATGTGATATTTCTTTGAATTTTCCTCTCTTGGAAATATTAAGTACAATGTTCCCTAAGATGAGACCTTGCATTTGTCCTCTCCTAGAGACATTAAGCACAATGTTCCTTAAGTTGAGATCTTGCATGAACTAAGAAAAATCCCTTCGAACATCCCTCTTTCTTGTTGCGTTGCATTTTTGTTCTCATTAAAGTCATGGAGGTATTACTTTGATATGGTTTCTTGGGGCTCACCTAGTGAACAACCAGCTTCACTAGCCCTTGTGAGCATGCATTTTATGTTTGTACCTTATTAAAGTCATGGAGATGTGAATTTGATATGGTTTCTTGGGGCTTACCTAGTGAACTACTAGCTTCACTAGCCCTTGTGAGTGTGCATTTTAATTTTGTACTTTATTAAAGTCATGGAGGTATGACTTTGATATGGTTCCTTGGGGCTCACCTAGTGGACAACTAGCTTCACTAGCCCTTGTGAGAATGCATTTTGTTTGCATAGTGGATAGTGTTTTCTACTTGTAAACCTTTTTGGAAAAACAACCTAGACCCAATCCATAACGCATTGGATGACCAGTTGAAGCTTGATCCATTGAATTTTTATTTTTCCTTTTTCTTTTTCTATCTTTGATGGTGTATGCTATCTATCTGGTTATGGCTTCATATATCATCTGCAAGTTTGTTCCTTTGTGCCTATGTTGGTTGTCATAGGATCTTGATCTTAGGGGCTTGGCCACCCTCTTGGTTATTATCATCCTATTTTACTAGCATTTGTACATTTGAACGTCTCTTGGTTGCATGGTTGGCTACTTTAGTGTGATTTTGAAGCAAGATATCCTCTCACTAAAGTGGGGGCTAAATATAGTGTAGGAAAATGTAGACCCTTGCATTTTCACACTTGTTTGGGCCCAATTTTATTTGCTTATCCTTATTTATGTCTTAATTGGTCCTATTTTTCATCCACAAGCCTAATAAATTGTATCTTTTATGGCTATTCCTAACAAACATCAAAGGATAAATGATAATTTAATGATTTTGGTTGTGTGTCCCTAATTTTTGGACTAGGACTAAGACGCAACCTAGGGCGTATTTGTCCTCTAAAGGTCTTGGGACCCTCTTTTCAAAGGCACCTTAATTGGACCCCATTTTGGTGTTTGTGCCCTAAGTTTCATGCCTCGGGACTAAGATGCCACCTAGGGAATCTTAGTCCCCCTTAAGTTATTTTCAAGATTTAATTTCAAATCTTGGCAAGATTTAGCCTCCTTTCATTAATGAATTCATATGTCATCTTGTTATGGTGTAATTTTAGGATATTAACCATGGATAAGTATAAATATAAGATTCTTTCACTCATTTCTCATCTAGCAAGTTGAATGAGCATTCCTAAGGAAAACATATGAGATCAAGAGAATTCAAGAGTAATTCATCAAACATTTGGAGCCATCATCAAGATTCAAGTATAATATCAAGGATATTCTTGCATCATGTGTGGTTTTGAGCTAACATTTGTGATGTAGGATTTTAGTTCAAGAAAGCAATTTAAGTTAAGATCTATCAAGCATTCCTTTGACTTAAGATCTACATTCAAGCTAGCCACTTCACACAAGTTTGCAGATTTCATAACAAGGGTTTGATGAGTTGCAACATAACACTTTGTTCTTTCATCATTTCCCTTCATTATTTCATTTCATTCCAAGGTTTAATTACCAATAAGGGGTTTGACTAAGGAAAACCCCCATTTACTAACAATCAACAAGTTTTTCCTCTCTTGCATGTTTTTGTTTGCATATTTAGGTTGAAGATCATTTGAAGTGAAAAGTTGCAAAGTTGCATTACAAATTTGTCATCTTCATGAAAACTCACCTACAGGATAGATCTGGAAGTTTCAAAACCTAAGATCAGAGAATAAGGAAGTGTGGACATTGAGCCTCAGGATCACATTTAGAGATTTCAGAAATTCAAGATGGGACTAATTCGACAGCAAGGGCGTCTTAGTCCTCCAAGTGGAATTTTGTAGTGATTCTTTCAGATTTTTTTTTTTCATCCAAAGATTTTGCATTTGCCCCAAAAAACAATAGCAGGACTAAGACAATAGTAAGAGAATCTTAGTCCTCCCTAGCATATTTTGACAGTATTTTTTCATTTTTAGAATCCTCATCACATTTCTAGACTTCCCTAGTACACACATCCTAACTTTATATTGCTTAATTTCATTATTTGGCTTGCATTACTAGATTTTGTGATTTTAATGTTAAATTGTCTTTTCCAAGCTTTTTCTTGGTGGTGAACCCCTTGAAGCTTGAAGAACCCACTCCTAGGTATTCCTTGTTGAGAATTGACTCACCTTTTGGATGATAGTTAATCCAATTTGGGATCCTAGGGAATATTTGAATGACAATTGCAAAAGTGTGGTGTTCTATGACATGTCCATAAAGCACCCACTCCCCCATTGTTCACTTTGTATTGAGAATTTTGTCGTTCTAGCCCTAGTTATGGGCTAGAAAGCAACAGGTAATGATAATCTCTTATTATTTTGCATCATGGTATATACATGTGGAGTTTTTTTGTCTATTTATTTCTAAAAATTTAGCTTTTTTTTTCTTCAAATGCAGGTTGAGTAGACATGTTTTGAAGGACATCCAACAAGAACAACCAAATGCTAATGTTGTTAGAGATTATTTTCTCAATTTGTGTGCAATTAAATGATTGGTTATCCAAATAATTTTTTCAACTTCAAGGAGAGTTATGTTTTCAATTCTCTATTGTGTAATAATGCATTTTTCAAAATCCCACCAAGAATGAAGGGAACTATTTATCCTATGGTTTGCAAGATTTTCATTATTAAAATGCAACTTGGGTAGATTTCTCCATTTTTTAAAGTTTTGTGCTAAGACTATGACATTTTGGTTTTTTTTTAGCTTTTCATTTGTTTGTTGAGATTGAGCCTATAGTAGATGGTGCTCCATCAATATTCAACTTCAATGTTGTAGTCTTCACACACTAAATTGATATTAGTCCCATTAATTATAATCATCATTAATAAGTGCATAAATAGGTTATGTGACTGAGAACAATGGTGTTGCCTCCTAGGATCCTCAATTCTACCCATCTATTTTCTTGACTAGAATAATATGGAGACAGGGAAGATGATATTTGTATTGAGAATTTTTGTGTGTCTAACCATAGTTATGGGCTTGAAAGCACCAAGTAATGATAATCTCTTATTATTTTACATCATGATATATACATGTGGGGTTTTTCATCTATTTTATGTCTAAGCATTTAGCTTTCTTTGCTTCAAATGCAGGTTGAATAGACATGGTTTGAAGGACATCCAACAATGAACAAGCTAAGATAAAAAGAGAGAGTTTATGGTCAATATAGATATATAACTCCTTAGCCTCTCATGTATTCTTGACAATGATACAGATTAAATGTATTAGGTAATGATAATCTCTTATTATTTTACATCATGGTATATACATGTGGAGTTTTTTGTCTATTTTATGTCTAAGCATTTAGCTTTCTTTGTTTCAAATGCAGGTTGAATAGACATGTTTTGAAAGACATTCAACAATAAACAAGTTGAGATGCAAAAGGAGATAGTTTATGGTCAATATAGATAAAGAATTGCTTAGCCTCTCATGCATTCTTCACAATGATATGGATCAAATGTATTTAATATGTACTTTAGCCAGTTTTGTGCTGATATCATTCTACACAAACTTGGGGGTGATCCCACAATACTAGTTTACAATTTTTGGCCAAACTGGACACTGAACTGATTTTTTCTAACTAAATCTTCACTTTCGGGCACCTATAGCGGCTAAACCGTCAGGAATTTGAAGATGATGCAAACTAGTGATTTGTGACATTTTTTCTGTAGATTCTAAATATATTTTTTCAAAAAATTTGGAATTAGATTGTAGTTATGTTTCCATCTCCTTCGAAAACTAGTTTTTTTTTCAGTAAACACCATTTTTAAGAAGTGATGCTCATGTATACAACATAAATTTCTTTCTATGAAGGATAAAATTCTATTTTTTTCAAATTTAGATTTGTAACTATGATATCTAGTGCTTTCATTTGGTTTCATAGTGTTTTATTGAATATTTTTTCTTTAATCAAGTTTTGAAGTCAAACCAATTACAATTCAAACATAGGCGGATTGTATACAACATAAAAAAAATTATTTATCAAAATTCTATTTTTTTTGTTGGATCAAGGACTTCAATATCTAGTGCACTCATATTTTTCAAAATAAATTCTTGATAATCTTCTACTTTTCCACATGTACAAAACATAGAGCTTGATTTTCGATGAAAAACCTACATTCACAAAAAATAAAAAATAATATAATAATAAAATTAAATTTATTTAAAATTATATTTTTTGGGAAGCTTATAATAAGGACTGCATACTTACAAAAAATAAATTTTAAATGAATTCATTTGATCCCCCAAAAGGTAAATCAAAAGTGGTTTTTAATTAGCAATTTAATAGGTGTAAAGGAGACTCTGTTATAGGTATGGTTTAAAACTAGCGGGGTTCTATCTAAGAGGGTTTGATCTAAGGTGGTTTGATCAAACCCTCTTCAATTGGAATCCTTTAAATGGAACTTTTCAAGGCTTAAATCATTATATTTTCTAAAAATATGTGATTTTAGCAAAAATCAAGATCTCCCAAAAATTGTAAACCAGTATTGTGGGATCATCCTTGGACTCATGTCTAATGTCTTGGACAATTCCAATCATTTGGCATTTGGATGCTAAATTTCTTGTTTCTCTTGTGACATTTAATGCTATTGGAACTATGCTTCTTACATGTCTACATTAATTACTTATTTGGTTTTCTTGAATGCTTCACAAATAAATCCACTATGATAGATATTATTTGTCACTGTTATACAACTAATGTAATACCCCTCTATTTTTCTTTATGGCTAGACAGTGTGTCCTTGGATGCTTTGATGTGCTTTTTGGTTATTGAGATGTGATATTTGATTGCTATTTATAGAGCGATAGTCTATTTGTGTGATGTGATGTATCTTATCTGATGCTTTATTTGGCATGTTTTAATTGGCATAATGATGACTAGTTATTGTAACATGTAATCACATGAGATATATGTTTATGATGGAACTATCAGTCTATGATGAGTGTATTGGTGAAGGGGATGAGATCACATCACTCGCTTGTGAGTGCCCTACGATTCCGAAATTTCCTCTTCACGGTGTGTTTTATTTATCATATAAATGCATGTTCAATATACTCTTTGTTCACAGGTTGACAGGTACAGGACATCGACTCCACCTGATTTCACAGGTTTGAGCGTGTCCATTGACCAACGGTAATCGATTGGGAGATAGTAGCTAGGTTTTCCATGCCAAGTCATCACCCTAGTCATAGTGTGTCGTCGGGTTGTCGTCAAGGTTAGTTGTTTTATTATGGCTCGTTCCTCCTTGGTTATTTATTTAATTTCTTATTATAAAGGTTATTAAATGGTGGGTGTAGTTAAAATGATGACTAAATATATCTAATTGAAATGTTGAAATGTTATTTATTTTATTGATTAATTTGATTTAATTAATAAAATTAGATTTAGTTTATTGATTAATTAGGTTAATGGTGATAAATTAAATAAAGTAGTTATTTTGGAATTATTAGATATTAAGATTTAAATTAAAATAAAAATAGAAATCATGTTGGATATTTAGAGTTAAATTAAAATAAAAAAAGAAAATGTGTTTTAAATTTCACTTTTTGAAAATTATAGATAAAATAAATTCTTTGCAAAATTTGAATTCTTTTGTTTAAAAGAAATTTTGGAAATGCATGAAATTTCAATTAGAAAGTAAAATTGTTTTAAATTTTAAAATAAATGGAAATATCCCCAAAATTGCAATATATTTAATATATATGAGATATTTATTTTAGGGTTTTGACAAATTTGGGGAAAATTTTATTTGAGCTAATAGAATTTCATATAATTTTCAATTTCCAATTTGGGGAGAAAGTTTTGTTGTGGCTTTGTTGGATTTGAGGAAGAAGGTTGAATTTCTTGGTGGGCTGGAAACAAATTTGGAAGCACCATTTGAATCCTTCTATCTTTGGAGAAAAAAATCAGGTTCTTCTTTGATTTTTGTTTCATTTTGAAAGAGTTTTAAATCTTGTTATGTTGCTGGAAAATTTCTAAATGTTGTTTGAATTTCAATGAAAACCCATGTCAATTTGTTTCAAAACTTGCAAACTTCTGTTGAAATTATGAGGAAGAAAACAAAACAAGAATCAAACAATGGAAAAATAGAAAGAAAACCAAAAGAAATTTGTTTGTCAAACTGAAATTTAAACCTTGTTGTTGTGTTGACAAATTTATTGTTTTATTGCAAAATTTTGTTGTGCAATTGCACAATTTGACTGAAAATGGAGATTTTGGGTATATATATTTATAAATATACCTATGTATATAAATATATCCCATTATATATACATATATACACACAAGTATATTTATAAATATACTATGTTTTTTTATATTTTCTGGAAAGTTTGATTTCAAAAAAATTTACCAGAAACCAGAGAACATAGTTCTTATGCTCTGTTTTTTTTTTGGTTCTAGTTTTCTGCGTATAACAAAAAATTAGTATAATTTTTTTTTTGATGAAGTGGGGAGTGGGGGCTGCTCCCATAGCGCCCCATATGGGAGGCGTTGTGTGGGAGCAGCGTTGCTACCTTCACAGGCAGCGGCGCTACCCACACAGCACCCCCATATGGGGGTGACTGCATGGCAACCTGGCCACTCCCTTTTGGGAGGGGTCGCGCCCCCATAAGGATTACTTTAGTCTTTTTTTTAAAATTAAAAATTAAAATTTGTTTTTATATTATTTTAATATTATATATATAATAATATATAATATATATATAATATTATTTTAATATTTGAATAATTTTTTTTTATAATTAATTATTTATATATATTTAATTTATATATATATAGTGTGCATATATTGCAAATATATATATATAATGTATATATGCATTATATATTTTTAAATAATTTAATTAGTTGATTTTAAATGGAAATATTTAAATGATAATTATATATTTATATATATATAAATTTGTATATATATTAAGTATATACTTTTATATGTATATATATTTAATATATATGAGTATTTGAATATAGTTGATTTTAAGTTGATTATTAATTATCGTAGTTGAAATAAAGATTGATTTATTTTAATCAAATGATTTTATTTAGCAAGTTGATTCGATTATTTTGTATGAATGAGAAAACGGAATTAAATGATTAGTGTTAATTCCTTAATGTTGCCAATATGATTTTATTTACTTTTGAGTATTTTCAAATGAGGTGTTATTGGGTGAATTGGATTTAGAAAATCCTAACAATAGTTTAGTTATAATTGTGTTTGAGTTGGAAGGTGTATGTAAGTTTTTGATTTTAAAATTAGTGCTATTGTATTTTGGAAATTAAGGTTAGTGCAATGATTAAATATTTGTTAAGGGTTAGGGTTGCAATTGAAATGAATATGGTTAATGTGTTTTCAACGACCTGGTTGATTTGATGGAATCTTAAAGTTCTTGTAAAGGATTTGTTAAATGTCAGGATTATGTACGTGGTTAAGTTATATGGATTATAATTAGAGCAAAATTGATGATATTAAATATGTGTAAAGAAAAGGGTTATTTTATTACAATGTTGTTATAATGGGTAGAATTTTATTTAAAAGTTCTTGTATTCCATTGCTTTAAATGGTGAATGGGGAATGTTGTTTGTTTTCCAGATTGCAAGGAATAGATAAGGTTCATAAAAATTATATTGTTTAGAACTTATATGAATAGTTAAAAGATTAAGTATATGAGGTATATATGGACTTTGGTTCCTGTTTTATGAGAAAAGATCGTTATGTTGAAAGACATCTTTAGTTATTTAAAGAACGTGTATTTTTATGATTGTTGATTTAAGCGAATTCTTTTTGGTATTGTATGGGCAATATTGTTATGATTGTAAATTTATGAGTGTACTTGGGTAGTGCTAAGTTTTGCTTCCAGAGGCTAGGGAACTCTTTGATTGAGTTGTTTGTTCTATTTGGAGTGATTTTTTTATGCAAGTCTTCCAGATGGGGTTTTCATTTAATTGTGCAGGTTGTCGTAATATGTTAGTCAACTGTTGTATTGCCTTAGGTAGTGCGTATAGTTGTAATCTGTTGTATTACCCAGTTTTCACGAACGGGGATGTTTTGTGCCTCCTTTGAATTAAGAGTGGTTTATGTGTTTTGTTGCCTCCAGTGTTTGGAGAGGGTTTGATTTCCGTTGCCTCCAGTGTTTGGAGAGGGTTTTGACCTTTGTTTCCTCCAATGTTTGGAGAGGTTTTTGACCTTTGTTTCCTCCAGTGTTTGGAGTGAGTTTTCTTTATGTGTTCCTCCTAGAGTTGGAGTGGTTTTATCTTGTTGATATGCACTTGGGATTCCCTTGGTGATTGATTTCATGTTGGTATGTTGTCAAGTAGAAGAGTAGCTTCTATTAGGGGCCAGAGCCCAAAGAGGTAAACTGGGAAACCTTCAGAAGTGGTTTAATCAAGTGATAACTAAATTAATGTACCTAGAAGTTAGGCAGTATTTCACACTAATTAAGATAATTGAGCCTCACTCATGGACGCAAGGGCAATGTATAGACTTGGGATGGGATGGGAAGGCCTGGAATGGCAAGGTCATCTATCTTGTCTTTACGAGAGGTATTTGATTCCACATGAGTGAGTATGGGTGTCGGGATTCGGTAGAGGCCACTAGGACAACCCATAGTGGGGCCGGAGCCTAGGAAGATTCCTAGAGGATATCCCATGACGAGCTATGTGATGACACTCTTTCTATGACAACAGTTGCTATTTGGTTTTATGTGTATGGTCTTATCATACTCGATCTGTTTTATTTCTGGAAGCAATGTGACTTATGTCAGTGATGTTACAGTTGTACTTGTTTTATCTTTATGGTTGTATGGTTCTTGTGATCGGTTGTGTCAGTGTGAGTTAGCCTATGTCTAGGGGTGGATGGTCTTGTATAGGAATTCCTTATTACTATCTCCTAGCATGAGGGGTGAGCCTTAGAGTATCACATGGTTGGGTGGAACGTGCACCTTAATTCGTTGGGTTTTCTTCTTGTTCGTGGGGACAAGATTTTCAGTTGGAGAGCTCGTGGGACCCAGTACTTTCATGCTTTATTCTTTTCTGTTATTATTGTAATTTATTACCCCTCTTGTAACGAGGTGGAAGATGTATTTTGTAACCTTGTTTATTGGATTTTCCTCATTCGGGGAATGAGCGTTGTAATCATATTATAAATTATATTATTGGAAACATGTGGTATCTCTTTTTCCTTTGATGTAATTTTATCATGTATGGAATGTATGAGTTCTTAATTCTATAAGTAATTAAATGTTATGTTGCAATTCATGTTTCTTGTTTGGGTTTTAAAGTAATCTCAATCTCGTAACCTTATAGGTTGTTGGCAATGGATAATGATCTTGCATGTTAATTATACTTAAACAAAAAAAAAAAAAATTAGTACATTTGAGTAGTTAATTGCAACTTCCTCTAGGGTCGTGTGTCAGGGCATTACAACTAAGGGCCTGTTATGAGCATAAAAGTGGAGAGACTTGATGCCTCTTGTTGTATTATAAACTCTTGTGGGGGATCTTTGTGTATTTATTAGTTGTGCTATATTCATGGTTTTAAAAATGGTTTTAAACTAAAGTTGTGTGTGCATCTTAAAAGAGTGTCTTAGACAATATTCCTACATATGTGTTTGAAATTGTTTGATGTTTGTCTATCTTTTGTGATTAAATTTCTTGCAGCTTACAATCTATTGTTTTTGCAACTAATTATACATAGAGAAACTGGAAATGCATGAGGATTTACATTTGTGACAATGTCCAATGCTGAAGAAGTAGAGATGGGCATTGAAGAGGTCAACCAATATGTGAGTAACATTTTTATTATTTCATTTTATATATTAATTTTTTAATGTTTTTTGAATGGTATGAAGATTAAAGGTAAAATGAACAACCCCCATCCATATCCCAAAGACATTTTTTCTTGGTATAATACTAATTCAAAGTTTTTCCCAATTTTAAGAGCTTTGTAGAGCAATAAAGGTATATTTAAAATTAATTTATTTACAACAATGTAGTTGATTGAGCCCTACTCCCTTTGTAGAGGGTTTTATGGTTTCTTTTTCCTATTTTTGGAATAGTATATCACTACTCTAACAGACAAGTTTTTAACTATTCCCTCAAAATTTAATATACAATAGGATATTAATGTTTACAACATAGTCCAATGCTGAAGAAGTGGAGACGGGCATTGAAAAGTCAACCAATATGTGAGTAACATTTTTATTATTTCATTTTATGTATTAATATTTTAATGTTTTTTGAATGGTATGAAGATTAAAGGTAAAATGAACAACCCCCATCCATATCCCAAAGACAGTTTTTCTTGGTATAATACTGATTCAAAGATTTTCCCAATTTTGAGAGCTTTGTAGAGAAATAAAGGTATATTTAAAATTAATTTTGTTACGACAATGTAGTTGATTGAGCCCTACTCCCTTTGTAGAGGGATTTATGGTTTCTTTTTCCTATTTTTGGAATAGTATATCACTACTTGAACAGACAAGTTTTTGACTATTCCCTCAAAATTTAATATACAATAGGATATTAATGTTTACAACATAGTCATGACTCAAACATTGAGTATGTCTTTTAGCATATTAATAAACACATGCATTGTATATTATAGCTGATTTAACTTGCAACATTCAAACGTGTGCCCATTCCCTCATCTTATGCTTCTTACAACATTCAGTATTAGTGCCATAAAAAAGCCTCTATGGATTCATTTTTAGAGCCTTCCAAAACAAAATTGGGGAAAACATTATGAATATAGTTTTACAAAGCTAGAATTTTATCTCAGAGCATGCATGAGTTTCAAATTAGCAAATAAAAGTTTTGTAGGTTTTTCTAAGGCATAGATTTAGCATTAGAATACAATTCATATTTATTTGGGATCATATTCTATCATTAGAATACAATTCATATTTATTATGTGTTATGGATATATGTTTGTTGGATGTTATCCACTAAAGTTGATGCAATCTCTGTAAACTACAACAAAGCTTCTACCAAATTTTATTTTAGTGTTAGCTAGGTGTTGGGAATAATGGTGGATGCAAAGGACAAGGTGTTAACTCATGTTGGATTTGTTGCTATTTTTGGACCCAGTTATGGTAGTGCTATATACCATGGGACATATTTTTGGTGCTCACATGAATCCTGATGTTAGTATTTCCTTCTCAACTATTGAAAAAATTAATTTCAAGCAGGTAATTAAAATTAAGAGCACTCAAATCCTATTTGGTTAGACCGATCTTTAAAATTAAGAGTTACAGCTATGGATTTCCTTGTAACAATAAGCAAATGATTCTATTATCAAGGAATCTATCAATCTTAATAATAAATACAATCTAAGGATGCATTGAAATTTCCAAGCTAGCACGTGAACTACTATCAAGAATGCCACCTACCCACCAGAAATGCTTGCAGCGAAGTCACATCTATAGCAACAAAACATTAGAAATGGATGAAAGTTTTTCTTTTCTTCCTCCCAAGAATAATTTGCAATTGGAAAAATAGAAAACTATTGACAAAATATTAGGTGCCAATGAGAAAATTGCAAAAAATAGCCAAAATTCCATTTTAATAATGAAAATGTTGCAAATCATAGATTAAATAGTTCCCTCACTTCTTGACATGATTCCCAACGAGTGCATTGATAAGAAATAGCACACTAATAATATAAATTTCAAGGTTTTGCATTTAATTCTAACACTTTGGGATAAACAGTACCCTCCCTTCCTAGTGTGATTTCTGGTGAATACATTAATAGGAAATAGTGCATTGATAACACAAGTTTCAAGAGTTTTGCATTTAAAAAGTGATATATGTTGTTCCTTCTTAGATTTTCACCAAAATATTTTGCTTGAACAATTTCTTATTTTCCCCAAAGAGGATTGTTTTTCATTTACTTTATATTATACTGTTCAAATTTTGTGATTGTGAATTTTTTGACCTTCTAACCAAGCTAAGTAAATAGCTTGAAAGGTAAACCTGCCAATCAACCTTCTCCCAAAGTACAATCCACCTAATGCACATGGATACTATTTTTTAGTTGTAGCATAAACGTAAGATTCAAGTTGGTCTTTGTGTGCTTGAAGATGAACTTGTGTTATTCATATAAATTGGCCTCTAAAAGTTTGACTAATGCCGAGTCTTAGAAATTGGAATGCGTCCTTATACAAATTTGTATTTATTATTAAGACTGATAGGTGCTTTGTTCTTGTCAGGTGGTCCTTGTTTCTCAGTTCATCTGTTGGATAGGTGAATTCATAGGACATGGAGTTTTGACGTACTGTAATGAGAATTTATAGCTTTATTTTATTTTTTACTATTTTTTTGTAATTACAACCTATCTTTGATATGGTAAAATTATAGGAGTTAAACATAAAAATCAATTAAATTACAATTACACCCGTGCACTTGGTATTTTTTATCACTATTTCTTACAATTACAGCCTCTTTGTACTTTTTCCTTTTACTACTTGGACGCAAGCCCTTAGGACAATGCTTGACAATAGTAGATCTAAGTAATCTTGATAGTGTTCTCATTGATGGCCATGGCCCAAATGGTTACTCATTTATAGTGGAGCAAGGTAAGCTCTAGTTAGTATTAGTGAATTTGACTCTAAATTTGAAACTAATGCCTATTTGATCTTTCATATATGGCTACTTTGTAAAAAAATCTATGATGTCTTCAATCTACTTGTAGGAAAAACATATCAACTACATATATCAAATGTGGGGTTGTCATCCTCTCTGAATTTTAGAATTCAGGGTTGGAGAATGAATCTTGTAGAAGTTGAGGTGCCTCACACTATCCAAAACCTCTAGAGATCCTCTATGATTCTCTAAACATGCATGTTGGTGAGACCTACTCTGTTCTATTCTGGCTACTACTAATCAACCACCTCAATCCACATTACAAATTTTGGGTTATATGTTTATTGCTAACAAAGAAAATTGTAAATTTGCAATTACAATTTTGTTAGACCAAATTGATAAACTTACATAGCCTCTCAATAGTTATAATTTTTTTAATCCAACAGTTAATAAATCTTCTGCAAAATAGAATTTTCTAATCCATTATGGAATTATCAAATATTATCTCATCAAATTGGGTCTTGTGGTTAAGTTTTATATTTATTGGCACCTATATTTATATATGCAGTGTCCTATCTGAAATTGACAATTGGATACATCTTGCATTTGACTCTTTTGTAGCTAACACTTTATTTGATGGCTTTCCAATTGCTCATAGATCTGTATCTAAATTTTTCACTAGCTTAATTTCTTTCATTTCTTGCTTGGTAGAAATATCAAAAACTATATCAATTGAAAATTTTCATAAGATTCCCTTAGGCAGGGACTCCAGCTCTTTCAGAGCTCTTATTTTCCCTAATGCTTTTGAATGCAAAAATATTTTTAACTATGATAAATTTAATTATTATTTTATTAAAAAAAATTGATGAACAATAAAAAACAAAAAACAAAAAATTAAAAAACACACAAAGGCATAACATGACCCAGTAAATAATACTTCTAAGACAAAAGTACCACGATAAGAAGAATCCTACCCAAGCCAAGGCAGCCAAGTTCCACACCTTCGTCAAAGAGAAATGTCTAAGTCGATAATGGCAACCTCATCACAGGTGTTAGCTCTCAAAAACGCAAGAAAAATACCTCAAGAGGTTGCCAATCTCTTGATACGTTTCAGGGTAATAGACAAGGCCAAATGATTTAGACCTTCTACTCTTCAGGTGCTGCCAGACCTAGGCGGGTGTACCTATAACAATGAAGCAAACTTGACCAATGTTTATTCCTTTAAAGTGATTTTCCCACAATGGCAAATAGGAGTGGATAAATGAGTTTTATTTTGGTACAAATTGTATAAGCAATATCAAGGCTAAAATCTAATGTGTTCATATGAAAAAATGAATGAAACTAAACAGTGGAATGGTAGAGACTAGTTCCTTATTGGGTGTATAGAGTCAAATGATAATCTAAAATGAATAACTTCTTTCTAGCAGATACTCAAATTGTTTGGCATACAATTTTAAGTTTATAACTGGTATAAACATGCAAGGATGTGACTACTGAGTTCTTCTTAATGATCCAAATGAGATTTCCTAATTACTATGACTGACTAAAAGGACTTAATCTTTCCTTGAAAGAACCAATTAATCAAATCAAACAAATACAACAAGTGTGCACTGATACACTAAAAAATATCCTTGATATAACAATTTAAACAATTAGAAAACATGATCAACCTTGGAGACAAATTCAGCAATACTTTTAATTAACACAACAAACAACTGAAACCAGAAAAATGTCATCACATCAAATAAATTCAATTGAAATCTCCATTGTTTTAGACATGCATCATAGTCTCAAAATTATAAAACATTTTGTATGCTACTGTGCTTATTACTCGCTCTCTGCTTTCTCTCTCGCAGTCAAAAATGAGTATTTATATATTGGCCATATGAAAGGTCGCATCCATTCGTATTCAAATCTTAGGCGGTCCTTTCATTCGAGCTTTTACCAACATTCGCAAAACACCCGCTGAGACGTCCTGCAGTCATACCGACGTTCTAAGTCTCTCCAACTAGCTACCATAAATTACATATCACTTTGATTTCATGCAGTCTCATTGATGTGCTGAGTCTCACTGATAGCCTATCTGTATCTTCGCTTCTATCGCCAAGTTGTCTTGTAGTTATACCAATGTTATGAGTCTTCCTGACAGTTATCCTTTTAGTCTCAAGTGTATCGCTATGACTTAGGGGGTCGAAAAAACATTCCACAACTTACTTTATGTCTTTATGAGACATCTCCTTCGATTCATTTTCTGATTGCCGAGACTTAACAATTTTCCTCCCGATGAAGCAACACTCAATATGACTCTCCTAGCTCTCTCTAATGAAGCCTATCTCACCGATGAATATTCCCTCCAAACATATTACTAAGTCATTACCAATTTTATCCCATCGATGTGACATAAGGGGTTGGAAAGACTCACTGACTTCATCCCGATGACAATGACGAAATCCACACTTGCTTTATCGGTGAGACCAAATGAATGCTCTGGGACATCACATCGACGGCTTAAGTCTGGGTGACAGTTCTTTGTGCTTCGATCGGTAAGACACATGATGGCTCGATATGACTTATTCCAATGAACATTATCTTGCCGATAGGATCTTTCTTTCACTGATACTATGAATTGTGTCTGGCCGATGTGTATTACCAAATGAAATTTTATTGGTAAGACAATCCTGATCTCTTGCCGATAGACTGCAAAAATACATATGTTAGTATAAAATGCTTTATGGATCTGTGAGACCTACATCATGTTATGCCGATATGGTTTACACATTCAAATTCTCAAGGCCAAGTGAATTCTATGGGACCAAATGACAAAATATAGGCAAAAATGTTATGCAAAGCGGATTTTTATGCTTATGGTATGGAAATTTTTGAGAACTAACGGGTATGTGCAATCATGAAATTTTCAAAATTTTACAATTCTAACAATAGGTGCAGCTAAATATGGAAGGTTGGTGTTGCTTCATCAATCCCAATATACCAAGCCACTTGAAATCCTTCCTGATGTCCATCTTACACCACAACCCAATCGGAAACATTCCCTTGAAAATCACCAATTTGTTGAAATTGTGGTACCTTGTTTTGTTTGGCTGGTTGGCCATGAAGACTTGGCATTTCTAAAGGCCCAGGAGCATTTCCCACATTTCTTCTCCATTTGGTCACATTTATGACTAGATTACTCATCTAGTCATCATTTTCTATTGATTTGTTCATCTGCTCATTGTCTTGTCATGGGATGTGAAGCTGAGTAAATCATCTTACAATTGTCAAGATGAGTAAGTCATCAATTTGATCATCTTATCATGTGATGATCATTTTCTACTGAGTTACTCATCTAACCATCATCTTATCAATCATTCTTTTTGACTAATTTAGTCATCTAATCATCATCTTATCATGTGAAGGTAAGCTAATTTACTCATTTGATCATCATCTTATTATGTGATGATAAGACCAATTTATTGATCTAATCATCAAATCATCAATTGATTTACTCATTTGATGATCATCTTGTTGGAATATTTATTATAATCTGCAGTTAGCAGAATTTTCCTCCCAATTGCTCCTAATGTAAACCTGCTTGACCTACTAGCATTTAATTTGGTAGGTAATTTTGAAATTTGAATGAAGCACTCTTTTTGAGCTTGGTTTTTCAAGCAAGACAAATAGAATACAACCATTGGTTTTTGGTAGTAGTTTTATTTTCTATATTGGAGAAAGTGACCCTACAGTAGCAGAATGAATGTTTAACACAAAACAAGGAGACAACATAAGGGAATGTTTATCAGATGCAACAACTAGTTACAACAGTGCAACAGTTTAACAATAATAGCTTTAGCACTACAGTAAGCAATAGTTTAGGTGTGAGTGTAGCACCATTATATTGGATAGTAGTCCAAATTGTTTATGTTTTATTTTGTAGTGTAAACAAAGAAAGTACTCTATAATTTTATAATTTTGGAAAGAAAATGAGGAATATATAAATCTATATTTGTTGTCATACATTTTTTTGTCTCTATGGAAAATTATTTGTGTTTTTTTGTTTTATGTTCTGCCCTTGAATCTATTACAGCACAACATCTTTGTTTTGTTTTGTTGCACTCCTACTTGCCAACAAGTGGTATTAGAGCCCTATTTTTCTAGACAGTTTGTTATTTGTGGGTGTCAAGTTAGAAAAGCCCTAGGTTATCTAGGCATTGATTATTCTTCTCAAATTTGTGAAAAATGTTAGGTGGTGAGAGCAAAGGTTGGCAACAACCACCAAGTTTTTATGGGAAGAACTATGATATATGGGCTAAGAAAATGAAAACAATAATGGTTTCTAATGACGTATGGGAGTTGGTCATCAATGGTTTTAATAACATTATAGACTAAGCATCCCTTGCAACCCTCTCAAATACACAAAAAAATCAGTTGAAAGAAAATTGTATGAAAGATGCAAAATCCCTTAGTTTGATTGAGGCAGCCTTGAATGAGGCTATTTTTTGATGCATTGTAGTAGAAAACTACTTAAAATAGGCTTGGGAAATTCTACAAAACAACTATAAGGGGACAAATAAAGTGAGATTAGTAAAACTCTAGCTGCTAAGGAGAGATTTTGAGACCTTACAAATGAAATATGTTGAGTCTATTTTAGAATTTTACACCAAAGTGTCTACTTTGATAAATTGGCTTAGAATTAATGGAGAAACAATGGAAGAATAGAGGATTATTGAGAAATCCTAAGAAGTCTTCCTACTAGGTTTAATCCTATAGTCATTTCCATTGAAGAGGCAAAGGATTTGTCTCATATGACTATAGATGAGTTGATGGGTTCACCACAAACCCATGAGCAATGGTTGAATAGATCTACTCCTTCCCTAGAGAAAGCTTTCAAAGCTCAGACCAATGGAAGAGGTTGAGGAAGAGGAAGAAACAACAAAGGAAGAGGTCAAAGAGGTGGAGGAAGAAGCAATATTGGAAGAGGAGACTCAAATAGCCAAGAGGAGCCAAGTAGCTTACAGTCAACAAACCAAAACTAGAAGAAGAACAAAAATTTAGATCAAAGGTATGACAAAAGAAATGTGCAATATTATTACTATCACAAGTATGAAAATTATGCTAGTGAGTGTAGGAAGAAGCAACATGACAATAGGAGTCAAAATACAAATGTAGTAGATGAGAAATTTCTGAAAATGACAAATAGTCCAATGTTTTTATTATTTACAACCTTGCTAAGCACAACAATGATGAAGTTTGGTATTTAGACAATGGATGTAGCAACCACATGAGTGGTAACAAAAAAATTTTGTCCTCCATAGACAACAGTATAAAAATAGAAATCAAAATGGGAAACGATGAGAAGGTTCCTATCATTGGAAAAGGTGTTGTTAGTATTCAAACCAAGAACGGTGAGAAGCAACAAATCCAGGATGTTTATTATGCCCCCGACATGAAGCATAATCTATTGAACTTTGGAAAAATGGTCCAAAATCATTAGAATCTTGATGGAGAATGGAGAATGCAAGATATTTGACAAAGGAGGCAACAAGAAAGTGATGACAGTCATGCAGATGACAAGAAACAAAATGTTTCCTCTAAGGATGCACATAGTTTCTACAACAGACACAACAAAAGGACAGAAACAAAAATATTCACTAGCACTAATAGTAGAAGAACCATAATTGACTGTGGAACAACAGTTTGCATTCAGAATAGTCATCAAAGACCCATCCAAACTTTGGAATTTAAGGTATGGGAACTTAAGCTTTTCTATTTTAATTTTATTGTCTAGGAAAGGCATGTTTAGAGGGTTACCATCAATTGTAGAACCTGATGGAAAATGTGAAGCATGCATTTCAGGAAAGTAGTATAGGAAACCATTTCAATCAGGGTATTCTAGAAGAGAAAAAGTACTATTAGAGTTAGTGCACTCAGATTTGTGTGGACCCATGAAAATCCCCACTTTAGCTAGAAATACTTATTTCATGACATTCAAAGATGATTACAGTAGAAAAATTTGGATCTATTTCTTGAAAAACAAATCAGAAGCCTTTGATAAATTTAAATGACAAAGAAAGTGAACACTATATCAAAGCCATTAGAACAGATAGAGGGGGAGAGTACATCTCCAAATAATTTCTAAATTTTTGTAGGAATGAGGGCATTCATAAACAATTCACAACAAGATATACCCCACAACAACAAAAAAGTGGTAGAAAGGAAAAACAAAACCATTAAAGACATGACAACAAGTATATTGAAAGCAAAAGGGTTGTCACACATATTTTGGGGTGAATCTATAGCAACAACTATTTACATATTGAATAGGTGTCCCACAAAGGTTATCCATGATAGGATTCCACAAGAGGCTTGGACAAACAAATAATGGAGTATTGAACACTTAAGGATATTTGGGTGTGTGGTATATGCATTCATGCTAGAAGAGAAGAGGCAAAAATTTGATGATAAGGATGAAAAATTCATTTTCATAGGCTATAGTGAGGAGTCAAAATATTACAATTTGTACAATCCCATCACCAAGAAGGTAGTGATTAATAGGGATGTTTTTTTCATTGAGAATGAAGCATGTGATTGAACAATGGACAACACCATGGGTATTTCAGTCACAATACCCCTTGATGATAAAGAAGTTTTAGAAGAAAACAACCTAGAAGGAGCCCAAGAGAACAATAGCTTAGGGAGAAACTACCATAGAGCCTTAGAAAACAACATCTCCTATAGTGTTCAGCAAAACAACAACTCTAAACAAACATAAAAGAGTAACAACTCTAGAGTACAACAAAGTAGTAGCTTAGACAGTCAGCAATACAACAACTCCAGAGGTCAGAGTAGTAGTAGCTAGGAAGATAATTCAGACCCTACACTCACATCATTGATGCTACAAAAGACAAAGAGTGTGAGGGAGATTTATGACAACACTAGGCATGTTGATTTCAATGAGAATTTAGATTTTGCATTGTTCTCCTATAGTTATCCAACACAATTTGAGGAAGCAGTAAAAGAAGGGAAGTGGTATAAGACCATGGATGAAGATTTGGAAGCTATAGTGAGGAACCAAACATGGGAGTTGACCGATTTACCCAAGGGTAAACAATTGATTGGAGTCAAGTGGGTCTACAAGACCATGTGTACAACAAAAGGTAAAATTGATAGGCATAAAGCAAGGCTAGTGGTGAAAGGATACAAACAACTTAGTATAGATTATGATGAGACTTATGTACCAGTTGCAAGGCTAGAAATAGTGTGGGAAGTCATAGCAATTGCAGCCCAACACAATTGGAAGGTGTTTCAAATGGATGTAAAGTCAGCCTTCTTGAATGGAGTGTTGAAGGAGGAAGTGTATGTGGAGTAGCCACCTAGCTATGAAGTCCCAGGGCAAGAGGATAAGGTATATAGACTCCAGAAATCTCTTTATGGGCTGAAACAAGCACCTCAAGCATGGTACAGTAGGATAGACTCATATTTAATGAGCAATCGCTTCAACAAAAGCAACAGTGAGCCCACACTATACATCAAAGAAGCTAAAGGTGATATTTTAATTGTTGTTTTATATGTAGATGGTCTGATTTTTACTAGGAATAGTGATAGCTTGATTGTTGATTTCAAAGAAGTGATGAAGAATGAGTTTGAGATGACAGATTTAGGTTTTTTGAAGTATTCTCTTGGTATTGAAGTTCAACAAATAGAGCATGGCATATTTATTTTGCAAACTAACTATGCCAAAAAAAAATTGAGGAGGTTCAAAATGAAGAACAACAAACCTATAGTAACACCAATAGTAATAGGTCAGAAACTATGCAAAGAGGATAAAAGCAATGATGTGATCCCAACCCTCTACAAAAGTATGGTTGGAAGTTTGATGTACTTGACATCAACTAGACCTAATTTGATGTATGCAGCAAGCATAATTTCTAGGTTCATGGAGAAACCTAAGGACATGCATTGGCAAGCAGGAAATAGGATCTTAAGGTATTTGAATGGAACAAGTTATGGAATTTTGTACGCAACATCAAATGAGTTTAAGCTAGCTGGTTTCACGGGTACTGATTAGGTAGGAAATGTAGATGATAGGAAGAGCACATCAGGATATGTGTTCCACATGGGATCAAGTGCAACTTCATTGGAATCCAAGAAGCAGCCTATTATCTCTCTCAGCACAACAAAATTTGAGTACATTGCAACAAACACAACAAAATATCAAGCTGTAACTGAGGGTATTTTCTAAGGATTTGGATTAGATCAATTAAATTGAAAGAAAAATGACAAAAAACCCCAAAGTAGCTACAAAACACAAAGGAAATACATGAAAGAACGATTATACCTGATCGCCGAAGTCTCCATGATTCATTTTCGTAGCACCTTCTTACTTGCTGGATAATGTTGCCCTTAGATTCATCATTCGAGCAATCTTGAAATGCCTAAGTCCTACAACAAGTCTTGAAGGATTTGATATGTCTAAATGCCTATGTCTAAAAGCTTATGTCTATGCCTAAAACAAATGCCAAAGTTGATCAAATGACTATATTAAATACTAAAATTGCCTATGACAATAAATGTGAAAGTAAATAAATGCCTATAATAACTATGCAAAATGTCAGCATGTGTGTGTTTATCAAAAAGTGGGAAGAAGATGGCATTTTATAGAAAAGGCCATTTCGAATGGACGGACGAGATAAATTAATGATGAGAACCTAAAATGAGCGATCCAGATTAAACCCGAGAATCTCTAATTAGGGTTAGGGAAAAATCATTAATTGAACGGTCAGAATAAAATCGGATCGACGGTGGAGAATAAATGAGGAAATTAATTAAAGAAATAAAGATTTTCGAAAAATCAAGAAGATAAGATTGCCTAATTTGCAAGATTCGAAAAATCAAAGAGATAAGATGTGGACTGAAGATAAGATTTGAAAAATCAAGAATCTGCCGATTGCTTGATTTTTAGAAGATTAATTACTAATTTGAATTAAAATAATTCAAATTATGGATTTTGAGAGATAATAAATAATCTTTTTCAGATTATTTATCCAAAAAGCACTGATAGTTAAGATTGACATGACATTTTAAATAATTGATTTATTTAAAATGAGAGGAATATTAAATTGACAATTAAATAATTAAATTTAATTATTTAATTTAGGAGATGAGATTAATTAATTAAATAAATTAATCAATTTATTTAATTAAGGCAGTTAGTGATATTAAATAAATAAATGTAATTCATTTATTTAATAATCAAGAAGAATTAAATGACAAAGGAATTAAATAAATTAAGAAATTTATTTAATTAAAGAAAGACTTAGCCAATTAATGACGTATTTAATAAATAAATTTATTTATTTATTTAATAATCATGAAGAAACAAAGGACATGAATTAATTAAATAATTATGAATTATTTAATCAATAGTCGAATGTGGACCAAGGACATAATTAAATGTCATAATTATGCTAGGACAAAAGTGGTAAAAATGAAGCTTGCAGGCCTAGGTCATTTTTAGGTGTCTACATTTTGCCCCTCTTTGTCATAATGTCGCTTGTCGTATTGTGACAAAGAAAATAAGTCAAAGAATATGCCCCAGCGAGGGTACAGAGTATCATTGCCCCCTCGGGAAATTTTCAAATTTTGAGTCGGGGCCAGAAAAATTTGCAAAGGGTCCTGATAAATCAATTTGATGACCAAAAAAATAGCGGCGCAGTCGGTTTCGGATTCTGACATGTTTAAAGCAACCTACGAGGAAGTCAAAGGTGTTCAAATGAGCCTCCAGTATTGACTTTGTTTGAAAAATGTCATTTTGACCTTATAAATAGGTTGACAAAGAGGTTAAAGTCAATTCACTTTTACTATTTACCTTGCAAAACGTGAGAGCTCAGAGCGAAAGGCGCAGTAGCGAGGATGGTTATTCCAGTGTCAGAGCACTGCGGGGAGATCATGAGGACTTTCAGACGGCTAGAGGGCTCAGAGGCGGCGGTATGTACCTTAAACTCACTTTGTCATTTTATCATTTTGCGTGCCATTTGATGTTTTCTAGAATAGTCAACGTCTGTGTTGCGACGCATATGCGTTCGTGTAAGCCGCAATTGCTTTCGCGTTCGATGCATTTGATGCATCACGACGCAAGTGCCAAGACCAAATAGGCTGCAACAGTGGTTTGCGCCACTTTTGACATTTCGCGTGACGCAAGCGACTTATCAAGTCGCATTCGACCACTAGCACGCTGCAATTGCCATTTTGTGACGCAGTTGCTTTTTTGAAAGTTGCAATTGCCCAGTCGTGTCGCATTCGTCATATTACGACGCATTCACAAAATTTCAAGACGCAAATGACATTTTGAGACGCAATTGACATATTGAGTCACATTTGATGTTTTGAACAATGCAGTTGTCCTTTCACGACGCAATTGCTTGGTTGCGACGCAATTTCCTGTTTCTTTAATAAAACTTGTTTTGATGTTTGCGTGACCTTAGTTGCTTTTCATGATGTTTAACAGTTATCCAAAAAGTACTAATGCATTGTTCATCTTTTTGCAAAGGCAGCTTTCCCCTATTTATACGAGAGAGAGCAAACCAACCACCTTTCGGTTCGCCGATCAGTTGGGCCCACGAGAGCAATGATGATTGATGCGTTTGGGTTTATTCTATGTTGCGTTCATGCCCGCCATTCGGGCGAACAGGTGTCTACTGACAACATTGTGTGAGCGATGGAATTCTGAGACCTGTTCCTTCCACCTGCCTACAGGTGAGGCCACCATTACGCTGGAGGACGTCTATCGGATTCTCCGAGTACCTATTCGAGGGGAGCGGATCGTCTATGATCTGCGGCATGGCAAGCAGACCTTCCATGCCTATTATCGGGATCAGGGTGCTAGACTGAGGATTCAGGGTTATGAGATCCGATGGGAGTTCCTGGCAGAGCACTACGGGCGCTTTGATGCATTCCTGGCGACTATGATCGCAGGTATCTTGATTCCTGACTGGCGAGGACATGGCTTTCCGATTGGTTGGGGAGACGTCTTGGTTGGCATGAGACGGGATAGGACAGTGTATGCTTGGGGTCCCTGTTTGCTAGGGATGCTTTACCATCAGCTTCACGATGTCACATATAGGAGAGGAGAGAGTATCTCCTGTGGGACCACTTTGATGATGATCTGGGCGTGGGAGCACATTGCCATATTCCGCCCTCCCATTGAGAGACCGCAGGTAGCCGATGGGATGCCCTACTCTTACTACTATGCCGGTGCACTATAGCAGACCCATATGGGCGAGACAAGGTGGTGGTGGCACAGGATTGACACCATGGTGACATTCATCTGGAGGCCGTACAGAGATTGTGAGGCATGGGATGATGAGGATGAGCACCTCAGCTTCTGCATGCAGTATAGATATCTTATTGGCAGGATAGTGCAGACGTCCCTGATCATTGAGATGTACCTCCCACAGCAAGTTCTGAGACAGTTTGGAGAGCAGTAGGATGTGCCTGTGGGGACAGCAGAGTACGCCAGGTCTTCAAGAGAGTATGCATGGGGGCCAACTATCCTAGTGGCATTTGCGACACAGCAGATAGACGGGCTAGTAGCCCAGGCCTGGGGTTGGAGAGGAGGAGCAGCGGATCTTGGTACGACGTCAGCATATGATTTATGGTGGCAGGCACGCAGACCCGTGCCATGGATAGATCCTGACGGGCCAGCACTAGTTGACAGGCAGTCAGTTATTTTGCGGGTGCCACAAGCCAGACAAGGTGGCAGAGGCAGAGATGGAGGCAGAGGGAGAGGCAGAGGCAGGGATGGAGATGGAGGGAGGAGTGGGGACGGAGGCAGAGATGGAGGTAGGAGTGGAGATGGAGGCAGAGATGGAGGCAGGGGTGGAGACGGAGGCAGGGGAGGAGATGATGGTGGAGACGGCCGGAGACGGAGGTGAGATGGTTAGGCGCAGGGCCGGAGGGTGCGCCCATGAGTGGCGAGGGTTGCCTTAGATGCCATCCCCGAGGTTGGCGAGGAGGGAGAGAGAGAGGAGTAGCCCAGACAGGAGGGAGAGGGTGAGGAGAGATGGGAGGAGGAGAGACATGAGGAGGTGGAGGGGGAGAGACAGGAGGAGGAGGCAGAGGCAGAGAGGCATGAGGAGGAGGCAGAGGCGGAGAGGCATGAGGAGGAGGCGGAGGCGGAGAGGCAAGAGGATACGCCAGAGATGGAGATGGAGGTGGGTGGGCAGGAGGAGGAGGTGGATGATGATGATGAGGAGGACGATGCCATAGATGAGGCCGAGAGACTACTCCGATGGCAGATGGTGGAGGGGGAGGAGGAGATACCGTCCACTGCAGGGTTGCCGCCAAATGCCACAGCAGATCAGAGGGTGTTAGAACTGCAGTAGAGATTGGATGCCAGCTTGGCACAGGTCAGGTCATTACAGTCAGCACTAGAGGTAGCTCGTGTAGAGCGGGATCAGGCGGTGATCCACCAGCAAGACGCAGCCCAGTGGTGTACCAATTTTGCAGCATTATGCACAGGGCCCACGGGAGACATGGCTCAGGAGTTGGCCAGGGTTAGCAGGAGACTGGGGTAGTACAGGACCTTATACGAGCAGGCAGTGCCACTAGAGTGATGGGATCCTACCTTATCCTGGTCACAGTCAAGGACAGGCAGCGGACACAGGTTAGGCAGTGGCAGTGGTACCAGGAGCCATACTAGTGTCGAAGGGTCTACCTCGACAGGGCATACTTTGGGTCACAGGTCACATCATTCGCGCCAGAATACTCCTAGTCCTAGGTCGACTGGTTCAGTACAGAGATTCAGCACAGGTACAGCCACCAGTTGGTGATCCATCTATTTCTCAGAGTCCAGCAGCAGTGACTTCACAGGTGTTCTATACTGTTGAGATGACACCTGCCTTCTCAGTTCCGACAGTGGCACAGACAGAGGTTGCGACCGGTCCACCTATTGTTTCAGCGCTCGTGATAGAGCTACAGCCGCCACATTCTTCACCTCAAGGGGATGATGAGAGTCTACCTTAGGGGCATTTTGTATTATGACACACTATGTATATTATTTGAGCCTGCGAGCTCCATTTTTGGGATATCCATTGACTCTATCCTGTGACATTGTACCTTTTTGAGATGATTCTATATGATGATGCAATTTTGGTGCGGCCTATATGTGTTATGTGATGCTTTTTTCTTTATGATATGTATGATGTATGATGTTCATTTATGATGCCATGTATGTCTTATGATGCCTATTTGTGATTTTTGATGCCATGATAATGCAATGCTTATTTATATGACTATGTTAATGATGTGCATAATGTATTTAGTAAAAGATGCAATGCTGATGATTATGTTAATGCAATGCTTGTGATTATTAATGCCATGTATGATATATGTATGGACCTAATGCAATGTATATGATCATGTATGCACTTATATTTTTTTTTTGGATGTCACAAGATATCATCATGAAATGGACGAGAGAAGACGATGAGGCTGATGAGAGAAGATGACCAGATCAAAGAAGAGAAGACATGAGACCTACGAAAAATGCATGTTAATTCCTAGACCAAATCCTTCAAAACTTTACCATAGGACATTAGTATTTATTGCTCTTAATCATCATTGGGCAGACTATTGTAATGGCCAAGAAACACCATGATATGACATAGATCAAGGTGTGCAAGGTTGTACCATCACGTAAGACAAACAGTCATAGAAAAGGATGATTATGACTCGTACTAGGAGCGTGCTTGCCCCAGTCTTTTTGCCATAATCAACCACATGCAAAAAAAGACTAGGACAAATCATGAAATGTCGCTGCTTCTCTAAATCCTGTTTCCAGGACATCCTTGAGAAACTAGTAGCATGATTGTCAAAATAAAAAAAGAAAGAGTCCTTACCACGATATGTCGTTGTTTTTCTAAATCCCAAAATCAGGACCTCGCTGAGAAACTAGTAGTCATGCATGTCAATTGACATGATACGTCGCTGCTTCTCTAAATCCTGCTTAGTGGGATCTCGCTGAAAAACTAATATCATAATAAAGACTAAAAGACAATTGTCAAGTGTTTGCCAAGTGCGTCTGGATATCCACTGTTCTGATGCCAAGATGCCATATCTGATAATGTCGAGATGTCAAAATGTTAAAAGTTTTGATTGACCTTGGAAAATGCTGAGAATTGGTGAATTCAGGAAGGACACATCCTGAATAATGCCGATGACTAGAGGATTTGATCCCTAATGGTCGTAAGTGGTCCCTCAAAATAATGATGATGCCTAGGAAGGACACATCCTAAGGCATAAATGACAGAGTTGGTTCTTCAGAAGGACACATCTATAGAATACTGATGTCATGAAGAGTGATCTTTAGATGTCAAGAGGATCACTCAAAATGTCGAATGACGATGATGATGCCTAGGAAGGACACATCCTAAGGCGTAAATGATAGAGGTTATCATTCAGAAGGACACATCTGAAGACTAACCGAAATTTGACAGTTTGACCGGTTTATGATGATTTGACTTGCTTTGCCTGAGTTTGACTTGTGTTTGACCATATGTCGATATTGCCTTGATGATATGAGTGATGTGCTGATGAGATTGCCATGTTGAATAAATGATTGTTTTACTTTGGTTTAGGAGTCTTCCTATGTCGAAATTGATTGAAGACTTTTGACGTGTGTGCCAGTGTAGTGCCATGAACCCTAATGGACTGACCTAGTGCGGCCTCGGGGGCTCATCGATAGATGGCCTTGCCTACGTCATACACTTAGAGACCTTGTAGTTCGACACGACCAATGACTTTGTCTTGATGAGCAAAGATTGCGTCATGATTTTATTTTGACAAACCTAAAAGGACTGACCTAATGTCTCGGGGACTCAAGTATGAGTCTTGCCTACGTAGCAAATGCGCAGAGACAACGTAGTTCGGACAATGACATGGACCGATTGACTTGATTGACTTTGTTTGAGGTTTTCTTCAGGATGTTTTATGATTTTTAAGTCTTTTTTCAGGACTTTTTATGATGTTTTTTGGTCTTTGTTCAGGACATTTTGCGATGTTTTTGTCTTTTTTTCAGGACTTTTTATGATGTTTTTGTCTTTCTTTAGGACTTTTTTCCAATTGTCAAGATCATGTGTGACATCCACTATAGTTTCCTGATAAACATTTTTCCCCCAGTCATGTCTAAGACTTAGCCATTTGTAAGGAATATGGACGGGATGCTGCTGACTTGCTAGACGGACAGTCATCAAGACTTGATGCCAATCATTTCTCTACTATGACAAGTAGGTTAGGATGTGATAGCGATTTGCAGAATAATGGCAGAAATACCTTTCATCCTAGGCCAAGTTAGACAAAGTGACAGTAGATGGCAGAGCAATGATTGATTATGCATGGCACCTGTTTGCCAGGTTTTCACCATGGTACTTGTCCAAAGCGCCTGTTTGCCAGGTTTTCACTATTGAACGAATCATTTTTCTCTTTACTATTTTCATGATTTATTTTTTTTATTTTTTTTTTGTGCCGCCAAGACACCTGTTTGCCAGGTTTTCATCAGGGTGACGATTTTTATCATTTTTCAATTTTTTTTAATTTTATGGCTTTCAGCTCCATCCTCTGATGCTATGCGTAGAACTTTCGGAGATGTAAACTATTGATAGGTTCTGTCAACTGTTCCCCATCTGGAGTTGCCAATTGATATGCCCCGGAACCAAACGAAGATATAATAATATAGGGACCCAGCCAGTTTGGTTCAAACTTTCTTGGTTTTTCTCTTTCTGCTTGATTCTTGGGGTTCTGCATGAGAACTAGGTCACCAATGTCAAACTTTCTGACCATAACCTTTTTATTGTAGCTGTGACAAAGATGGTTCTAGTATGCTTGGAGATGATTCAGTGAGTTTTGTCTTCTTTCTTCCAGCATTTCCAGCTCATGCAAGTGTGATTGTCGGTACTCCTCTTCATTAGTTAGACCCTTCAAGGAGACTCGTAGCAAAGGAATTTCGACCTCAATGGGTAAGATGGCTTCAGCGCCAAAGACTAGGGCAAATGGAGTAGCTCCTGTAGGTGTACGAATGCTAGTTCGGTAAGCCCACAGAGCAGGGTTAAGTTGTATGTGTCAGTCGCGGCCAGCATCATTGATAGTCTTTTTTAGAATTTTGACAATGGTTTTATTCGATGCCTCAGCTTGGCCATTTCCTTGGGGGTAATATGGAGATGAGAAATGGTGTTGGATATGGAATCGCTCACATAACTCATGTACATCTTGGTTTTTGAACAGACGTTCGTTGTCAGTGATGATTGACTATAGAAGGCCATACCAGAAAATGATGTAGTTGAGGATGAACTTTGATATTTGTTTGCCAGTAATGTATGTCAACGGGATGGCTTCAATCCACTTTGTGAAATACTTAGTGGCGGTAATAATGAATTTATGGTCGTTGGTTGAGGTTGGATGAATCTTACCCATGAGGTCGAGTCCCCATTGAGCGAAAGGATAGGGAGAAGTGATCGGCCAGAGTTCTTGTGCTGGGGCATGGACCAGGTCACTGTGTATTTGACATTTGTGACAAGTCCTAACATATTCAATTGCATCTTTTTCCATGGTCGACCAATAATACCCAAGTCTCATTAGTTTCTTAGCCAGAGTAGGACCACTCGAATGAGATCCGCATATACCGTCGTGCACTTCTCATAAGGTCGTACATGCTTTGTTGGTGTCAAGACATCTAAGGAGGGTATCGTCGAAACTACGGCGGTATAGGGTGTCACTGACAATGGCATATCTTGCAGATTTTCTAATGAAGGACTTCCTTTGGTTATTTGACAGGTTCGGTGGAAGGGTTTGGGATTTTAGGTAGTCGTAAATGTCCTGATACCAAGGAGAGTTGGGACCAACAAGTTCGCAAACCATTTCTAATTCTGGGATATTGTATGCTGGTATCAAAAGCTCCTCTACTAAGAACTCAAATTGTGACACATTTTTAGGGATGTCCAAGAGAGAACTAATAGTAGCCATTACGTCAACTGCCTTATTCTGTGCCCTGGGGATTTGCTTAAAAGAAATCAGTTGGAAGTATGTCAGGAAACTATCCACCATCCTCTTGTAGGGAAGTAAATTCTCATCCTTTGTTTCATAGTCATCATTCACTTGGTTGATCACTAGCTAGGAATCCCCGAATACAAGCAATGTCTAAATTTTCCATTTAATTGCCAACTTGAGACCTGTAACTAGTGCTTCATATTCGGCAATGTTATTTGTACAAGGGAAAGCGATCCTGAATGACTTTGGAATTGAATCCCCCTATGATGTGATAAACAAGATTCCAGCACCTGAGCCATGACCAGTATGAGACCCATCAAAATATAGCTTCCATGGTGCTGCCGGTTCCACATGAAAAATGGACTCGTCGGGAAAATCAGTTACCAATGGATGCGTGGCTTGAATTGGTGCATCTGCCAGTTGATCTGCTATTACTTGTCCTTTTATTGCCTTACGCTCAACATATTGTATGTCATACTCGCTTAGTATCATGACCCATTTTGCCAACCGGCCTATTAATGCCGCCCGACTTAGTAAATATTTTAGTGGATCAATCTTGGCTACCAGTTGTGTTTGATGACTGAGCATATAGTGTCTTAGTTTTTGGGATGCAAAGACAACATTGAAACATGCATGTTCAATGTATGTGTAGTTCAACTCATAGCCTATCAGTGTGCGGCTGATGTAATAGATTGCTCTTTCTTTTCCTTCATGATCATTTTCAGCCAGCAATGCCCCTAGTGCTGAACTAGTAGCCGAGATGTAAAGAATTAATGGCTTTCCATGAATAGGAGGCATGAGGACTGGTGTTGACAGCAAGTAATCTTTGATTTGCTAGAAGGCCTCTTGACATTTATCCATCCATACAAAGGGGACACCTTTGCGTAACAGATATTGAAACGGATGACACTTATCTGCCAATTGGGCTATGAAACTGTTATGAAATAACTTGCACAATAGAAGAATATGATAAGAAATATGCTGCAAATACTTGATAATAACTGAGAATAACAAGCCACTTCGAGGGGGAAAACCTCCCAATATCTCTAATGAGAACACACTTCACAACTTGATTATGAAATAAGACTCACAATCTCCTATATATACCTATTTATGCCAAGGATATCACCTAGGCCGACTTAGACACACCTATATAAGACTTAGGCCGACCTAAACAACTAAATAACAATATACTAATGATAATATGACTTAATAGAGAGTTAAGATAGCCACAAGCGACTATTCATAACCGATGTACAATAATATTAAGGGCGTAGCATGCCCCCCTTCTTCAAAGAAGCATTGTCCTCAATGCTAATCAAGTTTGGAAACTTTTGAATGAACTCCTCATCTTCCCATGTGGCATCTTCAACTGGTAAATTCTTCCATTGGATGAGATACTAGTGATAGTTCTATTCCTCAGCTTCTTTGTGCGTGTTTGACGAATGCACTCTGGTTCCAAAATGATTCTCCCTTCTTCATCTAGCTCGGGAAGTGTTGTTTGAGTGGGAATATTATGCCCAATTACCTTCTTCAAACAGGAAACATGAAAAACTGGATGTATCTTTGTTGTAGGTGGCAACTCAAGCTTGTAGGCAACACTACCGATCTTCTGCATGATTTGGTATGGACCATAATACTTTGGTGACAACTTATTATTCTTTCTTTGCTGCTTTAGTGAGATTTGCTTATAAGGCTGCAATCGCAAGAAGACCCAATCCCCAACTTCAAAACTTCTTTCACTACGATGTTGGTCTGCCTGTTGTTTCATTCGATTTTGTGCCATGGCTAAATTCTCTTTGAGTCCTGAAAGTACTTGTTGCTGATGAAGCAAGTGGTCTTCTACTGCCTGAACTCTTGGGGACACCTTAATTGATGATGTGATGGAAGGAGGATGATATCCATAAAGTGCCAAAAATGGAGACATTTTTGATGAGCTATGAAAAGAAGTGTTATACCACCATTCTGCAAGTGGTAGCCAATCTACCCACTGGATTGTTTCTCTGAAGTGAAACAACGTAGATATCCTTCCAAACACTTATTAACAACCTCTGTTTGCCCATCTGATTGAGGGTGGTATGAAGAGCTAAGAGCCAATTGAGTACCCAAACATGAGAATAAATCTTTCCAAAAGTGACTAGTGAAGATAGGATCACAATCACTAACAATAACTTTAGGTGTACCATGTAGCTTTTGGATATTCTCCAAAAAAGCTCTAGCCACTGCACTTGCTTGTAAAAGGATGTGCTAATGCAATGAAATGTGCATATTTAGTGAGCCTATCAACCACCACCATGATGACATTATGACCTTTAGATTTGGGAAGCCCTGTGATGAAGTCCATGGATATCTCTTCCCAACGCTGGCTAGGAATAGATAAGGGTTGCAAGAGACCTGGTGCCTTAATTGTCTCCCCTTTATGCCTTTGACACACCAAACATTCAGCCACAAATTTTTGAACATCACCCTTTAGCCCTTCCCAAAAGAAATCTTGCTTGACTCGATGATATGTCTTCAAAAATCCTGAATGACCACCCACTGGAGACTCATGCAACTCTGTGAGAATCTTGATTTTAAGGTTGGAATTCTTGTAGAGATACAAACGCTCTTTATACCAAAGAGTATCTCCCTTCCAACAAAACTTATCTGAACTACTAGGATCACTTTTTAATTGCTCGATGAGATTACTAGTGCAACATCATTTTGCCACTCTACTTTGGCTTCCTCCACCCAATTTGCTTGTAATATTGAAAGGGCACACAATAAGGCTTCATCTTTCTCATCCTTCCTTGACAGTGCATCTGCGACAATATTTTCTTTCCCTTTCTTATATACAATCTCAAAGTCATATCCTAACATCTTAGTGACCCATTTTTGTTGCTCTTCAGAAGATAGTCGTTGTTCCAAAAAATATTTTAGGCTATCATGATCTTAACCTTGAAATGTCTACCCAATAGATAAGGCCGCCATTGTTTCACTGCATGGAGTATTGCTAGCATTTCCTTCTCATAAATAGGTTTTAGTAGATTCTTACCTTTTAATTGACGACTCTCAAAAGCAATTGGTCGACCTTCTTACATAAGCACTGCTCCTATCCCATTTCCAGAAGCATCACATTCCACAATGAATTCCTTGGTGAAGTCAAGAGTGGCAAGTACCGGAGTTGAACACATAGCCTCCTTCAATCTCTCAAATGCTGTATTGGCAGACTCATTCCAATGAAAAGAATCCTTCTTCAATAGAGTGGTGAGAGGTGCTGCTATACTACCATAATTCTTCACAAATCTTCTATAGTACCCTGTCAATCCCAAGAATCCTCTTAGTTTCTTAATGGTTTTTGGAATAGGCCATTCCATGATAGCCTTAATTTTGTTAGGGTCCACCTTTACTCCTTCATGTGAAACTATGTGTCCCAAATACTCCACCTCTGTAAGACCAAAAGCACACTTGGATGGCTTAGCATAGAGTTTATGATCTTCAAGTATTTGTAATGCTTGGTCCACATGTTGCAAATGTTCTTCCCAAGTCTTGCTGTAAATCAATATATCATCAAAGAATACTAATACAAACTTTCTCAAGAACTTCTTAAAAATGGAATTCATCAAACTTTGGAATGTAGATGGTGCATTGGTAAGACCAAATGGCATCACCAAAAATTCATAATGACCCTCATGAGTCGAAATGCTGTCTTACAAATATCCTCCTCCTTAATCCGAATTTGGTGATAACCAGATCTAAGATCTAACTTGGTAAAAAACATAGCTCCATTTAATTCATCTAACAAATCATCAATGACTGGAATTGGAAACTTATCTTTAATGGTGTACATGTTGAGCACTCTATAATCTGGACACATGCGCCAAGTATCATCCTTCTTACGTACCATCACCAGGCGAGGAGTAAGCACTTTGGCTATGCCTAATGATTCTGCCTCTAGCATCTCTTCAACAATTTTTTCTATCTCACTCTTTTGTATGTGGATACCTGTAAGGCTGATGTTGATGGTGGCTCCACAGGACTAAGCTGTATGGCATGATCATGATCCCTCTTAGGAGGAAGTCCTTTAGGCATATCTCCAAGAACAAGCTGAATGACGATCAATTATAGCTTGCAAATCTGGATGAGTAGGAGTAATAGATTGAGAGACTTCTAATGAACATAGTTGGGCCACAAATCCATCCACTCCTTTCTTAAGCAACTTTTGCATTTGATGAGAGCTTACCATTTGTGGAGATTTTTCCTTCAACCCCCTTAGCTCTACTAGCCTTCCTTTGATTGAAATCTCATGAATAGTTCTTGGAAGTTCATCTCAATTGTTCCTAATGTAGTAAGCCATTGTACTCCCAAAACAATATCTGCTGCACCCATGGATATCGCATACATTGGGGTATCAAGTTGATAATCTCCCATGGATAATTTAATGCTATGACACTTCCTGAACAACTAAGCGTACCACCATCTGCAATCAAAACTTGAAACTCTTTGGATATATGAAACAATTTAGGCGAGTAGCTAACTTTTTGTTGATGAAATTATGAGTACTACCAGTCGATCAACTGTTACCAGCTTCTTTAGGAACCCCACCACCTTGAGAGTTTGTGGAGCACTGAAACCTGAGTGCATGACAAGAAATGATTGGTTGAGAATCATGTGATTCCTCATTTGACTCCCTTTCATCTTCTAGTATGAGTTCCTCCTCTTCTTCCTCATTGGGACCTTCAATATAAAACAATTTCTTTTCACTACATTTATGTCCTCGTTGTATTTTCTATCACAATTGAAACACAAGCCTTTTGCTCTTTTCTCCTCAATTTGTTGTGGAGTCAACTTAGTAGGTTGTGTTGAATATCCTTTCTCTCTTGTCACATTAGCCCCTTGCTTCTTAGGAATCAAATATTTCTCCTCTACCCTGCGTGCTAAGATAAAAGACTCATTTATGGAACTAGGGCTAAACATGCGTACCTCATGTTGAATGTGATCCTTGAGACCACCCAAGAATAAATCATTCAAGTTTTCCTCTGTAATTGAATCCACCCTTAAGGATAGATTTTGGAATTGCTGAATATAATCCTTAACTGATCCTGTTTGTTGAAGTTTAGCTAGCTGGCTGAAGAAGAGTTGTGACGCTATTGCTATATTGTGCTTGGAGTTCCTCTATAAAAATTGACCATGAGACGGTGAGCCCCTTTTTACCTCGATGAGTGCAAAGCCAACGATACCAAATGAATTGATCTGGTTCTAAATATAAGGAAGCCATCGTGACCTTTTGTCCATTTGGGATTTGGTGTACTTCAAAAAAATTCTCCATTTGGTTTATCCATGTTAGAGGATCCTTACCATCAAACTTGCGCATATCCACCTTTGGAAATAAATTCCTAGATCCCATAGGAGTACTAAAGCTTGTGTTAGTAGTGGCTGACCTAGAATTCTCACCTTGGTCACTTGAGAACTCCTTTCTTGATTCAGCTATGTAGGTACTTAACATGTTTCGCATTTCCGACATATCTCCTCTTAGGTCACACATATCCATCTTAATTGAGGAAATTTCTTCCTTGACCTTATTGTTAATTGAGGAAATTTCTTCCTTGACCTTATTGATTTCTTCATTATGAGGAATATCCTCGATTGTTTCACCATCCTTATCAGGAGTCTTCCCCGGAGTGACGGCATTCTTTTTACCCCTTGTTGCAGGCCCTGTCATGTTGGAAACCACTAATGTTGAAATAAATCACACAAATGAAACTTAAATTCTCTAAAAATTTTACTGTAATCTCCTTTAGTATGTCTTCAAAAACCCAATAAAAATCAGACTCCAATTCAACAAGATGTGCGAGATATGTAGATTCCAAAAAATAGTGTAGAAACCCTAATTCTGCAATAATTCGCTTAATTCTGCTCCAATTCTTCTAAAATCTGGACTGTAGCTTCTTCAATATGTTCTTCAAAAACCCTTTAAAAATCAGAAAAAAATTCGACAAGGTCTGAAAGATATGCTCTCCCAAATTGCCTCCAAAATTGAGAAAAACCTTGCCTCTATGGTGCCAAGATCATGCTCTGATACCACTTGTTATGAAATAACTTGCACAATAGAAGAATATGATAAGAAATATGCTGCAAATACTTGATAATAACTGAGAATAACAAGCCACTTCGAGGGGGCAAGCCTCCCAATATCTCTAATGAGAACACACTTCACAACTTGATTATGAAATAAGACTCACAATCTCCTATATATACCTATTTATGCCAAGGATATCACCTAGGCCGACTTAGACACACCTATATAAGACTTAGGCCGACCTAAACAACTAAATAACAATATACTAATGATAATATGACTTAATAGAGAGTTAAGATAGCCACAAGCTGACTATTCATAACCCGATGTACAATAATATTAAGGGCGTAGCAGAAACGGCGAATAGATTGCACTCTGCCTTGCAGAGTTCTGAGTTCACTAATCCCTCTGGGCAGAGGCATGTCTATGATTGCTTTGACCTTTGCCGGGTTGACCTCTATGCCTCTTCGGGAAACTATGTATCCCAATAGTTTACCTGATGTGACCCCAAAAACACACTTCTTAGGGTTTAGCCAAACTTTGTACTCTTCAAGTCTCTTGAAGATTTTGTCGAGTACCTTCAAATGATCTTTCCTAGTTTCTGATTTGGCCAACAGGTTGTCTACATAATCCTCCATTATATTGTGCATCATGTCATGGAAGATCGTGGTCATAGCCCTTTGATATGTGGCACCTGCATTTTTTAGACCAAATGGCATGACGTTCCAACAGTATGTGCCCCATGGGAAAGTAAATGATGTTTTGTGCTGATCCTCAGGAGCGATGCAGATCTGATTATAGCTGAAGAAACCGTCCATGAGGGATAGCATCTCCTGTCCTGCAGTTAGGTCAACTATGATGTCAATGTTGGGCAAAGGAAAGTCATCCTTTGGACATGCTTTATTTAGGTCTCAGAAATCTGTACATACCTGAATCAGCCCATTTGGTTTTGTCACCAGCACTAGGTTGGAAATCCATTCAGCATAATCTATAGACCTTATGAATCCGGCATCCAGTAATTTCTTTAACTCAGCCTTGACCAATAGAGCAACTTGGGGATGCATTTTGCGCAACTTCTGTTTGATTGGTTTAGCATTGGGTAATAGTGGTAGATGATGCAAAACCAGTTTGGGGTCCAATCCTGGCATGTCAGCATAGGACCATACAAAATTTATTTTTCATTCTGCAAAGAATTTATGTAATTCTAGTTTCTCTTCGTCAGTCAATGAGGCAGCAAAGAGAATCATCTTGGGGTCTTCTGCAGTTGAAATGTTATCCTCTATTGTGTCCTCAATAAGCATGGCCAATTTCTCCTGTTGCATGGGGAGAAAGTCCAGTCCTCCATCTTTGGGTGCCTCAGAGAGGTTTTCACCCGCAGATACGTCCTTTATTTTTACTATTTTATCGTCAAGAGGTTCCTTTCGGTTTTCACCTAGAGACGTTTCACTTTTTGTTTTATTTTTACTTTTGTGACTAGAGGACTAAGCAGTCTCGCCGAAGTATGCGATGCAGTCTAAATCAATGGCAAATCCAGATTTGTGGTCCCCACTAGGTATTCCTTCTCATAATCCCATGAATTCAGCTATGGCCTCATCATTCTGAAATGTGTCCAGAACTGGCAGTCCTTGTTGGTCCCAATTGACTAGTTCAGGGTAAACTAAAGAAATGCCATCATCAAGGCTAGTGAATTGGGGTGAGGATGTGGACAGCATGTAGATGGATTCAGTAATGTTGTAAATGAGGTTATCATCATCCAACTCGACATCGGACTCTATCCAATATTCTCCTTCACTAGTGTCATATTCGTTGTCAAAATAGGGAGTGAAGGTTTTAGAGCCCTGGTTGTCAATGTCGTCTGATACCTCAGATGGATTGGACTGATGGGGTTCAAATGACGGGTGTTGTATGGCATGGGAGGTGGTAGTGGGACTTTGACTATTGGGTGCTTGTTCAATTTTGAATGTTTGCCAAAATCGTTGTTCAGAGGTCAGTTCCCCCAGTTCGACAAACAAATCATCAAGACAACAGTCACTAAGGGATCGTTCTGAGCCAAATTCCCACTCATGGGAGTTTGTTTCTGTGAGGGTTTCCCTAGTAGTCTCGACACTTTTCAAAGCATGTACTCGCTTATTTGAAAGTCTAGAGGTACGTCGATCGTCATTGGTGGGTGATCCAAACCCTAATCCAAGATACTTCAGAATTTGAAAAGTTTCTATGGGTTCCCTTTGGCCTATTTTGTCTTTTCCTAGGCCACTAGTACCATCGTAGCCTTTAGCCTTCATGAATTCATAACCTTTGCCATATATTTGAACTGGTAATGGGGGTAATGTGATAGTATCCTTATAGATCCATCATGTGATGTCAGCAAGGTCTTCTTCACTCATGTCCCCCCACTTGATAAAAATTGTATTCGGTGGAACTTTGAAGGTTTCCTGAGGTTCCATTCTGAAACATGGTCGACCATAGTCCTTGGGAGACCTGGGCATTGTTGTTATGTTGTATGATGTGTGCAGTTTGAATTCTCCGCAGCCAAGGTCCTGGATTGTGATAGTGGATTCAATCTTAGAGCTGGTGGAAAGTGGTGGTGTGGCGAAAGACGTGGATGGAGCGGATGTGGAAGATGACGTGAGTGTGGAAGGGTCGATATACTTGGATGACAAGGAACCAGGTGCTTCTCGATTAATAGGTACTCGGTTTTCAGAGATACCCCTTAAGTTGGTACAATATTGGAAAGGGTTGGGGTCTCCGTATATGGTGACTTCTGTACCATCAAAAGGAAACTTGAGGCATTGGTGGTATGTAGACAAAACGGCTTTTAATGCGTGAATCCATGGACGGCCAAGTAAAATGTTATATGGTAGTTCCAAATCTAGGACCTGGCAGGTTGTGTCTACAATGACCGGTCCCACTCTGATAGGGAGAGAGATAATACCCCATGAAGAGCGTTCCTCATCATCGTATGCTTTGATCACTATGCTTTCCGTTGGGTCTACGCACGCATCAGAGAACCCTAGAGCTTTAACCAGTTTGAGGGAGCATATGTTCAACCCTGCTCCGCCATCTACTAAAACCCGTCTAACTTTGTGCTTGTGGACAAAATTTTCTATGTGTAATGCGTCATTATGGTTGGTTTTATGTGATGAGTAATCTTGGTCCGAGAAGGTGACGTGGTGCGGCATAGTGAGATATCCCACCATAGTTTCAAATTGATTGACATCGATGTCTTTGGGGACCGACGACTCTAGAAGAGTTTTATCTAGGATTTCTTTGTGTGCGGGAGAGATACGAAGTAGCTCAAGTATAGATATTTGCGCAGGCATTTTTCCTAGCTAGTCGATGAGGTTGAACTGACTCTTGGGTTTCCACTGCTGTGTGGTTGGGACAGGTTTTGGCTGTTTAGCAGATGGATCGGGTTATGATTGTTTAGTAGATGGGCCTGGTATAGTGATTTTGGCTTGTCTAGCGGAAGGTGGACCAGCTATAGTGACCTTGCCACTGCGAGTTGTAGCATTACATTGGGCTGCTCTTCTAACTGTAATGGTATTGATGTATTCATTTTTAGTTCGGACATTGTTTATAATAGGTCCACCAGAATAGTCGTACTTGACTCGGGCGAAGTTAGCTTGATTCTGTGGACCTGACGTGGAAGCATTATGAGAACCATGGTCCTACAGTGGATTCTTGTGGATAGTATGATTTGAATTGGAGGTGAATTGCGATCCACCTACTTTGATGGTGCGATTTTTGATAAGATCCAGTATTATGTTTTTTAATTGTCGACAATTAGAGGTTGTATTCCCTTTTGCCCGATGATATTCGCAAAGTGCATTGTCATTCCACCATTCTGGTTTAAATTGTCTTGGGTCATATGGTTTTATTTATGGAAGTATGATGACCCCATGTTGAATGCATTTCTTAAGGACTTCTTCAATGGGTTCACCCAAATGGGTGTATGTCCGACCTCTAGGAAATTGTTTCATTTGATGGTATTGTCCTTGATTGTTTTGACCACCTTGGTTGTTTGAAGAAATATTGGGAGGAGGTGTCAATGTCGTTGTTGGTCTATTTTGTTGTTGAACCCCTTTCAGAGCCAAAACAAGACTTGCAGTCTTGGCGTCGACAACACCATCGTTTGTAACGTGCTTATTTTTAACCCAATATTTGTTTTTGTCGGCGGGTGGGTTAACGTTTGTGTTTTTGGGACCATATCTCAGTTCTCCCTTTGCGATAAGGGCTTTCTCAATCTGGACCCCTTTTTCCACTAATTCTGTGAAGTTTGTGCAACAATGTATTTGCAATGCGAATTTTAGGGGCCCTAGAAGTGTTTGGACAAACATGTCAACTTTTTCCCTTTCAGGAATGTCAATGTGACATCGACTAGCGAGGCTTCTCCATTTTTGAAAGAATGGAATAAATGTCTCACCAGAATCTTCTTGTGTGAGATTGCACAAGCTAGTGATAGAGGTATCCATGTCAATGTTGTACGCGTAATTTCTTATGAATTTTCGTTTGAGCTCATCCCATGTTTGAATATCTTTTTGAGTTGAAAACCATTCAAGGGCTTGACCCGCCAGACTTTTAGAAAAAAGTCTCATTAAGTACGTTTGTTCATAGGCGATGTCCATACAATTGCTTGCGAATTCGCGAACATGTTCAATGGGATTTTTCTTGCCTCTATATTTTGTGAAGTTGGGTGACACGTATCCTGGTGGAAATGAAGGCATGTATAAGTTCGTGTCAAATGGGTATACATCCAGGTCATATGATATTTCTGATTTCTTGCCTGAAATGTACATGTTTTGGAAATTTTTCTCCATATCCCTCATTCTTGCTTTGAGTTCATCTATGGTAGGGTTGTTTATGTTTCCATGTGTTGGATTGCCTAGTACACCATGTTTTCCTGTTTGTTGTGCGTGAATATTGGTGTATTGTGGCGGTATGGATTGTTGTGGTACGTATGACGTGTGTGGAGTGATATGTTGTTGGTATTGGAAGTTATGATTGGGTGCATGTTGATGAGTATGAATGTTGGATGAATATGTTGGGATGTGTCCCCCAGCCATGTGTGTCGTTATTTGGGGGATGTTGTGACCATGACTGTTATAGTGTGTCAATGATGTCATGGGTTGTGTTATTTGGCCACCTTGTGTAAATTGTTGGTTTTGTACAAGGGGGACATTTGTGTTCGTACCTTGGGAGGCAATGACATTTGACTGTGTTGTCGTGTTAACATTTTGTTGTTGTACTTGGATAAATACACGTCTTGTGGCTCCTCCCGAAGGATTTTGTGAAATACTATTGAACGGATTTGTCGAAGTTGTGTTCATGGTAGTAGATGTAGTTGTCAAGGGGGGATTGTGGTGACTTGATGATGCCCTCGTGGTATTTACTGTTGTGGTATTGACTGTCGTGAGATTTGTGGTGTTGGGAATGTTGGGGGTGTTTGGGATGTTGGGAGTGGTATGCACTGTCATTGTGGTCCCAAAGGAAGTATTGCTTGTAGTATTTGGAAGTTGACCACTATGTGACATGTTATGTACATTGTTGGCATTAGGGTCAGAATGTGTCAAATTTAGCATGCTAATGTCAAATCCTTGTGGTAACTTAGCTCCTTCACTCAAGAGCATAGCTACAAATCTGTCTCTGTCTTGACGAGCTATTGCTTCAGCAAGCTGACAAGCTTCTAGGTCTTGTGTCAATGCCTCTATGTTTTCCTGAAGTAGTTGACCATTTTCATCTTTTTGTAAGAATTGTTCGAATGGAGTGTTTGATGAGGATTGCGTTGTTATTGGAGGTTGATTGTCTAAATTGGAAAATGGATCGTAAAAGGTCCAGTTTGGGTCATGTGGAGGATTGTTGACATTAAACGTAGGATCTTGTCAAAAGTTTTCCATTTGTCTCTTTTGTTTTTGAAGTCTTGTTTCGACCATAAATGAGATTGCTCAAACAGGAATGACAACTAAATGCAAGTACTATGTGAAGTCTAAGTTCAAAATGACGCCTACAATGACTAATGTTTTTTGATTTTCTGTGAATAGGATATACAATGTATATGCAATGTAAGACAAGGTTGTCTAAGCACTTCTAAGCTCGAACTTTGTTTTTGATTTTGACTACTAAAGGACTTTGTTGGAAATGACAAGTTGACTAGGTCTAAATGACTAGTGAGTCTTTCCTAACTAGACTTTTGAGTTGGAAGAATCTCACAAAAGAGGACAATGACTAAAAGGAGGTTTGATAACTTAGTCCAAGAGGGTCTAATTTTGAAAACAATGACTTTGCAAAGTGTGCTTAAGATTTTCCTAATCCTAAGTATGAAAAATATGAACCTAGGGATAATCTAATGCCAAGTGTATGCAATGAAAAGGAATGAGGTATGAAACCTATGGTGACTAATGCAAACTAATGGTCAAGACTTTGAGCAATTTCAAGTTTGGTTTCTGACAGAATCTTCTTAGAAACAATGGTTGAGAATTTGAAGACCTCAGGTTTCGACTGTAAAGTTTAAAATTTTGATAGGCAAATGCGTCGTTTGAAATTGCAAATGCGTCATAGTGTAGCAAATGCGGTTCAGTTTTGCAATTGCGGCTTTTGAACTGTCAAATGCGACTTGATTTTGAATATGCCACTTTTCAGTTGACAGATGTGTCATGACGCCTACAGTTGTGGTGTTCTAAGTTTCAGATGCGGTTTAACAGAGCAGTTGCGTTGCAGAAAATCACTTGCAGTTCGACAAATATGACAGTTTTGTTTCAAAATGATTTTTCTTGTCGTTTTGATGAAAATTTTGATCTGTTTGGAGAGTGTTTTGTTTTGAACTGTGGTAGAACCAGAATACACTTGACAGACACAGCATTTTAAAAATTAACCAAACACACATCAGATAAGCACGATCCTAGGTTAGGCCATGACAATATTCGCTAGATTCCACGTGGGTTTCCCCAACCGCATATCTGTAGCGTGTGAATTCAGAAGCTTGGCTGCACGGGCTCCCCCTTACAGTGCACTCTCTTCTCAGGCCAACCAAGCTTCCAACCCCATGAAACTCCCATGGCGAGTTGATCACCTCTACTACAAACTGAAAGTGTGGATGCCTTCACACGACCGGTGTTGCGCTAGCAAATAGAAGGATTTTGGCTTTCTATACAAGAGTTTTTAGTTAGGGGACCCCGTTCGAGTGGCCATACATGGGGCAAGAGATTAATCACCATTAAGGTGGCACTCCAGCCTAAAGAGGTTAAGCTCAACAGGGTTTAAGGGAGTACAACTCCATCTGTATGACACATCCGCACAAGCAACCTTAGGTTTTCCCTTAAGGTTTACATTTATATACCGGTTGGGGGTAGCTTGGCTTTAGCTCCGTTGCCAGTTTGAGTCACGTTGGGGTGATGAAATCCCCAGGCAGGCCCAATTTCTAGAGTTGGTAACCGTTTCTCTTACACCCAAGATCGCCCGAAAGCACGAGGGGAGAGGATACTCCGATATACCAAGTCAAGGTAAATAACAAATAAGAATGGGTCTGGTTTTCTGATCACAAGGTTTTCACCAAGTGAGAGCATACTCACCTACCATTCTGCAAGCACAATCAAACATAGAAGACATGAGTTCTTTTTATGTGCACCAAAATCAAATGTTTGCTAATCTAAGAAAAACAAGCACAAAGTTTGTTTATTCCTTCTTTGACATTCGAATCTGCAAACAATGAATTAGTAGTCTTTTTAAGCAATGGTCTTCGACACACGAATGGAGATCACCACACACTACAAGAAAAGATTAGTAACACAAAAAATCTAATCTATCCAACATGCAGAAATAAAAAACATAGAAAAAATAGAAAACCAGAAAACCAGAAACCAGAAAAACCTGAAAATTTGAAAATTAGAACCTCAAAACTGAAAGAAAAATTTTACCAGACAGATGCAGCTCGATAGGGCAGATGCATCGTTCGGGTCTTCAGATGCGGCTCGACAGATCATATGCGTCGTTCTGGTTGTCAGTTGCAGCTTGTCAGGGCGATTGCGGCGCTTCTGTTAGCAGATGCGTCGTGATTTTTTTTAAAAAACACTTGCGTCGATCCGTACCTATACCTACAAAACAACAGAAAACAACCAAAAACCGTACGGAAATGAGAAAATAGATTCGGGTTCACCAATGTAACTGAGGGTATTTTCTAAGGATTTAGATTAGATCAATTAAATTGAAAGCAAAATGACAAAAAACCCCAAAGTAGCTACAAAACACAATGGAAATACATGAAAGAACGATTATACCTGATAGCCGAAGTCTCCATGATTCATTTTCGTAGCACCTTCTTACTTGCTAGATAATGTTGCCCTCAGATTCGTCATTCGAGCAATCTTGAAATGCCTAAGTCCTACAACAAGTATTGAAGGATTTGATATGTCTAAATGCCTATGTCTAAAAGCTTATGTCTATGCCTAAAACAAATGCCAAAGTTGATCAAATGACTATATTAAATACTAAAATTGCCTATGACAATAAATGTGAGTAAATAAATGCCTATAATAACTATGCAAAATGTCAGCATGTGTGTGTATATCAAAAAGTGGGAAGAAGATGGCATTTTATAGAAAAGGCCATTTCGAATGGATAGACGAGATAAATTAATGATGAGAACCTAAAATGAGCGATCCAGATTAAACCCGAGAATCTCTAATTAGGGTTAGGGAAAAATCATTAATCGAACGGTCAGAATAAAATCGGATCGACGGTGGAGAATAAATGAGGAAATTAATTAAAGAAATAAAGATTTTTGAAAAATCAAGAAGATAAGATTGCCTGATTTGCAAGATTCGAAAAATCAAAGAGATAAGATGTGGACTAAAGATAAGATTTGAAAAATCAAGAATCTGCCGATTGCTTGATTTTTAGAAGATTAATTACTAATTTGAATTAAAATAATTCAAATTATGGATTTTGAGAGATAATAAATAATCTTTTTCAGATTATTTATCCAAAAAGCACTGATAGTTAAGATTGACATGACATTTTAAATAATTGATTTATTTAAAATGAGAGGAATATTAAATTGACAATTAAATAATTAAATTTAATTATTTAATTTAGGAGATGAGATTAATTAATTAAATAAATTAATCAATTTATTTAATTAAGACAGTTAGTGACGTATTAAATAAATAAATGTAATTCATTTATTTAATAATCAAGAAGAATTAAATGACAAAGGGGAATTAAATAAATTAAGAAATTTATTTAATTAAAGAAAGACTTAGCCAATTAATGACGTATTTAATAAATAAATTTATTTATTTATTTAATAATCATGAAGAAACAAAGGACATGAATTAATTAAATAATTATGAATTATTTAATAAATAGTCGAATGTGGACCAAGAACATAATTAAATGTCATAATTATGCTAGGACGAAAGTGGTAAAAATGAAGCTTGCAGGCCTAGGTCATTTTTAGGTGTTTACACAAGCTATTTGGTTGAGACGAATCCTTACAGATTTGAAGGAACAAAAAGAAGATAGCACAATCATACATTGTGGAAATGTTTCCTCAATAGCCTTGACAAAGAATCCAATATTCCATGGATGCAACAAGCATATTAAGATCTGATATAATATCATAAGGGAGCTGGTGGGACAAGGTGAGATCGAATTACAATATTATAGATCTAAAGAATAGCTTGCTAATATCTTCACCAAGGCACTACCAAGAAACAATTTTGAGTGCCTAAGAGATAGGCTTGGCATGGTGGATAGCTTTGGAGATCAACTTCAAAAGGAAACTACAAATTGATACCCGACTTCAAATTAAGAGGGAGTGTTGGAATATTTATTATAATCTATAGTCAACAGACTTTTCCTCTCAACTACCCCCAACGTAAACTTGCTTGACCTATCAGCATTTAATTTGGTAGGTAATTTTGAAATTTGAATGAAGCGCTCTTTTTGAGCTTGGTTTTCAAGCAAGACAAATATAATGCAACCGTTGGTTTTTTGTAGCAGTTTTATTTTCTATATTGTAGAAAGTGACCCTACAGCAACAGAAGGAATGTTCAGCACAGAACTGTAATGTCGTAGAATTGCACCTAGGGGAAATTCCACATTTTGGCATTTTTTCCTAGCATTTATGATGCCTTGAAACATTAATGAAAAATATCATTGGTCAGAATTTTTTGATTCTAACTCCATGTGAACTTGTGGCTAAGCAATAGAAGCCTGGTAATGTGTTTTCCAAGAATCTAGGCTCTAGATGCATGCACAGTGCACTAGCATCCTGGAAAATTCCCGAGTTCAAAAATGTGGAATCTAGATGGCTAACCCTTGAGACATGTGTCCTAGTAGTTACATTAAAAAAGTGACGACTCTTTTCCGCCCTTGAAAGAATTAAAAAATCTTTTTGACTCTCATTTGGGGGTTGGAAGACATCACTCAAGCTCTCTTGTTACTTGCTCCAACTTTGAGATCTCCTCATATTTGATAGCAGTGCTCTCACAAGCGAAGCCATGCCAAACTAAGGTCCTCTCAGTAGCTGCAGCAACTCTCAAGCAAGCACTCAACAGTGCATTTGTACTCCAGAGAGGGCCTAGCCCCATGGGTAACACTCTCTCTCTTTCACTTTCCTCTCATATTTGTTCATTTACTATCTTGTGGTGTGGGTTCTACTCCCAAACAGGTTTTTCTTTCACCGCATGCTTCTTGTGGTGCGAGTTTCTCCTGAGCAGGTTTTTCTTTCATCACATTCTTTGTTTACTCCTTTAGCATTCCTTTCTAAATTGGCTATCCATGGAGGTGGGAAAACCAAGGTGGGTTCTAACTGAGGCAGGCCCCTATACAACCACCCAACAAATTTCCTCTTATTCTCTTGTGTGTAGGTCACAAAAAGGAGCTTGGAGTGATGATTCAGACATCCAGAGGAAGGTAAGATTTATCCAAGCATCCTTGTGTTCATTTTAGTTTTTAGTTTTTTGATCAATTATATAGTTTAGTACAACTCACCCCTAAGCTTAGAAGTAAAGCTTATTTTTGTCCCTTTGAGCTCATGAGTTCTCTGTTGCTTAGGATGCTAGCACATCCTTTAGACAACAGCACACCACACTAACATTCTAGAATTTCTCTAACATCTTTTGGCTGAGAGCTCCCTCTTTTGAGGTAGGAATCTCTTAGCTTTACTCTTCCAGGGTCTCTGGTGGTTTTTCCCAAAGAATAATTGAATCTTAGTTCTTTATCGTTCTATTGTTTTATTTTCCTAAGGTGTATAAGGGTAGCTCATTCCCTGGTTATCTCTCGAGAAAAGAGAGACCCATGTACAACAAATCCCTCTTATATTAGATTTTGGTGAACCCGACGAGAATTTTGGATTTTTCTTCATGACGTTGCACATTCATGACATTTCTAAGGAATATTTTGATATGTTGGAAGATTCTCTAGATGATTTCTTAGAAGTGCTCTCCCCTATCTGTAAATATCTTGAACAAGTTTCCTCTCGACAAGTTGAGGGATCAGTAAATGTGGTGGTGGTCTTTGTGGCTCCTCCAAGCCCTATGAAACCTATCATTTACATGACCCCAACCGACTCTTCTATCTATTGGATTTCATGTCATAGTGATTCATTGAGCTTATACTCAAGGTTCATGAAAGCTACAGACTCTACATCTTATAATGCTATTGGACATGCAAAACCTACAAGGAGTAATAAATAAAATCTAAATCAACAACCCAATATTCCTACATCACAACCATGTGTCCCTACTTATTTACCACCTTCTCAACCAATCCTTCCTTTAGCACCTAAACCCACGATCAAAGCACCAGGAAATTATGATCTTGTCGAGCAGCTTCATGTTACTCTAGCTAGGGTCTCACTTTGGGACTTGCTTTAGACCACTCTAGTTTATCAGGAGATGCTCGAAGAGGCTTTACAAAATATTATCTTGCCTACCTCCACTAGGCCCATGGATGTTAATGCACTGTTAGCTCATATTTGTGTGGATTCGCTAAATATCATGTTCCACTCACAAGAACTCCCACCTCTAGATGTGTTGAAGCAATCAGTGCCTTTGATGATTATAGTCAATGTTAACAACATCAGTATTAGGAACACCCTCATTGACATCGGTTTGGCTCTCAATTTTTGTGGTATAGACCTATTACCTAAATTTAAGATTGATTCATCTTCTTTGGCGGCTTCCTCCTTGTACATTCATGGATTCAATAACATCGGTTGCCAAGCTCTAGGTATGATAATACTACCTTTGCAACTAGGTCCCATTACCTTACCCACATTAGTTTATGTGATTCTTGACCCCTTACCATATAATCTCCTCTTAGGGAGACCCTAGATCCATGCTATGGGTGCGGTGACTTCTACTTTACACCATTCTTTGAAGTTTGTTGCAAATAATTGAGTAGTTACAATTAAAGTGGATCCAGAAAGCATTCACATCTGTGAACTGGTTGTTGTTGGTCATGCTTTGACTATATCTACTCTCAAGAATTGTATTCCATCTTTGACCATTGATGCTATGGCCTGTTCTTCATCGATATCCTCTATGGAAGTTATTCCCAGAGCGAGTATCAGAAATGAAGAATCACCTAAAGTAGAAGACCCTGAGTCTCCCTCGTCTACTACTCAAATAAACACTTTCCTTGGAGATGATTGGGGCTCCTTGAATTTCTCTGAATTCTTCATTGTAGAATACAAGGTGAAACCCTCTTGCATAGACCTTCTAGGTACCCTTGATACAGATGCAAATGATGCTCCCGTGGAGGAGGAGAAGTGTGATTTTATTCAGGAAATTGTTCCTTCATGTGCTGAGGAAAATAATCCTTCTCTTGCAAAGGAGATTAACATTTGTGAGCCTGGTAATGAAGGTAGGAGTAACCCCATAGAAATTTTTTACATCCATTGGTGGAACGAAACGCTCTATGTGGAGTTGCCACCTCTCGAGGTTCTGCAAACTCGTTATAGGTTTGGATATGAGTTCGCTTCTCGGTATGGCTACGGGAAAAAAGGCCTAGGACGTATCGAGCAAGGGATCCAAATCCCTATCCAGTTTAAGCCGTGACAATGCTATCTAGGTTTGGGATACTTTGTATAACAATCCAAGCAAAAGCCTTGGTGGAGTGTCAATATGATCTTAGCTGAGTTGTTGAGCCTGGTTCACCCTAGTTAATAGAAGAAAGGGAGCAATCCAAGAATGTCCCTCTCGATGTCTTCTCTTTGGATGAAGTGTTAGAGGAATTTTTAGGTGCTTATTCCCCATTGCTTCCTTATCATCACAAGAAACGGTTCCCATATCATTTGCATAGTCAAGCGTACTTTGGAGAGTCTGTTTTGAGTATTTATGAGTTAGATCCTCTATCTAACATCAGTAAAGATGTCACACTATCTCATCCTGAAGACCATAGTTACCTTCTTAAAGGAGATACTATTGAAATCTCTATGGATCCTAAATCCTCATAAAAAGTGATCAAGATCAAGAAGTGTCTCTTTTTGGAGGAAGTAGATGAGCATCCTGATCTCTTGCATTCAAATCTTAATATCTTCGCTTGGACATACGAGGATATGCCTAATATTGTTGAATCTATAGTGGTTCACAATATTTTCCTATGTCCCGACGCCAAGCTAGTTAAAGAAAAAATTCGAAAGATCAATCCCAGGGTAGCATTGATGGTCAAGACTGAGATAGAGAAGTTGAAAGTAGGCTTTATCCATCCTATCAACTATTCCCCCTAGATTTTGAATATAGTTGATGTTAGTAAATCTGATGGTTGTATTCACATATGTATCAACTTTTGTGATCTTAATAAGGCTTCTCTTAAGGATGATTTTCCATTGCCCAATATAGATATGATTGTCGACTCAATTGTAGGCCATGCATTACTATCTTTCATGGATGGCTTCTCGAGTTACAATCAGATTCTTTAACCTGGATTATCAATACAAGACAACCTTCACTACCCTGTGGGGTACTTTCTATTATGTGGTCATGCCCTTTGGATCAAAGAATGCGGGAGCTACTTACCAATGGGAGATGACCCTAATATTTCACGATTTTATCCATAAGATCTTAGAAGATTATGTTGATGATATATTGGCAAAATTGATAACCTGTCAGGATCATGTGAAGAACCTTCATCGTATTTTTTAGAGGCTTTGACTCTATAAAATGAGACTAAATACCTATAAGTGTGTCTTCAACATTGACCTCGGAAATATTTTGGGGTTTATAGTTTCTCACCATGGGATCGAGGTTGATACTAATAAGATTGATGCTATTATTAGCATGCCTCCACCAAGGAATATCACTGAGTTGCAAAGTTTACAGGGGAAGATTCAGGAAATTTCTAGATTTATATCTCAGTTGGTTGATCATACCCTTCCTTTCACTCATCTATTGAAAAAATATGTTCGCTTCATATGGGATGAAGAGTGTCAAAAATCCTTTGAATCAGACAAAGCCTATTTGGCCAATCCTCTTGTATTGATGCCAACTATGCAAGATAGACCCTTTCTTCTTTACCTTGCCATGTCACCATATGCTTCAGTAGCTCTTTTAGCTCAATATGACAATGCTAGGAAGGAGAGAGTGGTCTACTACATTAGCCACATTTTGGTTGACTACAAAACCCATAATTCCTCCATGGACAAGCAATGCCTTGCTCTCACCTTTTCTACATAGAAGTTGAGGCACTATCTCATTCATGTTGAAACACATGTCATAGTAAAAATGGATCTCTTAAAGCATCTATTCTCTAGAACTGACCTAGCTGGGAGATTAGCGAAATGGGTTATGCTACTTTCTAAGTTTGACATAAAGTTCGTTACTCAGAAAGAAATAAAGGGTCAAGCGGTTGTGGATCAACTGGCAGACGCTCCCTCATCTCGCTCCTTTCCAGGCTTGGATTTGTTTCCTAATGAAAATATTTTGTTAATTAATCATGACCTTGAGTGGAAAATTTATTTCAATGGATCAAGATGTCAAACTAGTTCTAGAGTTGGCATGGTTCTAATATCCCCCAAAGGTAAATTGGTTCCCTTATCCTTTCAACAATATTTTCCGTGCACTAATAACATCATTGAGTACGAAGCCCTTATTGTTGGATTACATGTCGCGATTGCACTAAGAATCAAATGTCTTTGTATTCTAGGTGATTATGAACTTATCATGAACGAGATAATGGGAACCTATCAAGAAAAGTAGAGTAAGTTGTCTTGTTATCGGGACCTTTCCCTGTCCTTACTTGAATAGTTCTCTTCTTTCATGATAGATAGTGTCCCTAGAAGAGAAAATAGACATGTTGATGCCATGGCAAGTGTTGTTTCCTTGGTATCTTTAGAAGAAGATATGAAAGAATACCACTTCATGGTCTAGGTCCTACAGACCCCTATGGTTACCGACCAATCAGAAGTTGAGTCCCTTATATGTTCCCATGTGGACTCTAGAGAATGGTTTTTTGATATCTACAACTACCAAAAGACTAGAAACTTTCCCAATGATGGGACAAAGAATGATCGCACTTGTGTAAGAAAGCTTTTGGTTCGTTATGTTATTTTGTCTGATGTTATTTATAGAAAATCCTATAATGGCTTTCTTCTCAGGTGTCTCACTAGAGCGGAAATACCCCTTTCCCTTAAGGAAGCCCATGCAAGCTCTTGGGGTGAACACTTTGGTGGTAGATCCTTAGTAAGAAGACTGATACACATGGGGTACTATTGGAAAACTATGGAATGAGATTCCTTCAATTTTGTTAAGAAGTTCCCCCAATGTCAACAACATAGTCATCTTATTCATGCACCTGCCCAAGAATTACAAAATCAAACTTCTCCTTGGCCATTCCCAAAATGGGGGTTGGATATTATTGGAAAAATATCACCTCCTTCTTCCAAAGGACATACCTTTATCATTACTACTATAGATTACTTCACAAAATGGGTCGAAGCTATCCCACTTTAATCCACGAATGTTGAAGCTATCTGTAGTTTCCTCATGAACAACATCATTTCTCGATTTGGATTTCCTGCTACGCTTTTTTTTTACAATGGTACACCTTTCAAGAACAAGGAAGTGAAGCAGTTCCTCGAGAAATTCGATATCCATCATAGGTTTTCCACACCGAACTACCCATAATCTAATGGTCAAGCGGAAGCATCTAATAAAACTCTTGAGCTTTTTCTCCATAAGACAGTTAATTAGCATGTTAAGGATTGGCATATTCAACTAATGTACACTTTGTGGCCCTATAGCATGAGTGTTCATACGGCTATAGGAACAATGCCTTACAACCTTGTGTATGGTGTCAAAGTTATTATGCCTTTAGAGTTAGAGATTCCATCTTTATGAGTTTCCCTTAAAGGGTTAATTGATGATGAATTAATCATTTGCATCAGCTAGAGATGCTCAATGAGCACCGTTTACAGGCCCTAAAACATCTTAGAGCTTATCAATGGTGGTTATCTAAGTAATATAATCAGAGTGTACTTCCTAGGAATTTCAAAATGGGAGATCTGGTTCTCTATGAAAATGAGAGAAATGTAAATTCATCGCCTAATTAGAAAGGAAAGTTCAATCCCAACTAGTTAGGCCCTTACATTGTGATCTTTGTATATGGCTCGAGTGCCTATGGATTATCATCTATGGATGGAATGCCTTTAAAAGATCCTGTTAATTTGATGCATCTTTTTTGATACCATGTGTAGTGTTCTATGTGTCATCCATGTGGTGTTCTCTCTACATAAGGTTAGTAGCACTACATATGTTGGCATTGTTCATTACCACATTATGAAAAAAAATTGTGTTGTGAATGCCCATGTGTGTGTGTGTATGACCATGCATCACATTGTGTCTATCAAAACCATTAGATCATCATTGTATTTAATTAACATACAACAATGTGTTTTTATTAAATCACGTTAGCATCTAATGTAAGTATACATCCATATGAGCATATAACATCCATAGCATAAACATACGTGAAAAATAAAGAATGTACATATCCAAATGAACAATGCCATGAAATCAAAATTAATTTATCCATATATATATATATGCATGTATGTATCAAATCTCATGTACATGTATTAGGCCACTACTATAAAAAATGAGTGGCTACTGAATATATGTCTATACAAAAGATATACAAGTATATATGAATGTATATGTATCTCGCTACAAAAATGATATACAAAACTGATGATGATGCCTATGATCACTGTAGTGCATGGATCATGGAGCCTTCAAGCTCTAGTGGATGCTTTGGAACCTTGGGGAGGGATTGAATAGTGGTCATGGAGTGTGAACAGTGGGAGCATGATACAGAAAAAGTTGTCTACATCCCCCTAATCTCCTCCTATAGGGAGGATATCATCAACTCCACCTGCCTCATCTAGTCCCATAGTTGTTGAACCTATATCAGGATCAAAGCTTTCAATAGCCCATCAAGGTCATCGAGATGGATCTCGAGGGTGTCACGTGCTTACTCGGTGGAATCATCCCTCCTCACTTCTGTGTCTCGCTCAGCGAGCGCCATCCGCAACTCCCCCAACAGTTGGTCAGATTGTCCCCGAACAGTTGCCAACTCTGCAAAGAGTTTTACAATCTCCACACCCCACTCCTCATAGGTAGTCCTTAGGTGCACAACTGGTTCGAAGTTGTGGGCATGACATCCTGCAAATGTTGGTCGGTAAGCCTCGAGGACCAATCCCTGAATCGACATAGCAGGGGTGACCTCTAAAATACACTGAGCTATAAACCCAATCCATCCCTATGCATCCTCTGCAATCACAGAGAAAGAAAGAGGTATCAATATCACATGAAATATATATACATATATCATAAGTAGAAAATTGAAAGCATAGAAACATAAACAACATATTCCATATACCTGGGTCCCCTGCCTACCATGTCAAGTCAGGGTGAGGTTCGGTGTTGGGACCCATGCCACCAGCATCAGTGGCCACTCCTGGTGATGCTAGTGTTGCCACGACTGTAGTAGAAGCTGGTGGTGTCGAAGAGATAGGGGTAGCTAGTGGGGGGTCTAACCTCTTTCATTGCCTCGGTCTTGGTGGTTCTGCCTCCTCCTCGTCAGCCTGCTACCAACCTCTTTTCCTATCTTTTGGGGGTTGGGGTGGTAGGTCCTCCTATGGACTAGGGTCCCCTCTTGGGGCACCCTCACCGAACACAAGAGCAGGACGATGCCTCTCCCACCACAATGCAAAATTGGCCACTACCCCAACATTATCCACCATCACTACTGGGGGCAGATCATGGTCGAGCTCATCCTCATCAATGGGGACAATATCAGTAATGGTGGGGTGGAGTAGTCCCCAACCATTGTTACACTCCTATGGGACCTAGTATAGGTGGGCACATCTGCTGGTATAGGCTATGATCAGCCATGCTTCCACATGACCCAACTCTAGCAATAGGGTGCTATAAAAAAATCCCTCCACCTGATCAAAAAGTGATCCCACTACAATTTCCTCAAGTACCTACTATTTTCCACCCATCTAAAAAATTGGTATGGTCTCCCTCGAACCCCATCCACAGTAAGCGTGTCAAACTGTAATCGCCAAAACTATAAAACTCTGAATCTCCACTAGCCCGTCATGTCATACCAATGGGCCATCAGAATCTGATACGGTTGTTGCTAGGAAAACTGACTGACCAGGTGCACATGATGTGGGAAAAGGCTGACACCTACAAAAGTGTGCAGGTTGTGAGGCTACAGTACTCATAATGTACATACCAGCCTAGCTCCTAGTAAAGGTGTGCTAGCATGTTGCACCCCCAGGAAAAAATAGTCCTATGCTCTACCATCTCTCTGATAGTGTGGATGAGGCCCCCGTGTAGGTGTGAGCCTCACCCGTAAATTATGATCCAAAAGGAAATGGTCACGACCATGACTTGGCGGAACAATAGTGTAGTGGTCCTCACGTGGTCATACCAGTGCGTGTAGATATGACCCATGTCATCGCCACTATCAGTCCTACCTGTGCAGTTGAGGACCCCCTCTGTTTGCTCCCACACTGATCATGTATCATCGAGAGCCATCCATCATCCATGGATGGGTATCCTAAGGATCTGATAGATGTCCTCGAGTGTGACAGTCATCTCTCCACAAGGTAGCTGGAAAGATGACGTGGTGGCATCCTGACACTCAATAAGGGTTGTCAACATTCACTCGTGATATCTCATCTTTGGCATGGTAAACACATGCTGGAGACTGACATGCTCTAGAAGTGTGACCTCATCCTCCAAAAAACAATCTCTCTACTCACAAAAAAGTTAGAATTCTCACCCTCCCGGATGCTCTCGAATCTTTGTGTACTACTGCAAAAAGTAGCAAAAAAATTGAGTCAGAACATTGACATTTTGCATAAAAGAAAAAATTAATTAGGACCTATGCGTGCCACGTAGACATCTATGTGTCATGCATCCATCCCTGATTGTCATGGTTGCCTCAAAGACAATAGTGAATCTTCAAGAGGACAGCATGGATATGGGACACCAACACTTATATGAGACGAAAACACAAATGTTAGATGAAGGCACAGAAAAAGGACACCTACGCACCTTGCAGACAAAAAAATCCTAAAACTGAGCTAAAAATCATGAAAAATGAGGTTTTGTGGCCTACCTAGTCCACCTTGTGACCCTCGGTGATGTCTTAGCATAGCTACTCCAACCTTGGTGCCTCATACTCTCTCCTACTCAACATTTTGTTGACTTTTCTCTCACAAAAGTCAACAATTTTTTCATAGTGAATAGACCCTTCTAGGGGCCCACCTATGTATATATAGGCCCCCTAGGGCCCATTTTTCCTAGAGTTTGTGGCCCTCCAATTTATCCTAAATTTTCCCCACTAGGCTGGAGGAAAACTCAGGAGGGGACATAAGGTCATCTCTTGATCATATTTTTCTTTTGAATCGATTACTTTTTCTTGATCATTCCTCTCTTCGTAGTAGCTTTCTTCTAATTTTTCGAAGTTGGCCCAAGATTTGAGTTTTGAAAGTTAACGCTTTGAACAATTTTTCACGACCATTTTGACATTGTTGGTTGAGCTTGGATGTTGAGGGAACTTTCATTACTAGTTAGCTCAACTTTGGTGGTCACTATGGTCTCTCTCTGTTGGCATGCTGTTAGCTCTCAAAAATGCAGGCCGAATGCCTCAAGAGGATGCCAATCTCCTGATACGCTTTAGGGTAATAGACAAGGTTAAATGAATTCAACCTTCTGCTCTTTAGGTGCTACTAAACCTGGGCGGGTGTACCTCTTTGAATTGTGCAGACTTAACTTGTGATTATCTTCTTAAAACAATTGTTCACAATGGTAGATCGGAGTGAACGAATGAAATCCAACTTGATCTAAATAACAACAGCAATCTTATAATCTAAATCCTAGAATACTCAAATAATAGATGTAAAGAGATTAAGTGAATTCAAAAATAATGAAATGCAGAGACCAGTGCCTTGTTGGGTATGTGGAGTCAAATGAAATCAAGATGAGCAACACTTCTCTGAGAAAATTCAAATTATTTGGCATATATTATGCTTATAACTTGTATAAACATGCAAGAATGTGATTACTAAGTTCTTGAATAATCCAATCGAATCTCACTGATTACTGTGATTGACTAAAAGGATTTAGTCTTTACTTGAAAGAGCCAATCAATCGATCACACAAATGCAGCAAATGTGCACTGATAAATTGAATACAAACGTGTCGTATCAATTTAAACAATCAGAAAGAAACCATCTTGGAGACAACTTAGCAATCCTTTTATTTGATTCAACAGATAACTAATACCAGACATGTGCAGCAACATCAATTGACATTCATAAATACCTCCATTTTTAGAACATGCATCATAGCCTCTGATTTGGTAAATTTACTGTTTTGTATCCATACAATTTTCCTACTATATCGAATAACTGATAACTGGTAAAATCCCCCTATTACAATTTCCAAAATGCCTATTTATACACAAGCATTTGGATAAAATATCAAAATGAGAGAACATGTTGGCCTAGCACAAAAATCGGGCTCCAATCGAGCTGACAATTAACGGTTATCCAAGCGGAAACATGTCAGCCCTGCATTTTGAAATTTTGTTTTTCACTAGTGTATAGTCGGCAAGACACATTGCATCTCCTACCGAAGGCAATTCATTTGTTTTCATCCCATGTGCTTGTATTTTGCTTTCGATGTGACCTATCGCTCTCGAGAAGACGTCATACAGACTTCAATTCTGTTGCGTCGATGATCCTGTGGTTAAACCCGTTGCCGAGACATTAGAGAATCTCACACCAACGTGCACATTTCATTTTAATCATCATCGTTGTGACCACATGGTTTCGAAAATAGATCTCATAGACTAGGCCCTGCTTCATCGAAGATCTTCATACATTCTTAATGTTATCGTGACTTCAATATTTTCTCGCTGTCGAGTCCACACCAAACATACATGTCATTGTAGCTTCCATAGGTCGGGGAGACCTCACATAGACTTCACTTTGTTATACTACAAGGCCCCGTGCACTCTGAGTCACCGAGAAAAGTTCATACTCCTGCCGATAAAATCCTTCATCGCTTTCCATTGGCGAGACCGAAGGTCACTCGCCGAGACCTTACAGCGATCGCCCCAACTCATACCAAAGCATCCCTTGTTAAAATTATATTCGCCAGGACATAAGAGGACTCCAGCCGAAATTCATTTGGTAGAAAACCTTTGCACCGTCGGTGAGACAAACTCAATTCGCTAAGACCATAGGCTGAAAGCCTTAACCTTATCCTGAAAGCCACATGAGGGAAACCCATTATATTCCATCGGTGAGACATATGGATATCGCCATGACATCCCCTCAAAAACATTAACTCATGCCTATACTGTATTTTGTTTCCCCAGTTGTCAAGACAAGACGAAATTACTGAGAGCTTCCACTGAGGATCAGACCTACACCGATATGTTATATCTTTCCACCACTGTTCAGCAAGATAGGAAAACTTCGTTGAGACATAATGTCAAAACCTTTAACATACGTCGATGGGACCCACAGTGCACCTGTCACTGAGACATCCAGAATTCGGCAAGATGCTAGCCCGACCGCCAAGACAAATGCCGATAGAAGCCACCATGGTTGCTGAAACAACATAAATGTCTTGCCGATAGGCAACAAACATTTGCCAGCAGAAAAAAAGATCGGAGAGACCCAAATGTCGTCACGCCAAAACACATGAAACAGAAGATATTAGCAGAAAAATGCAGTGGGTCGCGGAGACAATGGGAGACCTATGCCGATATGAACCAGAATGTAAAATATGCATGACCCAACGGATTCAATGGGACAATATGGAAAAAATGGGTGAAAAATGCATACGGTAGGACCAAATCTGGAAATTTATGAGTGAAAACATATGTAAAAACATCATATTTTTACAATCCCAAGAGTGGCTCCGTCTGGGGATGTATGATAGTAAGATCATTGCAAGGATCTAGAATCCTGGGTGAGCAGACCAGATGAAAAATGATGAACCTGTGAGCAGCAATGGAATGAATGGTAATGGAAACGAAGCATGAATGAAGTGAATGCAAAGTGAATGCAAGATGGAAGTGAATGGAAAATGATAGAAAGATAGAGGTGAATGGAAAATGAGAGTGGAATGGAGGTGGATGAAAACCTAAAACTAGTGTGCATGGAAAATAATTTTAAAGAGGATACACAAGAGTTGTCCATGCACTAGCAACCCTTAATCCTTTGTGTTGCTCAAGAGAAGAAAAGCTTCAAGAATTTCCCAAGAAAAGGCAATTCCTGATCTTCACCAGCCATGTTCTGTAGATAGTATGAGTCTTCACCCTTCTTTCCAACAATAATGAAAGGTCCCATCCAAAGAGCTTCAAACTTACCATGCTTTCCCTTCTCCTGACACCTTGCATTCCACATCAACACCAAATCATTTTCTTCAAATTTTCTATTTTTTGGCTTCTTGTCAAATAGATACTTCATCTGTGCCTATAACTTCATGTTTTGACTTTGGGCCTCTCTCCTTACTTCATCAAGTTCAGCAAGCTGCTCCATCCTGTCCTCCATGGGTTCAAGAACTTCCAAATCTTCTTGTAAGACAAACTAATAGACTGGTAACAAATTTTGCAGAGGCATTCTGGCTTGTGTTCCGTAGACTAATTCAAATGGAGATTTTCCAATTGCTTTTTTCACAATGATCCTATCAGCCCACACAGCCAATTTTAACGTTGAATCCAAAGCCTTCTTGTTCTGTCCTAGCATCCTCTTTATAATCTTCAAGAGACTCTTATTGCTGGACTCTGCTTGACCATTGGCTTGTGGATGATAAGGAGCTACATAAGAAATAGCAATGCCATACTTATCACAAAAGCTTTTTAATTCATCTGACCTGAAACACATCCCATTGTCTATGATTATCCTCACTGGTGTACCAAATCTGGTGATAATATTGTCCATCAAGAAATTTGTTACAACCTTACTTGTAGCCTGCTTGGTTGGGATTGCCTCCACCCACTTTGTAAAATAATCAGTGGCAACTAGTATCCATCTATGTCCTCCACTTGACTTCTCTTGTATTTCTCCAATGAAATCAATTCCCCATTGGTGAAAAGGGGCATCAGCTTGCAAGGGTCGTAGTGGCAAAGCACCCTAGTACTTTAATTTTCTAGAAAACTTTTGGCAAGCCTCACATCTTCTCACATGTGTATAGGAATCATTAAAAACCTTTGGCCAATAATAACCTACCCTGAGAATCTTGTGTGCAGTTGTCTTTGTTGAATAATGACCTCCACAAACTCCTTCATGCATTTCCTTCAAAACATGTTTGGCCTGTGACTCATCCAAACATAACAACAATATGCCATCCCTATTTTTCCAAAACAGATCGCCATCCATAAAAACATATTTGGATGCCTGCAACTTCAAAGTTCTCCTCTGGCTATCACTCAATCCATCTGGACACTTCATATATTTAAGATAATGCATAACATCAGTATACCAAGGAGTGTGTCCAATGCTTGCAATTGATGTCCCTTCCTCAACATTGCAGATCTGATTTGCATCAATATTAGTTTCTATCATTAGCCTAGCCAAGCCTTGGCCTCTTACAAGCTTAGTAATCTGTATTTCCATGTCAAATTCTTGAATCCTATTGATCCATCTACATCTTTTCCCTCTAACTTCATATTGTGTTAAAATGTCCTTGACAACAACATGAGGGACATAAGTAATTACCTTTGCTCCAACAAGATATGGTCTAAATGCTTTTGTGGCCTTTACCAATGCAAAAGCTTTCTTTTCCATTATATCATATTTCAGCTCAGACCCTTGTAAAGACTTACTAAAGAAAGACACAGGCTGTTCATAACCATCCCCATTCTTTTGTAACATAACAGCAGCAATAGTGTGCATTGAGGAAAATGAAAAAATCTGAAAAGGCTTTGTAAAATATGGAAACTTTAGAATAGGAGCCTCTTTGATATCCCTTTTGATAGAAATAAACGCATCTAAAGCCTCAACAGTCCAGTCCATTTTTTGTCCTTTCTTCAACATTTTAGATATGGGCTTAATGATCTCAACAAAATTAGAAACAAATCGCCTAACAAAATTAATTTGTCCAAAGAATGACTGTATTTCCTTGACAGTTTTGGGAATAGAAATTTTATCAATAGCTTCAACCCTCTCAGGATCTATTCTAATTCCCTCTTTTGAAATAATGTACCCCAGGAGCTTACCCTCTGTGACTGCAAAATGACATTTCTTTGGATTTAAACTAATACCATATTCAAGAGCTTTAATAAATACCTTTTCAAGGTGTTGCACATTATCTTCATCCTTCTTCGAATAAGCAGTCAACTCATCTTGATACACCACCATGATAGCATTAATCAAATCAGCAAATGCTACATCCATAGCCCGTTGAAAAGTAGCTCCAACATTAGTGAGACCAAATGGCATTCTTATGTATACATATGTTCCCCAAGGAGTTGTGAATGTTGTCTTGTATTGCTCAGATTCCTTGACTTTAACCTGATTGTATCCAGAAAACCCATCCATCATGGATAGCAATTCACACCCTATCACCTTATGTAATATGGCCTCCATATTGGGTAAAGGATAATTATCTTTGAGAGATGTCATATTTAAATTCCTAAAGTCCACCCATAATCTGATATCACCATTCTTCTTTCTCACTGGAACCAAATTTGAAACCCACGTTGAATGTCTGATTGGTTTGATAATTCCTCCATCCCTGAGCTTTATCAATTCCCCTTGCATTTTAGGCTCCAGTGTTGGATTTATAGGTCTTTGCTTTTGTCTAAAAGGCTTGGTGTTTGGCTTCAGTGGTATTTCATGCTGAAATAAATCTTCCCTATATGCTTTCAGATCTTCATAAGAGCAAGCAAAAACATGCTTGTATTTTCTCAGCAACTCTATCAACATTCTTCTAATTGTAGGGCTGATCTTCTTTCCAATGTATACCTTTCTTGGTGCTATCTTAGTCCCTATGTTGACTTCTTCAATATCTTCTCTTTTGACTAGTGTTTGTTTCATTAGAGATCTATCATTTCCATCATATAGCCTCTCTAATGCCACTAGACCCTTGGGTAATTTATTTGTTTTGAGCTACAATATCTCTTTGCCAAACACAGTTTGCTTCCCATCCACTTCTTCAACAAAAGAATTAAAATCAATTTTCTGGGCCTCATACTGATCTATACAATTGAGGAATTTCAAAAGATCAGTATCATCATTAAAAACCTGCTAGTTATAAATGTTATCAGGAACAGCAGGCCTTGTTTTAAACTCAATCTGTGATACCCCAGCCAATGTGATATCATCTCTTTTCAGCGCCACATTTGCTAAAAAATCAGCCATTATATTCTTTGACTTGTCAATCCACTCAATTGAGAAGGCATCAAACAATTCAATTGTATCCCATACAGCATTCCTATATTGCTTCAATATTTTATGCTTTGTTGCATATTTGGATTTAATTTGTGAAACAACCAACTCATAATCACCAAGAATAGTTAGCAACTTAATCTTGTGTTTCATAGCTATGTTCAAGCCTGTCAATAAAGCTTCATACTCTGCCACATTTTTTGTACATTCGAATGCCAGCAAGAAAGAATATTTAAAAGTAATACCTTTAGGGGAAACAAAAACAATCCCAGCGCCATTACCTTCTTGGCTGCATGCTCCATCAAAATACATCTTCCATACCTCATTGCAGTTTTGAGCCACATGCTTTTCAATTGGATCACTATTAGTTAATTCTGGCTGAGCTGGTTCAACCTTAAAACTTCCAAGATCAACATCACAGAAACAATTAATCTGATCTTGAGGGACACATTCAACAAGTTGGTTCATTCTTGGCTCTCTATACAATTTGACTTCCTGACCATTCACTGGTATTGTAGCATAAGACAGATCAAATTGAACATTTCCACCAACAGCAGTCGTCCATTGTCTTGACAAAAGCATCCCAAATTGAGGAGGAGTGTCAATCATTGTTATATCTATATTATAAGCCACCTATGGATAAGTAGCTAGTTTGACTTCAACACCTCTCATAATGCCTACTACAGGTACAGGTCTGTTATCCATTGCATAGCACTTCCCTTCATATGTATCAATACACAAGCCCAGCTGCTTCATTACACCTACTGGCATAATATTTATAGCAGCACCAGAATCTATCATGCAATTCCTCAGCAATTTATTATTTATAAGCAATGTGGTGAAGAAAGGATCCACTTGTGGAGAAGTTTCCAATACATCATTCAAGCAGACATCTGGTATATCTATTTTCTCTTGCTTATTGACTGCTTGAATAACTAGTTTCTTTTCAGAATTCATTATCATTTGAACAACACTATCTCTGTATTCTTTTATTTTCATCATTTCAAGTAATGGAACAGATATTTTTACCTGGGATAATGCCTGTGTGAAGTCAAAAGAGGAGCTCTTCGTCTTAACAGTCTTCTTCATTTCTGGCGCTTCACCTTTGGTTTCTTCTTTTTCATTTTTACTAGGCTGATCAGACTTTTGCATTTCCTTGTGTAATTATGTAACTTTCTGCTCTTGGACAGGCTTCTTTTCAATTTTATCATGTTGCTTGTTCTCTGTCTTTTTTACAGTTTCTTGTGTTGCCTTTTACTCTTTTACAAAAATTCCCCCAGGAACTCCATCTAGCTCATTCACTTTTCTATTTCTCAACCAATATTTACTCCTTGCATCCTCGACTGCTGCAACAGTTATTTTCTCCATTTCATCTTTAGTGAGTCTCCTTACATTGCACTGAACAGGTGCTTCAACAAGATGTGGCTCTGTGTAGTCTTCATCAGAATCATAAAAGATTTGTTGTTCAGCCATATGGACATTATACTTTTGATTAGAAACGTCATACTCATAGCCCTCATCTTCTAAGGATGAATATCCTTCCTCAGCATGATAAAAAGTATTTGAAGTCAAGTAAACTTTGTGATCATCTGCATTATTCTCCAACAACATTCCCTCTTCTTGCATCTTTTGAGCTACAACACAGTAGTCTGGAGAATGTGGCTGATTACAAACTTCACAGAAATAATTATTACTCACCATGTAAGTTCCCTTTTTGCTCAATGGATCAGGAGTCTCTTTACTTCTTGGCTTGGCTGTCACAGGTTTCCCATCTTTCCAGTCTGTATTGTAAGGCATATCATGCAACCTTGGCCTTTCATTTTTGTTCTCATTTCTGTATGTATTCTCTTGTCTGTACTCATAATTATTTTGCTGAGGAGGCCTCGGGTTTTCTCTTTTATTAGTTATACCAACAGCCTTCCTGTTATTTTCAATTGTTAATACAATTTTCTGTGCTTTAGCCAAATCTCTTGGGGATCTATTTCTCAGTTCATACCCTATCTTAGGATCAAATGCACTCAAATAAATACTCAATGCAACAAAGTCTGACAACCTTGATCTAGGAGGTACCTTGCAACTTGTTGAATTTTTGGTTGAAATCATAAATTGAATCATTCTGATTTTTCTGAATCCTCACCAGTTCATGAAGAGCTGCATCTGGAGCATTTTGATTCCCATACTACTCTAAGAATTTGTCTTGAAATTCTTGGAGGGAATTAATTGAGTACGTTGGAAAGCTGTTAAACCAATCCCTAGCATCTTCAATAAGTGACATCATAAACAACCTCATGTGCAAATCTTCATATGACATACCTATGTCTTGAATGGACATATTGAAATTCCTTAGATGTTCGTCAGTAGTGACTGCATTGCTCCCTGTAAACTTGGGAATTAAACCTCTCTAGCTGTTATCCGTAGGGTAAGGGCATAGATGGAACCCTACCAAATCAAACTGCCTGATCATTGCTATGTATTGGTGAGGGGGAGGGATAGGTGGATATTGATACTAATGCATAGGATTATTGTATTGTGCATTATGCTGAGGGGTGTGATGCTGACCAAGAGGTGGTTGCACATTTGTGTGTTGTGTGGGAATATGGGGCAGCTGATTTGGCTACCTGTAGTGATTCCCTATCAGATGGTGAGGAGAATTTTGCTGATTGGAGGGCCCTGTGCCATGATCACCCTACTTGTGAGGTGGGACATACTTTGAGCCACGAGTTGTCTGATCAGCAATTTGGGCTTTTTGCAATTTAGCTTCTAGCTCCCTTATCCTCCTCTCTTTTAGTTCCAACAGTGCTTTTGCTTCATTATAAATTGAGAGCTCATGGTTTCCTTTAGGAGTTTCATGATTACCTTCCATCCTCTGATTGTATTCATGTTGAATTCTAATCTATTCAGCCCCTTGTTCAGCTCTAAACTCAGCCCGTTTCTGAGCTTCAAACTCAGTCATCTGCTGAGGATCGAGAGAAGAGAAAGGATTTCTTTGATCTTCAGGGGTACAAAGTTCTACACTTGAATCATCTCTCCATGTATCATAGCCATTCTATGTTTCACAATGTGCTCTTCGTGCTTTACCTTTGTTTGTTATGCACATGTCCTCACCTTTTTCTTTTCCCTTATCAGCTCTATCATCTTTATGTGTCCACTTACTGCCACCAGTAGGAGCTCTAGTCTGACCTCCCCTGTACTGAGATCTTCTTCCATTCATGATGAATAGCTGCAAAAAAAAATTGTCAGAGTCGCCACTCACTTTTATCAAAAATGAGAGAATAGTTTGATACTTTTGTTCCCAGTGGAGTTTGTGCAAGATTTCTGACTCTATGATTAAGGCCTTGATTCTGATTGTTCCCCAGCAGAGTCGCCAATTTGTTAGCTCTCAAAAACGTAGGCCGAATGCCTCAAGAGGATGTCAATCTCTTGATACGCTTTAGTGTAACAGACAAGGTTAAATGAATTCAACCTTCTGCTCTTTAGGTGTTGCTAAACCTAGGCAGGTGTACCTCTTTGAATTGTGCAGACTTAACTTGTGATTATCTTCTTAAAACAATTTGTTCACAATGGCAGATCGAAGTGAACAAATGAAATCCAACTTGATCTAAATAACAACAACAATCTTCTAATCTAAATCCTAGAATACTCAAATAACAGATGTAAAGAGATTAAGTGAATTCAAAAATAATGAAATGCAGAGACCAGTGCCTTGTTGGGTATGTAGAGTCAAATGAAATCAAGATGAGCAACACTTCTCTAAGAAAATTCAATTTATCTGGCATATATTATGCTTATAACTTGTATAAACATGCAAGAATGTGATTACTAAGTTCTACTTGAATAATCCAATCGAATCTCATTGATTACTGTGATTGACTAAAAGGATTTAGTCTTTACTTGAAAGAGCCAATCAATCGATCACACAAATGCAGCAAATTTGCATTGATAAATTGAATACAAACTTGTCATATCAATTTAAACAATCAGAAAGAAACCATCTTGGAGACAACTTAGCAATCCTTTTATTTGATTCAATAGATAACTGATACCAGACATGTGCAGCAACATCAATTGACATTCATAAATACCTCCATTTTTAGAACATGCATCATAGCCTCTGATTTGGTAAATTTACTATTCTGTATCCATACAATTTGCCTACTATATCGAATAACTGATAACTAGTAAAATCCCCCTATTACAATTTCCAAAATGCCTATTTATACACAAGCATTTGGATAAAATATCAAAATGAGAGAACATGTCGGCCTAGCACAAAAATTGGGCTCCAATCGAGCTAGCAATTAACGGTTATCCAAGTAGAAACATGTCGGCCCTGGATTTTGAAATTTTATTTTTCACCAGTGTATAGTCGGCAAGACACAGCGCATCATCCTACCGAAGGAAATTCATTTGTTTTCATCCCGTGCGCTTGTATTTCGCTTTTGTTGTGACATATCGCTCTCGGGAAGACGTCATACAGACTTCAATTACGTTGCACCGATGATCCTGTGGTTAAACCCGTTGCCAAGACATTAGAGAATCTCACACCGACGTGCACATTTCATTTTAATCATCATCGCTATGACCACACGGTTTTGAAAAGACATCTCATAGACTAGGCCCTGCTTCATCAAAGATCTTCATACATTTTGAATGTCACCGTGACTTCAATATTTTCTCACCGTCGAGTCCACACCACACATACATGTCGTTGTAGCTTCCATACGTCGGGGAGACCTCACATAGACTTCACTTTGTTATACCGCAAGGCCTCGTGCACTCTAAGTCGCCAAGAAAAGTTCATACTCTTGTCGATAAAATCCTTCATTGCTTTCCATCGGCGAGACTAAAGGTCACTCGCCGAGACCTTACGGCGATCTCCCCAACTCATACCAAAGCATCCCTTGTTAAAATTATCTTCACCAGGACATAAGAGGACTCCAGCCGAAAGTCATTTGGTAGAAAACCTTTGCACCGTCGGTGAGACAAACTCACTTCACTAAGACCATAGGCTGAAAGCCTTAACCTTATACCGAAAGCCACATGAGGGAAACCCATTGTATTTCGTCGGTGAGACATATGGATATCGCCATGACATCCCCTCGAAAACATTAACTCATGCCGATACTGTATTCTGTTTCCCTAGTCGTCAAGACAAGACGAAATCGCTGAGAGCTTCCACCGAGGATCAGACCTACACCAATATGTTATATCTTTCCACCACCGTTCGGAAAGATAGGAAAACTTCGCTGAGACATAATGCCAAAACCTTTAACATACGCCGAAGGGACCCACAGTGTACCTGTCGCTGAGACATCCAGAATTCAGAAAGACACTAGCCCGACTGCCAAGACAAATGCGGATAGAAGCCACCACGGTCACTGAAACAACATAAACGTCTTGCCGATAGGCAATAGACGTTTTCCAGTAGAAAAACAGATCGAAGAGACCCAAATGTTGTCATGCTGAAACACCTGAAACAAAAGATATTAGCAGAAAAATGCAGTGGGTCGAGGAGACAATGGGAGACCTATGCCAATATGAACCAAAATGTAAAATATGCATGACCCAACGGATTCAATGGGACAATATGGAAAAAATGGGTGAAAAATGCATATGGTAGGACCAAATCTAGAAATTTATGAGTGAAAACATATGTAAAAACATCATATTTTTACAGTCCCAACACATGCAAATCTGTAAAATTCAAAAATTAGATGAAATTATTTCTTTTCTACTTTAGTGAGGCCAATTTTTTCAAAATCAAGCCCACTAAAGTGGGGGAAAAATGTAATTGCACCTAGGGGCAATTCCACATTTTGGCATTTTTACCTAGCATTTATGATGCCTTGAAACATTAATAAAAAAATCTCATGGGTCAGAATTTCATGATTTTAACTCCATGTGGACTTGTGGCTGAGCAATAGAAGCCTGGCAATGCATTTTCCAAGAATCTAGGCTCTAGACATATGCACGGTGCACAAACGTTTGCATGGTGTGTTAGCGTCCTAACGAATTCCCAAGTTCAAAACGTGGAATCTAGAAGGCTAACCTTTGAGACACATGTCCTAGAGGTTACATTCTAAAAGTAATGGCTCTTTTCCACCCTTGCAAGCATTAAAGCCCTTTTTGACTCTCATTTGGGGGTTGGAAGACATCACTCAAGCTCTCTTGTTACTTGCTCCACCTTTGAGATCTCCTCATCTTTGATAGTAGTGCTCTCACAAGTGAAGCCATGCTAGACTAAGGTCCTCCCAACAACTACAAAAACTCTCAAGCAAGCACTCAATGGTGCATTTGTGTGCTTTAGAGAGGGCCTAGGCCTGTGGGTAACTCTCTCTCTCTCTTTCACTTTCCTCTCATATTTGTTCATTTACTATCTTGTGGTGCAGTTTCTACTCCCGAGCAAGTTTTGATTTCACCGCATGCTTCTTGTGGTGTGGGTCTACTCCTGAATGGATTTTGCTTTCACCAAAATATTTGTTTAATCCTTTAGCATTCCATTCCAAATTGGCTATCCATGGAGGTGGGAACACCAAAGTGGGGTCTGACTGAGGCAAGCCCCAATACAGCCACCCAAAACCTTTCCTCTCATTCTCTTGTGTGTAGGTGATGAAAAGGAGCTTGGAGTGAAGATTCCGACATCCAAAGGAAGGTAAGCTTTCTCCAAGCATCCTTGTGTTCATTTTAGTTTCTATTTTTCTGATCATTTATATAGTTCAGTACAACTCACCCCTAAGCTTAGAAGTAAAGCTTATTTATGTCCCTTTGAGCTCCTGAGTTCTCTATTGCTTAGGACGCCAGTGCATCCTTTAGATGACAGTGTGATGCATTGGCATCTTGGAACTACGATGACATCTTTTGGCCAAGAGCTCCCTCTTTTGAGGTAGGAATCTCTTAGCTTTACTCTTCCAAGGTCTTTGGTGGTTTTTTCCAAAGCATAATTGAATCTTAGTACTTTATCATTTTGTTGTTCTATTGTCCTAAGGTGTATAAGGGTAGTTCGTTCCCTAGTGATCTCTCAAGAAAAGGGAGACCTGTGTGCAACGAATCCCTCTCATATCACAAGAACAAGGAGACAGTAGAAAGGAATGTTTATCAGACGCAACAACCTGTTACAATAGGGCAATAGCTTAGCAATAGTAGCTTCAGCACTGCAGTAAGCAGCAGTTTAGGTGTGAGTGTAGCACCATTATATTGGACTCTAGTTCAAATTGTTTATGTTTTATTTTGTAGTGTAAACAAAGCAAGTACTCTATAATTTTGTAATTTTGGAAAGAAAATGGGGAATATGAAAATCTATATTTTATGTCATACATCCTGTTATCTCTGTGAAAAATTTTGTGTGTGATTTTGTTTTCTATTATGTCCTTCAATCTATTACAGCTCAACATCCATGTTTTGTTTTGTTGCACCCCTGCTTGCCAACACATCCTGCCATATGATGACAAGATGAGTAAGCCAATTGTAAATGTGCCCCAAATGGAAAAGCAATGAAGGAAGCAAGCCCACAATCAGCCACAATGGATCCCCTCTAAAACTCAGCCACACTCAACACTGCAAATTGTATATGAGTTGAAGAAACTTTCTAAGGTAATTGTAAGTTTCGCTAGACTTCCCATTTCTTCAGTGACTATTATCATCATACCTAGAAGACTCCACAAGTTTCCTTCCTTGCAACCCTTGGCACAAATTTGTAGATTCATTCGAGAGCTTAGAGTTCATTTCATACAACTCGTAGGTAGTACATGTAAACTATCCCATACTATATTCTTTACATGAAATTTAGACCAATTGTATAAATCGTAGGGCATATAGAAAATTCACCGCTAGCAGTTCGCTAACAGAAAATTTACTGCCAGCAATTCACCACCATGGAAGATTGACCGATGAAAAATTCACCACCAAGTAAAATTTACCACTAGCAATTCACCACCATTGAAAATTAACTGTATTAATATTTTTAATAAAATCAAAGTTTTCAAAATATATATTAAAAAATATTAATGCAGTTAATTTTCTGCCTCGATGAATTACTAGCGGTGAATTTTACTTGATGGTGAATTTTTTGTCGGTGAATTTTCCATTGTGATGAATTTCTGGTGGTGAATTTTCCATCAGTAAATTATTGGCAGTGAATTTTCCTAAAGCCAAATCATAGCCATCTTATAATGATAGATTTTATTCTACTTATAGGTGGTGCGACTATGACTTACACATGTAATATAAGTACAAAACTTGTTTGGTTCCTCTAGAACTTTGTTTTTTATGGTGCTCATTGAACTTTAGATTCCTTAATTTGTGTTGAAGTATTGCTTAGTGTCCAAACAATTAATGATATCATGACTATTGATAGGGTAGAGGGTCCAGTAGTAGAGTGGGGTTCAATTGCAATTACAGTATTTCATTGAGGAAATAATTATTAATAGAATTCAATGGAGTCAAGGAGCATTGAATATCTAAATGGTACTTAAACTAATTCCATTTTGAAAATGTTTGATTGAGAAGCATTTCAAAGGAGTATAGTAAGAGTTAATTTTTTTTTTCATTTTTAATCTTTTGAGGGTATTTTTAAATATCATTTAATTTTATTGTAAGAGTTAATTTTTGAGAGACAATAATTTCATTAGTATTAAGATTCTTGTAGTGGAATTATTCATAAAAAATATGTATTGTCATTTTAAGTATTATCTATAAATTGAAGATGAACATATCTCTTCTCTCATACATGTCATGTATAAGAGATTCTTTTGAAAGAATTCTAAGTATTTTCCTATGAATTTTGCATGATTAAATAACTACATTCTTTGATAAAGAGACACATTTACACACTTTACAATGATGTATAAGAGGATAAGAAAAAATAAAGATTTTATTATTTTTATTGGAGAAAATCAAGATCACATTATGATTTTATCACAAGATTTGTGGTTGGTTTTATTATCTATTTAAAGAAAAACAAGGTTTAATATACTTTTTTGCACTGAAATATTTTCTAAGATATTTGAGGTTAAAAGGAAGAAAAGTGCATAAGTGTCTATATTGAGGAAGGATATATAGGTAGAATACAAATCTCAATAAAGAAATATCATGTGTCATGCCCAAAATTATACAAGGTAAATGTACACAAAAATGATTTTTTTGAACAACTATTTTACTTCTCACCATTAAACAAGGTAGTGTAATGTGTGCATTCAATGATGTTACATGTGCAATGTGATAGACGAGAAATCCACATAACATGAAGGGAGAGGAAATTAAATGAATGTGATTGATGTTGAAGCCCTTCCACTCATCCTATGAAGATGGAGGGTACTTAGAATAGGAGTGGTGTCATAACTTGCATTGCCTTGAGGGATGACATCTATAAGGAATGTCCTCCCGATTAGGGTTCTTCTATATGAGGTGGATTTATCATACCTCTTAGGAAAGAAAAAGTAGTAGGCAATTTAATTTATAAATATACATAAAAAAGAGTAAACTATTTGCTAATGATAAAAATAATTAAATTAAACCAAATATAACTAAAATATATAATTTATATTAAAATCAACAATTTAATTTATGTTCAAATTGTAAGAATAATTGTCATTGCAATAATTCTTACACATGGAAAAGAAATAAATAATGGCATTTCACCCAAAAAAATATAGATGTATTAATAGAAACAACCATAAATAGAAGTTTTACACATACAATGTAGCAAAGAAAAATAACACAAGCATGTAGGTCAATAACACACATAATGATCAATTGTAGGTGTAATGTAGTAAGGGTTACCCATGTGATTAAATTATGTACAACTGGCATTCACTAAACATGAAAAGTTTATAATGTGGATATATTCCAAAGTACTTCATTAATTCAAATATTTTGAAAGCATCCTTGCAAAATCCATTTTGTACATATCCCACAAACATTGCATGCCCTAAGACTACATTTCTTTGAGGCATTTTTGTCAAATAGTTTGTGTGCCTTTCTTAGGATACCACATTTTCTATTTATGTCTTCTAGAGAATTTCCAATGACAGTATCTGAGCAAAATACCTCTTCAATTAGGATTTATACACATGAAAAAATTCTTCTATCCTTTATGCTTTCATTTTTTGCATACCTTGTTCCAAAGCTCCCATTTTGGCACAAGAAAGGAGGATGCTAGAAAAGGTTGCAAAGTCTAGATTTAAACTTTCTACTTGCATTTGCTTGAAATTTTCTTAAGCTTTTTCAAGAAATTCCTTTTTCATATATCATGGAATCATGGCATTCCATGATACCACATTTCTTTGGGGTATTTTTTCAAACAATTCAAATGCCTTATCTATGCTTCCACATTTGCATACATGTCTACCATGGTAGTTGCAGCTACAACATTTGACAAAACTCCATTCCTTTATCATGTGGTGGATGTCCATGCCCCATTCCGAAGCTCCTATTTTAGCACAAGCAAGGATGATGATGGAAAATATTGTGGAGCTTGGCTTTAAACCTATTGAATACATTCAATTGAAATTTTCTAAATCCTTTTCAACAACTACATTTTTTGCATATCCTGCAATTGTAGCACTCAATGAGACCACATTTCTTTGATGTATCTTGGCAAGCAGTTCATGTCCCTTGTCTATGCTTACACATTTTTCTTACATGTCTACCAGAGCATTTACTGTTAATGCTAATTCTTAGGATCAACACCAATTATTCTCCACCACCTTGCTAGAAACTTTTTCCAGCTGTCCTTCAGCATTTCCTTAATCATTTAGGATTTCCTTGTTTGCAAATTGGCATCCTTATCCATAATAAACACTGCTATAATCTGATTTTTGACTTGTCATGCACTGCAAGTTTAATAACCACCCTTCTTAACTATAAAATAGGGGCTAATGTAAGCATTTGATATTCTGATAAGAAAAGATATAGGAGAAATCTATAGAGCTTTGTATATGATTTGCTTGTAATCTGCATTCATATTAATACCAATATTTTACTATAGTAACAATTACAATGTGTCCTCTATTTTTTGTTTAAACTATATTTTATCAACTCTTGTTTTGTTATTTTTCTACACACCTATATTTCTTTCAAATCCAAAAATTGGTATCAAATCCAAGCTTGGTTGTAGGCATTTATTCTCTATGAAACAATAAAAGTGTGAAGGAGAAGGTATAACAGAGTGAAATAGACTTTTGCAAAATTTTGAAAGAAAATATTGTAGAAAGAACAGTTGTCTAAAGAAGAAAATTTGGGCATTGTAAAGGAGATATAAGTATAATACTTTTTTTTTCTATTATTTTTAAAATATGGCAATTATTAGCAATAGTTTGAATATGTCACAACCTCATATTCATTTGTTCAAAGAAGAGAACTATGATTTTTGGAGCATCAAAATGAGAACATTGTTTGTTTCTCAAGGTTTATGGGATTTAATTGAGAATGGTTATTTAGAACCTACAGATGCTCAAGCACTTGCCTCTTTGACACAAGCACAATGAGATCAACTTCATGAAAACATAAAGAAGGATGTAAAATATTTCTTCATCATTCAACAAGTAGTACATGAGACAATATTTCCAAGAATTTTTGCTATAGAAAAATCAAAGAAAGCTTGGGATCTTCTACAAAATGTATTCCAAGGAATAGATAAGGTAAAAACTATCAAATTACAAATGCTTAGAAAAGATTTTGAAAATATTTTTATGAAAGATTCTGAATCTATGCAATACTTATTTACTCAAGTTATGGGTTTAGTAAATCATATTAGATCTTATGGAGATGCCCTAACAAATCATAAAATAATAGAAAAAATGTTGAGAAGTTTTCCTTTAAAATATGATCCTATTGTAATAGCTATTGAAGAGTCAAAGGATCTAACATCAAATTATTAGTAAATAAACTTATGGGGTCTCTTCAAACACACGAGCAAAGGATGAATTGAACCACATAAAATTCTATTGAACAAGCATTTCAATCAAAGGTAAATATTTCAAAAAATAAAGAGAAAATTTTTGGTGGACTATCAAGAAAATTCAGAAGAGACAATGAAGGTAAAGGGAGCAATAATGGACAAGGAAAAGGTTATAATAGAAGAATATACTACAACAATAATGAAAGAGGTAACCAAAATTATTACAAATCACAAGTGCAATGTAATTATTGTAAAAAAATTGGTCATTATGAATGAGATTGTTGGAAAAAGAATAAGCCACATGCTAACTTTTCTAAAGAAAAACAAGGGAAAAATGATTTTTTTTTGCATGTGATGTACAAAAGAAATTTTTGAAAATGTTTGGCTTCTAGATAGTGGTTGTAGTAACCATATGATAGGGAATAATAATATATTTGTGAAGACGGAAGAGTCTCCTAAACAAGGAAAAATTTAGTGGCGAATCTTCGCCAATTGGTGAGTTTTAGAAATCAACCAAGTCGAATTTGGAAAATTAATTGCACCCAACAAGGTGTCCAAATCGCCTAGATTTTATGAATTATCGGTCCAATACATGTCCATTCGCCATCAATTTTTTTATTAGGAATATTTAAGCAACAAATTCACCATAACAAAGTACGTGTTTCAAATGGACCAATTGATATTTTCACCTGAAATATCAGAAGCATGTAATAAAACACCTACATATTCACCAATACTATTAAAGCAACATTGTACCAAGACCCATTTTGCCAATTAAAAGTTATAAATAGTTTCTTGTAAAGACCCATTTTGCCAATTAAATTTTGAAAATAGTTGCTTATGAGGACCTATAATTTCACCAATAAAATTAAAACATAATTACATTTGAGGACACATTTCACTAATTGTTGTGACACCTCCATGCTAATTGTAGGGCCATAATTTCCTTGAAAATTACAACATATCATTGTATAAGCACACGAGATTTTCCAAATTTTCAATATACCATTTAAAAATCCTGCGAAATTCACCAAATATGGATTGATATAAATGCAATAAAGCTGTCATTTATCCTTACACATTTTGTTCAACTTTCAATTTAGAAGTTGGACTTGGAACCTTGAAGTTGATTGTAGACAAGTTACAAACTTACAACACAAGCATTCCTACATTAATGAATAGTAATTCAATGAAAACCTAAAATTAAAGGTGAGTGATCATTTCTTCATAGTGTTATAATATTTCTTTATCTATTTTCTATTCTTGCTTCAATCTTAAAGATGATGTTGAGTAGGGAATAGGATCTATATTATCTATCCTTCTTAAACATGAAGACATTTTTTTCCAAATTTTATTCAAATTGAGAGATCAATATGTCGAGTAGCAAGGGTAAGACTCCTCAGGATGGTGAAGGGATTGGAAGGCCATCAAATTGCCCAAAATGTAGAGGTACCATACAATCTTACTTTGGAATTGGAAACACTTTGGATCAATTAGATCAAGATGGAGTTGCATCATTATCTCTTCCACCAAATATTAATGAAGAAGGCATTCACAGTACCTCATCACCACCGGAAGGTCAAGGCGAGATTGTAATTAAGTTAAATGAGTCAAATGAGGATGGAAATACTGCAAAAGATGTTCCAAGGGATACCCTGGTTAGCCAAAATGAGATAATTGACTTGGATTAGGATGATGTTGGTAGCAAAAAAAGAAAAGGAAAATAAAAAGTGGGCCGCAAGTGGGAAATCACAAGGAATTTTCAACTTGGTTGGTTGCCAAAGTACCCATTCATTGTACTAGTGGGGAAAAAAAACAAAGTTGAAACTGCAATAGAATGCATGTGTACGATTTGTAGTTTGAAATGTAAAAGGGACAAGAAGTTGCAACTAAAGCTTGACACTATAGAAAAGAATATCGATAAATTTTATGAAAAACAAATAATAGACGAAAAGGAACAATCAATTGTACAATGGAAATCAAAGGAAGAATATCTTCATGTTAAGTATGCCACAAAATATGAAGAGCATAAGCAAAGAATGTTGAAGCTTTTTGCATGTCAAGGTACAATTAAGGCTCGATTTGGAAAAGCAATGGAAGGAGCACATCTATCAAAAAAAAATTAGATGAGTGTGGTTTTTCATATTTTTTCCAGAGGGCGTCCTATGATAGACTACCTAGAGTATTTTAATTTATTGTATTTTTTGGGTGTTCCTCACTTTCCTAGCTCACATTGGTCAATAAATGCTAGATGGGAATGGGAAAACTATCTTGCTGTAGTGGAAAAGTAAGATTTAGAGGAGAAAGTAAAAGAGTCAAACTTCATTGAATTATCTTTAGATGAAGATACTACGGTAGACAATACTTCTTGGGTCTGTATGCATGTGTATACTATAAAAAAAAAATTCTTTCAAGCTCATCTTCTCTTTGTTCATAAAATGAAGGATAGTTAAACATCACAAAATCTATTTGAACTAGTCAAGAAATCTTTGAATGAAATTGTAGGTATGGATGAGTTGACAATTTCCAAAAAGTTGGTGTGTGTAGGAGTTGATGGAGCTACAATGATGCAAGGTCAAAGGAGTAGTGTTTACAAAAAGTTACAAACTATTTGAGCACCATACATGCTTGGCATTCATTGCATGGCCTAAAGAATGAATTTAGCATTCAAATTTGTAAGCAAGCTTCCTATAGTATCAAAAGATGAAGATCTAGTCCATAAGCTTGACACATACTTTTTCTGAAGTCCTAAGCATTTCATAATTTTTTAAAATTTTGTTGAGGGAATAAAAATAGTAAACAATCTTCTCAAGGATGTTGATACCAAATGGATCTCCCTGCATGGACCAGCACAACTAGTTCTTTCAGAATATCAATCCTTGATTAGAGTAATGTACGAGCATCACAACACAGTAGACAAAGCTCTTGACCTCTTACATGGGTTAAGAAATATAGAGACACTCTTAAATTTGGCTAACCTTCTCCCCATGTTGGATGAAATGAAAAATATTGTGAAGAAATCCCAAGATAGAACTATGTATACTTATGAATATTCCAAACTACATAGACATACATGCATGGGCCTCGATCATCTATATCTAGATCTAATAGAAGAAAGCCCAAATTATTTCATGTGGTAGAAAATTATTGATCTGAGTAAGCCTGATAATTTTTATAGTTTAATTCAAGTGAGAACTTATGTATCTATGTACATGGATATGAGATACTAATGTACCATTGTAAGATAGCTAGACACTCTATCAGAGAAGTACCTGTTAGAAAGGAAGATTTTACTGACATTATTAAATTTTTCATGATAATTTGAAGGAAATTGTAAAATGTCTTTCCTTAGAGATTTATGAAAGATTCCATCAACATGAAATAAATGTAGCCATGGGTATTGTGTATCCTCAATTTTGGGTAAACCTAGATAGCCCAAAATATTTTCATGATAAATTAAATATCTTGATCAAACAATTTTTGAAAAGTGTAACATATAATGAGTAGATAATAGAAGGGATTTTAAATGAAGATAAGCTTAGACAACAATGTAAGAATTTTGCAAGAAGTATGATGGACTTGTATGATTCCATGGGCATGGAGAAGGCTTTTGAACTAGGATCAATAAAAAAAGGTTTGGATAAACTTAGGTTAGAGTAAAATATTGTGTGGTATGATATCATAATATTTCAAACTTGCCAATTTATGTCAAACAATGATATTGGGTTCAATGGAGGATGAGATTTTTTTTAGTTCATTGGCATATTTGAAATCAAATTTAAGAAACAAACTAGACAAGAATTTGGAAAATTGCTTGAGGATGAAGGGAATTGCGTATAATGTCAAAAGATTTCCTTTTGAAAGGGTACTCACAATTTGGAGCTCCACATGCAAAAGAAGAGGGTTGTACAACACTCCAATTCCAAATGTTGGTATAGGTGGCAGTGGCAGTGGCATTGGGACAAATGATAGTGACACAATGAATGTTTCATTTGAGATGCAGGTAGAAGAAAATGAAGACTAGACTTAGAATCAAGACAACTCTTTTACTTTATCTCAAGTTGAATGTCAGTTTCAGGACACTAACTCCATTTGGGAAATGTAAGTGAATTAGAAGCTTTTAGGTATTTATATTGCACTTCATGAATCATTTTCCTAACTATACTTGATGGTATTTTATATTGTATTCCATGAAATTTTGAATCATTTCACTTCGTGAATCATATTCCAAATTGTAGTTGATGATATTCTATATTGTATTCCATGAAATTGTGATATTTTATATTGTATTCCATGAAATTGTGATATTTAATATTTTATATTATATTCCATGGTATTGAATTTGATATGTGATTCTACATCATTTTTAAAGAACAACACTTATCACACTACTTATAAATTCCTATTGCATTGCCATTCACACAATCTTTGATAAATAAGATAATCCTTGATCATATTATTCATAATTCATGAAACAAGTACATAGGAGAGAAATGGTTTTGAATTTGAACCATTTTTTATTCAATTGCTACTATTGTTATCAAAATTACATATGTAGACTAATTGACTCAAAACCAAAGACAAAACTCTAAAATGTTCTATTTATTCCCTTTAAAAAAAATTCTATGATCAATACAAAACAATGAACCAGTACTTTTGGCCTTGAATTCCTTCTTATAGAAATGAAGGAGAAAAACAAGCTTTGGGCTAGAAAGTACACATGTCCCTTCTCAATTGGACCAATACAAAATACATTCTCTTTTCAGTTATATTTGCATTTCCAAATGGAAGGAAATGCTACATGAGACAAAAACCATTTTCATTTGTTGATGGAGATCATATTCAACCTTACAAAAGGAATCTTCAGGCTAATGTAGCAGTATCCACATGTTGCAAAATTATATCCACATACACCAAACATAAAAGAGAGAAAAGCATAAAGTGTAGAAAAGCAGAAGAGACAAAAGATCTGAACCAAAGAAAAATGTGTGGGGGAGGAAGCCCATTTATTCTCCTTTGGTCATTCAATAATTTCCTAGGAACCCTAATTGGATTGACTATCAACCTCAAAGGGTGAGTCAATTCTCAACAAGGAAGACCTAGGAAGGGGTTCTTTAATATTTGAGGGGTTCACTACCAAGAAAAAGCTTGGAAAAGACACTTTAACATTCAACTCACAAAACCTAATAATGCAAGCTAAAGAAAGGATGAAAATGATGAAATAATGCAATAGAAAGTTATGATGTGTGTACCTAGGAAGTTTGGAAATATGACAAGGACTCAAAAAATGTAAAGAAGCTATCAAAATATGATATGGAGGACTAAGACACCCTTATTGTCGTATTTGTCTCGCTGTTATTTTTTGGGGCAGATGCGAAATTTTTAGATGCCAGAATATGATCCAAAAAAATCTCTGCAAGATTCCACTTGGAGGACTAAGATTCCCTTTCTACCATCTTAGTTCTGATCTAAATTTTTAAAATCTTCGAAAATGAACCTGAGGCTTGATGTCTGCACTTCCTTCTTCTCTAATCTCAAGTTCTCAATTTTTTGGATCTATCCTATAGGTGAGTTTCCATGAAGATGACAACTTTGCAATACAAATTTAGAACTTTGCAATTTTGCACTTCAAATGATCTTCAAGTCTTCAACCTAAATATGCAATCACAAACACACAAGAGGGGAAAAACTTGTTGATTGTTAGTAAATGGGGGTTTTCCTTGGTCAAACCCTTTGTTGGTAATTAAATCTTGAAATGAAATGAAATGAAGGAGGGAAATGGCGAGTGAACAAAATGCTATGTTGCAACTCACCAAACCCTTGTAATAAGGTGTTGCAAATATTCTTGAAATGGCTATAATGGATGTGGTTCTTGACTCTTGCTTGAATGATGTAGATCTTACATAAAACACTTGCTTGAATCATAAACCCTACATCACAAATGTTAGCACAAAAACACACATGATGTAAGAATATCTTTGATATAATGCTTGAATCTTGATGATGGCTCCAAATGCTTGACGGATTGCTCTTGAATGCTAGAATACTTGGATGCTTAGATTGCTTGAATATCTTATTATTATGAGAAAATGAGAGAAGGAACCTTGTATTTATATGTATATATGCTTAATATCCCAAAATTACACCACAACAAAATGACATATGAATTCATTAATTAAAGGAGGCTAAATCCTGCTAGAATTTGAAATTAAATCCTAAAAATACTGCAAGGGAGACTAAGATTCCTTGGTCGGGTCTAAGTCCCAAGGCATGAAACTTGGGGCACAAACTCCAAAAAGGGGCCTGTGTTAAGGTACACTTGAAATTAGGGTCCCAAGACCTTTGGGGGACAAATATGCCCCAGGTGGTGTCTTAGTCCTAACCCAAAAATCAGGGACACATAGACAGAATCATTAAATCATCATTTATCCATTGATGTTTGTCAATATTAGCCAGAAAAAGATGTAGTTCATTAGGCTTGTGGATTCAAAATAGGACCAATTAAGACATAAATAAGGATAAAAAAATCAAGACAGGCCCAAACAAGTGTGAAAATGCAAGGGTATCCATTTTCCTACACTAGATTTAGGCCCCACTTTAGTGAGAGGATGAACTTACTTCAAACTCACACTAAAGTAGCCAGCCACACAATCAAGAGGGGTTCCAATGTACAAATGCTAGTAAGATAGGATGACTACAATCAAGAGGGTGGCCAAGCCCCTAGGATCAAGATCCTATGGAAAACCAACATAAGCACAAAGGAACAACATGCAGATGATATATGAAGCCATAACTAGATCACAAGCATACACCATCAAAGAGAAGAAAAGAAAAAGAAAAATAAAAATGTTGTGGATCAAGCTTCAACTAGTCGTCCAATATTGCATTGTGGACCATTTCTAGGATATTTATCCAAAAAAAAGGTTCAGAAGTGGAACACACTATCCACTATGCAAACAAAACAAATGCTCATTAGGGCCAGTGAAGCTAGTTGTCCACTAGGTGAGCCCCAAGAGGTCCATATCAAAGTCATACCCTCATTACTATGATAAGGAAAAAAATGCATGCTCACAAGGGCTAGTGAAGCTAGTTGTTCACTAGGTGAGCCCCAAGGAACCATATTAAAACCATACCTCGATGAAATTAATAAGGTACAAAAAAAAATGCAGCAAGAGAGAGGGATGCTCAAAGGGATTTTGCTTAGTTCATGTGAGGTCTCATCTTAGGGAACATTGTGCCTAATGTCTCCAAGAGAGGACAAGTCAAATAAATATCATGCTCTCAAAGGAAATCAAGCCCAATGACACTACCAAGAAAAGGATGCATCACAAGAAGAAAGAAAATCGCACAATGAAACATGAGTGTCAATGTATGCCCTCACTTTAAAGTGGTTTCTTACATCATTACTGTGAGAAATTTCTTTAAAGTAGAATAATACATGAGAGCTTACTTGGAAATCTCTATGCCAAGTCATATGTTTTCAATAAGATACATCATGAGAAGGGAAGGGGGTTTCCCCTGAGATGTATAACTCAGTACATCACATGTGAGCCAACTTAAGACATGTCATCCACATCCCAAGCCTATTATTTTATGTACATGAAATGTGGTCAATTAGCCAAAAGAGATAATGACAAGTGACATATGAGGATAAGGCTACCTAACCCATTGCCCCCACTTAGTGCAGGACAATGGTGAGCTGATATGAAACATGCTAAAGTGAAAATTCATATCTATTAGAGGAATTGGGTACTCCCTCATAAGGAAGATCACCACACTCCTTAAGATGTTGAATTTTATCACTTAAATCCTTACATTCATTAGTAGGATGACAATGAACTCTATGATATGCTCATAATTTTTGTAGTAGAATTTCATTCTTGTTCTTGGAGGGAGAGATATCAAACGGTCTTGGAGGAGTCTCACCAAGATACTCTCTTGATCAAAAGTAGAAAATAGTTCTTTATTTTATGACAAAGATATCTCTTGCTTAGTACAGGATGTCATACTTACACAAGACTCTTTAGATTGTGAGATTTTGTTCTCTTCTTTAAAAGAAGACAAAAACTATCCAATTCAAATCATTAGTGTTTTGCATGATGACATTAATGTTAAGTGAGGACTTCTCTATTTTTTTCAAAGGATGGAAACCACTAGTGTGTATCAATTCAAGATGCACTATTGTTAAAGTCGGCTTAGAGGAATCTTTTGTAAGAGTTTTGATGTTAAGTGAAGGATTTTTTATTTCTATCAAAGGACAATAACCAAGACCACTAGTATTTTCTTGCGTTTGAGGCTCTATAGGGACACGAATACCTTGTTCTCTAGCACCACATCCTTTTCCACTATATCCAAGTTGTTTCATAAGCTCATAACCTTTTCCATAAATTTTTTCATCTCTTTTGGATTTGGCGGTTGTTGATAGTCTATCTCATCAAAGTTTGTTGTGTAATTTGTTTTCTTTTGTTCTAGAGTGGTTGAGGTGGATGCTTTCGAAGGGTCTTCCAAATTTTGTGTTGAAATTTAACACTTTTTGTTTTTCCTTATCTAAATATTTTTTTATGATCTTGTATTCTCCCATGCACATAGGTTCAAAGTATAAGGAACCCTAATCATCTTCTAATAGCTTCGTAATGTCCTCAATATTTTTTTCTTTTTCTTTCTATTGCACGAGTTTAACTTGTGTAGTTGGTGTCAATGTTTTCAAAGGATTCGCTATATTTTTCTCAAGTTGAAAAACATTGTAATGCTCATTATTAGCATCCAATGTGTGCACTTTTTTGTTGTAAATATACTTAATTTTATAATGAAGAGTAGAAGGAACCCCATTCATTGCATGAATCCATGGTCTGCCTAAAAGGAGGTTGTATGAAAGATCATGAGGCATAACATGGATCAGTGTTTCTAATGTGGCCTTTCCAATTGTAATAGGAAAAGTGATCACACTAAGTGGTTGTTTTCCTATATTATCGAATCCCTTAATAGATAAAGAATCGAGTTGAATTTTTGATTTATCAACATCAAGTTTATCCAAAAGGTTTGCACTACACACATTTAAGGCTAAGCCATTGTCAACAAGGGTTTGTTTTATCCATGTGGTTTTGTATTGAGCTATGATCATGAAAGCATAATATATTTTTTTGCACTTCCAAAGGAGGGGGCTCACTTTGGTGGAAAATAATGTCATAATTTAGTCCTTGAATCATGGCTGCTTTTTCATTCAGTTGCACATTAGAAGGGATGGGAACTTGTTGTAGGGAACTTTGAAGCATAGTATGATAGTTAGGTGAATTCTAAATCAAGTCCTAGAGGGATATCTTTGTGGGAGTATTCTTAATTTTTTCAACAAGATCATACTCCTTTCCACTTTGTGAAGGAAAACAAGGGGGGCCTGGTAAGATAGTATTAGGAAATGGGAGGGATGTTGAGGGTGTTTGTCTTGGTTGTGGATTGTTCCTAGTTTTGTATGTATGAGCAACAATATTGTAACTTGGTTTCTGTGAATCATTGTTCTTAGGTGGTTCGAGGATAGGGACGGGTTTGTTTTGAACTTGTGATTTTTGAGGTGGATAAATGATAAGTTTAGGCTTGGGAGAGTACTCCAAGAGGTATCTAATATGCATAACCTCAGAAGAATTATCTGTATTTCCATGGTCTTTTAGTGAAGAGGATTCTAATGTGACTTCATCATCTTCATCTAAAGAATTACTATTGTCAATGTTCTCATTTTCTTCCACCATTATATCTTCCCTAGTGGGAGAGTTTTTAGGAGAACTACAAACCAAATGTTCTTGAAATTCAAGGATTGGTTCTTCTAAAATGGCTTCATCACATCTAAGGGAGTTATCAATGGTTGAATTATCTTTCTCATCAATGATGTTGTTGTCTTGTTCCATATTGTTTTCCCTAGGGGAAGAGAGACACATAAGAGTCTCATGACCTTCATCTATTGGATTTTCTAACATCAAAGTATCCTCTTCACAACTAGGAGAGATACTAGGGGAAGAACAAATGTGATTGTCAAGATTTCTAAATTTTCACTTGTTTTTCCTATAATTTTCTCCAAAGTAAGGGGAGGAACATAGAGAGGGTTGTCATAAATCTTAAAGGTTTGATTATCTAACACCAAAATATCCTCATCATTATCACAAGAGGAGAAGATGTTGGGAGATGAATGTGTGTAGGTTTCAATGGTCTCTTTTGGTCTTCTATTATTGTCATTATTACTTATTGTTATGTCCTCTTGTTTAGTAATTTCTTTCCTAATAGGGGAGGTAAGAGGAGAGAAACAACTTGTGTTCTCAAAACTCTCATCAATTAGTTCTTCTAATGCTACAATATCTTATTCACAAGTAGGAGGGGTATTAGGAGAAGAAAAAATGTGATTGTTATGGTTACCCAAGGTTTCTTTCACTAGACTAACCTCTCTCTTAGAAGTGATGCTAGGAGAGGGATCAATGACAAAAAAAAAGAGAGGGGAAAGGACCTCATATTCATATGCACTTAACAAAACTTTCTTACAACATTAAACAAGATTTGAAAAAAGAACATGAAGTATGATAACTATAGACTTTTGTAATGAAAAAATGATGTAATGATTGTCCTAGAAGCTTGAAATGTAACAATTATGGAGAAAACATGCAAAAGGACAATGTGATTTCCAGATTTCAAACAAGGTAATTTGTTGGTTATACTATTCAATGATCTGAAAATGAAATGTTGCAAATGTAAATTTGGAATTAAGAAATTCATGAAATGAACAACTTGAAGCTAAATTTAGTAAAATGCATGAAACAAAAAGTCAACCCATTGAATCAGATAACTGATGGAAGAAAATAGAGGCATAGAGGAGCAATTTCAAACCTTGAAAATTGGAAAGTCAAATTCAACATGGACTAAGATGCTAGTAAGGGCGTCTTGGTCCTACTGGTGAAATTATGAGGTTACAGGGATTGAAACAGACAACAAATAGCAAAGAGAGGATTTTGAACCAAAAACTTTGAGAGGGACTAAGATGCTACAAAGGGAATTTTAGTCCTAGTAGAGGTGTTTGTCAAAAAAATAGTAGAATTTGAATTGTTTATAGTGTTCACAAGTTGCCTATTCAAGAAGATGATGTTTAGAAATGGGAAAATGTACAAATGAATGCAAGAAAAAGTAACTAATGACAAGAAATTGAATACAATTTTTTCTATTTTGAATGCAATAACAATGTTTCTAAATGCAATTAGGATGATGAACAATGCACTTTTTAGTTTTTAAATGAGATAAAATGATGCAAGAAAGCAAAAATGCAACCTATATGCACTTTCACTACAACAAATATGAGAAACCCTAGATGCACTTTCACTAATGCAAGATGAAATTCAAGAATGAATGCAACCTAGATCTAGGAATTTAATGAACTCCAAATCAGAAAATGAACGCTCTAAAATTTCAAGTTCACCAAAATGAACCAAATAAAAATGTGTGGGGGAGGAAAACCACTTATTCTCCATTGTTCATTCAATAATTTCCTAGGAACCTTAATTGGATTGACTATAAACCCAAAAGGGTGAGTCAATTCTCAAAAAGGAAGACCTAGGAGGGGGTTCTTTAAAATTTAAGGGGTTCACCACCAAACAAAAGCTTGGAAAAGACACTTTAACATTCAACTCACAAAACCTAATAATGCAAGCTAAATAAAGGATTCAAATGATGAAATAATGCAACAAGTTATGATGTGTGTACCTAGGAAGTCTAGAAATGTGACAAGGATTTCATAAATGCAAAGAAGCTATCAAAATATGCTATGGAGGACTAAGATGCCCTTACTATCTTATTAGTCCCACTACTATTTTTTGGGGAAAATGAAAAATCTTCAGGTGCTCGAATAGGATCCAAAATAATCTCTGTAAAATTCCACTTGGAGCACTAAGATGCCCTTGATATTGTCTTAGTCCCAATCTGAATTTCTAGAATCTTCAAAGGTGATCCTAAGGCTTGATTTTTGCACTTCCTTCTTCTCTGATCTAAGGTTTTGAAACTTCTGAATCTAGCCTATAGGTGAGTTTCAATGAAGATGACAACTTTGTAATCCAACTTTACAACTTTGCAATTTTTCACTTCAAATGATCTTCAATTCTTCAACCTAAATCTACAATCACAAACACATAAGAGTGGAAAAACTTGTTGATTGTTAGTAAATGGGGGTTTTCCTTCGTCAAACCCCTTGTTGGTAATTAAACCTTGAAATGAAATGAAATGGAGGGAAATAATTATTGAACAAAATGCTATGTTGCAATTCACCAAACCCTTGTAATAAGGTGCTACAAATATGCTTGAAATGGTTGCAATGGATGTGGGTCTTGACTCTTGCTTGAAGGATGTAGATCTTGCATAAAACACTTGCTTGAACCATAAACCCTACATCACAAATGTTAGCACAAAAACACACATTATGGAAAAATATCTTTGATATGATGTTGGAATCTTGATTATGGGTCCAAATGCTTGATGAATTGCTCTTGAATGTTGGAATAATTGAATGCTTGGATGCTTAGATTGCTTGAATATCTTGTTATTATGAGAAAATGAGAGAAGGAACCATGTATCTATGCTTAATATCCCAAAATTACACCACAAAAAGCCGACATATGAATTCATTAATTAAAGGAGACTAAATACCACAAAAATTTGAAATTAAATCCTGCAATTACCTCAAGGGGGACTAAGATTCCCTAGGTGGCATCTTAGTCCCGAGGCATGAAACTCAGGGAACAAACTCCAAAAAGGGGCATCTTTAAGGAACACTTGAAATTAGGGTCCCAATATCTTTGGGGAACAAAGACGCCCTAGGTGGCATCTTAGTCCCAACCCAAAAATTAGGGAGACATAGCCAGAATCATTAAATTATCATTTATCCATTGATGTTTGTCAAGATTAGCCAGAAAAAAGATGTAGTTTATTAGGCTTGTGGATGTAAAATAGGACCAATTAAGACATAAATAAGGATAAACAAAGAAAGGAGGGCCCAAACAAGTGTGAAAATGCAATGGTATGCATTTTCCTACACTACAAGATCTTCCACATTTTCATCCTTATCGCCTTGAATTTAAATTGGGGAGAAAACAATATTTTATCCATACTTTAGCAAAAGCCTAATCTATATTATTTTCAGGCTATGCATTGTATTTCTCCCATCCGTTACTCACCATATTTGCAGACTTAAGACCCAAAATTATATTTTCCAATCCACATTACCACACTCATCATCGATTTTCATTGTTGAGAGGATACGATGTTTTATAATACTTCAACATAGGCTTAATCTATAAATTTTTGAAGCATGTGTTGTAATCCTCCTCAACTAACCATTGCATATCCAATAACTTTTGTACTTTTATGTTATGTTGGTTGTACCTTACATCAATTAGCACCCTGGCCTCTTTCACAAATGTTTCCATCCTCATATATATTTTTGTCATACCATTTATGTTAGGATTCAACATAGAATAATCAACAACACTCAAAAACATCTTAGAATGAGGAAGTAGTTCTCCCAACTCTTTCTCCCATTTGGAAAACTCCTTTAATTCACCCTTATCATTCAATAACTTGGGAATATCATGCCCTTCCATTTCTCTGAACATTCTCAATGTATTCTAGAGTTGCATTCCCATCTTTCCATGAAAAGTTATGATTCCATTTACTAAATCAATGGTCTTCAGTAAATCAAGAATGTTGGTGGGATCTTCAAGGTCTTCCTACATCAAAGTAGTCATTTCTTTCAATGTTCTTTTCATACCACTCCACTTATTCCACTTAGTTTGGAATTCTTTTTGAACCTGCAAGTATTTCACATTTTCCTCATGAATATTTTTGTAGACATCCCACACATTATCATCTTTATTTATTAATTTTGTTACTCTATATTTTAACACATCATCAAAAATATCATTAGCCACTTTGACTGTCTCCATTTGGGCTTTCTTTGTGTTTTCTTTCTTTGCTTGCACTTCCTACCTCAAGTTCTGAATTCTCAGTGATAGGGTTTCTCTATCTTGCTCTGAAAAATTTGAAGCAAAACTTGTTGGAGAGGGAAAACCCCTAGATGTACTGGAAGCAGTGGAAAGTACCTTTTTGTGCTCATCCATCAGTTTGGTATACTTATCCAACAATTTTTTATAATTAGCTTCTATGTGTAACAATGCAATTTTATGGTGTTAGCCAATTAGAGCATAAATCATAAAATCCAACATTAACTATGAAGCACAAAGGAAGACAATTAAATAAAATAAAAACGATTATACCGAATTTCCTTTGAAGCCTCCATGAATCACCTCCATAGCCCTTCTAACTTGCTGCAAATGTAATTGTTTCCCTCAGATTTGAGTGTGTGAGCAATGACTATGACAAAGACAATGTCCAAAGCAAGGTTTGAAGGATTTTAAAATGATTATAATGCTGCCATGCAAATGATAAGCATTAGGATATGACTAAACTATGCCAAAATGGAGCCTATGACCAAATGACAAGACTATAAGATTGCCTAAGACTTAGAAATTATGCCAAAATGAAGCATGAAGAAAATTGTAAGCCTACGAAGTGTAAGTCTAAAATGCGAGCAAGATTGGCATTCTATAGAAAATGAAATTTTGGATGGATGGACGAGATTGAAAGTTGAAAAAGCCTAAAATTAGTGAATGAGATTTCATGTGACAATCCCTAATCAGGGTTAGGGAAAAATCATTAAATGAGAGGTCAAGATGTCATTTGATAAAATCAAATCAGCGGTCAAGAATAAATGTGACAATTAGTCAAAAAGATAAATATTTTCAAAAATCAAGAAGATAAAGACTGCTTGATTTGTAAAATTCAAAAAATCAAGAGGATAAAGGTTGAACTAAAAAGAAGATTTGGAAAATCAAGAATTTGCTCAATTACTTGATTTGTGGAAGAAGATTACCATTTTGAATTAAATTAATTCAAAATATGGATTTTGTGTGATACTAAATAATCAATTTTTAGATTATTTACCAAAATGAAGTGACAGTAAATAAAATGAAATCATTTTAAATAATTTCATAAATTTAAAATGAGAGAAATGTTAAATTAGGTAATTAAATAATTAAAGATAATTATTTAATTTAGAGGATTATGACCAATAATTAAATAAATTAATAAATTCATTTAATTATGACAATCGGTGAGATATTAAATAAATAAATAAAATTCATTTATTTAATAATCGAGAAGACATAAATGAATAAAGGTAATTAAATAAATTAAGACATTTATTTAATTGTAAGAAGATAATAAACCATTAGTGACATATTGAATAAATAAATAAAATTTATTTATTTAATAATCATGAAGAATAAAAGAGATATGAATTATTTAATTAATAGTCGAATGTGGACCAAGGACATAATTAAAATGTCATAATTATGTTAGGAAGAGAAAGATGAAAAAAAAGAGCTTGCAGGCCTAGGTCATTTTTAAGTGTCTACATTTTTCCCCTCTTTGTCATAATGTAGCATGTCGCATTGTGACAAAGAAAATAAATCAGAAACATGCCCCAGTGCAAAATAAGATGAGGGAGAACGAGGAGGAGGGTAGCGGCATGCCCCCTCGAGAGGACAGACAGGTTCCAAGAACACGAGTGTACTCTTGAAATTGATGAGAAGACTAGAATATGAAGAGACAAAGAAATGTTAGTGCAAAAGATATGGATGATGATATGGATGCAATTCCTATATGAGATGAGCGAGAGAAGATGATAAGACAAAAGGAGATGCATGTTAGTTCCTAGACCAAATCCTTCAAAACATTACCATAGGACTTTAATATTTATTGTTCTTAATCATCATTGGGAAGATAATTGTAATGGCCAATAAACACCATGATATGACATAGATCAAGGTGTGCAAGGTCATACCATCACATGAGACTAACAATCATAGACAAGGATGATCATGACTCATACTAAGAACCCAATTGCCCCAGTCTTTTTGTCACAATCAACCATGAGCATAAAAATACAAGCAAGAAAAATCATGAAACATCGTTGCTCCTCTAAACCTTGTCGTCAGGACATCCTCGAGGAACTAGCAACATGACTACCAAAAACACAAGATGAGACAATCATCATGATACATCGCTGCTTCTCTAAATCCTATCGTTAGGACATCACAAAGAAACTAATAACATGACAGTCTAAAAAAAAAGACAAAATAAGACAATCATCATGATACATCGCTACTTTTCTAAATCTTGTTGACAGGGCATCGTCAAAAAACTAGCAGCATGATGAAAAATAAAACCAACCATCATGATACATCGCTACTTCTCTAAATCTTGATGTCAGGACATCATGGAGAAACTAGTAACATGATAGTTTGAAAAAGATAAGACAAGTCAATCATCATGAGACGTTGCTTCTTTTCTAAATCTCATTGTTAGGACCTCGCTGAAAAACTAGTAACATGATGAAAAATCCAAAGACAAGATAAGAAAATCATGATACGTCATTGCTTTTCTAAATCTCGTTGTCAGAACATCACTAAGAAACTAGTAACATGAGTGTCAAAAAACAAGACAAACATCATGATACGTCATCACTTAACATAAATCCTACCATTAATTCACAAAAAAATCCACTTATCACCCTTATCCTAACCTTGACAAGGGAAGCCAACTGTCCACTAGTCCATTCCAAACCTCCACGTCATATTTTGGCCCTTCACCTATCAATCTCGTCCAAGTCTACATTCCTTATCAACTATCTACCAACTCATGTCAGGTCCCCACATCATACCATATCGATTTGGTCCAAGTCTCCACGTCCTATTTCAATCAACCTTGTACTAGTCCAGTCCAAGTCTCCATGTCATATCCTATGTCGTCACCAACTAATCCAGTGTTAGTCCCCACACCATGTTCGAGGCCATCATCCACCAGTCTAGTCCAAGTCCCCATGTCTTATCCTAGTCCTTCACATACTAGTCCTATCCAAGTCTCCATGTCCTATCCTAGTCCTTCGCATAATAGTCCAGTCCAAGTCCCCATGTCATATCCTCATCCTTTACATACTAGTCTAGTCCAAGTCCCCATGTCTTATCCTAGCCCTTCATCCATTAATCCTTTTCAAGTCACTCCCTCACAAGCCACGTTTAGCCATGAAAATTCTATCATAGTCCAAAGTCAAATCCCATTGTCTAAACTAGAGGACACATGTCAAAATGAGATCCCAAAGCATGACATTATAATGTCACCCTCATGTCAAGGACAAGGTAGTCTGTCCCAAGACCCTATCTTTCACACCATTCAAGAAATCCTTCAAGACAATCATGACATCCAAAATACATCGACTGTTGAAAAAGACCTCAATCCCAATTATATCATCTACAAAACCCCCATATTTGACCAAGACACTACCATTGATCAAGAAGTCCAAAACTATCCACTTCTTGACCTTTATGCCATTCGTGATCAAATACTTGACGACCCTATTCAGGACCCGACTATTGACACTTTCCAAAATGAGACACTTGCCTCCATGGGACACATAGATGATCTACCTCAAGAGCAAGAGTATTCCACTATGGAAATATTTTCAAATGATCAAGCTATAGCCGAATTCACTGGCATCTATGACACTGACCATAATGATGGGTTTGGCATCAACTTGGAAGCACCAATAGAATCATTTGAACTTGACATGTCAGAAGATCAGACTAAAGATATCACTCAAAAATATGTCCAATAGGACAATGAAGCTAAGACACTTTATCAACTAGGGTCATCTTTCTTTACCATACATGACCTCTCGCAGATGAGAACATTACAAGTAACGGTGTCCATAGACATAATGATGGGTTTGCGTCTTGCTTTCAAAACAAAAAATACCCCATCGCAAACAAAATTTGTCAAAGCATGCAATATCAAGGCAAAGGACTAGGCATACATGAGCAAGGCATTCAAGAACCAATAGAACTTCAAGAAAATTACAGACATCAAGGTCTTGGCTATTCTTCAGTTAGAAAATCAAATGATGTCAGTGGAACCTCCTCGATACTAGGGGAAACCTTGTCAAATACAGACGTTAAAGTAGAGTCCATGAGAAATCCTTATCATAAGATTGTTTCCAACACCCCGTCCACCCACACCATAAACCATCATTCTCAACATCTTAAACCTTCCCTTTGGAGCCAACAAAAATAAAAGTCATACAAATCAAAAGATCAAAATCAAATGTCAAAGCCCATTGAATCAAACAAAAAGACAAGTGGACAAATGAAATTAAAATGGATCCCAAAGACAAATGGATCAAGCAAAGAAAATATGTCAATCACAATGTGGAGCCACAAGACAAGAGGACTCCCACATATAACACATGTCCACCTCCTTCAAAATGGTCATCAAGCAAGGCATCTAAAGGTGTTGGTTCCAAATACCATCCCTCCAAAATCTGTCATCCAACATCCCAAGTTTGGAAAATAAAAAGTGATTCATCCAAATGTCCAAACAATCCTTTCACATCTACCATCAAAATTCATAACCCTACATCTCGCCTAAAGTCCAAAAATACCATGTCACAAATCCATCGCATCATGGCAGCAACTCTTTATCACAAGGACCCTCATGGCACTCTATCGCAATATGTGTATTTTGATAAGGCCAACTCAAGTGTTGACAAGGATCACAATGACATCAATCAGATGTATTCCAGCGGTATGATCCTGATGCGGAAATTGCTTCAGAAAGGTCATTATTGGAATATCATGACCCCAGTCTCTACATCAACACCGTCAGTGGATTCAAAACAGTCAATGGTCATCTAAAGCATCAAGGCTATCCAAAAATAAAAAGAAAAAATAAAATTGAAAAATGATAAAAAATTGTCACCTTGATGAAAGCCTAGCAAACAGGCGTCCTGGTGACACCAAAAAATTCAAAAAAGTCAAGAAAATAGTAAAGAGAAAAATTTCGTCCAATGGTGAAAACTTGGAAAACAGGCATCCTGGATAAGTACCATGATGAAAACCTAGAAAACATGTGTCATGTGTAAAATCGTCTATGTGGACTCTTACACTTGTGGGCAAGTCATCCCATCTCCTAGGCCTTCCTCTTGGCATTGGTATCTAACCATTTAATCCATATCATTCCCACCTATCTTGGTCTTGACATACAACTAGCACACATAAATCATGCTTTGGGAAAACTCTTGACATGTCCATCCTTTAGTCGTACATTATTCATGAAATGTCTTGTCATTACTTTCATAACCTCATTATCCTTATGTGACATAGTCCTTGAAAATCATATGACAATTCCTTTAGTCTCATGTCTCCCATCCTTTACCAAGGCCACCTCTCATCCTTTCATGTTTGTCACCTATCTTGGCTTTCCCTTGACAAATGATCTAAGGATACTCCATCATCACTTTTAGTCCTAACCAAGTCATTCCAAATACAATGAGTCTAATCCATACAAGCACATTATCAAAAACATTACTTGACTTTGTTCCTGGCCTAGTTGTAGACCTTGATACTTTCGTCACATTATCATCATCCTCACGTTGTTTCGGGATGCATCCTTCCCACGTCAAACAACGTTGTCATCACCTATCAATTGGTATTCAACTTGACTAGGGGAACAATCATGTTTGTCCTTGGATTCTCATGTGTAGGCATTAGTCACATGCATTTTTAGTGATCCTCTTAAACCATTCAAAAAGACAAAAACATCATAAAATGTCCTGAAAAAAGACAAAAACATTACATGTCCTGAAAAAAGACAAAAACATCACAAAATGTCCTGGAAGAAGACAAAAACATTACAAAATATCCTAGAAAAAGACAAAAACATTGCAAAATGTCATGGAAAAAGATAAAAACATCGCAAAAAGTCCTAAAAAAAGACAAAAACATCGCAAAATGTCCTGAAGAAAGACCAAAAACATTGTAAAATATCTTGAAAAAAGACCTAAAAATTGAAAAGCGTCCTGAAGAAAGCCCAACAAAGTCAAAATGTCTATAAAACGCAAAAATAGAGTCATTCCTTGTCAAGTCCATCAAATCAATTAGTCTTTGTCATTTGTCTGAACTATGTTGTCTTTGTGCCTTTGCTACGTAGGCAAGACTCATTTTCGAGTCCCCCAGACATTAGGTCAGTCCTTTTAGGTTTGTCAAAATAAAATCATGATGCAATCTTTGGTCATCAAGACAAATTCATTGGTCTTGTCGAACTACGAGGTCTCTGAGTGTATGACGTAGGCAAGGCCATCTGTCAATGAGCCCCCAAGGCCGCACTAGGTCAGTCCATTAGGGTTCATGGCACTACACTGGAACACACATCAAAAGTCTTCAAGTCAAGACAAATCATTTTCCAAACTAGAAAACTCCTAAAACAAAGTATGGCAATCATTTATTCAAACATGAAAATCACACCAGCATGTCAATATCGGCATTTGGTCAACACAAGTCAACTCAGTCACCTTCAATCAAATTTGGTCAAAACAAGTTACATTATCATAACCGGTCAAACTATTAAAACTTGGTTATCTTTCAGATGTGTCCTTCTAAAGAATAGCCTATGTCATTCATTCCTTAGGATGTGTCCTTCCTAGCCATCGTCACTGTCATTCAACATTTTGAGGGATCCTCTTGACATCTAAGGATCACTCCTCTCGACATCAGTATTCTTCAGATGTTTCCTTTTGAAGAACAATCTCTCTCATTCATGCCTCAGGATGTGTCCTTCCTAGGCATCGTCATTGCCATCTGACATTTTTTAGAGATCCTCCTGACATTCAAGGATCTCTCCTCTCAACATCAGTATCCTTCAGATGTGTACTTCTGAAGAAAAACCTCTATTATTTGTGCCTTAGGATGTGTCCTTCCTAGGCATTGTCACTGTCACCTAGCATTTTGAGGGATCCCTTTTGACATTTAGGGATCAATCCTCTTGACATCAACATTATTCAAGATGTGGCCTTCCTGAATTTGGCAATCTTTGGCATTTCGTCATCTTGGCATCATCAAAACCTTGACACCCTGGCATCTCGACATCATCAAATTTGACATCTAGACATTAGAACACTTGGCATCCAGACACACTTGGAAAACACTTGGCACTTGTCTTTGGCTTCTTCATCATGTTACTAGTTTTTCAGCGAGATCCCGATAGCAGGATTTAGAGAAGCAGCAACGTATCATGACACTCATGTTACTAGTTTCTCAGGGATGTCCTCACTACGGGATTTAGAAAAACAACGACGTATCATGATAATGACTCTATTGTGTATTTTTTTTGGAAATCATGTTGCTAGTTTCTCAAGGATGTCCTCGAAACAGGATTTAGAGAAGCAAGAATTGTCCTTGTCTTTTTCTGCTTGTGGTTGATTATGACAAAAAGACTGGGGAAATTGCACCCTTAGTATGCGTCATGACCATCCTTGTTGATGACTACTTGTCTTAAGTGATGGTACGAATTTGTACACCTTGATCTATGTCATATCATGGTGTTTGTTGGCCATTACAATAATCTGCCCAATGATGATTAAAAGTAATAAATATTAAAAGTCCTATGGTAAAGTTTTGAAGGATTTGGTCTAGGAACTAACATGCATCTCCTTTTTTCTTTTCATCTTCTCTTGCCCATCTCGCGATGATATCCTGTGACATACAAAAACATAAGTGTATACATAATCACATAGGCATTGCATCCATATCATCATCCATATCTTTTACACTAACATTTCTTTGTCTCTTCATATTCTAGTCTTCTCATCAATTTCGAGAGCACACCCATGATCTTGGAACCCGTATGTCCTCTTGAGGGGGCATACTGCTACCCTCCTCGTCATTCCTCCTCATCTTATTTTGCGCTAGGGCATATTTTTGACTTATTTTCTTTGTCACAATGTGACATGCTACATTATGAAAAAGAGGGGAAAAATTTAGACGTGCATAAAAATGACCTAGGCCTGCAAGCTCTATTTTTACCACTTTCGTCCTAGCATAATTATGACATTTAATTATGTCCTTGGTCCATATTCGACTATTACTTAAATAATTCATAATTATTTAATTAATTCATATCTCTTTTATTCTTCCTGATTATTAAACAAATGAATTTCATTTATTTATTTAATATGTCACTAATTCTCATAATTAAATGAATTTATTAATTTATTTAATTATTAATCATATCCTCTAAATTAAATAATTATCTTTAATTATTTAATTGTCAAATTTAACATTTCCCTCATTTTAAATAAATGAAATTATTTAAAGTGATCTCACATTCTTGACTATCAGTTCATTTAAGTAAATAATTTGAAAATCGATTATTTATTATCACACAAAATCCATATTTTGAATAAATTTAATTCAAAATGGTAATCTTCTTCCAAAAATCAAGCAATTGAGCAAATTCTTGATTTTACTAATCTTCTTTTTAGTTGAACTCTTATCTTATTGATTTTTCGAATCTCACAAATCAAGCAGTCTTTATCTTCTTGATTTTAGAAAATCTTTATCTTTTTGACTAATTATCTCATTTATTCTTGACCGTCGATTCAATCTTCTCAAATGACATCTCGACCACTCATTTAATGATTTTTCCCTAACCCTTATTAGGGATTGTCACATGAAATTTGGACCTTTGATTTTAGGCTTTCGTCAATTTTCAATCTCGTCCGTCCATCCAAACTTGTGTTTTCTATAAAATGACAATTTTCTCACATTTTTGGACTACTCACACTCATTCTTATATGTCGCGACATTTATTTTCATACTTGATTCCATTAAGGCTTAGGCATTTCTTGGCATAGTCATTTCGTCATTTTCTCATAGGCATAGACATTTATATTTCAAATCCTTCAAAGCTTGTTTAGGACTTTGTCATAGTCTTTGGTATCAAATTGCTCACACGCTCAATCTGAGGGCAACAATCAACAAGTGAGAAGGTGCTATGAAGGTGAATCATGGAAGCTTCAATGATTGACAAGTATAATCATTTCATTTGCTTTAGCTTTCATTGTACTTGATAGCTTCTTTGGGTTTGTATGCTTTATTATTTGATAATCTAACCTCATAAAATTAACCCATTGATACACTATGATTTGGGTTGTGTCTACACTCAACATGGCAGCATGCGTTATCAACTTTGTAGCTACAATAGTTATTTCAATAGCCCTTTTAATAATTAGAGTTCCAATCTCTTTCTCTACAGACTTTATCACTTCAAAATTCCCATTATTTTGTGTCATAGACCAAATAGCAAGTGTATGTAACTTAGGACTATAGTACGAGCCAAAAACTTTGTTATCAAGAATCTCCTCAAAGATGGAGGCATCTGGATCTTTCTTGAATACATCTAATGCAATGGCTGATGACAGTTCCCATACAGACAATAGTAGAATCCCACTTCCTTTGACTAGGGCTCTTGCACCCTATGGTGACATAGCAACAATTTCCTACATTATTTTTCCTACCTCCTCCCTCTCAGCTTCATCTTGCAAAGAAGGGTCAACCTTTCCTTTTTCCTCTTCTATTCTCTTTTTTATATTAGATCCTTTCAAATGGATAACAAAATATATGAATCCTTTTTTTTGAACAAAAACATCATCACACATGAAATCATCACAAGCCTTTATCTTGACATCATCATCCTTGGCTTCATTATACTCCCACTTTATAGTTCCTCTGGGAGGAACATCAATATTCAAAGCATCTTCTTTAATAGGAGATGGGAATATCTAATCTAATTCCTCCTCCACTAGGATGTATTTTGCAAATCCCTCAGGTGCATATCCTTCACCTTCTTTCTTTGTTTTAGAATAAGTCACCAATGGGGTGACTGCATTTTATTTACCTATCTCCTTAGCTTCCACTTCAATGCATTAAGCAAAAGATTGACCTAGCTAGCTCCTTATTTGTGCTTCATGATTTTGACTGGCCACCATAGCCCTTATTTCAGCTTGCTTAACCTTTCCAAAGAAACTTTTCTCTTCAAAATCTCCAAGCATCAATTTTGTTTGCACAAATTTTTCTTGTACCTTAGAGTAAGGACTAACGTAGAAAGGATTTTATTTTAACATCTTCTCCTCAATTGTATAAATTTTCTTCCATGTATTTTTTATTTTTGAAACTTCCTCATCATAATACATGCTTGTGATCACATTCTCTTGATAGAGGAATTAATGATGTCTCCCTAATAATATTTTGGCTCTTCTCTAAGCAGTAATAACCCCTTCATGGTCACAAAACCTTATAATAACTTGTTTCATTCTAAGATTGTTTAATATAGAGCCAAACCTCTCAATGCATTCCTTTGAAGTGTAAGTGAAATAGGAAAAACCACAACAGGTGTTTACTAGGGATGCCTTCCTTGATTTTCTAAAATGTGGATTATCCATTGCATCAAGCTACCACATTATCTCCATGAAGGCTTGTCAGTTTGACATATATATAAGCAGCTTGTGGCCCACTTCTACCAAGGTTGGGCTTAATGGGAGCGATGGTGAAGGTGGTGACAACCAGGAGGGAATGTTATTCAATCATGGAAATTCCATGTCGGGTGCACCTATAGGAATTGGAATGAACCAATTCCCAAATCCACCTATCACGATCAGAATCACCATAAAAGAGGTCATGGGAAAAGCATGAGTTGTTATTAAAAAATTATGGAGTTGATGATTACCATCAAGAATTTGATCACTGGGTCATGCTAATTCCATACTGTGTGAGGTAAAATGTGCAAAAGAATAACAAAATCACACAAGCAATGAAATTTATTACATTAGATGATTGAATCATAAAAACTAATCTAATTTAAAATAAAGAAAATTCCCTAAATTCATTCAATCATTTCCTATCTTCGGGGATTCATTAAATCATATTGGCTCTCAGATTTGTGTATGCACTATGATTGTTAGAATGGCAACCTGAGGAACAAAATTTTGTAAAATACAAGAATCTATATCCTACATGATTTGATAAGCTATATGATAATTTTATGATGCTATGATATTAAAAGTTGTTGTAAATGATAATGGTGATATGATAATGGATATGATGATAAAGACTATGATGAAAATCTTGTATAAAAACTAAAATGATAACTAAAACGCAGCTATGAAACTAAGCCATGATTCTAAACTAAAATGATACTACAATTCTAAATGCTAAATGCCTAAATGCTCTATGCTTAAACTCTAAATGCTCTCATAGAATTTTTGTAGAGTAAGTTTGCTCAAGATGGGATTGCAAATGTTGTAGCAAGAGGTTGTATTTATAGGATTTCCAAGAAATAAAATTATGTGGCAGCAACCAACGGTCAAGATTTCAGCTAGAGAGATGAACGGTGGAGAAAGAAGAGGTTAGAGAAAATCATGGAGGATGTTCCATTTAAAAGAGCAGTTTTCCAAGTGTTTAGAAGAATCAATGAGATGGAGGAGCCAAGTTTCCAAGGTTGTTTCAAATTTGTTGAGGATAATTTCATTTTAAATATTAAGCATAACTAAATTCATGAGACACTTGATGATGTGGAAAGAGGAAAAGTTGGAGACATGTGACTAAATTCAAATTGGGAATTTAAATTTAGTGAGAATGTATTAATCAAATAAAACAAACTACTAACATTTGTTTATTTAATTAAAACTAGAGGAATATGAATTAAGATGGAAGAATTAGAAAGTATGAACTATATAAATAAATTTGGAATTTATTTAAATTAGATGAAATAAAAGGCTTATTAATTAAATACCTTGTATTTAATTAATTATCTTGACCAATTTTAGGTGTATACATTTTTCCCCTCTTTGAAGTAATGTGTTTACATGTTGCTTCAAAGTAAAATGTGTTGCTGATGCTAACAAAAAAATTGTTTTGATGCCCCAGATGTTGATTTTCAAGTGATAAAGGATATATGCCCCCTTGGGACATAAATCGATGAAATTTTGAATTTTTAGGATTGTTTGATGTTTTTGAAAATTTTGATGATTTTCCAATGATTTGATGATGATTTTCAAATTTTATGCTGTTGAGTCAATTTATCTCCCGAAAAATGATGTTAAACCTGCTAGGTGATGAAATGATTAATTAAGCCCCTTTGAAAAATAAAATAAATCAACCCCACAAAAATCCCACTTAATTAGCCTTTAAAAGGTTAATAAGATTGTGATTAGAAGTTCATTTGTGTATTTGGATTTTGAAATTTGAGAGTGATTGAGCAATTGAGCAATTTGAGCAAGATGGTGATTCCTTACCCAACCTTCCAGTGTGTGCGACGTCACAACCACCTATTAGCATATGGACCTCCAGTATGTACCCCAAAAAACCTCCTTGTGATTTTTGAAATTCCTTTTTCCCACATTTTTTATGTTTTAAATTCTGCTTTTCACATTTTAGCACATAGGAACATCAATGTAGCACATTGAATGACTATTCTAGCACATTTGGAAGATTAGCGCATCTAGGGTTAGTTTTGTAGAACATAGATGCTAGATTTTATCACATATAGAGAATTAGTGCTTAGTGTCAGTTTTTTAGTGCATACGATGAATGTTCTAACACATATGGTTTATTAGTGCATAGGTGATGTGATTTAGCGCAATAGGTCAATATTATAGTGCATAGAATCATTTAGCGCATTGATAGAGGGATTTAGTGCATACAATGAATTTGATGGCGCATATGGTGATTCAACACATATAGACCCTGTTCTAGTGCATCCATGAAATTTTCTGGCACATCCATGTTTTTAACACTTTGAGTCACTATTTTAGCACATCTAGGTTAGATTATTGAATTTTTAGATTAGACTCCTTGATTTGGATGATTGTTGATCGCATTAGCCTTTGATTTGATGATGATTGATGATTTTGATAGATTACATGATGATTGATTTCATGATAGGTGAGATTCGGTGATAGGATGGTGATAATTGACCTCATGATAGGTGAGGATCAATGATAGATTGATGATTTTCCTCATGATAGGTGAGGATCAATGATAGATTGATGATTGTCCTCATGATAGGTGAGGATCAATGATAGATTGATAATTTTCCTCATGATGGGTGAGGATCAATGATAGATTTATGATTTTCCTCATGATAGGTGAGGATTAATGATAGACACTCATGAGATGCAATCAAAATCTCATCAAAGCTGATTAAATTGATAGGTTGACTGATGTTTGATTGATTGATTTGCTAATTTGCGATATGTTATTATGATAGGAGTCTTCAACAGTCTTATAGATTCAGGAGCACTTCCTGAGGACCTGGGAGTTGATTTCACATTTAGATCAAGATGATCTAAATGTGATTGGCCGATGCAGACTAACTTCACTGATAGATATGCCCTAGCATTAGATTAATAGGGGGCTTCTAACCTCGTTAGTAAAGAGATGGCATAGTGATCATAACACCTTCCACTTACCTACCAATGAGATGATAGTGACCCCAGACGATGTTTACCGCATTTTGAGGATTCCAGTTGTTGGAGAGCTGGTTGTATATGATTCCACCAACTAGGGTCGTACAGATGCACTACGGAGAGTGTTCGAGGATGATCGGATTTGTGGTTATGAGATCCCATGGTGAGATATGGTCAATGCATATGTGAAATTTCCATGTGTGCTTGTTGGTTTTAATGGAGGATTTATATGTCTCGATCACAGGTCAAAGGAACTCTCTGTTGGATGGGGTTGGATACTTGAGAGTATGATTACTTAGGGGATGATATATGCTTTGGGATCTTGCATGCTTGCCCATTTATACCATGATTTGCACTAGGTTGTATATCTCAGAGGGGCTAGTTTGTCAGCTGGAGTTACACTATTGCAGATATGGGAATGGGAGCATATCTCTATCACTCGTCCAATTGTAGATAGACAACGTCCAGTAGGGAGGCTATATGTTCATGCATATACAGGTCCAGTTGTCTAGCCTAAGCTAGGAAAATTGGAGTAATGGATGTAATAATGATATGATGATGTATGAGTGATGATTGTATCTGTTCCTATGCATGATGCTTTTATATCATGTGAGGGATGCAAACGAAATATGATGTCCCTTATGTTTTTGTATTTTCTTAACGCAAATATATGATATCTCTATACTATATGAAATGAATTTGATTATGCAAGTGAGATGCAATGCACTTCTTTTTGTGTTTTTTGATGCAAATATTATGATGTAATGGATGGATGGATGAATGATGCTATGCAAAAATGATATGATAATGACATGAGAATGATGTGGTTTTTGTTAATGTCAAGTATACTCAATCCATTAATGATAGAGATAACCTCATTTTTAAAAATTCATGTCAACCTTGGAAAACCCATAAATACAAATGCAAAACTAATATGGATGCAATCTAACTTAACCATGCAAATCTAAATATGAAAAGGTTGTCATCGTAACAACTGATTTGTCATGCTTTTATCATCATTGATCCTTTAAAATGTTGAAAGTGAGTATAAACATCGATGGTATAATTAGACCATGATGACCTGAGTACTACTTCCAGGATTTTTGATATTGCAAGTTAACACAAGCATCTAGGTATAATTAAACTGAGATGACATGAGCATTGCTTGCTTAAATAGACAAGAGTTAATCATTTTCCTCTACAAATTTGGAATGTCATCAGTCATAATTTGTAGAGCATGTCTTGCGACAATTTGCATAGTCATAATGACTAACTTACAGACAACAGAAAAAGAAAAATCATACTCCTTCCTAGCTCCTCTAGTCTAGGACATCATCAAGTTGCTCCAGAGATATGATGACAAAAATCAAAGTACAATAGTTGAAAATGCATGCTAACATGATAAAGTTGTCATTTAGAAGAACATCATCCATTTAAATTTGCTTTGATTCAATTGATTTAGCTGATTGATATGGATGTTTGATGTGTAAAGTTTGATGATTGATGTTCAATGTTGAATGTTTTGTGATGATCTTTGTGTTTGATGTGTTGTCCTACTGATTTTTTTCTGTTGGTTTAAGCTCAAAGTTTATTGCCCCCCAGTGACTTCAGGATTTTTCCCCTAGTCTAGGGTGAGACACGACTGCAATGCTAGGATATGTATATGAAGCATTCCAATGATAGGAAGAATGAAGGAAAAAGCGAATGGTGAAAGTGAATGGCCAACATTCTCAAATAGATGGAAAAGCTAATTTGTCACAAATAGAACCTATTGCTAGGTTTTCACTACTTGTTTTTATTGCACTTTTTCAAATTTTATGATTTTTTTAATTTTTTTTATTATTCACTATTTTTGTGTTTTCCATTTTTTTTTAAAAAATATTTTCCATTTTTTGATTTTTTTGTATTTTTTCTTTTTTGATTTTTTTTGTTGTCACCAAGACACTTTTTTTCTAGGTTTTCATCAGGGTGATCATATTTTTAGGACATTTTCTATTTTTTTTTGTATTTTTTAAGGACTTTTACTGATGCATTGGATAAGCTAGGTGTAGAACTTCTTGAGATGTAGGTTTTTGATGGGTTCTTTGAAAAAATCCCTTTAGGCGTAGACAACTGGTAGGCTTCAGATCCAAAGACTGAGACAATGACAAAGGGACCTAGCCAGTTTGGTTCAAATTTTCCTTTCTTTTCTCGGTCCTATTGATTTCGAGGATTTTCTTTCAAGACCAACTCACCAACCTAAAATGTTCTTGGTTTGACTCTATGATTGTAACTTCATGACATTCTTTGTTGATAGGATTTTAGGTGATCAACTACATGTTGATGACACTCATCCAACAATTCCAACTCTTGTAGCCTAGACACCCGATAATCTTCATCTAAAATGATCCCCTTTAGTGACACACAGAGTGATGGTAGCTCAACCTCAATAGGTAAAATAGCCTCTAATCCATATACTAAAGCATAGTGAGTAGCTCTTATTGGGGTGCAAATGTTGGTTTGGTAAGCCCATAAAGTAGGGTTCAGTTGAATGCGGCAATCATGTCTAGCATTATTGATGGTTTTCTTTAAGATTTTCAGGATGGTTTTGTTTGAGGCCTTTGTCTGGCCATTTCCTTGAGGATAGTACGGTCTAGAAAACTAATGTTGGATATGAAACCTTTCACAAAGTTCTTAGACATACTAATTCTTGAAATTTCTACCATTGTCTATGCCAATGGACTAAGGGATGCCATACTGACAGATGATGTAATTTAGGATGAAGGATACAATTTTTTTTTCGATGATGGTGGTCAAAGGAACAAATTCAATCCACTTTGTAAAGTACTATATGGCTATGATGATGAACTTGTGTCCATTTGATGAAGGTGGATGAATTTTACCTACAAGATCGAGTCCCCACTAACAAAAAGGCCATGTTGATGTGAATGGTTGTAACTCTTGCATTGGTGCATGTATCAGATTTCCATGGATTTGACATTTTTAGCACTTCTTGACAAATTGAAAAGACTCCTCCATATTTAGCCAATAATACCCTAAGCGTAGGATTTTTTTAGCAAGAGTTAGTCCGCTTGAATGAGTTCCAAAAATACCTTCATGAACCTCACGTAAAGTAGTTTTTGCTTCGTTACATTCAAGACACCAAAGGAGAGTACCATCAAGACCTCGACAATAAAGTACATCGGCTATTAGGGTATGTCAAGCTGCTTGTCGAATAAAGTTGCATTTTTTGTTTTAGGATAAATCTGGTGGTAGGGTATTGTCTCGTAGATAGGTGTAGATTTTCCCATAGATAGAAGCATCAACTTCGACTAGATGATATATGACTTGGGATTTGGGGTTATCATAGGCGGGGTTAAACAATTATTCCACCATGAACTCATAACGGGCTCATTTTTCAAGTATCTATAAGAGAGAGGCAATGGTCGTGATAGCATCATTAGCTTTGTTGTCCCCTCTTGGAATCTACTCAAATTTGATCTCTACAAAGTACTTCTTAAAATCATCAACCATTATTTTATATCGCATCAATTTATCATCTTTTTTCTGGTAGTCGTCATGCACCTAATTTATGATCAATTGAGAATCTCCATAGACATGTAACTCTGTGATTTTCCATTCTATGATGTCTTGATACCAATGATCAATGCTTCATACTCAACTATGTTGTTAGTACAAGGAAACATTAACCTATAGGACTTTGGAATGGTGTGTCCTTGTGGTGTGAGAAACAAGATTCCTATGCCTGATCCATGTTGTGTGTAAAATCCAACAAAATATAACATCCATTGTTGTGTTGACACTGTAAGGACATTGACATTTGGAAACTCAATGCTCATGGGATGATGATCTTGTAATGGTGCTTCAACTAGTTGATCCGCTATGGCTTGAACCTTAATTTCTTTCCTATCCACATACTGGATGTCAAACTCACTCAATATCATTACCCACTTGGCTAGTCTTCCTGTCAGGGCATCTTTGCTAAGTAGATACTTTAATGGATCAATTTTTTCTATGAGTTTGATGGTGTGGGTTAACATGTAGTGTCTTATTTGTTGAGTAGCAAATACTACTGCCAAAAAATCTTTTTCAATAAATGTGTAATTGATCTCATAGCCATTCAAGGTTCTGCTGATGTAATAAATAGTCATTTCTTTTCCTCCAGAATCTTCCTGTGCTAGTAGAGTGCCTAAAGATACCTCTATTGTTGCTATGTAAAGTAATAATGGCTTTCCTTCAGTTGGTGGTACCAGTATGGGAGGTGACATCAGATACTATTTTAGTTGATTAAAAGTTGCTTCACATTTTTCATCCCATTTGAAAGAAACATTCTTGTGCAACAAGTGATTAAAAGGATGAGTTTTATCTGCTAGTTGTGTGATGAACCTCCTAATAGATTGGAATTGTCCCTGTAAAGATATGAGTTGGTTGATATTCTTGGGAGGAGGCATCTCCATGATGGATTTGACTTTTGTAGGATCTACTTCAATGCCTTTAATTGATATAATATACCCCAAAAGTTTAGTTGATGTCATGCCAAATACACATTTCTTGGGGTTTAATCTCACATTTAATTTCTCCAACCGAGTGAAGATCTTGTCTAGAATTTCTAGATGTCCCTCTCTAGTGAATGATTTTTCAAATAAGTCATCTATATAGTCTTCCATAAAGGTGTGCATCATATCATGAAAGATAGTGGTCATCACACGTTGATAAGTAGCCCCAACATTCTTCAACCCAAAAGGCATGAAATTCCAAAAAAAAGTACCCCAAGGGCATGTGAAAGTGGTTTTCTCTTGATCTTTTGGTGCTATTTTTATTTGATTGTAACTTGAAAATCCATCCATAAGTGATAGCATTGCATGACCAACTGTCAAATCTACGATGATATCAATGTTAGGAAAAGGAAAATCATTTTTCGAGCAAGCCCTATTAAGGTCTCTAAAATCCATACATATCCTGATGTCATGGTCTAGTTTTGAAACTGGTACAATGTTGGAGATCCATTCAACATAATCAATAGGATGGATAAATCCTACATCCAGTATCTTTTTCAATTCATCTTTCACCAAGAAGGCAATATGGGGATGCATTTTTCTCAAATTTTTCTTCACTAACTTAACTCCAGGTTGTAGTGATAAGTGATGCATTATAAGCTCTGGATCCATACCTAGCATGTCAGTGTAGGACCAAGAAAAGTTGATTTGTCTCTCTTCAAAGAATTTAGTGAAGCTTGGTTTTTCTTCCTCTATCATGGATGTTGCTAAATGTAGAGTCTTGACTATTTAAGTTGTACCAATATTGATGTATTGTGTAGGTTCAATCGACACTTAATATCTCTCATGATAGTGTTTGAGAAGAGTGTCAAATATCCTATCTTTTGGTGCCTCGAAGAGGTTCTCACCTTGAGATGTGTTCTTTATTTTTACCTTTTCTTGATCTAATACTGTCATTAAATGGTTTTAACCATTAGATCTATTTTTGATATTCATTGTTTTGCAGTTGGAAGATTTGGCACTCCCCTTTTCTGAAGCTTCGTTATGAGATTTGTTGGTGGAACATGTTTTGGGATCATCAAAGCAAAGGAAGTTGATAATGTCATCATCATTTGGAAAGATGGGGATGTCAAGCAGCTTGGTTTGGTCCTAGTCAACTAGTTCAGGTTGTACCAATGGCAAGGAAACATTAGATTGGCTAAGGTAAAAAGGGGTGAGTGTCATGATGGTAACGTCTTCGAAGTGTTTGATAGCAATATTAAGGTCAATGATGTTACTCTCTTCCAAAGGGTCTATCTCTCTCGAAATCTAGTCATCTTCACTTGAGTCATTGATATGTTGTGATCCAAATTCAAGAGGTCTAGAACTCGAGCTTTCTCCCTCCATACGTGTCGGTGCATACTTTTGTATCACATCAATTTATTTTTCATGAAAAGATTCTTCAGAGAGGGAATCCCATTCATATTTATTGGAATCTGTTTCAGAACTATCTCTCAATTGGAGGATTCACTCAACAATCTATTGCCTAGTTTCTTCTTTTGACTCTTCTTTGTATCCTAGTCTTGTTTTGTCCTTTGAATTGGTTATGATAGGTTGTAGTGGTTCAATTATACCTTCTTTTCTTTTGCCGACATGACCTTTTCTGTCATATCCCATCTTCTCTAAGATTGTACAACCTTTACCATATGGTTTAGTTAGCACGTTGGAAGTTGATGCTTGTGATGCTTCTTCATCTTTGTACAACCAGTTTAAAACATCCTTGTCATCAAATTCATCTACTAAGGTGCCTTCTTTTATAAACTTACCATCGAAGAGCATGGTTGGTTGTGAGTATTGTTGTCTTGATGTGGATGGCTATCCATATGACTTAGGAGAAGATAATAGCTATGAAAGACACAAGGATTGCTCAAATGAATATTCCCCTAGGCCTTTATCTTTTAACTGGATCTTTTCCTCAATTTTTTTTTATAAGGAATTGAGTTGACTTTCCTAATTGTGATGTCATTAATTGAATTATCAGCTGCAATAATATCTTTTTGGCCCTTACTTTCGATGTCTATAGTTTGATCTTCAACTACCTTAATAACAACATTTTGTTCATGCTCAATTGTGATGTCATTAATTGAATTATCAGCTGCAATAATATCTTTTTGGGCCTTGATTTCGATGTCCCTGGTTTGATCTTCAACTACTTCAACATAATGAATGGTAGAATCATAAACATAGTTCAGATTTTTTCCTTTGGTGTTGATGAAGAAGACTACCCCTTTCCGTAGTTTGGTAAAGGATTCTTGAATGCTCCATGATCATTGTTCATTTGGGGTCCTTCTAGAAATATTGTCTTGTTATTAATCAAGTCTTGTATCAAATGTTTCAATTGCATACAATCATTTGTCTTGTGTCCTTTGTTTCTGTGAAAGACACAATAATGTGCATCATTCCACCGTGAAGGCTTAACTCTTGGTTCCCAATCTCTTGCCTCTAGTAATGTTATAACCTTGGCTGCAAGAAGTTCCTTTATCAATGATTCTAATAACCGTCCCAAAGGTGTGAATCTTCTTCGATTTGAGGATGTTCGATATGGTGGGGGTTTAGATTCAGCATTTCTTGGACTGTTGTTTTGATTGGTGTTTTGCTTGTTGTTTTGATTGCTAGTTGGATTGTTGTTTTGATTGGTCTTGGTGGCAGCTACTGTCAAGTTAAATACTGGTTTTGTATTTTGTTATTCAGTTTAAGCATCATTGTTACCAGCATTCTTGTTTCTTTGCTAAAACTTTGGTTTGTCACTGCTGTTATAATTATTGGAAGAGGAATTTGTTGAGTTGTTTCCTTCATTGTAGATTTTTAGGACTCCTCTTTTGACCAAGGCTTCTTTGATTTTGATTCCATTTTCAATTATTTTCTCAAAGGTAGGTGGACATTACAATTCAATTCTATAGCTCATCTCATCATCTAGATTGTCAATAATGATTTCCATCTTTTTCCTTTTTAGGTATGGGATGAGCATATCTTGCAAACAATCTTCTCCATCTTTGCAAAAATATGAGGAATGATTCACCCTTTTTTTATTTTTGTTGCAAAGTTCCTTCATGGTTATCTCATGTTAGATGTTGTAGGAGTATTGGGTGATGAATTTATTAACCAACTCTTCAAATTTTTTAATTTGTGGTGCAATTTTGGAGAACCATTCCATGCATTTTCCCCCTAAGTTGCATGGAAACAATCTCATTAAGTAAGTTTCTTCATGTACAAATTCAAGGCTCATGGTTTGAAATTCCCTTACATGATCTATAGGATTTGTTTTACCATTGTATTTATCATACTTTGGGAATTCACAATGCTTGGGAAAAGGAATCATGTTGATACTTTGATCAAAAGGATATGCGCAAATATCTTGCAGCAGATATCTTTTTGAGGTTCCCCTTTGCATATCTTGAATCTATTGTTGGAGGTTTTTCATTTGATGAGTTAAGGCAACCACTGGATCTGTATTTGATGGATCATTTTCAATCCTTTTAGGGGGTACTTTCAATTGATTAACATGAAAGTCATGTGGAAGTTTGATACCTTGATTAGCTAGCATTAAGAAGTATTTTTCCCCATCTCTTTCAAAAATCTTTTCAAGGAACTTGTGGAAATTTGGATTTTGTTGAGCATGTTGGATGTCTTTCTCAATTATTTCCTCACCTTCAGATTGGTAGATTTTATGGAAAGGATTTTCTTCAGCTTCAGCCATGGTTTTCTAAGTTTCGAGTTCTTTTTTTCTTTGAGTTTCTGCTTTTGTGATCTTGTTTGAACGGGCATACAAGTGTTATAATTTGACTAAAATTTTGATCTTTGTTTGAAGGAGTGCCAAGGATATCAACTAAGTCAAATAGAATCACAAATTCTATTAATGATACTCATTTTAATTTGATTATGCAATTTTGTTTCATGATGAAGGATGACAAATCCTGATAAAAAAACTTAGCTTAATAATCAAAGGTTTGATAGGTTTGATAATTTAGGCACTTTAAGGTGTTAGATTTGGGTTTAGTTTGAAGAATTCCACTTGTAAAGGTCAGTTTCAAAATATTTAAAGCACTAGCATGACTGAGGAATGATTTTTTTCTAGGAAAGATCCTTAATTCTGGTTCAAACTGATGAGCAAGGGATGAATTTAGCTCTCTAGTTTTGAATTTACTAGATGCGCTAAAAGGTTGCATAGATGCGCTAAAAGACATACCAGATGTGCTAGAATGTACCCAAGATGTGCTAGTAAATGGACTCAATGTGCTAAACAAAGGAACAGATGCACTGGAGAATGCACTGAATGCACTAGAAAATTCATTGAATGTGCTAGAAAATGCCAGTGATGTACTAGAAAATGGGTTAAATGCTCCAGAAAATGCCAATGATGCACTAGACTACCCCTAAAAATGTGATTTCAAATAGGTATTATGTAGGTGAATGCACTAAAAGGATTTGCAAATGCACTGAAAGATGAAATAGATGTGTTGGAAAGTGACCTAGATGCACTAGCAAATGGACAAGATGCACTGGAAAATGCTAGTGATGTGCTAGACTATACCCTATATGCACTAGAAAATGGACCAGATGCGCTAAAAGATTATGTGGATGCATAAAAAATTCCCTATATGCACTAGAAAATGCAATGAATGCGCTGGAACAGGGGATGCATGCACTAATCTGGAAGTGTTTAGTGTTTTTGCAAGTCTTTCTGGTTATTTTTCCTTGAATCTATGAATCTGATTATTTCCAGGGTATATTTTTTCAAATAATGACTTTTGCTTGGTTTCCATTTTATGAATTATGTGAATTAGGTGCGTTAAATGGATGATTCCTTGAATAATGACTTCAAACACAACAACAAGTTGTCAAACAATTTTTTCCACCTAGGAACTAAACATCGAGTGTGTATTCAAGAATCTGGTTTGATTCCTTTGATTTCCACAGGTATAACAAGAGAAGATAGTTCAAGCACTTTTCTAATCTCAAGGGTCACTTAAAATACCACAACCCACATCTTAGAACCATGTCAGCTCACACAGCCATGTCACCCACTAGAGGGCGCCCGTATTTTTTCCTTCCCCAGGTCTTAACCAAAGTCGAATCCTCCACTTTTGGCCAGTAATCCCTGATGTTTATATGGTGAGTATATTGGGGGCAGATTCATCTGTCCCCTTACACTGTGATATTAGAAGTGTTCAAAGACTAACTCGGTTGGCTTCTACACTAAGGTTCATAATAAGGGTTTCCATTTGGTGCAACAAATAGATAAACTCCCTTAAGAGACCTCCCAACCTTTAGAACAAAGGCTTTGGGGATGGTTATCTTGCACACTACCATTGAATTGTGGACTTTCCCTGAATTTTATTTTGATTATAGTAGGATTTCCAAGGCATAAAATAATGTGGTAGCAACCAACGGTCAATATTTTAGCTGGAGAGATGAATGGTCAATAAAGAAGAGGTTAGAGGGAATCATGGAGGATGTTCCCTTTAAAAGAGGACTTTTCCAAGTGTTTAGAAGAATCAATGAGATGGAAGAGCCAAGTGTCCAAGGTTGTTTCAAATTTTTTGAAGATAATTCCATTTTAAATATTAAGCATAATCAAATTCATGAGACACTTGATGATGTGGCAAGAGGAAAATTTGGAGACATCTGACTAAATTAAAATTGGGAATTTAAATTTAGTGAGAATATATTAATCAAATAAAACAAACTATTGACATTTTTTTATTTAATTAAAACTAGAGGAATATGAATTAAGATGGAAGAATTAGAAAGTATGAAATATATAAATAAATTTAGAATTTATTTATAAGTAGATGAAATAAAAGGCTTATTAATTAAATACATTGTATTTAATTAGTTATCTTGACCAATTTTAGGTGTATACACTTACGAATTCATACTGAAAAGCATGTACCCATCACTCCAGCAATGACACCAAAGATTAAATGGAGATTCCCTATATCCTTGTGGTTAGTGGAGCACAACCTTCAAACCGAATTCTAGAAAAAATTAAACATCCTCATTTTTAATTATTTTGAATCATAGAGGCAAGTTGAAGAATGAGATTTCTCTAGTGATCTACCAAGGCTTTCTCCCTCCCAATCTAATAAGACAACTCATCCTGTCGAATAGAAAGGCACTGGGAGACCTTAAGAAGTTCCACTGAGACAAGCTTTCTAATATGAGAATGGAGATTCAATCCTATGTCCAATAAATCGACATATTTGGTTATATGAAATGTTTGGGCCAAAAGCTCGTGAAGAGCTATGTCAACTTCCCCTCAATTAACCCACAACTCAAAAATAAGATTAAGAAGCTCCATGTTAAATTTTGAATTTCCCTTCCTTATCAGAGTAGAGTTCATCAATTAGGAACTATAGAATCATTGAACCAATTCAACTTTTTGATACAATAGGCATTGAACCGACTAAACCAAATTCAATGCCCAACGTCTCCTCCCACCCACCAACTATAATTCCCTCCCACCATAAGTAACCCATCGACCAAAGGAGAACATGGATGGTGGGGTTGGGGCCTTTGGTTAGTGTGGGGTTTTGATAGTTGACTGGCCAGATTCTATACGTAACATGTCAACTAATTAGTGGGGTGAATTATAGCTACTATAATGGATTCTATGTTGGTTGTAACTTAAGATAGGAGGATGCCTCAGATGGGCTATTTCCCAAATAAAAATTGGGGGAAGGTTATGAATGAATTTGGTGGACTAACAAATACTAAGGGTATGTTCCAGTTTAGGGTTAGACCCACCTACCCCAGCCCACCCTACTATAACTATAAATGGTCAAGCCCTACTATGACTATAGTTGGCCCCAAGTCATCTCTAGGACTGGGTTTGCACAATGGGTTAGCCTATGATTCCTTCATCTTACTTCATCATCTGTGGAGATGGATTCCTCTAAGGAATAAGGAGGATAGGGATATGTTTCATATATTGATGCTCGGAGGGTCCATAAATCATGGGTTGTATGTGCCTGAAAGGTTCATGCATGAGCTCAAACATGAACCACCATGATATGTGGCTATGGTGTAGTAAGCTGCCTAAGGGTAGGGATGAGTGAGAGCCTTAGTCAGTTGAAAGAAACATCGAGACAAGGGGTCTAAGCTGGTATGACCCTAGTAAGCACAATAGTCACCTTGGATGTGGGGTCGTGCAATAGGCATCCCTATTGATTTGGAACTGTTTATTGATGGAGGCCAAGGCAATTTGGGTCTGGCAGTCAATCCTTTCCTAAGGGGGACTGTTGTGGGATACTGATTGAATATCATACCACCTAGTTTGTGAGGTGATGGCTCACCAAGGGAGGAGTGGTTTTGGTAGGAAATCAAAATTTCAAAGTTGTATTCCTCCCACCCACCCCATTGATTAAGAGATAACCCAAGAAAATTTCTAGCCCCTACCCCCTACCTATATACTCATGGTGGTGGGGGTGGGTGGCTTTGCCAATACGTGACTCAAGGTTCAGGTAGCTACTCCACATTGGGATTATTCCCTACCCCTACCCTTGGGTTGGGGGGAATGGTAGGGGGCATGGTGGTGGGGGTGGGGGTGGGGGTGTAGGTGGAGGTGGGAGGCTTCGTTCCTGAATGGGGCAATTGATACTATGGCCATCTGGATTCAATCAATAAATCTAGACAAGTACTCAATGTAATGTACATGTTCAAATCGAAATGGGATAAATCAGAGCTACTAGAATGGGGGAGCTCTGGTGCACTTGTTCTTCTTCCTTCCCACCAGATCCCCTACTATAGATATGCCTATTGATTGGGCCTTTCTCATTCATAGGGTCCAACCTCATTATTGATTAGGCCCTACAATAGATAGGAAAGAGGGGAATCTACCTAATCTAAATCCCTTATTATTGGAATTGGGTTGGCCCTACCTCCTCTATATTCGATAGTTGAACGAATCCATTCTTATTGCTCTCTATTTAGGGATATTGGGTGAAGTATTAGTGATTAGAGTAAACCAGCCTAACTAATATATCTAGTTAGATCAATGATATGGTAGAATAGAATTAGGTCAGTCAACTAGGCTATGGGTCTAGTTATTGTATGATCATATGGAAGTAGTATGGAGGAACCAATATGTTTGGTCTAGTATTCTAGTTATTGTATGGAAGTTTCAGTTATTATATTTTAGTAGTATGGAGTATTCTGAAGTCTACTCCCTACTATCTATAGGATGGCTAGTGAGCCATAATGAACTAGTATGGAGTTAGTTTAGTTCTCCCTTATTTCTCCTAGTTATTCTCTTCATAATTATGAATTATCCATCATTTCAGTGAACCACCTCTATAGGCATCATTTCATTGAACCACATCTATAAGCATCATTTTAGTCCTCTAGGTGTATCAGATTACGAGGATTATGGGATCATGTCCTAGCATACGAGACCCATAGCTGTCGAGAACGTGTCTGATGCATCATAGAAAAACTCCCCTTAAAAGACTAATGGATTGACTTGGCCCCCCTACCTTGATATAGTGGGCACCCTGTATGACCCATCCTTCGACCAATCCAGATAGAGATGATAGGGAATTCGAGCACCAATCCAAATGATCAATCCTAAGCTCCATCTTGACATGCAAAGAAAAAGAGTCAATCTAGCCATAGAACAAATAAGACTCATGGTTGTATCTCTTGGTAAGCGACCTTAATTTTGGGAGATACCCCCCACTGGCACTAAGGTGATAAGCACTCGACCAACGAACAAAACTTGAAATAAACGCTCAACCCCCAACCCCCTCTTTTTTCTCCCACCCTAGGTGAATTAGGTCGGTGGGGTACCCTTTGGGACTGACCTATTCACCTCAGGTCAATGGGTTTTTTTAATTAAATAACCTACTAAAGTACTGGGTATTCACTTCTTTATCTATGGTAATTCGATCATGAGTGGAGAGATAAGGTGTTGCCATCAAATCTTGCCAATACAGGAAACCCCCCATTATCATATCTCTTCACTCATGATCTCTCAATGCGAATCCCCCATAGAATAGTAGGGTCTACTTCTAAATTAATGAGAAAAAGGTATCTACTACTCGAAGGTTCATTCAACTTCTCTTTACCATTCAATGTTTTGGTATGAAGGGAGATGAATTGATTCTATGGAAGCCCTACCTCTATATTGGGTCTATAAATAGCTTCAATTTACTTGGCCTTCTAGATATCATTTTGTTTCAAAGTACCCATTTGTTGAGGATACAGGGTTGTATGAAGGAGAGAGGGGTGCTTCATTGGGACAAAAAATTTCCTCCTTCTGGGGTTTCATTATCAAGCAGTGAGAAACGAACAAGAGGAATAGGGTAGCTACCTACTCATTCTTAGCAAGAGATCATTTATAACAGTAAGAGAGTAGAGCTAGCTCCCCTCTAAAGTGTGATAAATGTTGAACTAGCAGCCACCGTTCACTACACTTTAGGTATGATGAAAACATTTACACAGTTTTGATTCTATTTAGAAAGGGCTCACACATCTAGAAAATTGGTTTCGGAGGATTGGGCACCAATAGAACATGTGATACTTGATCCAACAATATGATATTGTGTTGGTGCCCTACTAGGCACTTTAGAATAGAGAGTGTTTGAAGAGCTATTTCTTCTAGAGTGCACCTGATTATGCCATGACTCTATCCGAAGAACAATTGAATAAAGGGCTAATTGAAGCAGTTTGAATCATAAAAGTATTCCATTATTAAGTCACTTGTGAGTACCAAAGCATGAAGATACTAGACCCCTATGAGTATCCCATGGTCTGTATTCGAACCAGTGAGTTCTAGTGAACTAAATAGGGACCTACCTGACCGAAACCCCCAAGCAAAACCTCAAATTGCAACTTACTAAAAACCAGAGCTTTTCTTTCCTATTGATTGGGATTTGATCCAACCACTTTCAAGTCCCTGGTACCTTCAAAGTCATGAAAAAACCTCCCTTTTTATTTGACCATGCATGGAAAAAAACACATGCTTATGGCTTTGAAAAGGTAGAGCACTTCATTCCTTTACTATTAAATACATAATTCAACCCGATTCAATCATATTCTTTAGTAATAATGAAAAGAGCATGCCTAAATGAAATTAAATAGTTGGACATTGCACCTCCTTGCTTTAATAAGTTCCTAAATAAAGGTTGAGTGTCCCCCTTACGATGGTTTGGGAACTTCCACTCACACTCAGCTTGACTGGAGTCCTATCATTCAAATTGTGGGTTGATTCTATGAATCGTTATTACTAAAGCTAATATCGATATGAACTAACTCTATTTTAAGGGTCGGGAGAGGCAGAAAGCTCTTAAGATAGATAGGGAGAATGTCCCACTTGGGAGGATGGGGGACTCGACTCTTGCTCAATTCTCAATTGGTCAAGTGCATGCTCTCTCTCGTTATATAGTCATAAGAGTGCCTATTCAAGCACTTCTCCATCATGTTGCTATTCTTCATATTTCACTTCCTCTTTGATTCACAAAACGTCTTGATCCATCCTGGCCTGGTCGGTCTCATTGCTTCGATGAATTATTCAATCCCCAATGTAGTACCATCAGTGCTATCACGTTAGACCAATGAGTGTCATGCCTACAATAATAGGCTAGATCCTACTGGATAGGCGGGGGTCCTTCCCCCGAGCCCTATTGGAGGTACCAGTCCCCCCAATTGAATTTTTGTCCAGTGTCATCCTCATACTCCAGAGGCCTTAATATTTCTTTCACACCTTTTGAGATTCTGTAAATGGGCTTTAGGCACAACTACTCCAACGACAAAAATTTGAAAACATTACAAAACATAGCATAATCAGATTGAGGATAGTGCACATCCTTGATATGGGTCCGCATTTGCACAGGCAACTCATTATCCATGTTATCCCTTTCTCTCAATTTCATGTGTAGACATTAAAAATTGTCCTAAGCTTGCGACTCTTAATTTCTTCATAAATACTCCATCATTTTCCCTCTCATTATTCATAATTAAATAATGTTTAATTATATAATTATTCTCTAAAGTCCTATATCTTCTATTAATTAAATAATTTTAATTATTTAATTAATTCATTTCTACCTTTATTCCTCTTTGATTAATTAAATAAATTTTATTTATTTAATTATGTCACTAATTAAGTCCCCTTCTTTCTAAAAATTAAATAAATTCCTATTTATTTAATTTGGTCCACTCTCTTGAATTTTGAATCAAATCATTATTTAATTCAAAAGATTATTTTCATCACATTCCTCTATAATTAAACAATTATTTTTAATTATTTAATTATTCATTGGCCACCTAGATTAAATGACTTTATTATTATTTAATTTCCTATCACCTCTTTGACTATGCCAATCTTATCTTCCTCGTCAAGTCCTTATCTATCCATGTCTCAATTAACCTCCACCCTTTATTGGATTATCTTATAGTTTAATCCTGACTATTCATACTTATCACTTGGCCTAATTTAGCCCTAATCCTATTTCATACCTCATCTTTTAATCTTGGCCATTGATCATTGACTTTCAATCTTAGTCCTTCCTTCAAAATTGACTTCCCTATAAATGACCTTGTCATTGTCATTTGTTATCTATCTTGTGCTATCTTAAGTCTACATGAGCTTATGCTATCTTTCTCACAAATCTACTATCAATTCAAGTGCATCCATAGTCATATAGAATCTTCAATAATTTGCTTAGTCATTGTCATAGGCCTATTTGCATACTCAAAATTCTAAGAGCAATTTTTATATTCAAGAAAAATGGAGGTGAATCAATGGTGGCATAAAGATTTGGTAATATTATTTTATGTTTGGTGTCTTTATGCTCATTTGTGATTCATTGTTTATTGCGGTTTTATTTATATGCTTTATTGCCTAACTCTAATATTTTAACCCTGATTACATTGGTGAACCCATCATGAAAGGATAACATTGCATAGATCATACAAAAATTTTGATGTTGCAAGTTGTAGGTATAGATCAACGCAACCACAGAACCCAAATGACAGAACTGATTTACATTAGGGTATACTTTGATTTGGTTTAATTTCTGGTTATTTCTATTAGATTTAGGTTATTTAGCTTTCTAGTTTATTAGTCTAACCCTAGTTTCATATCCTAGGCATGATTAGATCATTTGTTTTGGTAGATTAGGTTTTTGTTTTATAGGTTCAGGTTATTTGGCCACAATTGATTGTGTTATGCCACAATCATCATTCTAGTTCACTGCAGTCACCATAAACCTAAGTTGCATCTATTCTAGTGAACCATTGTTGACATTCCAAAACCCATAGTTGCAGTTCATGAGATGAATTTTCCAACTTCCGCAAGCTGCAATCATTCTTTCTATGACACAATTTCCTGTCTTTCTAGAAATTTAATTTTCAATTACAATTTCCAGTTTAGGTCATTGTGATTTCATAGCTTAGGGGTCTTTTTGTTACTAATCTTTGATTTCCAACATGTGGCATAGGTGGAAAGGAGATATTTTGACATTAATCAATAAAACCAATCTTGTCTTCTTTTCATTCCATTCATGGGGATTAAAATTAACCTTGCATTCACATGACATTTTGCTTAAATTAACCTTAACTTGCATCTCACTCATTGGTTTAAAAACAACTTGCATCTCACCCATAGGGTTTAAAATTAAACTTGCATTAATTTTTTTCTCACATATTGCTTTGGAGGCTAAAAAGAACAAGTGCTTTTTTTGTCTTGTGATTTGAATTGTGCTTCAAGGTGTGTATGCTCTCCTCTTTCACCATTTAGGTGATATTGAGTGACCAAAAACATCTTTAGGCATTGTGTATAATCACCCACACATTTGGATTTGGGCTTGAAAATGAACACCATGTGAGTGTAAGGAAAAGGAATTGTGTGTGTTCCCTCCTTGCACTTTACTTGATCTGGGTAGTCAAACCACAAATGTACTTCCTTGCTTTTGTCTGTCCTTAGAGGCCCTTCCAACCCACTTCGAGAGGTGGGAATGGCCCAAGCTATAATGGGATAAATCCAAGCTCTTTTGAACCGCTATATAAATTTGTGGTTGCAAGAAAAGATTGCAATCAATGGGAAGTGGTACGTTATAGCTCTCCACCAATATCTTTATGATGCAAAAATCCCTTGTTCTAAGGGTTGGGAGACCTCTCGAGGGAGTTTATCATAATATCCCCTAAACCAGATGCCCTTACTAGAAACCTTTGAGTAGAAAGCCAAAATCCTTCTATTTGTTGGTGTAGGGGTTAGACTTTCGAAGTCGCCCCACACTTTCACAGTTCATTGTAGAGATGGAAAATTTATTGAGATCCTTGTGGTCTTAGGGAATTCAAAACCTAGTATTCACAATAAGTGAGTGTTGTGGAGGGGAGCCAATGCTATCAAGTTCCTAGTTCATTCCCTCTAAATAGGAGCGGCTGGAGAAATCTAAGTGGGAACCCAACAAATATTATCCTTGCCAACCATAGGATTCATGCTTATTGTCTATGAGTGTTTTCATTGTACAATAAAACCTTTCACATTTAGACTAAACAAGAAACAAGTGTCTTCAGACTGTCTTCTATGTTTTCCAAAATTGAACATCATCAAATCACCCTAAAACTTGATCCAATTCAAACAAAAGCCATTAATAGACAGAAAACCACAATCGCCTACTAAAAAACACAATTGCTATTATGGAAAACTACAAGTGACTATCTTGAACTACAACTGTTACACAAAAAACCACAATTGATCATTTTGAACTGCAACTGTCATTCCAAAAAATTGCATTTGATTGTGTTAAACTGCAATTGATAGCTGAAATGACTCAACTGCTTGAGATCATAGATTTTCTAAAAAACTGAAACATAGTTGTTTGTCAATTGATCTTTAGTATCACCAGAGTTTTAAACCATGGATTTGTACGACTTTCAACCACCATCCAACATTGAATTCCTTTCATACACTATAGATAAGACATTATGGAATCTTCTAGCTTGCATAAACCTTGTTGTGAACCTTAGTTTTGGAAGCCTATCAGATTTAAGAATAGTCCATAGTCATTAGATCAAAACTTGTCCAGAATTCAAATTTCCATCATCCTTAGTCCTTTTTTCATATACATTGGTCCTCAACTCCCAAGGCTAGTTGGAAACCACCTTTGTCAAACTTTTTTGTCACCATCATCCTTGAAGTATTGACAAACTAGATTTGAACCTTTGGCTACCTTGATTTGGTTTAGCAACCTTGCTTAGGTCTTACCATAAGTTATTTAGTGGTTTTTACCTTAGTTTGCATTACCATTTGCACCTACCATCCTCTTACATTGGCATTTCATTTGCATAATTTAGATATCATTCTATTCATTTGCATCAGAAATATCCAAAAAAAAAAAATATTGCATAGAAATTTCCATAGTTTAGACTTCATTATGACATTATTCTATTGACAATTTGACATCTTGTCACCTTGATTTGATAACTTGAAATTTTCCTTAGACACATCCTTGCATAAGACATTCTAGTCATCATTCATAGTTATCCTCATCATCACTCCCTCTTACAAATCTTATATGGTTGAAACTAGGTCATAAAGGAAACAAAGAGACAATATGGATACCCCACAAGACTTTATCAATCCATTTGCAAACTCCTCACAAGGGATAACAAGACCTCACAAATCCTTATTGGAAAAATTTGTCACTAGATACCAAAATGGACACATTTTAGTTGAAGACTTAGAGGCTGCTACTCAAGACCCTGAATTTTTCTCTTTTGTAGATGAATACTTGGCACAAGACCCTCAATAATATTTAGCAAAACTATTAGCAGAAGGTGCCACATTACCTCTTGGATTTGATGTCCATACATTTCTAGCTTCATCTACATAAGAAAACAACACAATGGTCTCTAGTGGCTCTATCCCACAAGTAAACACATCCATACCATTAGGAGGATCTACCCAAGATGCAACAATAGTCCACACATCACCCTTTGGGACACAAAGCATGACACAAGGAATCATATTCACCATATGAGCATCATCATCAAGTCCATTTGGCACCAATAACACAACCAAAAGGCCCAAAGTTAACAAAAACATAAAAAAATGCCAAATCAAACATCAACACCACTAGTTCCATACCACAAGTAGGGGTTTCACAAATAGGACATATACCTTTCATGCAATTTGGAAACCACCACAATCCTTTGCATAAAATTTACATTCCCAACCAACATACATCAAACCAAAACACATCTTACATTTACACCTCTCATATTCAAAATAAAAATCCATCCTACACTCATACACTAAACCAAAACCCGTTACATAACATTGGATCCCAAAACACTTACATAGACCCCAACAATACACCAAACACATCATTGACACAAGTGGATGTTTTCTAAACACAAATGCAATCCCTTCAACAACAAATGGACAATATGCAAATGTCTAGAAAAAACACTTATTCAACAAAAGACTTATGTCCATTCCCCTTTGACAAGAGTTTACACATGCCACCCTTCCTGCATGGATATGTCATACCAAACTTTCCTAAGTACAATGGGAAGCATAATCCTCTTGAGCACATAAGTGAATTTTACACAATGTGTATAGATGTTGCATATGACCCCACATATCTCATGAAATTTTTTCCATGAAGCCTTGTTGGAATAACACTTGAATGGTTTTCTCAACTTCCATATGGTATAAGATCATGGGGCGAACTTGCTAAAAAATTTGTTGAACATTTTTCCTTTAACATTAAAAATGAAATCACAATAGCCACCTTATGTCACACTACACAAGATGAAGGAGATAAATTTATCACCTTCTTCTAGAGATGGAGGAGTCTAAATAGCTGATGTCCAGTTGAAATACTCGAAAAGAGAAAGGTCAACATATTCCTAGAAAACCTTAATCTGAAATTGAGAAGTGACCTAAGAGTACAATGTTGCACCTCCTTTGTTGAACTATTGGAAAACGGTATCATACTTGAAAAATATCTCATTGACAAAGGTGAAATCAAAATGCCAAACAAGAATCCAAATTCCCAAAGTGTCCTAAATGACACAAACAAGTATTGGTCTTGAAACAAAAACATAACCAATGATAGAAATGTCAATGCTAAAACTATACACATAGGCCCATTCATTACACTTGGAGACAACCCATCTAACAACATACCAAAAAATCTTGATCAAACTGCTAATGTTGTCCAAAACACACAACCAAGAAGGCAAAGGAAGTTCCCAAAATGGAAATACACTCCCCTAGGGGAACCAATTGAATCAGTCTTTAAACAACTAATGCAACACAATGTCATCCATCTTCCTAAGCCAAAACAATATGATCTTGGACAATTTAAACCCTCTTGGTGGGATGAAAATTATTTTTGTGATTTACACCCAACTAAGGGGCATAATCTATCATAATGTCGATAGTTGAAAAAAATTATACAAGATCTCATGGAAAATAGAACTATTGAAGTTAATGGAAAAAAATAACCATTCTCAAACAATGATCACAAATTCTTTTCTGATCCTCTACATGACCATGGAAAAGGAAAAGCCTTCAATTCAGGAAATAAGACCAATAATAATTCATCCAATTTTGCTAATGCCAAATATGACTATAACCACACTACCATCATAAACCACATTCGAGCTATCAATGAACATGTCAACACCATTACCATTAAGAAACCTCCTGAATGTGTTGTCAACACTTGCCAAACTAAGGTAACCATCCAAGTTCCTCCTCCATAGCAGTAACAACAATCCTCAAATCATCAATACAATTTACTTGACCAATTAGGAAACACCCCAATGCAAATTTATTTCTTAGAATTGTTGTGTATATCACCTAATCATCAAGCCATCCTTGATAAAGCTTTGTAGAACACAACCATCCCAACTAATCTTGATGTCAATCATTTTCAGGAGATGGTAAGCTACCTAACTAATTCCCATAATGATACTTTCTCCTAACAAGATTACTAAACCAATAATACAAACCACAATGACCTATTACACCTCAAAGTTCTTGTTCGTAAAGAAAAATTTAGACAAGTCTTGGTAGACGGAGGAGCAAGGTTAAACATGTACACCTTGAAATTGGTTAAGGAATTAGGCTTCTCAGAAGCATGTGTAGACACCACTAAGAGCATAGTCATCAAATCATATGACGATGAATAATGGTCATCTAAAGGAGTCATAACAATTCCTATCAGAGTTGATCCTTTGGTTATGGATACCACTTTCCAAGTCATGGATCTTGAAATCCCATATAATCTTCCCCTAGGCAGACCATGGATACATGCCATGAAGGTTGTCCCATCCACCTACCATCACTTCCTTAAATTCCTATATAATGGCACATAAATCATGATAGCCAGTGATCTTGATCCCTTCTAGTATTGCATTAACCTATGAACAATACCCCAACGACAAGTGTCTGTCAATCAAGAAGTTCCATCATCCACCTCATCCCATTATATCGATCCATCCACTCTCTCTAAATCATCTACCTCCCAACCACCACCTTTTGCTCCTAAAGTCGATATCCAAGATAAGGGATGTGGAGAGTATCATATGAAAACATCTAATTGTATTAGTTAGTTAGTTCCTCCTAAATCATATGGTCAACCAATAGTAGATAGGAAATAATCCATAGTCACTATGCACTTCCCTCCCACAACTACCTTCACAAAATGGGGGGAACTAAGTAAAGAGGCTATAAATGAAGAAGATGTGACCTCGTGGATTTACAAAGAAGACAATGAAGAACCTCCTCCACCTGCTCAAATACCTACAAAAGAATATGGAAAAGGCTTCAAAATAATGCAAGACAAAGGATATGATGGATATAGTGGGCTTGGATTACATCAAAATGGGATGAATGGACCTATCATTGCCTCTAAATGATTGCAAGGGCTAGGGATTGGGTTTCAACCAATTAAGATTGGCCTTTCTAGTACCCCAACACCATCACAAGAAGAAGCAAGTACCTTCGAGGCTATCAAGACATCTAATGAGCCATCTAACCAATTCTACTACAATTCCACTGAATCTAATGAATATGAATGGGGTTCTTGTTAAAAAAGGAATAGGACAACTTAGAGGGTGGTAAATCAATTGTCACCAAATTCAAACATAAAACTCCTAACACTTATCAAATTCACAACCACACTATTTTTTTATTCAGTATGAACATGAAATTTAGATAACAGAAAGTAAATTCAACACAATGAACACCAGATTTTATGTGGGAAACCCAATAAGGGAAAAACCATAGTGAGGATTAACTCACAATATAGTGATAGAAAAACTAAATACAAGAGGCTCACTGGCCAAGGCTCACTAGTTAGAATAGGACAAACTGTCTAGATACAAAGGCTCACTGCCTACAAAAAGGACTCACTATCCAACAGGGAGGCTCACTGCCTACAAACACAAAAGATAATAGAAAGATCCACCATAGAAATTTACACACATCTGCTGCCTTGATCAGAAGATTGCAGAAACCTTCAACTCACTTCTTTTAGGAATTTAACACAATGAAGGACTACTACCTTAGCTCACTTTCATACAAATCTTCTCTTCACTTGTGGCTTACTTTATTACTTTTCATCATCTAATCCTTTGTATCTCAACTTGAATTTATACCATCTTCAACCTTAGAAACATTCTCCAAGGTCGACCACATATGCTTCATTTCATAGATTCAAACTAGGTTAGCAACTCAACATTCCCATGGTGGAAAAGAATGAGAGTGGACCAATTAAACACTTAACCAAGACCAAAAGAAACCTCTCAAATCAACCACACACTTCCTTAATTAAATTTTAAATTCTTCATATGAAGTGTAAACACCAGGTCGGCAAAACCTAACGAAAACACAAATGAACATTGGAGTATACACTTTCCAACAAGAAGATAACATGCAGGTGATGTAATATGCTTCATCATGCACAAGAACACATCTTAGATACTTCTAGATACATTGATAGCAGATGTAACAAGCCTTGAACATTGAACTCTTTCCAATATTCCATTTGGACTATGCAATCCTACCCAACAACTTTGAAGCTCATCTTCTGAAGAACCAAAATTCGAACATCTCTGCTAGAACCTAGAGAAAATCATTACAAGACCTGAAAAAAATTGTGGAGGATTGCAGAGTAGAAAAATTTCTCCTAGTCCACAGATAACCAACTTTTCCAAAGCATTTCACACATCAGTGAACACAACTTTCACCTTCCATCAAAATTAGTAGCAAAAAATCAAGAGATATCACCAACAAATCACCAACAACAAACCCTCAGATATGCACGGGCATAGGATCAACATAGAAGAAATGTGGAGCACATTCTAAACAAATGCATAACTTTTACTTCACTCTTTATTAATTTTCTCAAAAGCACTTGCTAACCCATCATTTCAGCACATCTAAAGCATCATAAGGATAGCTCCATGTACTCACAACATCTCAACAACATCTCAACTATACATGCACAATCTACAACATTCTTAACTATGTTGACATCAATTACAACACAACCAAACTTGCTCATACTTGAAACAATCTCCCCCTTTGTCATTGATGGAAACAAATTATGTGAAAAAGCATCAAAGACCACATTCTCCTTTAAACATCCTACACAATATTCTGGGAGAACAAATTTTCTCTTTCTCTTTTACTATTTTTCACATAACTCTCTCTCCCCCTTTGACATCAATGGAAAAGATCAAAAGATATGATCACTCCCCCTTAGGAGTGCACCCATTCAACTCATACTATAATAATGAAAACTTTCTACTCCCCCTGTGGAGTAAACTCATTCATCAATCCAGATAAATTAAGAATCTATGAATCCATTGGACTGATGCACCTCCATGTGCAGCTAGTTTAGAGGGCCAATGAACCCCAACCTCTCCCTAAGATAGTCAAAAGTATCCTTCGGTAGAGCCTTACTAAATACATCTGCAATTTGTTCCTTTGTTGACACATACTCCATCCTAGCTTTGTTCTCCAACACCTTCTCTCTTAGGAAATGATATCTGATAGATATATTTTTTGTTCTTGAATGCATTACCGAATTCTTTGAAATGTTTATAGCACTCGTATTTTCATAGAAAATAGGAATAGGCTCATCACATACCACTCCAATATCTTTCAGAGTTTACATCATCCACAAAGCCTATGTGCAATAGGATGCTACAACAATATACTTTGCTTTTGCAATGGATAAAGCAATTGAGTCATATTTCTTACTTAACCAAGAAACCAATCTTCCACCAAGAAAGAAAGAACCTCCACTGATACTCTTCTAGTCATCCATACAGCTAGCTAAATCTACATCAGTATAAGCACTTAAAGTGAAATTAGCATCGTTAGGATACCATAAGCCATAATCTAGTGTAGCATCAAGATATATGAATATCCTCTTTATAGCTGTAGCATGTGCTTCTTTAGGATTTTCTTGAAATATGGCAACTAAACATACTACATGCATGATATCTGGTCTGGTAGTAGTAAGATACAACAGTCCACCAATCATATATTTGCATTTTCTCTAATCAACTTTAGCAGATTCATCATATTTACTCATCTTACATCTGATCACCATATGAGTGCTAACCAGTTTGGAGTCATCCATTCCAAACTTCTTTAATAAATGATATCCCTTTATCAGTTTTATTTACTTGAAGACCAAGAATGAAATTCAACTCACCAATCATAGAAATTTCAAATTCTTTTTGTATTTCCTCTACAAATCTCTTACATATACTTTCATTTCCTCCAAACATGATATCATCAACATATACTACTACTATCAACATTTTGTTACCTTACACTTTGAAGTAGAGATTGTTGTCAATAGAGCCTTTGTTGAATCCTTGTTGTGTCAGGCATCTATCCAATCTTGTATACCATGCTCTAGGAGCTTGTTTTAGTCCATACAATTCCTTCCTTAATTTACAAACCATATCTAGTTTGTCTAATAATTGAAATCATTAAGGTTGTTCCATGTATACTTCTTCTTCCAATTCACCATTCAGAAATGCAGACTTGACATCCATCTGATATACCTTGAAATCCTTGTGGGAAGAAAATTCCAAATATATCCTAATTGCTTCCATTCTTTCCACCAAGGAAAATGTCTCTTTAAAGTCTATGCCTTCAACTTGTGAGTATCCTTTGCATACAAGTCTTGCTTTATTTCTTATAACTTCACCATTTTAGTTCAACTTATTCCTGAACACCCACTTTGAACCAATTGCATTCTTATTCACAAGTCTAGGAACCAATTCCCATGTTTGATTCTTCTCTAATTGTTGCAACTCATCTTTCATAGCTCTAACCCAAATTTCATCTTCACATGCTTCACATACAAACTTAGGTTCAATTTTAGAAAGTAAGTACAAATTTACCTTAGATGCTACTTCTTTTCTTCACACCTTCACTCTTATCTCCAATTATTTATTCTTCCCGATGATTCTTCTAGACATACTTAGGAGTCTTAATGGCAAGTTCCAGAGTCTCTTCTTCTTCTTCTTCAATCTGTTCTTCTTGTTCTTCCTCCTTATTCTCTTCAAGTACTTGTCTTCAGATAGGAGCATTAGGTTCAACTTCACTTATCTCAATGGGTTTGTGCATATCCTCATCAACCTTCACATTAGCACTCTCAACGATCTTCCTCAATATTTAATTAAAGTATCTATATGATTTGATGTTAGTTGAATATCCAAGGAAAATCCCTTCATCATATCTACCATCAAACTTCCCAAGATTTTCATCATCTCTTTTAATGTAACATCTACTTCTAAACACCTTAAATTATTTCACTATAGGAGCCTTACCAGTCTATAACTCATAAGGAGTTTTTTTGTTGTTGCCTCTGATTTGAACTCTGTTAAGAACATAAACAACAATGTGTATTTCCTCTCTCTAGTACACATTAGGTACATTTTCTTCTTTCATCATGGTTCTTGCAGCTTCCTGTATAATCTGGTTCTTTCTCTCAACCACTCCATTCTGCTAAGGGGTTCTTGGAGAAAAAAAGTGTCTCTTTGTGCCATGCTCTTCACAAAATGCATTAAACTCACTAGAAGTGAATTCTCCACCTCTATCATATCTCAAACATTTTATTTTTAGGTTCACTTCATTTTCTACTCTTTCTTTGAACACTTTAAACCTATCCAAAGCTTGAGTCTTTTCTCTAAGAAAAGCAACCCATTTCATTCAAGAATAATCATAAATAAGGAGCATGAAAGACCTGTCACCATTTAGGCTTCTTGTTCTAGTAGGACCACAGAGGTCTATATGAATTAATTCCAACATTCTAGTAGTAGTTTTCTCTTTTCCTTTAAAATTGCATCTTGTATGTTTCCTAGCTGACAACTTTTGCAAATAGGATTAGCAAGCTTTATGATTTTAGGGAGACCTTAGACAACATATCTTGAACTGATCCTAACCAAATTATCAAATTTTACATGTCCCATTCTTCGGTGCCACAACAAACTTTCATTAACCTGAGATACAAGGCACTGATCATCAACACCCTTAAGCTGATAGATGTTTCCATGAGTTCTCCTTCCTGCAGCAACCATAGCTCCAAATCCTTTTATGATCTCACAAGTATTATCCAAAAACACAAGTTTAAAACCTTTGCTACACATCTTTCCAACATTCAAAAGGTTATGCCTTAGACCCTTTACATAATATACATCATCAATTCTATGTATTCCATCAAAACTAACTATACCTTTCCCAACAATCTTTGCTCCTGAATCATCACCAAACATGACCAAACCACCAACATAATTTTCAAGTTGTGTAAACTTACTTTTATCTCTGGTCATGTGATTAGAACATCCATTGTCAATCACCCAATAGTCTTCATCTTGTCTAGCATGAAATGTGGTGACCAAAGTACTTTCCATCTCATCCTTCTTGTTCTCTGAATCACTTTTTATTGCACATTTTCTAGAGATAGCATACATAGATTTACTCTCCAAAGCTAAGAAAAATCATTCACTATCATCATTCTCATAATCAGATTCATCATCAGAGATTCCAACTTCTTCTCTAACATATTGCAACTTTTTGTATTTCTTATCCTTTCTATCTTTAGGATCTATGTTCTTCTTATGTACAGTTCTATTTGGACATATTGAAGCATAATGACCAATATTACCACAACTGAAACATTTAAAGGGAAACATACCTTTATACTTACTGGTACCTTTCTTCAAATTCCTTGTAAAGTTCACTTCCAACTCATCTAAACCATCACTATTTGGATCATATTCAATATTTGTTTCTTTAAATGTTGTTTCTATCTTTTCCTCTTTCTTTCCAAACTTTCTCATCTCAAATGTAGTCAAGGTGTCAAATAGCTCTTCTTTAGTATATTTCTTAGGATCATATGTTTCCTCAATAATTGAAATTTTTTCACTGTAACATTTCAATAGAGTCATTAGAATATTCTCATTTATATCTTCATCAATCAGAGTACCCCCTTGATTTCTAACTTCATTTGCTACCAGATCAATTTTCTGAAAATAGCTTGCAATATCTTCTCCTTCCATTTTCATATTATCATATCTACGCTTTTCCATCAGCGTCTTTGTCAATTTTACTCTATCATTTCCTTCATAAAGATCTTCCAACTTCTTCCAAACTTCATAAGCAGTGCCTAGAGAGATAACTTACGTTCACTCAGTCTTGGATAAAGCAGTGTAAATAGCATACCTCACTTTTTCATTCTCCTCATAAGTAGAAACCTCATCTGCAGTAGTTGGACCACTCGCCGGAGCAACATACTTTGTCTCAACATCCTTCCAGGTCTTGTAACCAAGAGAGATAATATATCTTTTCACCTGCACTTTCTAGTCACTATAATAAAATCCATGGAACATAGGGATCACCAACTTATGTGCCATCAGATCTTCCTTAAGCGGTTAAGTTCTACACAAAGGAACCAAAGCTTTGATACCAATTTTTAAAAGGTGTTGGACAACTGAGAGGGGGTGAATCAGTTGTCACCAAATTCAAGCATGAAACTCCTAACACTTATCAACTTCAAAACCACACTATTCTGTTATTAAGTATGGACATTAAATGCAGAGAATAGAAAGTAAAATCAAAATAATGAACACCATATTTTACGTGGAAAACCCAATAATGGAAAAACCATGGTGAGGATTAACTCACCATATAAAATGATAGAAAAACTGAAAACAAGAGGCTCACTTCCCAAGGCTCACTACCCAAAATAGGACTCACTATCCAGATACAAAGACTCATTACCTACAAAAAGGACTCACTATCTAGCAGGGAGGCTCACTACCTACAAATCAAAAAGATAATAGAAAGATCCACCACAACAATTTATACACATCCATAGCCTTGATCACAAAATTGTAGAAACCTTTAGCTCACTGCTTTCAGGAATCTAACACAATGAAGTATTGTTTCCTCAGCTCACTTTCACACAACCTTGCTCTTCACTTGTGGCTTACTTCATTACTTTTCATCATCTAATCCTTTGCATCTTGACTTGCATTTATACCATCTTCAACCTTAGAAACATTCTCCAAGGCTGGCCACATACCCTTCATTTCATAAATTCAAACTAGGTTGACAACTCAACATTCCTATGGTGGAAAAGAATGAGAGTGGACCAATTAAACTCTTAATCAAGACCAAAAGAAACATCTCAGATCAACCACACACTTCCTTAATTAAATTTTAAATTTTTCATATGAAGTGTAAACACCAGGTCAACCAAACCTAATGAAAACACAAATGAACATTGAAGTATACACTTTCCAACAAGAAGATAACATGTGAACAATGTAACACACTTCATCATGCATGAGAACACATCTTATATACTTCTAGATACATCCACAATAGGTGTAACAACCCTTGAACACATAAGTCTTTCCAATAGTCCATCAAGACTATGCAATCCTACACAACAACTATGAAGCTCATCCTCTGAAGCACCAAAATTTGAACATCATTGTAAGACATATTCCAAATCTGTAAAACTTGAAACAAAATAGTGGAGGACTATAGAGAAGAAACATTTCTCCCAATCCATAGATAACCAACTCTTCCAAAACATTTCACACATCGGTGAACACAACTTTCACCTTCCATCAAACCAACTACAACAAATCAAGAGATATCGCTAGTAGATCACCAACAAAAAACCTTTAGATCTGCATGAGCATAAGATCAAGACGAAAGAAATGCAGAGCACATACCGGAGCACATTCTAAACACGTACATAACTTTGACTTCACTCTTTATTAATTTTCTCAAAAGCACTTGGTAACCCATCATTTTAGCACATTTGCAACATCATAAGGATAGCTCCATGTACTCACAACATCTCAACAACATCTCAACTATACATGCACAATCTACAACATTCTTAACTATGTTGACATTAATGACAACACCACCAAACTTGTTCATACTTGCAACAGTTCTAACAAATCATCCAGGGACTATGAGCTTGAGGAAACCTTTAGAGAACCTGATGAGCCTACTTTTGATGAAATATTTAGCCAAACCTTTAAATTTATCCCACCTCAAAATCCATCTACTTTCGACCAACATATTCCTAGGAAGAGGGAGGATTGGATAAGAACCTTTTTTAACCATGTCAACAATGTTATTATCACCATATCGGCTTCCAACTTTGACACCTTTGATGATGGCATACCCCTAGTCTATCCCCAACTTATCGATTGGGGTCAACAGGAGCCACCAACATTGGATACATTTGAGAATGATGAAGCATTAGCTGAGTTCCTAGGATTGTGAGAAGGACTTCCTAGTGGTGACCATAAGGTTAGATTTACTATAGACTTCAATAAAATGGCTTATTTTGGGGATTTTGTCCACCCCTCTAGTTGTAAAAGTCAAAACAATAAAAGAAAAAATGAAAAAAATAAAAAATGATGAGTCCCTAGGTGAAAACTGAAAGTCACCTTTGGACCATGAAAAAGTAAAAATAAAGGACACATCTGAGGGTGAAAACCTCTCTAAGGCAATCAAGGATGGGGGGTTGGACGTTCTCCCCACTTCTCAAGAAAAGTCACTACTATTAGTTGAGAAATATATGGAAATCAACATTGGCACCGAAGATAAGCCTCGATTAATCTATTTTGCAACATCTTTGATAGAAGTAGAGCAACCTAAATTTCACAACTTTTTAAAGAGACATGTCAAATTTGCATGGGAATATGCTAACATGCCTAGACTGGATCCTGAATTGATATTACACCATTTGCCACTACAGCTAGGTGCTAAACTAGTCAAACAAAAATTAAGGAAAAATACACCCAAAAATTGCTTTACTAGTCAAGGCCAAGCTAAAGAAACTATTGGATGTCAACTTTATTAGATCAATTAAATATGCAAAATGGGTTTCCAATCTTGTACCAATGACAAAACCAATCAGTGGTATCTGCATATGCATAGACTTCTAGGATTTGAACAAAGAATGTCCTAAAGATGACTTCCCCTTGCCAAATATCAACATAATTGTGGACTTAACAGTAGGATATGAAATGGTATTCCTCATGGATGGATTTTTGGGATACAATCAAATCAGAATTGCACCTGAAGATCAACACAAGATAACTTTCACTTGTCGATGGGGAACCTATTGTGGGAATGTCATGCCCTTTGGACTTAAAAATGATAGAGCAACATATCAATGTGCCATGACTACTATTTTTCATGATCTCATGCACACCCACATGGAAGACTATGTGGATGATTTGCTAGCTAAATCATTGACAAGGGTTGATCACTTATGAGTCCTAGATAATATTTCAAGAGACTGGAAGAGTACAAAGTGAGGCTCAATCCTAAAAATTATGTATTCAGCAAGACATCAAGGAAACTCTTAGGATACATTGTTTCTAGATGAGGAATTGAAGTGAACTCGACAAAAGTGAAAGCTATAATAGACATTCCTCCACCAGCCAATATAAGTCAGCTATAGAAACTACAAGAAAGATTGCAATCTATTAGAGGATTCATAGCACAATTGGAAAATAAAATACATCCCTTCCAACATCTACTCAGAAAAGGGGTACCATTTGTATGGACAGATAAGTGTCAAGAAGCTTTTCAACAAATCAAGGATTATCTACTTACACCACTTGTATCAATTCCTACTATTGATGGATGACCTCTAATTCTCTACATTTCAGCAACCACATCAGCACTAGGAGTATTACTTGCACAAAATAATAATAAAAAGGTTGTGAAAGATTAGTATATAATATCAACCACACCTTGGTTGGATATGAGCTAAATTACAGTCCTATAAAAGGTGCTTGTCTTACAATAATTTTTGCTACTCAATGACTAAGGCACTACATGTTAAACCACCAAAAAATGTTAGTCATAAAGATAGATCCATTGAAATGTCTTCTCAATAAAGAAACATTAACAAGACGCTTAGCTAAATGAGTCATGATACTCAGTGAATATGACATCCAATATGTTGAAAGAAAAGCTATAAAAGGACAAGTTATTGTTGACCAACTTGCAGACACACTAACCAAAGTAGATTATCTAATTGTCTTATATTTTCTTGATGAATCTATCTTCACCTTAGACACCAAAGTGGCATGGAAGTTATACTTTGATGGATCCCACACAAATCATGCCTTAGGGGACGACATATTGTTTATCACACTACAAGGAAAAACCATTCCTAAGTCATTCAGAATTGCTTTTCCATACACCAACAATATAACATAATATGAGGCTCTTTCAATAGGACTCCATATGGTAATCAAATGAAAGATCAAGCACCTACAGGTTTATGAAGATTCTCAGTTGGTAATCCGACAAGTTAATGATGACTATGAAACCAAAGATGAGAAGCTTACCCCATACAAATGGATGATTGATAGCTTCATACAATACTTCAACATCATTCTTTTTCATCAGATAACCCACATTCAGAATAAAGTAGCAGACACTATGGCTACCATTGATTCACTCCTAGTCATACCTAGTAACATACCTAAATTTGAGTTTTTGGTAGAAAAGCTTTTGGTCCCTTCCTTTGACATCCTATATTTTCATATGGTGTGTGAACTAGTTGGTCCCAATTCCCCATGGTACCAAGACATATATGACTATCTCCATGCCTAGACCCTACCGCCTGACCTCTCAAATAACCAATGCGATACATTTATCTGTAAAGCCTCAAAATATGCCATCATTAATGATACCCTTTATGGACATGCCCTATACAATACCCTGTTGAGATGTCTTGATACTGAAGAAGCACAAGTGACCTTGCATGGGGTACATGAGGGTATATGTGGAGCCCACTCTAACAGTCTAACCTTAGCCAAGAAGATCATGATACTAGGTTACTATTGGCCCAGAATGGAGCATGATCCTTATCATTTCATCAGAAAGTTTCAATAGTGTCAAATCCATGGAGACTTGATACACACCAATGCAAGTACTCCACTTGATAACATCACCATGGCCCTTTGCCTAATGGGGAGTCAAAATCATAGGTAAGATACATCCCACATCCTCCAATGGTCATAAATTCATCATTACTACAATAGAATACTTTACCAAATGGATTGAATCCATTCCCTTGACCTACATTACTGGAATACAAATTTCTAAGTTCATCCTTAACTACATCATTTTCCAGTATGGTGTTCCTCAATCCATCATCACTAATAATGGTCACCCATTCAAAAATCAAGAATTTTGTCACCATTGCAAGAAATTCCATATCCAACACCACTTCTCCACCCCATATTACCCATAAGGTAATGGCCAAGATGAGGCATCTAACAAAACAAACCTTAGAATACTTTAAAATATTGTCAATGATGTTGGTCATGACTAGAATTTGTACCTTAATCCCACCCTATGGGCATATTGCATAAGTATTTGCACTCCCATGGGTACCACTCCATATTACTTAGTCTTTGGTTCTGAAGCCACCTTGCCTATTGAGGTCAAAATTCCTTCCCTAAGGGTATCTCTAAAGGGGCATATTAATGATGAAGAATATTGTGTGTCAAGGCTACATGAGCTAGAATTCCTAGACGAAAAAAGACAAAAAGAAATAGATCATCTTCAATAATATCAAAATCATCTTCATCATAGTTATAAAAAGAAAGTCTTGAATCGACACTTTGACATTGGTGACCTAGTATTAATAGAAAATATAAAGAATCAAGAAGAAAGAGAAAATCTAGGAAAGTTCAAGTCAAACTGGTTGGGGCCTTACATTGTCACAAAAGTATTTGGATCAGGAGCATACCAACTTTCTACCCCTAAAGGAGAACCGTTGATAGAACCAATCAATAGTCTTCATCTAAAAAGATTCTACACATAGCTTCTGAGAGTCTTATCTTAATCATGAAAAATACAAAAAAATAGAAAAATAAAAAAAAATGTTACCTTGATGAAAACTTGGCAAATAGGCATCTTGGTAACACCAAAAAAAAAAAATCAAGAAAATGGTAAAGAGAAATAATTCATCCTATAGTGAAAACCACTTCAGTGGTGCTTTGGATAAGTACCATGGTGAAAACCTAGAAAATAGACACCATGTGTAGTTGAATTTTCTCCTTTGTCTACCATTATTCCAATATAACTTCCCCATCATATCATTTGTCCTTTCTTCCATCCACTCGTCTCGTCATTTATCCTCTTCATATCACCCATAATAAATGGTTGTCCTTTCCATAACTTGGAACAATTGACATCAAGCACACTTTTGTATCCTATTCTATCTTACTACTAATAAATTGGTCTTATACCCAACTAGGGGAAAATACTTGACCTTCATCATTTGGATATTACACTTGTATTCAGAGATCATAAAACCATCAAAAAGACAAAAAAATCATAAAATCACCAAAAAGACAAAAAACTCATAAAATCATCAAAAAGTAAAAAAATTCATAAAATCCCAAAATCCAAAAATATTAAAACATGTCAAAAACCCAAAAACATCCAAATAACTTGTAAAAATCCCAAAAACAGAGTCAAATTCACTCATGTCAGTCAATCCATGTCATTGTTGAACTACATTACCTCTGTGACTAAATGTAGGAAAGGCCATCTATCAATGTTCCCCTAAGGCATTAGATCAGTCCTTTTAGGTTTTTCAAAATAAAAATCATGACTCGGTCCTTTTTAGTAAAACAAGGTCATGTCATGTCGAACTACGAGGTCTCTACACATTATTATGTAGGCAAGGCCATCTGTCGATGAGCCCTGAGGCCACCTAGGTCAGTCCTTTAGGGTTTTTCATGTTAGTCAAATAAGTCAGAAATTATCGTCAAACACACAAATAGTCATCAACACATCAGGACAAGTCAAATATCAACAAGACAAAAAAACAAACAAAGCCATCAAATCAAATCAAACAAATTGTCAAAATTGTCAAAACAGTCAAATAGTCAAACTGTCAAAATAGTCAAACATATATCTTACATAGGATGTGTCCTTCCTGAAACCATACATTGTCATTTAGTCAAACTTCATCATTCACCTTATACAGGTGGTTGCATGATTGAAACTAGACTTGACGTCTTATATGACATGTTTTTCCTTAAACCAGGCTTTGTCAATTGCATAACCATAAAAAAAATCAAATTTTGCTAAACACTCTTACTGGTTGTTGACATTGTGGCTTGTTTTGTCTTATCTTTTCTCTTGGCTTTGTCTTTGAGTCATGTTACTAGTTCCTGAAGGATGTCCCATGAAGGATTTAGAGGAACAAGGATGTCTCATGACTCTTTTCTTTGACTGCTATTTGTGGATTGCCTTGGAAAAAAGACTGGGGCAACTTGGTCCTTAGTATGAGTCAGGACATTCCCTATCTACAACTGTCTATCTTGCAAGTGGATGACCATGCACACCTTGGTCTATCTCATACCATGGTTTTTTTATCCATTTGTATCATTTTAACACCCAGTGATGATTAATGCAAGGCCTATTTTTTTGGAAAAATATTGAATTCATTCAAATACTAACATCCATGTCTTTCGCATTAACACTTCTTCTTTCTTGCATTATGATAGCATCCTATGACATAAAAAATAAACATTTCATATGAATATGAATATTAGAAACATAAAATAAGTATTATCATGCATACATGTTGGATCATACATATACGTTGCATTTGAAAATTAAAAAAATATATACACATAGAATACATTCATTATCATCCCATTTCACAACCATCATGAACCACATGGCATATTCATAAATCATTACTACATTGCATACATTTTCATATCTTTGCATTGACATAAAATAACATTACATCCCATAATCATAAGCATCTCATCAATATGCGACATCCATAGTACCATAAAAGTAATTGCATACATCATCATATAGAATTAAGACATCATCATAGGCTACATGAACATCATAAAGCATACATCATTATCCATAACACATACATAATAAAAGACTGCATATCATATAAAGTATTGGACATCATATAATCGTTGCAAAAAATGAAATATATATATATCACTCAAAAAAGTATCACAATACAATTTCATAATGTATCTCCCAATTAAGAGCTCGCAAGCTTGATGGATACAAAATACAAGTGTCAAAATACATGACTCAAAATGGGTATATCTTGTGCTACCATGATCCCCAGAGCCCATGCTACTACTCTCACACTAGCTAGATCTGCTCTGAGACTTCCTACTGCGAGACCAACCACTACTAACAACCTCTTAAGTGATAGGTTTCGATCACTCTGGTGGAACTACCTCCTCATAGACCTGCCTATAATACTGCTCTCTACACCCAATCCTGACAACCTCTCTAACCATGTCAACTGAGGACCCATTATAGGTAGCAATAAAGTCTAGACTCCTTTGCTCTACTTGTTGTACCCTAATAATAGTTGTGTCTCCCTCAGAATATAGGTTGTCTCTCTCTACCTATAGGCCATCCCTCTCCATCTGTAGATCCTAAAGCTTAGCCTCTAATGCCTATACTCTAGCCTGCAAACTCAAAAACTCTTGATCCTTGTCCTCTATACTACCTTTGACAGGTAAATCCTCGAATCCCTCATCCCCATATAGAATCCTCTCACGTAGGATCAGCTTCTCCTCACCCATCTCCTCCTCCTCAAGCTGCTCCTCATGCTCTTCCACCCACACATCCATAATAGCCACATGTAATAGTGCATCGAGCTACTCTACTTTGGGTCGCCCTCCCTCTGCCTCTACATATGACATGGCCTCCTCCTATCTACCCTCCTCCTCTCCCTCCTCCCAAATAGGAGAAAGTGACTTGTTCCTCCCCCTTTGTAGTCTTCGTCACTACCTCCTCCCACCATCCCCTCCTCTCCCTCCATCTCCTCCATAATCACCCTATCCACCACCTCCTCTCCCTCCACCTCCTCTATTGGAATCAAGCAACACTGAGAGGGGGGGTGAATTAGTGTTGTGTAATTTTCAACTTTATTAATTTTATCCTTAAAGTGTTGATAACACTCAACCAAAATAAAAATAAATGCACATAATACAAATAACCACAACACCATAACACAAGGATTTTTTTACGTGGAAACCTTGTTAGGGGAAAAACAATGGTGGAGGTCAATCCACAATATTTTTCTGAGTATACTCAAAAGAAAATATTACAAAATGAGAATGCACTTGCATTTAGGCACACTTCCTAGAGCTCACTGCTCAAAAATAGAAAGGCCCACTGCCTTACAAAAGTTTGGAATACTTCCAGAGATTTGAACTAACAAAGTAGCATCTACAAATTCTTGATTATAGTTCCGGTTAGGCTCAACAATTGAATTCTAGACCTTTTGTCTGATTCTGCTCTTTTGCTCTGTTCTGCTTCAACTCACAACAAAAATCCTTAATGCACAAGTGAAAATGTGCATAATCACTCTACTGAACTTCTGAAATTCACAACATACATCAACTCACATCGAACGCACACCAAAATGATATAATCAATAACTTATATATATCCACCACCAAGAATTCAATCACTTTATGTCATCCTCAACAAAATAAGAAATATTCACAAATAGCTGGCTCAAATCATCCATAATATTCAATGTGCATCCACAAGAGTCGGCCTCAACATAGTGTGGACACAAATCAAAATGCTCAAATACAAAAATATGTAAACAATAACTCCTCAATTATCCACGACACACTATATTCACCAAGTCGGCCTACATACACTGATGAACAAAAAATTAGTTCACCGAACCTTTTGACTTCCACCCCAATTGATATGAGGCACCAAGATTTACAAATAACACAAATTATGCATTGAAAAAAACTCCCTAAGATCCACTACATAAAACAATAACATAAATTTTGCATATGAATCAAAGAACACAAATCTACCAGATGCTCTATTCTAACTTAACAGATAATCATTGATCTTCAATCTGTCTGCCAGTATGAGTAAATTACATCATGAGGATCAACTTACTGACAAGGGTTGCCATCAATGAAAACACCAGAAAATATGTGTAGTGTCTCTTTCCAACAATCTCCCCCTTTGGCATTGATGGAAACACTTAGTGAAAAATGACTAAGTGTCAGATCAGTACCAACAAAAATACACTACCAACCAAAACTTCAAAAATATCTTCAAGCTCAAAACTACAACTCCCCCTAAGATGAATATACAATTTTTAGTATTTTATTCTCCACCTTTGACATCAGTGGAAAAGATGGGGAATCCACCTACAAAACTCCTATAAACAAACAAAAACTTCAAACTATATATGTACAAACAACTTACACAAACTTGAAAATATCTGAAAATTTTATCTTTAACAAGTTCAAGGTTGTGTCCCAACACTTCTTGAGACTTTCTAGAATAGTTATGTGACCAAAAAGTAAATAAGATTGCACTTCTATAGATTCAAGGCTCACTGGATCACTGAGAGCCATAGCATCTTGTGCTTCTTTCAAAGCATTCAACATGGTCTCCATCATAGGACCAATTAGGCCTCTAAGTTCACCAGCTCTTTCCACAAATTTTTCATTATCACACTTCAAACTCTTTATTTTGTCAAGTAGGGGTATAATTTGACCTTCTTTCTCTCTGAAAAAAATAGTTAAAGGATCAAAAGCATCAGAAATAGCAGCTAGCTCTTTCTCAAGATCCTTAACCTTCTTCTCATTTTCCTCAATAAGTTTAGACAAAGATAAACATGATTTATGAATCCTTCCACCTTCTAATAATGCACTTTGGACATTTTTTACATAAGTAGCTAACAGAGGATTATCATTAGCTATCAATCCTTTCAATCTACTCATCCTTTTGTCATCAAACTCCTTCTGAACTTTGACCAAAGCTTATTTCTCAAGTGACTCAAAATGAGTACTTACCAAATTTATAAGATTTTTCAACTTACCAGAGGAAGAACTAGATGGGTCTTTAACATGTGTAGGCATGATCTTCTCTAGAATAATCAATGCAAGATTCAATAAATCATTGTCGTCAATGTGAGACTTTATAATTTCTTCCCTAGCCTTAGCTTGTGTAAATAATGCAACTTTCATTTTCTGAATCGGGGACAAAGTAGACAAATGAATAGGGACATCTCCCAACTCAAGATCAAATTCTTCATTTTTCTCTTCTAGAAACTTCTTCACTACCTCTACAGTGTCTCTTGCTTCTACTGGAACTCCCTTAACTTCATCCTTCTTTTCCTTGAGCACTGTATCTTCTGTCTCTTGCTTCTACTGGAACTCCCTTAACTTCATCCTTCTTTTCCTTGAGCACTGTATCTTCTGCCACATATTTTTTCTTATCATTTGGAATTTCAACTTCTTCAACTGGTATCTCCTTTTCTTCAACAAATACAACCTTATGAGTTTTAGTCTCCATAGGTACTTTTGTATCATGCACTTCAGGAGGAATCAGAGCGTCCTCAATAGTAACCTCTTCATTTACCAAACCAAATGAAATATTTTCCTCATTCATTTCTTTAGAAGTAACATCAATTTTGTTCTTTAATAGAAATTCCTTCAAAATACTTTTAGTTTCTTTTTCTACTTCTTCAGTCTTACCCAACATAAGCTTGTTTATCCTTGATTTTCTTTTGAATTCTCTTTTTGCTTCTTTTAGGATTGACTTCATCTCTTCAATAGATATTACCGGACATAGATTTGCAAGAACTCATTCTCTTAGTTTCTCTTCTTCAGCTTTGGCATTAACTCTCCTCATCTCCAAAATTTCATACCATTCCTTAGGAAACTATGCCATTATCTCAACAAGAGTCATATTTAATTGTACAAGTATTGTATTGTAGCCTCCTCAAGGATTCTTTGACCACTAGTATCAAAGGAGCCATACACTTCACACAAGGGATTAAGATTTCCATCCTTGATTATACCTCTTTCAACTTCCTTTATTGAAATACCTGCTTTATCAGGCTTCATCTTCTTCTTTGCTTTCTCCTCTTCACCGGAGGGCTTGACTATTGTTGTTGCAGGGGTTCTCATATGCTTTATTTCTCTAACTTCTTCATCAGATTTGTCTCTTCATCTTTTGAAACAGTTGTATACACTCTTGTTCTCTTATCCTTCTTCCTTTTACCAAATGTCTTAACTTGATATTTTGTAGGGGAAGACTTTTTTGCATGATTGGATAGGGGTGTTGAGCTCCTCGTTGATCTAGTTCAAGTAGAGGATGCTTCCAGACTAGCAGATTCAGTTTTATTAGGCTCTTTCCCTTTTTCACTTTTAGCTTGTTCTCTTATTCTTCTGGTTTCTCTTACAGCTTCCTTAGATATGCCCATGCTCTCTGCAAAGACTTCCACTTCTTTCCTTTCTCGTTGGGCTATTATTGGTTTCTTCAATTTCTCATGGACTTTCATAACCTTCTTTGCATATATTCCAAACCTTTCTTTAGATGGATCCAAAGGCTTACTCAATAGATGTTGTGCATATAGCTCCAAAATTCTTTCCTCAACTTCATAACCCATTGGCATAATCCAAATGGTTCTAGGTTTTGCTACTTCCATTAAGCACAGATCAATATCCACCATAAAACAAATTGTGTCCTTACACTTCTCCACAATGGAGGTAGGAATTATTTCCCTGGCTTGCATTACATTCTGAAAGTTCTTGAAATATCTCCACATTGCAGTTTTCCTGGCTTGCATATCACCAAGGTTGAATAACACATCTCTAATCTGAACAATAACAAGCTTGTCATTTTGCAAATGCACCTTCCCAACTCCTGGAACTTCATTCATGAAATAAAATAACAAACACATCAATAGATTACCATATTTTAAAGAATTCTTCTTGTCTTTCTTTATCTTGCCAAGATTTTCCATAAGCTGACTTCGAAGCAATTCACATAAATCATACTCTACATTCTCCTTTACCATATCATATGTTGCATATATGGCTATACTGAATACATAATTTTCTCAGATGGAGTGATATATCTTATAACCAATGACCATTGAGGAAAATTTCACACCCACATCAATGATGTTATCAATTGTCATCATTCTTCTATCAAATACTGAACTAGTTGCATCAATGATGGTTTGATTTTCCACAAACTTTAAAATTGGAAATCCACTGAAGGAATTAAAACCTGTAACAACACTTATAGCTTTTTTTGTGATCTTGAAGGGTTGACTCAACCACATGAATTCAACATGAACTCAACTTAAGATGTACCAGACCCATTCATTTTCATCAAACACGAGAAATTTCACAATCTGCATGAGCTTCTTCTCCTCTAGGATTTCAAATTTAGGCTTAACACAAAAATCCTCTCCAACAATGTGATTAGAATACAAATGTAGCAACTAGGAGCTCCCTAACTCCTCAATATTAGCATGAATGTATGCCCTAATATCTTCAATATGCAAAACACCATATGGAACAAATGAAAATGCACCTAAGGGCTCAGTCTCAATAGACTTGAAAGGATGCCAATTGAAATTCGGACGGGGTCTATCCTTGACTTAACCTAGCAATGGAGTAGCCATTTTCACAAATTCATAAGTTTACAAGTTTTCCCAATAAATACCCTTTTGTTAGATTGGGGTTTGAACTTCGAATCTCCTTCACACTAGAATTCTTGCCAAGTTTTGCCAATAGTTCACTTCAGAGCTCTTCAAACTTCTTCTCAAAATGAAAAGTGACAAATGAAAGATAGAAATGAAATTTTATCATTCACACCTAACTTTTTAGATGCAATAAATGATTTTTCCCTAACTCATTCAGATACCCTATTTCCATGCACTGTAAAAGATAACTCTTATGCCAACCTTCAATTCTGCATAAAAACTCTCTCCAACTATTCAATAGCAACTGTAGATCACTAATGCGATCATTGAACCCATCCACATCCAGGTACCAATTACCCGCAGGGGGTTTTTAAAGATTTTCTTGATAGCTCCCCCTAGGCTAGAGACCTTAACCTAATTCCCAAAGGAATTACCAGAAGTTGATTCCGGTGTTGGCTCATTTCTTGCAATAGAGGGACTCTTCTTCACCCATGTCTTCTTCATCTACTTCCTAATCCGATCTGTAGTGACTTTCCCTTTTCCTTTTCATCCTTCTACATGTTTCTTCTATGATTTTTCAGACCTCTTCTATAGAATCTAGCAATATGACCAATTTTGTTGCAATTGTAGCACACCAAATTTCTTTTTCCAGACTAGTTGTTCCACTGATTTCCTCTTGATCTGCACTAGTTAGCAATATGGGCAAATCTATTGCATGTATAACTTCTGACATCTCTATAAGAGTTGTTCAACACATTTCTGCATTTATTTGACTTATGACCATACTCATTACAATTAAAGTAGTGACCAAAGAATGATGGACCACTTGAATTCATTCTACTTTTGCATTGAGTTGCAATATGACCAAATTTATTGTAAACATAACAAATGCCATTAAATTTCTTAGCATTAGGTGGTCTTATCAGATATCTTCTAGTTTTGTTCATTAGTTTTCCTTGTCCAAGTCTCCTTTGTCCAGATCCAAAACTTTATCCTTTCTTATATCTAAGACCTCACTTGTCACCATCAGTCATCTGAATTTTAATCAGTTCATCAAGCTTTGATGAGCTAATCTTGAACTTCTCCTTGATTTCATTTGTAGTAGAAAGTTCATCTCTGAGATCAACAATGTGATTTTCAAGCTCTTCCTCATTGTGTTTGGTTAGTTCTAACTCAAGTTCCAACTGAATGAATCAATCAATTTTTCGGCTGCATTCTTCAAATTTCTCTTTTAGGGATTGGCCAAGATTTTCTTCATTCCTCTTCCTATCTTCAATTTCCTTAGTCATCCTCATCATAATAGATTCCATCTCATGCTTTTGAACTGCATTATCCTTGGCAATCTTTTCACATTCTTTTGTCTTTTCCTTCATGGTTTGACTCAGTTGCTCATCTACAATGTGTTTACTATCTTCTTGCTTGATTTGATCACAAGTTCCCTTCTCTTCTCCTTGGACTTGTTGATTTTACCTTTCAATGACTCAATGAATCTCTCAACATTCATGAGATTTTCTTGTAATTCCTAGACTTCAAATTTTGCCTGATCAAGATCATCTAAGGCCACCATAAGTTGTTCAAGACTATTTGAATCCATTGAAACACTTTACAATATCTTCCCCAAGCTTTTAAGCTTCTTCTGAGAAACTGAGCTCTGATACCAATTGTTGGAATCAAGCAACATTGAGAGGGGGGGTGAATCAGTGTTGTGTAATTTTCAACTTTATTAATCTGATCCTTAAAGTGCTGATAACATTCAACCAAAATAAAAATTTATGCACATAATACAAATAACCAAAACACCATAACACAAGGATTTTTTTACGTGGAAACCCTATTAGGGGAAAAACCATGGTGGAGGTCAATCCACAATATTTCTCTGAGTATACTCAAATGAAAATATTACAAAATGAGAATACACTTTCATTCAGGCACACTGCCTAGAGCTCACTGCTCAAAAATAGAAAGGCTCACTACCTTACAAAAGTTTGGAATACTTCTAGAGATTTGAACTAACAAAGTAGCATCTACAAATGCCTAATTACAGTTCCGGTTAGGCTCAACAATCGAATTTTGGACCTTCTATCTGATTATGCTCTTCTACTTTGTTTTTCTTCAACTCGCAATAAAAATCCTTAATGCACAAGTGAAACTATGCATAATTTCTCTAGTGAGATTCTGACATTTGCAACATACATCAACTCACATTGAACACACACCAAAATGATATAATCAATCACTTATTTATATTTGCCACCAAGAATTCAATCACTTTATGTCATCTTCAACAAAATAAGAAATATTCACAAATAGTCAGCTCAAATCATCCATAATATTCAATGTGCATCCACAAGAGTTGGCCACAACATAGTGAGGACCCAAATCAAAATGCTTGAATACAAAAATACTTAAACAATAACTCCTGAATTATCCGCGACACACTATATTCACCAAGTCAGCCTCCATACACTGATGAACAAAAAATTAGTTCACCAGACCTTCTGACTTCCACCCAAATTGATATGAGGCACCAATATTTACAAATAACATAGATTATGCATCGAACAAAAATCCTTGAGATCCATAACATAAAATAATAACATAAATTTTGCATATGAATCAAAGAACACAAATCTACCAGATGCTCTATTCTAACTTAATAGATAATAACTAATCTTCAATTTGTCTGTCAATATGAGTAAATTACAACATGTGGATTGACTTATTGACAAGGGTTTCCATCAATGAAAACACTAGAAAATATGTGCAGTGTCTCTTTCCAACATCCTCCCCCTCTCCCTCCACCCCTCCTACCCTAAGGACCCCATCCTCATCGAACAACTAGAGTTAGTTGATCTGGATCAGTCAAAGGAATAGGCCTATGCACTGCCCACCATGTATCATACTCTACCAAAGTTCTTCCATCCAATGGACCCCCTCTCCATGCCCATGACAATGCCTATAGTCCATCTATGTCCCACTCAGTTGTAGCTACTATAATCACTAGGCCCCAATATGGTGTCACCTCTCTAGATGGCTGAGTGAACATTATTGTACCACGTGGAACTCCTTGCTACTCTCTGAACTATCTCAAAACCTAGTCTGGAAAGTACATATCAATGATATGTTGTGACTACATAGTCTACCCAATAAGATATCTCTCCTTTCGACACCACTATCATGACCATCAAAAGAGTGACTCTACAACTCATGCATTGTCCTTTCCAATAAGATATGTCATGAAGCTGGAAGTAAACCATTACTAGTACAAACATGGCCCCCATGCATATAGAGTGTCACTAGCCATCATCCCAACTAGCATCTCTCCCCATTCGATTGGAAATCCATGTCCTCGGTAGTCTAGAATGACTACCTTGGCTATTAGAGTGCATAGTATGTAGTCAAACCGCTCATATCACGTAGCCAATGTCTCCCATCTAATCTCATACTGGTAAATCCCCAAATCCCTAACATCCTCATATACATAGTAGGTGGTAAAAGCATGATATCCTCGGCTTGGATCATATCTGACCCGCTCACCTTTGATTGTAAATTGTAGGATCCTATAGACGTCCTCCAATGTGATAGTAGCCTCTCCCATGTAGATGAAATGAGCAAGTCTTCAAATTCCATCTCTCGACAAGTGTAGTCAACATCCCCCTATTTTCCCTAATGACAAGAATGAATGTAACATGATACAAACCAACATGCTATAACCTACACTTTTCAGCGCTAGTCAACTGGCCCCACAATCGATATGTATCTAGTGGTCGTGACTCTCATGTGTAAATTAGATCTAGATGAACTTATGGCCAGCATGAAAAAAACTGTGTTAATTAAACAACTTACCTTAACTTATTTTTTGCACATGTAATAAAAGCAATTCAATCCTAATCTTGGGCAACCTTGTTAACATTCAATTGAATCACATAATTATCAATTGTGTCATACAATAGCGAATGTGATGCATGCTTTCGTAGATGTGTCATAGGAGCCTGATTGCATCGAACCCCTAAATCAATTGCGGCCTATGCCTACATTTGTGTCATTCCTAAAGTGGATGAGACTAAGCCCTATCAGTTGTGCATGATTACAGTTAGTTGCGTTCTGCATACGAAGATGTAGTTAAGAAACCCATGGATGCATCAAACCCTAGGAATTGGGTCACAAAACTTCAAATACCTATCCTACCCTAGGTGTGTTCTTGTCACTTGCATCGAATTGTAGGCAATTTCATTGAACGTGATAGCACTTGTGGCCATCCTCAAGTGACACAATTGACTACTAAAATTTTAACCTATCTAAAAATGTGTGAAATCAAAATATGACAAAGTGGGTTTGTAGGCACTCACCAAATATTTTGCGCCCTCCGGTCACCTAAATGGTCACACTTGATATGCTTTGTTCTCACTATGAGGAACACACTCGATTTTCACTCAGAGCTCCTAATCTCCAAACTTCAAAATGTGCAAAATGAGCCTTTGACTTGCCAATTTCATACTTATACCTCCTAAAAATTAGGGTTTTAACAAGGTTTGTGTTGGCTACACTTTGCTTAAACCTTGAAACTACATTCTGTCTACCCTGAGGATCTTGAAAATCATTTCTTTTGCCACTATAGCATTTCTGCCTATTAAATTGACTTTTCAAAATAATTTTAAATTTTTTTGCAATTTTTTGGGAAAATTTGTAAAATTCTTCTAAGGGGGCATAGGTCTACCTTGCTTACACTAGGACACATTTGACTCAAAATTTCTTTGACACAATGCGATAGACTGCATTGTATCAAAGAGGGGAAAAATGTAGACAATAAAAATTGTCCTAGGCATGTGACTCTTAATTTCTTCATAAATCCTCCATCATTTTCCCTCTCATTATTCATAATTAAATAATATTTAATTATTTTCTAAAGTCATATGTCTTCTATTAATTAAATAATTTTAATTATTTAATTAATTCATTTCTACCTTTATTCCTCTTTGATTAATTAAATAAATTTTGTTTATTTAATTACGTCACTAATTAGATCCCTTTCTTTCTAAAACTTAAATAAATTCCTATTTATTTAATTTCTATTTCACTATCCACTATAATTAAATAATTATTTCAATTATTTAATTATTCATTAGCCTCTTTTCTCACAAATTAAATAAATTTTATTTATTTATTTTGGTCCACTCTCTTGAATTTTGAATTAAATCATTGTTTAATTCAAAATATTCTCTTTGTCACATTCCTCTATAATTAAATAATTATTTTTATTATTCAATTATTCATTGGTCACCTAGATTAAATGACTTTATTATTATTTAATTTCCTATCACCTCTTTGACCGTGCCAATCTTATGTTCCACATCAAGTCCTTATCTATCCATGTCTCAATTAACCTTCGCCCTTGATTGGATTATCTTATAATTTAATCCTGACCGTTTATTTTTATCACTTGCCCTAATTTATCCCTAACCCTATTTCATACCTTATCTTTTAATCTTGGCCTTTGATCATTGACTTTCAATCTTAGCCCTTCTTTCAAAATTGACTTCTCTATAAATGACCTTGTCATTGTAATTTGTCATCTATCTTGTTCTACCTTGAGTCTACATAAGCTTATGCTATCTTGCTATCAAGTCAAGTGCATCCATACTCATATAGAATCTTCAATATTTTGCTTAGTCATTGTCATAGGCCTATTTGCATACTCAAAAATCTAAGGGAAATTGTTATATTCAAGCTAAATGGAGAAGTGTAATGGAGGTGAATCAATGGTGGCATAAATATTTGGTAATATTATTTTATGTTTGGTGTATTTATGCTCATTTTTGCTTCATTGTTTATTGGGGTTTTATTTATATGCTTTATTGCCTAACTCTAATATTTTAACCCTGATTACATCATGAATTTTTTAAACAACATTTTCCCTTTCTAGAATAGCATATGCATCAACAAAGAATATTGTCAGGATGACAGTGGAGGGGTTGCATCTTTCAACTTAATTAAATCTTCATGAAATTGTTCAGCAATATATGAAGCATAATCCCAAACCCTATTTTGATACTTATTCTAAATATCAATTACTAAAAGCATCAAAGCAACATCCATTTTTATGTCAAAATTCTTGTGCAAGACCTAACATAATGCATAGTCTATAATTTTGAAATAGTCCTCAAAATCATCACAATCAAATGGTTCTAACTCCAGAGGACTAAAAGGTACACCATTCCTCTTCAGATCATGTCTCCTATGCCTTGGAAAAACATTCTTTCTATATGCAAACTTATTTTTCTCATATTCATTATATAGTGCACAAAACTTGAATGGATTCAGAAGCAGATGGACTCAAGTTAACAACTTCCATTATTTGACTCTTTGAAATTTCCAACATAGGAAGAAAATCTAGAAACCTTTTGATTGTCCTATTAGTTGGATCATAACACCTATCCAATTCAAGCATTAGTTCCACCTCTACAAACACATTGGGGCACACCAATTTGCTAATTTCACAAGTCCATAACTGACATGTGGGATGACTTGCAAACCTCCTCTTGAAAGCACATATAAATAGATCCCAACCACTCTGGGGTAGCACCACATCACCAATCCCAACAACAAAATCCTGAAAATGAGTTGTTAATGTGCCCTCACTAGTCTTTCTCTTTCCAACTGGCTTAACCTTTGTAGCCGAGTCCTTAGGGGCCTCTTCCATGAAACAAGGGAAATCTTTCTTAACAACTCTCTTCTTTGTAGGTTTTACCAGTGTGTCAAGCTTAGGCTTATCATCTTGAGGCTTAGGTCTTTTAACAACTCTCTTCTTTATAGGCTTTTGAGGCCATGTGTCAAGCTTAGGCTTATCATCTTGAGGCTTTGGACTTTTAACCCTTTTTTGGGTAGGTTTCCTATTTGGTTTGGTAGAGGATTTTTCGGGCTCACTCATTGTTACAGCTTAATAAAAATAGGGTTCCATGATATCTATGAAATACAATTCTATTCTTTGAATTCATAGCATTTAGACTCAATTTCAAACAAACTTCACTCCTTTACCCCCAAACCCTAAATATAACAACTACAATTCCCTTACTAACCGAAGAGAAATAGCCCTAAATAAAAAACCATAGCTATCTACTCACTTTCTCAATTAACCAGTGTTACAAATTACTCATAGAGGTGCAAAATTCAACTTACCCAAGAAAATTACCAGCTTGTTCTTCAAAATTTTATTTTCTTGGAGCTATGCCTTCTTCTCTTCACTTAACCAGTTCTTCAGTTATCGAGGATTGCAATTATAGAAGAAAAGTGATCAACAACCCTCTTTATGACTCAAAATTGGAGCTTACTCTCCACTAATATCTAATAGATATCTCATGTGAGAAAACTGACATGTTTTCATTCAAGTTTAAACTCTATTCATTGATCTTATTTGATTAAAAATATGATGTATGGTTTCCCTCAACCATCACTTTATGCTTTTCCCAAGTGTGTTTTAAAACAATGATGATACCCTAGGGAGTTTCCACATAGCCACCCACATGTTCATTAACCCTTTAGAACCCAATCACTCATCATAGTAAAGCTTTGAAGTTAAGTCCATACTTCGACAGTGAGTGAGAACACTTCTGATGGAAGGAATATTCTTCATTATATTCTCCATTGCTTGTTGTCAAAGTGTTACAAAGATACACTTTCACTTCAGCAAAAAGAGAAACCCAACTATACAAAGATATAGCCTTAGTCCATCACTTATTGCCATAGTTGATTTGGAAATGTGAATGCTTTTAGCAATGAGAAAAACAAGTAATGGCACTAGATGCAGACATGTGGGAAGATCACGACCCACTATTCCTTACCTTCATATCGCTCATTACAGTAATTGAAATAAACTGTAGTGTAGAAAATTATATGCTCTTGAAAGTGAGGTAATTTCACACTTAATTTGGACCTATTTTGGAGCCCTTGCATTAATTACCCTTTAAAATCATCATTAATAGGCCCCTAAGACCCATTATTTTGGATCTTGAGGCTTATTTTAGCTAAAAACCTAATAAAGTCATTTAAAACACCAAAAATCTCAAAAACCCACATCAAAAATCTAGAGTGGGACTTGTTGATGGTGTTTTCTGCACAGCAACAACTCAGACAGAATACAATATCCTATCTCTCTTGAAAGGTAATTTTCAACAATAAGTTATTAAAAATCACCCCAAGGTCTCTCGGGTGTCAGGTCATGACGATGCATAAACAACTCAGATAATATGTGAAATGCTGGTAATCACAATCGGACCTTACTACAAGCAAACTGTATCCTTTCAATTTATCAGATTTTGCAATATGATGATCTTAAATCCTAAATCTAACCAGTTAATAAAGAAATAGCAAAAGATAAGGGTGTGAAGATATGATAAGATCTAAACTATTTCTAGAATGAACAATGCAAATAATAGATATCTGGAATGGACCAATCTCAAGTAACCAATTCTTGATCAACCCACAATGCAATATCACAAGAACGGTGCAATCTTCTAAGGTATATAGATTTTCAAATCATAGATATTCATCCACAATCGAACTTAAAAACATGTAAATATATGGTCCAGGTTGACTTCACCAGCCTACTACAATCAGATAGTTACCGGGAGTATAGACCATAGATTGCTACAAACATTCCAAATATGAAATCATGTACATCACTCACCAAATTAATCTAATTCTCAACACTAAACCCTAAATCTTTAAGCAATTTGAAAGATAAAACAACAGGAACCATGCAAGATAAAATAACACAAGAGATTTCACCAGGAAAACCACAATGTCCTCAATTGTATTAGATCACCAAAATGCTGCAACAATTCCACTGTTTGTTACAATATTTGCTTCAAGAAATTGACTACTATTCTTACTACAAAATGCTCTAGCTCTTTGGTCTAACTTATCTCTGTTATTTTCTAGCTCACCCCTACAATGAGGCAAGAATGCCCCCTTTATAGCAAATTCTCAAGACATGTCGGCCCAGCCAAACATTTACAAAATAAAAACAACTGCCCAAAACAAGTCGGCCCTAGGAATTCAAAATAAGGTACACATTAAATGCTGATATATCATCAAGGTCGGCCTAGACACAATCCCCAATGTAGCCCAGATCAACACATGCCCTACAATAATAGGGAAGCACAAATCTCAAAATGGCATTAACTACCGCCTCTCGTATCCTTGTTCTGGTCCAACGATCCTTGAACCCTCAAAAACACCCTATCCAGCTCGGTGACAGGTGGCAAAGGCAAGATCTTAAGCCGGCACTCAATGGAACCAATCTCCTCCTTTGACTGCTTAACAGTCTGATTCCAATCATCTTTATGGGTTTGATTCTTATCCATTACTGCCAAATAAGTTGCCGCATCATCCAAATGGTGCCCTGTTATGGCATCCTCAGAATTCGGGGCATAAACATCATGCCACCATTCCCTTAACTGCTCTAGGCTCAGATACTTAGGAGCAATTTTCCTCCTACCAGTCATGACCTCAAAAAATGCAATACAGCCCTCATAGACTCCAGTTAAATCACCATCTATTGATTTCTTTCGTTTCTGGATCTTCTTCATGGCCTTCTGCCGAATCTACAAAGCCTCAAACCATTCCCAAGGCTCATTAAGTCTAGAGGAAGGAAGGATCCCATCTGCCACCAACTGATCCTTTCCATATTCCATAATTACTTTGGATTTCTGCAGCAGGAGATCATTTTCCTCCTTATCCTGGGATAGCACATATGCCAACAGTTCCTTGGCTCTGACTGCATCCTTTCCAACTGAAAGGATTTCTTTAATTGCATTGTCTCCTCTCACCTGCACATCCTTTATCCAATCCATTGTAGTTTGAGCAGAGGCCTTCATCTTTTCAATCTCGGAGATGGTTTCCTTGAGCAGGAAACCAGGAGTAGCAGAGGAAGATGGGTGAAGAGATTGCAGAGGTTTCATCACATCCTCCAAGCATTTCCTAAGTCTCTCATTTTCCTTTCTCAGCTCATGCTTGGTCTGAGTCTCTTTCCTTAATCTACCAATGATCACAGCGCTAGACCCTTCATACTCCTCTATATCTTGTTCCATAGATGCTGGTCCAAGGTTGAAAGTTTGTACATTATAATCCTCACCAGTGACATCTTCTCTAGTCTTGTCTACAGCAGGGGTGGCAATGTCGATCACTCTGTTGTTTACCTCATCCCTTTCTATTATTGAAACCACTTTAGCAGCCTTCTTCTTCTTCCCTTTGCCGATCTTAGACAACATCTCATCCCAATCCAAAGGAGTGTCCTGAACAACTACTTGTTTCTTCCTTGTGATCTCCTTTTCAAGCCAATCTGGGACAGCAGGTTCTACCCGGATTTCCTCTGTTTTTGCTTCTTCCTATTGTTTTTCTGGCGTTTCATCCTTTCCTTCCTCAGGGGGCTGCTCACCTTGATCACCCTTCTCAATCTCTTCTTCCTGCACCGGTGATGGGGTTCTAACCGGGATATTCTCCTTCTCTAGTGATCTGTTTCCTCTACTGCTTGTCGGAGAATCATCATATTGGACTAATGGAGAAGGGTGCTTTTCCTTTTCTTCAACTTCAAGCTCAGCAGCCTCACCAAAAAGCTCTCCCTCCTTGAATGGTTCCGCCTCTCCACTGGTTTCTTGTTCTTGATGAGTCTCTTGCTCAGGCACACTTGGCGCAGGGGAAGTAGCCCTAGGTTGCTCCACAATGGGTGTCTCCGGAGGAGGATCCATCTTTTGCACAGTTTCCTTAGGGGATGGAGTCCTTGATCTCCTGGAATAAACCTTTGTCCTTTCCCCAGAACTCTCCACATCAACAATCGGAGGCTCATCTTTTGAGGTATCCTGACCCTTCTTCTTCGAAACCCTAGTTGTTCTTGTCTTCTTTGGTGGTGGAGGAGCATCTTCTCCCTCTTCTTTTTCAACTTCCTCCTCTTCAAAAGATTTGCCTATTCTCAGAGCTCAGCTTCTTTTCTTTCCTTTTGGCTTTCTTTTCGGTTCCGGCTCACTTTCTTTAGGTCCTCTGATTTTTATTTTGAAGGGTGAGCTCTTTTTAGCCTTCCCTTTGGGGTCATCTTCCCTCGGATTCCTCTGAAGTAGACATAGGATTAAGGTTTCCCATCAAATTAAAGGTACAAGGTACCTTCTCACTCTCCAGCTCCCAAACCTTATGTTTTAGCCATGAAGTAGTAAATTTCATAACAGGGGCCATTAGGTCTTCCAACTCTGTGACCTCATCATCATTCCAGCCTATCTCCCCAATTGATCTATCCTTAACAGACTCATAGGCATGGTCTTGTACCAAATTTCCATCATCCTCCAGTTGGTCAGGGATTAGCTTAACATTATATTGTCTGATCGCATCAACAGGGAGCCTTGAATACCATTTCTTCCTTGCCTCAAAATCATCTTTGATATTGGCCCAATAGTCTTCTAGGTCATCCTTATGACGGTACTCTTTGGTGGCCTTCTTCTGTGCTTCCCCGGTGATATCAAAATTTGTCCTTTTGGAATGGAAGGAGAAACCATGAGCTGCCAACTCTTCACCTGCTGCGTGTGCTGATTGAATGGAAGGACATACCTCTGCTACACCAATTCCAAGAGGGAAATCCCCACCAAAACCTATTTTATGCTTCTCCTTCTTGACAATTGCATCAAACTCACATATTTGTCTCACCAATTCCAATAACACAATATGATCCGTAGGGTACCTGGGTAACTTGTATGGAGCAGCCGGACATCCATCAATTCTGAGGTAGGAGAAGGTAGGAAACTGAATGAACCAGGCCCCATATCTTTTTATCAATTCCTTCACTCCATCTGACAGTCTCACATGCTCCGCATTTTGAAGCATCCTAGTGATATGCATTGTGAATGCATCATTGGCTCTTCTGTAATTCGGATGTCCTAGGTGTAATTCCGGATATATTTCATAGACTATATCCTGTCCAAATGTTCCCTGTGGACTCAGACCCCTGTATGGGTAGAATCTAGCCAACACATACACCACATAGGAAGACATGGTGAACCTCTTTGTTTCTAGGAACTCCCTTAATTGCTTATCAATCACAGCACTAATAAGTCCTGCCCAATGATAATTAGTTCCTTGTTCAATCTTGCTGATCACATGGACCATCCAGTTTTCTAACACACCAGCACTCTTCAACCCTGCTACTCTACTCAAAAAAGTGATGGCATCATAAATATCTGATCTGAATTTAATCCTGTGCAATTGCTTGGGCAATTTAGAATAGTGTGACTTTGGCTTTTCCAACCAAGAATTGATCATCTGTTGAGCTTTGGTTGGCTCATTCTCATAATATGTCCTAGCCAAGTCCATGTTCAAAGCACACACAGAAGGAAAATCTGGCATTTCAAAGGCTTGGGCAATAGAAACATGACTTAAATTCGCCAAGACTCTTCCTTCAGTGCTCACAACCCTTTGTGTGTCAAATTCATACTGCTGGGCACACTCAAGTATTAACTTGTAGCATTGGATTGCCGGAGGGAACCCTGCCACATGAACAAGCCCGGACTTCATCATTCCCTATCTCAGGACTGACAAATCTTTCTGAGCTATTCTCACTTTAAAGTCCTCATATCGCCATGCTCCAACATTGGTGTCAGACACTTCAGACCACACAGAAGATATTTTACTTTCTGGCAACTGACTCCTGGTATCCAACCTTAATCTTTCTGCCTCTGAGATGGAGGATCCTTCCATGTCACCCTTAGATTTCCCTACTGCAGCCTTGCTCAATTCATCCTCCACTCACAAAAGAATGTCATGAGTATCCAATTGTCACACACATTCCAATCCAAAGGTTACCATAAAAACATATAAAGCCATTGAAATCTATCACAAATCACCAATCTTTGGAAATCCGGAAAAAAAAAGCAATCTGGGAAAACAAGGTAAGCTGGGAAAATCCAGTTGGGGCAGAATTTCGGAGAAATCCGACCCAGACGGATTTACGCTGCCGAGACACCAAGTGCCAAATAAATCATTAGTACGGACAAAAGATATGCAATTATCATGGAATTCATTCATTAGCAATAAGAAATTTACTCCATTAGTCCCAGCCTCGAGAATCGAAAGAATAAGATCAGGCAGGAAAACCGAAAAAATCTGGGTAAGACGGATTTCCGCAGACAGTTCAAATATTCTGGAATTCGCTATACTCCACGGATTGGCAGAAACCGGGAAAATTCGGGTCCGCAGAAATTCCGCAGACACCTCGGGAACCCGACGAAAGATAACACGCGAACCAACGATCGAATAATCATGTAAAACTTTTCTAATTTGGATTCTAATGACTTCAAAATTGACGCCAACCAACAAGATTTGGAATGCAAATGAATTTGATCTTCAAAAGACCTTGAATGACTAAACTTCATGGCGAAATGATGATGCCCTAAATCCCATAACCAGACCCCCGCCATGAAAGCCCGGATAAGCTTAAAATTCAAGGAAAACTATCATTGGGGTGGTCAATCAATGCGCACAGGGATTTCTCAAGGTACGAGCAGGTTGGGCTGAACATAAACCATGAATTCCCGATGACTCTACTGAACCTTGGAAAACTTAGGCAAATGAACCAAAACCCTAATTTTCACAAAATAGAATGAATGGGACGCCTAAGGGGCAAGGTCCTATTCAGACGGATTCATACTCACACACCTGCCACTGAATGGATAAACATAAGCACGGGCGACAAAGTTTTGGTGTGGATTTAAGTCTAACCCTAATTCAATAAATATAAAATTGTGACCAAGCAAAGGCCGACCTAGAATGGCTACCAATTAACCTGGAAGGATTCAATCATGATGCAATAAAAGGAAGGGTCAGAGATGACTTACCATGAATTAACCCAGATGAAACCCAAATTTGAAGAAGTGACTGGAAAGTGAAAACGCCCTAGCAATGAAAACCTTATCAGCGCCCAATCAATCCACACGCAAGCAATTCAAGATCAATCCCCCAAAGCTCGAATGAAAACTCTCAATCACCAAAGCAGCAAGCAAGTGGATAATGAAGTCTAAATGATGCCCAAAAGACTTTAAATCCACCCATATACGCATTTGAGCGAAGGTACCTCGGGCATTAATGACCGAAAAGACATGTCTAAAAAATCTTGAAACCCGAGCCCAGGACGGAATTTCGGAAAATCCCAAGACACGCGGAAAATCCGGATGAACACGAATTCCGCAGAAATGGCAGAAATCGGGATCTTAACGAAGTTCGGGATTTTGGCGCAATCCGGGAAAATCCGCTAGAACCAGAAAATCTCAGAGTCAAGCAGAAACCCAGATTCGGAGAATTCCATAGTGAACAGACAATGAACCAAAACCCGGGAGAATCCGCCAGAGCTAGAAAATCCCGGATTCAGGTCAAAACCCGGATTTTCACTAAAAGCCAATTTTAACCAATTCAAGCCTCAAGGCAAGACAAAAACCAGTAAGACCAATATCTCAAGACCTTAGAAAGACAAATCCAATAAAACCAAAGGCCAAAAGACATCATCAAAAGAGGGTCCTCACTCCAAGTGGGGCGTGTGTGCAAAACTACACAACAGGACTTATTCGCCACCTTGGGTGAATGAGTCCCCCTAGGTGGGACCCATTCACCACCTTGGTCGAATGAGTCCCATTTGGGGATTTTTTAAAATTTGAGCAAGAAAGTTACCTTTTTAATTCAATTTTTTGGTTGTTTTCATCATTTGAGATTTGAATAATGGTAAATTAGGTATTAATGCCTATATAAGCAAGATTCTATGTCATTTTTTCATCCAAGTAATCATTTTCAAGAGCAATTTCAAGAGACGAGTATCAAGAATCTTCAAGCATCCATTCACAAGAGCATTCAAGTTTCAAAAGCAAGTAAAGTTGAAGTCTTGGAATAGCATTAAAGTTTTCTTGCAGGTCTTCAAGCTCACTTTCATTCAAGATCTAGCATTGTCAAGGGTTGACCATGGTTGTCTATGGTGAATCATGATGGAGTCTAGGTTGGGGAGATGCAACTAGCCATCAAGCCAAGCCTAATAACTTGTTTCCTAAGTGATTCCATCCTCCATTATCACTCTACACACAACCTAAAGAATGTACAAGCATTATTGAGGCTGATTTGGGTGATTAGAGATCTCTTAAAGTGAGTCATTCATTAACATATCTTCATTCATGCATCTCATTCTTGCACATTAGAATAGGGTTGCATCATGCTTCAAATTTCTTAGTCTTAGACACACTTGAGGCTAGGGTTTATGTTCACATTTACATTCAAGCTTCATTATTTCCATCAAGGTATAATTACCAAGCTAGGGGTTTCACCAAGGAAAACCCCCCATAAGAAAACCAAGTCTATATTCTATTTTGCAGGTATTTTCTTAGATTTAGATCCAAAAATTAGTCTGGAAGGGAAGGAAAAATATTGGAACACATATCTAAACTTTAAATTCTTGAAAAAGTGGAATGGGATTGATTCGCCAGAAGTGGCAAATGAGTCCCACTATAGGTGTTTTCTAGAATTTCTTGCAGATTCAAATACCCTTTTCCCCGAAATTGATTCTTGTATAGAAATCTAGATCTAGGATTGATTCACCCATATTAGTGAATGAGTCCCTGTAGGTCAAAAATTCATATTTATCAACATTTTAGAGCTTTAATCAATCATCTTCAGGTTCTCAAGTGCACACAGTCCTTCCTATAGTTTTCTATTTTGTTTCATTTACTTTTCTAGGTCATTTTGTAAGGCATTGCATCATATTAGAGTTTAGTATTACAACTTGCATTGTATTTGTCTTTCCAAGTTCTTACTTAGTGTTGAACCCCTCATTAGTTTATATTCAACTCCTAGGACAACCCTATTGGAAGGTCTCTTTCTCCTTTGCATTGAGATCTCAGGTGTTTTTTCTTGAATGAGAGAGAGTGAAGATTGTCATTCTAGGTCCTAAAACCTATAATAGTATACAATTTTCCACCTTTCATAAACAACAAAAAATTTCTATGATGGTGCGATAGAAAGGAGAAACTTGTGTTCATCGTGCTTCGTTGAAGTGGAACCAAAGAATGAAAGATATTCAACAATAAGTGATATGAAAGGAAAAAAGTTGGGATTGGGTAGATTAGCATGGGACGATTACACTTGATCCATGATGAATCAAAGTATAATGAAGCGACTAACGTCAAATCTCAACAGGATCACTCAAATGAAAATTAAACTTAACATTTATCAAAACTAAGTATTCTAAACTATGGAAGCATTTAAATGTCAACTCTAATCCATTTAAAACTTATCTCGTTGTGGGAGTGGTGTCATGTTAATGTGGAATGATGACCCTTTCCCAATCTCATGGATCAATGAGCTTGTTCCAATTAGTTTTATTGAAGAAAATTGATGGAACAGTTGTGAGATGTGTATGAAAACATGATTTTAATCTAAATGAGCATGATGTAAGCTAATTTAACATGATTTTATGCTAAAAATGATCTAATTATTCAAAAGCTAAGCTAATCTAGATGGAATTTAAACTAAAAGATTCAAATACTAATTAATAAACAAGCTAAATGGATGCAATGTGTGATCATGGAAGCCATTAATGGAAGCTTAAAACTAACTAAATGTAATTAAAAGGAACTAAAATATGCTAAATGTGTGCTAAATGTGTGTGTGAGTATGAGTGATTTCAATACCATATGTTTACTTTTGAAAGATGGATCCCTATTCAATAGAGGCAAGCTCTATTTATAGAATAGGTAAAAGGAGATCAATGGATAATATCAAAAAGATCAATCAATGGCCAAGGATGAAAGAAATAAGAGGCATGGATCATGGATTCTCATCAACGCGTGAGAATGCAAGATGAGATTTAATCAAGGGTTCACATTCCCACAAACAAACACACTTTCAACTTGTCCAAGAGGTCACAAGTTAACTTGCTTAAGAAGCTAAGTAAGTTTGTTGAGAAAAAAGAATATTCCCCTTTTCCAAATGAGTGAGGAAAGAGAATATTCTTTGGAATATTCTCATGGGTGAGGGAAAAGGATAATTTAGTTAATTAAAACTAAATTAAATTGTGCAAAAGGGGAAGGAATATTCCATAGGAATATTCATTTTGGAGGAATGTGTAAAGGAGGAATATTCCCTTGAAAGTGGGGGGAATTAGATGTAATTGATAGTTAAACAATATTAATTATGCAATTAGGGGAATTTAGAAGAATTAGATGATATTCATTAAATAAATGATTTAATGAATGGGGGAAAGGTGGAATGATATTTAATTAAATAACTTAGAGTTATTTAATTAAATAAGAAGATTTAGGGATTTAAATCAAATAGTTTGATTTATTTAATTTAGCAGGATGAAGTGTTAGCATGAAATGGGGTGAGTTAACCTGAATTGATAAATTAGGTTAATAGGTGAAAATGATGCCATTTAATCAATTAGCTAGGCTAATTTAATTAATTAAGTGAAAAGGGGATGCGTTTTAAGAGCAAATGATGTTAGTATACTTGATTTTAGTGTATGATATCATTCAGGACATTTTTTCAGTGTCTACATTTTACCACTCTTTGAAACGAGGTACCTATTGCTTCAGTTTGAAGACTAATTATACTTTTCAGATGAAAAACTACTGCTTAAATAAAATAAAATAAAATAATTTTATTTTTAGATGCCCCCTATTGCCCCAGTAGAAGGAATAAGGTAGTTCCCTTCCCCCTCGAGAAATCAAGCATAAATTTTGAATTTTAGGTTGATTTCTCAACAAAGGTTAAAATGCTATCCAAGGGGTCCAGAAAGGCTTCAGGATGCAAAAAACATGCAAAAACACAAAAAATGAAGCAAAATAAGCTTTAGTTTGGTAAAATTGATGAAAATGATGAAAACACTAGCTTGATGGTTAAATTAAGGAAAAAAGCCTAATTTGCAAGCATAAATAGGTGATGAAGGGACACTTTCAATTCATTTATGCATTCACACATTTAGGATTTCTTGCATTTTGAGCTCCAACCCTCTAAGGAAATGGCACAACAAGTGCTCCCACGACATATTTTCAACTGGGTTCAAGAGTACTAGAGGCTTCTAGGAGTAGGACCACTAGTATGTGATTTGAAACTTGATTTGGAATTTGACTTTTTGGTGTATTTATTACAATTTGAAATTTAACTTTGGTGGTGTCGCTTAGAGTGACACCATTTTGAGAATCGGTGACACTATTTTGAATTTAGCAATGCATATGTGAATTGTGACAGTTCTCAATGTAGAATTAGGTTTTTAGACTCTAAATCACAACACACGTGTTTAGCAATGCTTCTTTTGATTTGAAAATTAGGGTTAGGATTTTCCAAAGTCCAAATAGCAACACATTTGTTTCTAATGCCACTTGTGATTTGCAATTTAAATGCCTTGGGTGTCACAGTTTGAAATTTAAATTATAACGACGCTATCCTAAATAGCGACACTATTGTCATTTTGGGGATAAAAGTCCCAAAATTAGCCAATTTTTTTTTTTTTTTTGATGTCATGCGCTTTGTGGGTGCAGGAGGTGATCTCGCCTTTGATGTCTCATGAGCACCAACCCATAGTTTTGTCTAGAATTGGTGATTTATCTTAGTTGTGACAAGAGCACTTGGGGGAGATTGGCATGTGGTACATTGCATTCATGCCCGTCATCTAGAAACATTTGGAAATGATGACAACATTGTGCAAGTGATGGCATAGCGAGACTTCATTGTTCCACCTTCCTACCAACAAGGCGATAATGACGTTGGAGGATGTATTGCGGATATTGCATTTTTTGATACATGGTGAGCATGTGATATATGACTTTGATGTCATCTATGATGCATGCCATGAGGTAATGGACCTAGAGGACATCATTCTAGTCACTTCCCATATTGACTTCGAGATGTATAGAGGTCGGATGCCCACTTTTAGATTGATTATTGTCGTGATCATCTCATGTTTGGTTGCTCAAGATCCATAGAGCATAGGATTTAGTCCAGGATGGGGATTGGCTTGGCACAAGATGCTATTCACGAGGACTTGATACGCATGGGGGATAGTGATGATGGCCTCCCTATACCATGATATGCATGATTTTGTGTATTGTGATGGAAGGGTGATCGACACAGGGGTAACCTTACTGCACATTTGTTCCTAGGAGCACATCATTGTGCTCCAACCGATTGTTTAGATGGTGGATGTAGAGCCAGATGATCCTATTTTCTAGAGGTACAAAGGTGCCACCACACTACAACATATAGGTAGCTTGAGATTCCCTATTAGCATAGGGTCATCGATGATATGACAATTTTTAGATGGCAACCCTGGTTTCAAATGTTAGCATGGTATGATGATGTTCAACAACTTTTCTTCACTAGAAAAACCCAATACATGTAGGGTTGAGAGCATACAATCATTGAGATATACTTACTAGATAGGGTGGTGAGATGGTTTGGTGATAGGAAAGATAGGATAGATAATGCATACACCACCATCTTTGTCAGGTCAGCATGAGAGTCACCAATGTGGGGACCTACGATCCCAGCCCATGAGGTTGTCAAGGGCTTTCATTAGTTGGCTGCTCGATAATGGGAATATGACCAGGGATAGGCAGATGCTCAGACGACACCTACTTATGATGCATGGTTCAGACTCCCTTCCCAATTGATAGATCTAGTAGGTGGAACTCCATGAGGGAGACCAAGAGGGAGGGGTGTGGGTAGAGGTAGAGGTTGGGGTAGAGGATATGATGCCCAAGATCGGCAGGATGGACAGGGTCCTAGAAGCACCACTAGGGCATCAACAGCATCCACAATAGCCTTTGATTTAGTAGTAGATAGTGTAGCGGTAGCCAGTGTAACCACTATTTCTAAGGCTAGATCCCTGTGATGCTCATATTTAGCAGTTGCAATAGTAGATATAGGTTATTATAGGAAAGAGGAATTAGGCCCATTAGTAGATTTTGGTGATTAATATTGAGAGAGATCAGGCTTGGCAGTAGGTACATGCTATCATAGTGGAGAGAGATCATGAGCGGTAGCTCAGATAGACCGTCGAGGTGCAGCTGACATAGGAGGTCAGGCGATGTCAATAGATAGAGACTATGATAGCTACAACCAAAGTGCGGATAGTGTCTTCTAGATTGTACATAGAGGTCATGACTGAGGTGGCCACTATCAGATGCATTACCATCAAGATGTCCCCATGGCACTTAGATAGCCAGATTAATCTTAGAGGATTGGGGCACAACCTAGGGCCGAGGATTAGCTAGAGAGACAGCTTGGTGAGAGGAGAAGCCATCAAGGCTAGCTCATTTGTACAAACACCTTTTGATTATTGTTTGATTCTTTGCACGTATATACATTCATGGGCTCCTTTTTGATAGCCTCGTGGATATTGTATTTTTGATTGATATGCATACACTAATTTAGATATTGTATGATGACAGTCACCATTTTATATATATATATGAGATGGATTTGATATTATGTGATGTGTTCATTTTATTTCATGCTTATGAATGTATGCATGCATATGATGTAGATATGATGTGATTCTTATATATGTTTATGCATGGATGTAATTTACTTAGATCTGCGATGTAATGCAATGCAATGGATGGATGCACTCCTTTTTCATTATCTTTTCATGATATACCATGGGATGGATGATATGGTATGGAGATGTCCATGCTTATCCAAATGATATGGATGCACTTGTTTTTGTGTATTTTCTTATGCATTTTATGATGATGTATGCATATGAATGTATGAATTGATAATGCAAATTTTCATGCTTATGATATGATAATTATGATGTAGGATGTATGTTGTGATATGCTATGAGATGTATGCATGCTAATGATTTGTGGATGCAGGATGGATTCATTAATGATGTTTTTGTTGACTGTCATGATACTAGGTTAGCGTAGATAGAAGATAGAAGAAACAAGATGATTGACCATTTATTTGGATGATTTCTCCAAAAGGTATAACAAGTCTATGATCCACTGAGACTTTATTAGAGATGGTGATGAGAAATCCATCATGATGATGATGATGATGATGATTTTCTCATGTCTTGGGATTGGGATTTTTCATCATTCCTTATTGTTTGATATGACACAAAGATATGATGCATCAAGGTATTGATAACCAGGATGGCGTTGTATCTAGTGTAATGGAATTTGACTCTGCAAACAGATAGAATAGTTCTTGTTCACACCTTGACATAGAGAAACCTCATTGGAATGCAAGTTAGAAGCTTAGAATATATTGGACCAAAGAATATGCAATAGTCAACAATGTATTTCAAACATCTCCCCTACACACAACTAAGCAAGTATGCGCCAAGATTATTTTACAAGAGTACCCACAAGCACAAAAAAATGAAAGATAATGATAAATGACCCATTCCTTTCTCTCTAAATCATTTCATAGACATCATCGAGAGGACCTTAGAATGGGTCATTAAGATAAATCAGAAGAAAAGATTAAAGAAAAACAATTAACGTTATCTATATCTCTTTCCATTTTAATTTTAGTTAAGGTGATGTCCAATACTGATGTCCATCGTACGATGGACACATCCTAGGACATGTTGACTAGATGGTTTGATGTAGGATGATGATGAGCTTTATAATAAGCCATTGATACAAACTCCACTGATGCATTTACCTATGATTTATACTTTAGATTTTGACACTTAGGTTCTCACTTTAGGACTCACTATACTTGATTTCTATTTGTTTTACCAAAGGTTGAAGATGACAATTGATTTATTATGGAATGAAGGTTTATTGTTGGGAAAGTGAGATGAGGTGGGCGATTTTGAATTTTATGGAATATTTCAATGTTTTGGTATTTTGAAATGCTTTGAGGTTGTTTTTGATCTTTTTGAAATTTTATGTGAATGTTTTGGTTTTTGATTATTTGAGGTTGTTTAGGGTTTTCCAAGGTTTTCCAATGTTTTTGTGTTTTTTAGATTTTCAAATGTTTTTGGTATTTTCTGATATCTAAATGTTTAGGGGTTTTCTAAGGTTTTGACCAAGAACCTAACCTAAAAGACCTATCCTAGGGGCCTTAAGGGCTAATCAAAGATAAGCATTGCCTACGTTATACATGTAGACACCACATAGTTTGACTGAATTGACTTATTAACAATGAGATATGAACAGTTGTTGGATTGCCAGTTTATTATGATGAAATCTTAAAGATTGACCTAAGGTGTCTCGAGGGAACATCAATGATAGTGTTTCCTATGTTCAAGCTCAAACACCTATAGTTCAACAAAACTATTTTTGGATTTTTGATGTTTGACCTTTTTAGGGTTTTGATGTGTTTTGGATGCTTTGGGATTTTGACTTTACAATTTTCAAATGTTTTTAGATTTTTAGCTATAGAAGATTTTGCAAATTTTTTTTGGATTTTTTGATGAATTTTTTATGAATTTTTTGGTGTTTTGGATTAGATTTTATATTTGTTTTGAGATTTTTGATGACGTTAAGATATACAAGAACTTGATCTAATCCATAATGAATTTCCCCCAGTGTGAAATGATAGGCTGCCTCGATATAGGTAGGAAAAATTGACCTTTGGATTATTCCAAGTAGTACAAAGGGGATATGATAATTCACAATATCAAGCTATGATATAGACATGGATGAGGGATGGATGAAAAAGGATGAAGGATGCGATGAGATGGATGGAATGATAGGATAAAGAGACTAGGTAGATGGAGGTACTTTATTTATGCAAGGCACTTGTTTGCCAGGTTTTCACCAAGGTACTTGCCCAAAGCACCACCGAAGTGGTTTTCATTGGAGGATGATTGTTTTTCTTTACTCTTTTCAATCTTTTTTCTCATTTTTTTGTATTTTCAGATTTATACCCTTCAAGACTAGGCATAAAAAAATTTAAGAAGCAAGTTGTTAGTTGGTTCCTGCAAGGGTTCACCTTCAGGTGTTGACAATTGGTATGCTCCTGATCCATAGCTTTATGTGATGACAAAGGGGCCCAACAAGTTAGGCTCAAACTTTCCTTTACTATCCTGATCTAGAAAGTTCTTTTGATTCTTCTTTAGGACAAAAACTCCTACCTAAAAATACTGACATTTTATCTTCTTGTTTTAGATACGTTTTAGTTGGTTTTGATATACTTGCAAGTGATTAAAGGAATAAAGATGATGCTTATCCAGGAATTCTAACCCATTTAGTAGAGATACTCTATACTCTTCATCGGTGATTAGGTTCTGTAGTGACTCACAATGATGGGAGCTCAACCTCAATAGGAAAAATGGCTTCTATTCCATAGACCAAGGAGAAAGGGGTTGCACCTTTTGGTGTTCGAATACTAGTTTGATAGGCCCAAAGAGTGAGATTTAGCTATAGATGCTAGTCACAACCCACTTCATTGATTATTTTCTTCAGGATTTTTAGAATGGTTTTGTTTGTAGCCTTAGCTTGACTATTTCCTTGGGGGTAATATGGGGTAAATAATCAGGCTTAGATGTTGAATCTTTGACATAGCTCTTTTACATCTTGATTCTTAAAGGGTGTTGTGTTGTTTGAGATAAGGGTTTGCAAAACACCATAATGGTAGATTAGGTAATTCAGGATAAGCCCTTCAATTCAAGCACATGCGCCTTTCATCTCTTAAAACTTCTACAATGTGAGAAATCTTCCTAGAGCAAGTTGTAACATGTAGAATCCAAGGAGAGTGTTGATTGTGTCCCATATATGAAGCTCTCTCCTTCAATGTAGTCTCTCTCCTTCAATACAACCAAAAAAATTAATATTAGTCTCAATTCAAAAATAATAAAATTGCATTGTATATTGCAAGTTTACAAAAGAAAATCCAAACACAGCAAAAAATAAATCAATTAAAAAACTATAGCCTTGTCAACAAATACCTTAAACAAAGTGTTCAACATAGGCCTAAAATATGCATATTGAACCCTTGATTTCAGAACCTTGTTCAAAATTTAAGAAAGGTGATATGCTCAGATTATAGAATGAAGTTGACATATTATAGAATGAAGGCTATCAACACTAACTAGACTAGAACAACATTATCAACATAAATTTCCTGGAAACCAAGCCCAAGAATTCCATCAGACTTGGAAAACAAAAATGTCAAACCCGATTCATGTGTTGTCTCAGTAAAGACATGCACCATTAAAGAATCCATTTATACATAAATTCCAAATTAATTTGATGAGAAAAGATCTTTAACATCCAACTAGGAAGCTTTAACATCCAAAAATTACTAACCTGATGTTTCACAACAAGTTTCCCAACTGTGACATCATCTTCCCCATTCACTTTACAAGCACCACCCAATTCAACTTTTGAAGGCACAAACACATAAGGTACTTTCTACAATGGTAATTTTCAAACTAAAAATTAATAACAAAACTTAAGGCATCTATTAAACTTGCAAGAAAACAACTACTTGAAAAAATACACAGAAGCATCACCAAATGATTCAAAACACATCATTAGTATAGGTCCAAAACTTTGATGTTCTTGCGCAAGTTATTTAGGTTTATTCTCTTACAATTCATCAAAATTAGAAAAAATGGTAGCAAGTCAGGGGATTTGATCATGGGAAAACTTCATAGTTAAAAGGGTTTTGTACTATTTCAAACTTCATTTCATTAGTTTCAATCCCATCATTTTACCCATGTGATTGTTGCACTATAAAATGAGAATCAAATTGTGTTCATTTTATTGGTTTTGATCCCTTCAATCCACCTTTGCAACATCTACATGATGTAAATAATGTCAGTGAACAGTTGAAACTTATCAAAGGTGATTGAAGGAAAGCCTCTTACAAATTAAGGAATGATGCAGGTATTGTATGGCACATGGAGTTAACCTAAAAATTTTGCAATGCCCATCTAACATCTTAAAAGGTTGCAATAATGTCAAAATTCAAAATGGTACAAGGAGAGAGAAAAAATCAATACCTTATCTTTGGCCAATGAAATCAAAGGATCAAGAATGGCAAGAGGATTTGTATCAGCCGCCATACCTTAGCAAGCTAGCTACACTGTAAAATCATTGTTAGAAAAATAAGCACAAAATCCTCTTTAATTAAAATAATCCTTCTAGATATTTCAAGACAAGATATTTTAGTTAATTTCTAAGAGAGCTAATTTTACTATCCAAACATCTTTCAATCTATTTATTGTATATAATTTCCCATAATTCAGAATTTGATACCAAAATGTAGTAAAAAATGAATTGTTTAACAACAAATGTGTTTTGATAAACCAGATATACCCTTGATATATTGATTTAAATAACAAGGAAAGATCAAATTGGAGACAACAAGATAGCATTCGTTAATTCACTTCAACAAACAATTGAAACCAGAATTCGGCCACCAATTATAACTTCATTCTATTGATCTTCAAAAATATTTTACAATACGTTTCAAAATTTTGTCCTAACTGACATGTCAAAAAGTGTCTTGTCAGTTACCCACTTTTAACATAAATCAAAAAGTCTTAATTATCGTTGTTTACATAGGATTACATAAAACTTTAAAAGTAATGAAAGATGAGAAGTGAAGAGAATTTATTAGAAGTTGAAGTCCATAGCACTCGCAAGATACGGAAGTTTGTTACTCATCGTAAGGTACCTGTGATCATTAAAATCTAGCAAGGTCATCTCTCCATGATAGTATCTGCAAGGCTTGGTACTTCACTATAATGCCTATTCTTCTGGTGGAGCTACATATGTCTGCTCCCATTGGTACATCCTGTAATCATGAGGCCATTTGTACTCTTGTAATTTTTATGTGTTGTCCAAGTGACTTTCATCTACTATCTAATAACCCTTTGGTATCCATGATGAATTTTGAGTACCGAGCATCCAGTGCAATTATTCCATCCAAGGTTAAATTGAGGTGGTGAATATTTATGTCACCATCCTTCTATATATTAGTGAGGTAGTTGGGAACAATTTTTCTAAACTCATCTGTCCAATCCTTGGAGCCTTTCAATTGATCATCATCCCTTAGTATCTTAGGCATGAACCACTACTTTAGTATGTGAAATGAATCCATTCTTACCTTGATCTTTTGGTCTTCTACAGACATGTATTGAAATTCATTTGTGACCATTCAGACCATTTTCTCAGTAGGCTTTAAAGATACGAGGGCCTCAACACTCCTTTGTAAAATTTTGCACAAAGTCGTTAAGGTGTGATGTACAAGTTGTCATTTCTTGAATAAGGGGTCCAATATACGTACATGGGCCTTTATCTAATCAACTGCTTTTGACAATGAGACATAACATTCATACACATTTTCTAATTTTCCCACATTTAGTTTAACCCTATGCTCCAAAATCTATTCTAATACCCTGAGGGTTTCTCTCTTTTCTCTTTCCTTTGTTTCTTCATTACTCTTTTTCAACTTCTTAATTTCTTGTTTTAGCACATTAACTTGCTCAACAGTGATTGCACCTGTATCAGTCTGGATGGCAGGGGGCTAGTATACTGTTAATTTTGTGCTTTGGGAAGGACTTGCTCCCTTCAACTGGTGTTTCAATTTCACATTTTCTATGAATAACCTATTCACTTCATGATTCAGATCAGTTTGTGCTTTCTCATATTTTTCCAATCTAAGCTCCATAGCTTTTACCGCATCCCTACTAAATATTGTTGAGTGCATTGTCATAGTAGCTTCCTCTAATGTTGATGTGTCTTGAAGTGTCTTTACCATGGCAGCCCCTCTCATTTCTTTTACAACATCAAGCAATCTTGGTTTTTATGTTCTTTTTTTCTTTGTCCAAAAGGCTATGGTTTCAAGTCTTGGATTGTAGCAAGTGCCACTCATTCCCTCAACTGAATTGAATTAAGAAACCAACATGGGACCTTCTTGTATTCTTACTTGATCTAGTAGGAATATCTTTTTTAACTCCATCCCAGGTATTCTTGTGACTCCTCAATTCTCATCTTATTAATTTGGATTCTCTCCTCAAATTCTTTCATTTTCATCTTAAACCAAAAATCCTTAAACTCAAGAGTTTGAATAAATTCATCATCTTCAATAAATCTAAGGGCAACAATCACCCTTTCATCATCATACACTTCTTAATCATTATGTGCAAGTACATCCACTCTTTCTTTTTGTTTGTGAGCATCAGTTTCAAGCTTAAGTTGTGGTTGATCAACTTCATCATCTTTAAAATTCAAAAGTACATCGGCTACCTCTTTAGTATCCCCTACTCCTTCACTTATTTCATATGCCACTAAGGGGGCCACTCCATGTGTCTTCTGCCTTTTAGCACTTGGTTTCTCATGGGATGCTTCTGATTATATTTTGGTAGTGTATGGTAGGGGATTTGTGATTAAAATACCACTTCGTTTGATGGGCAGCTTGGAGAGTTTTGAAGACTAGCCCTTAAGTTTCTTTTATGGTTCATCCTTTTAATAGGATCATTTTCTTCAACATAGAATCCTTGGAATCTAGTGTCCCTTTTCTTATTTTCCTCCTCAAGCCTCTTTATGATTTCCCACTTCCTCTTCCTCTGAAAAACTTCATCAGGTTTAAAGCAATTTCTTATTACATCTTCTTTGTAATCCATTACATGGGTAATCCCAGTTTTAGTGAGAAGTGTCTTCTTTATAAAATTAATATTTCCTTTAGGATCAAAGACCCTTTCTCCTCGTGACTTCAATTAATTTTTCATCTTCAAATAGTTTTGTAGTTCTTCAAGAGTGTCAGACCCTACGAATAACTCCTCACATTCAGTTAGGTCAGGGAGGACTGTCCCTTTTTTTTTGTCTTTTCATACATCCTACTCCATCCATAACGTTTGCCACATAAATTCTAAAAATGCAATTTGAATAGAAACACATTTACGTAAAACATGTGGGGCTTGAGGACACCCTTAGACCCTTATTACTATTTGTTCTGCTAAGAAGAACCAATCACCAAAATTGTGAGTGTGTCCTTGATCTGGCTTCAATGCTAAAGGTCTTAATACTTGCATGATTTTATTAGGCAATCTTGGTGAAATATGACCAAGAGAAACCATGACCTTTACTAAGAAATCATCATGAAATATTACATATTCACTATTTTTACATCTACTATCCCAAATGTAACACCAGTTTTGTACAGGCAACCTATTCCCTTCATCATTAGTCATTCCCAAACATATTCTTTTAGTCCATCTATTTCTATTTTGGTACAATATTAAATGACACAGTAGATATTTTTTCCTAAAAGTGATGGGAGCTAAGTTTTCTCTTACTTGCAAAAATCTCTCATGTAGCCCTTTCTCAATTTCAACAACAAAGTCATACTCAATGTTGATTTCAGGATTTTGTATCCTCATTTCCATCATCATGAGATAGTTTGGCATCCTCTCTTCAGCATCTATTCCAAGCACTTGGCACAAAGAAAAATAAGTTCTTTTGAAATATACTTGGAAGTCTTCTATGGAAAATGGCTCATTTTGGGAGGGGGAGATAGGTATCCTATTTTTTACACCCTTTTTCATGTGTAAAGGAAGTTCATGACTCTTGTAGGTTTTTCTCAATCTCCTATAATCCTCCTCACTTCTTTCCAAGTCAATCTTAGTGATATCTTGCTTGTTTAACATAAAACACTCTATAATTGCTTCTTTAGTCAACACCACTAATGGTGAAATATCTGGAATTCTTATAGTCCTAGTAGTTGGGTGATAATATTGTGCCAATACTTTAATATACTCAACATCTATGAAGACATTTGGGACTATCAATTTGGTCAAATCTAAGGTCCAAGGATTTGAAACTGGAATCTTCGCATCCCTTTTTTCATAAAAGTACCAAAATAGATCCCACCCTAAGATAGGGATAATTGGGTCTCTACATCCATCAGTTGTATCTTTAAACACCTTTTCGTCTACAGAATTAGGTAACACATCTAAAATTGATTGTTGTAGGGACCTCTTCTTTGATTTAGAAACTATGGACCCTTCCTTTTTACTCACAAGTTGACTTCTTTTGGGTGGCATGATGAAGAATTTACTCCTACTTGATTTTTTAAGTGTCTACTTGTAGAAGCAAATTAAGTTCTTATGCACTTGCTACAAAGGGTTTCTGTGAACTTACCCAGCAAAATCATAGTTGTGGAGTTTTCCCACTTGAACTCCCTTGCCTCTGATACACTGAGCTTTCTGAATGATTTCCAAAATGTCATCAAGTCCCAAGTAATATTTGTTGCTGAGCTTAGTCACCTCACTATTAATGTCAATTTGTGTAAAATATTTCAAAATCTTCCCATATTTTGAGTTTGAATACATGTCATTGATCTTGGGAAATCGAACAATGTAATCATTTATTGTTTTGATAGCTTGTACCACAGTACCACTCTTTCATTTAAAGACCACTATGGGGTAGAGTTAGCATTACTACCACCCCGTGCACACCCCTTTGGACTCCCACAAGATTGCGGGTTAATTCTAGCGATTGAGTGACTGTTCACTACCATACCACTTTGTCATATCAAGACCATTGTAGGGTAGTGGTAGCAGTACCGCCACCCTGTGCACACCCCTTTGGACTCCTGTAGGAGAGCAGGTTAATTCTAGCAATTGAGTGATTGTTCACCACCATATTGCAATGTCAAAATTAACCCCTTGCGAGGCTACAGTTTACTTTAGTTGTTAACATGTTCTCACTGCCACCCAGCCATATTCATATTTGGCTTTCACGGTATTGTGGTAAGCATTTTTACATTGACCTATATGTCTCACCATCCCACACATACCTCTATTGACTATTGTGGTAGTGCGGTATTGGATTTTATTATGAATGCAGTATTTTAAATATCATTTTATTGAAAAGATTGAACAATTTTCTAATTTTGCAGTCTCTCAGTTTTAGTTTTCAGTGTCAGTCAAACCTAAGATATCATTTCTTTGTTTGTAATGGGGAGGCTTATTTCACCTAATGTTAAGATATCTATATGTATTATTAAATCACAGATGTTTATTATATGTTTGTATCTAGAAAACATATAGGACATACAAGAAATTATATTCGAACTAATCAAAATTAATTTCAAATTTTCAACCAAAGTAAGAAAACTAAGAAGAATGATTGAACCTAACTTTAAATTCACTTCAAATTAGCAATGAACATCTTAGGTTTTGTATACAATGTACCAGGAGAATAATGATGATTACATTCAAAAATGTTTTAGTAAAACTATAGTGAATAAGTATACCTATACTCAAATATTGATTACATTCAATAATAAATTACACCATACATATAACCAAAGTTTAGGTGACAAGCTAACCTCTTAAGGTGACAAAACATCGTCATAATCATCTGCATTGCCAGCAAGATCAGAATCCTAATCATTCATGTTTGCATATGCTTGATTTTCTTCCTCATCCTCATCTGTGACATTCAATGCATTCTCTCTCCCAATCTATTCATTGGTAATCAAAATTTCTTCTTCAAACACTCCATCATCGTCTTCATCCACTTCTTCAAATGTTTCTTGTAAATTAACATATTTTCCATCAGGCATTATATCAACAACTTCCATGAATTTTTATTTTGAATGATACTCTATTTGAATGACATACGACCATCCTAGGCTTCTTACATCATCAATTAGAAATGATTGGTTAATTTGAAGAGGGGAAACATATGGCTCATCCATCTCTAATAAAATTTGTCTTGTATTTGCGTGTACAAATCCATACTCATCAAATTGTATTGTAGATGGCCGGATCCACTTACATTTTAATAATATAGGACTATTTTCACCATAGTCCACTAGAATAATTTGTCGGATGAATCCAACATAAAATTTCTTCTTAGTTTTGTGAAGAAATTCAGCACTAACAACACAATCACAATTTATCTTTCCTTTGACTTTTTCTTCCACTCTTAAATGACTACCATAGGCCCACATTCCACTGAAACGTGTAGCCCATAAATGTGGAGATAGTGAAAGCTCACTTTCCTTCATTGTTATATCTTGACCTTCTTCTTTTGCATCACTAACTGTATTAACAATCCATTCTTCAAATTTTGGAAAAGAATCGCCTCCAATCAAATTAGCATGGCATCTGCACCTTTGAGGTCAATGTTGCATCCAAGCTTGATTGTCTTCTTCATATTTTCTACATATAATATTAGCGTACAAATAGTAAGATTGATAATATAAATGTGTAAATGCACTTGAGTAAATAAATTATTATGTAAAAAAAATTTTACCTGTGCCACTTATCGAATAAAGATGTGTGTTGAAGAATATAGGCATGTATTGCACTTCTTTCTTGATGTGATAGCTTGAAGTGACATCCATTTCCTTCTAATACTTCACCTGCAACTGTGTCTTCTTCATCATTGTCTCATATATGTCGATTGAAATTGTAGACATGCAAAATTCACATTATGCATTCGATCGGATTCAATCAAATTAGATGTCGCATTAGGACCATTCATCAATTAATCAGGAGCACTTGCATCCATTCATTAGGTAATTTCATCTCCTAGGATCATTTATTTAAAATCAAATAAACATTATCATCAACCCTTAAATAAATCAAAAAGCCATTTAAATCAAATCCTAAATCATATTCCATCATTTTCTAATTTAAATAAATCAATTATCAAAGTCTTGAAAGTCAAATCATCTAATCAGCATTAAATCAGCATAATCATCATCTAATCCTAACCTAATGCTAATCATATCCCACTTGCATTATCTAGATCTAGCCACTTGCACAATAAATCAATTTTATTGATTTATTAAAACACTCATTTTCCCTCAACATGACAAGTCAAACATTGCATTTATTGTTGTTTTTCTTGTCCCCCTCTCAAAATTTATTGCAAATTTGAATTCAAATTCTCCCTCTCTTGGGCACTCTTCCCAAATCTTGCACATACATCAACTAATCACATGATGACAAGTGTCCTCAACTCATTGGCTTATTTTTTGATCCCACATTGGTCCCTCTTCAACACTTGGCATTTTGAAAATCTATAAAAGAGGGGCTTCATTCTCATTCAAAGATCCACAATTTTATGCAAGGTTACTCTCTTCATTTGAGATTTAATCTTGTCCATTTCACTCCATCATTTCTATTTGCATTTTATCATCTTGAGCTTTGATCAAGGATTGGGAAAGGGTCACTAGCACATGTGACACCAATCCACTATGGAATAGGTAACTTGCTTTTGTTTTCATAATGCTTTAGTCTTTCTATTATCATTTGTTGCATTTGGAAGCATTCACAAGGTATTTCATAGAGGTATTTTGATAGAGTTTGCAAGGCACTAACCCATTGTTTGAAGTTTAGTTGTTTGCAGATTTTAAAAGGATGCCTACATTTGGCGCTAGAAGGAGGGCCCAAGTTTATAGTCTCTAAACACATGTTGTTTGATTTAACTTTTCTCATTTATAGTCTTATGCAGATCTCATCTTATCATAAAGCATTAGATTGTATTTTATCTTTTTCGCAGCTGCTATTTCAAAATTCCTGTATTTAAATTGCTTTGCCTGCTCAGCTATCACTTATCTTATTTTGTATTACTATCCTTATCATTAAAGATTTGGTTGCGTAAAAGAAGGAAAAAGGCTTCGTATCATTAATATCGTTGTTTATATGTCATTAACACTTATGTTTCTATAGTGATTAGTGCGCTTTGATCTATAATGGAAAGTCATTCACTCCTGAGGAGGTGGGTTCTTTCTGTGTAAATAACAATGCTGCATTTGTTTTTTTTTGAAGGCGTGGTTTATACCACATCTCTGTCAAAGATTGTCATCACTCCAATAAATATCTATCATGCTTAGCAAATACAAAGTAGATGGTAGAAGTTCACTGTGTCGTCTTGGAAATAGGCACAATTAATATGACATGACTTACCTCTCTTTAATATTGTGTCAAGATTTATCTCCTCTGCAAAATGCATTTACCTGTGCAAATTGCATTACGTTGAAAGTCTTTTAATGATGTTGGGGGACTCGGAAAATCAGGTCATACTCATCTATATTGGATAAGTTATAGAAGCCCGCGGCAAGTTTCGTAGCATGACTGGCAACTTTATACCATTAGTGAATCCTAATACCTTAATAGCTATTTGGGTGCACTCAAATGCAAGAAAAAGTCTCTGTCACGAGGTTGAGAATCATAGAAACCAGCATTGTTAGGTCCTCTGGCCCTGAAAGAATTCCCACGCACTTCAGTTGCTTCTGTCAAGTTTTCTACAAACACGAAAGATAGGAGGACAGCAAGGAAGCGTCAGAGGCTTAAAGTTTCACCATACACTATCTATCAAACCGTGTCATATCAAGATTACTGTCCTCCTCAGTCACTTGCCAAATTGCGTGAATTTGAAAGATTCTTTCCTTTTGTTTTGGGCGCGCACTTGCCAAATTGTGTTGATTATTTGGTCGTGAATTGAAGTTGTCATGTCTTATTAGTTAGTGGGCATGTCTTGCTGAATAAATGGCCAACCACCATGCTATATTAAGTTTCAATCCTTTGCAAAAACCATGCACTACCAAATAGCGCAGACTTAAAGAGCTTCCTAGCGAACTGTTCACTCAGTGCATTCCGTGAGATAGCATCTGACTTAATGTGTCCTGTCAAGAGCGGTTGTTATTCAGAGAGTTGCATTTTTTTGTCTTATATATAGGTCACTGCTGTCAAATCTTGAGAATTCGGTTGTCTACTTGTCTTTGACATTTAATAACGTTTATGGTTATTGTTGTGTAATTTCTTGCATTCAGAGGAGTACGGAGAACTAAATACTTCAAGCGGTAAGTTCAAAGATGAAGCTAAAAGTATGAATGGAAAGTAGGAGTCTAGATCTGGTTGTCTTTTCTTCTTTTAAAAATTCATTATAGACTGTTATTTCAACGCTTCTTCCATCCGTATTTAGCAGTTTTTAGTTGAAAATATTAAAGACAATTTTGAAAAAGGTCGATGGAATGTTGATTGATTATCATGTTTTCTAATTTAGGGGGAAATTTTTATCATACGTGGTCTTCTCCTCCCAATGATATTGTTGGACGATGTTACACCTGCCGATGCATTTATTTGAAAGTTTTCAAAAGAGTCTATTCGCTGTTTTTGTCATATGCCTGCTAATAAATGAGATGTTTATATCTGGTCTTTATGAGTTCTAGGGATGACAGAGCCGTATCTTAAATACTCCATCAGGTGTACGCTGGCGAAGGTTGAAAATTCTGATTTACATCATTCGAATCTTGTCTTTTTTTTTAAAGCTTTGGACTGAACTGTTGAATTTTCTTTAAAGTTCAAAAAGAAAGAGAAGTCTTTCAAATTTGATCTCTTAACAATATTTTTCTTTAAGGAATGACTTTAGCAACCCATTAGGGACATTTTTTTTTTTAATATTGTAGTCCTTAGGATTGACAGCATTTTATCCACTTTCAAAATTTGTTGCATCACGATGATTATTTTGAAAAAGGCAATGTTTAAGATTAAAAGCATGCGTTTAAAAGGTTTATGATTGATTTATGGACTTAATAACTTGTCAATATTTGTTGTCAAAAGTCTAAAGAAATCATGATTTACTCATGCATGCCTCTTTCTATTAAATTCATTTGTCCTTACAAACTTGGATCATGTTATTAACCATCAAAATAAGTTTAAAATCTTGATCCTCACATAAGTATCTTTTGTTTAATAGGTACCAAAAGCGAACAAAGGCAAGTGAACAAGGTACAAACGAACAACGAAGGTACAAACGAACAACGAAGGCAAGAAGGAAAAGCGAAAGGGAAAAATCAACAAGGAGAAGGCTATCAAACGAAAACGAAAGGAGAATGATTTTTTTTTTTTTGAAAACACAATGTGTTTTTTAACACTTTAAGTGTTGATCAACACTACTTCACGAAATTGTTTTTCTTTTCGTTTTAGAACACTAATTTTCATTTGGGTCTAAAACGAACAATTTGATTTTCATTGCAAAGGGCTTAAAATGAATCTTAGCACAAACGCACTAGATTTTGTTTGAGGTTAAGAATTGAACAATCAAAACTCACACTTCATCTTGGTGCTTAAAACGAATTCACAATTGCTTTGAAGGTTATAAAATGAACAAGTGTTTGAATTGTGTGATTGTCTTTTGAGTACGTATCCTCTCCCCTTGCGCTTCGTGCGATCTAGGGTGCAAGAGAAACACTCAAAATACATTGTATTGCTTTGAAACACTTCAATTTGGGCTTAAAAAATTGAACATCTTGTGCGAGTGTGAGTAAGGGCATTTTCGCGTACATTCTCTTTCTTTGTGCCATCAAAGATCGATCGAGTTACGGATTGTGTCTTTGCTCGCTTTTGTTTATCTTAGAGGGCCTGCCTTGGGGAAAAAGTACTCACCCAAGCGACGACTCAACCGGTAACACTCTAAAGCCAAGAGTATTTCCAGCCGGGATATAAATGAGGGTTTTGGTTAAATGCCATAATCACGCGGTTGGCTCGACAAGATGGATCCGAAGGGGACTCTTGCCGTATGGGTCAATCTCCACGAACGGAAAGTCCTTACTAGAACCCATGTGCTAGAATTTTCCAAAATCCTTAATCTATTTGTTGGTGCAAGAACGGTCGTTCTGAAGCCACCCCACACTCTTACGGTCTTCTAGTAGAGATGGAAAGCACGCCATGGGAGTTTCATGGGTGTTGATGCTTGGCTGCCCCGATTGACGTTAATGAGCCGTGGAGGGGGTGGTCAAGCATCTAACCATCCACTAGAGATAAGCGTAGCTGGACTTGTCCAAGTGGGAATCCAACAAATATTGTCTTACACATCCATAGGGCTTGTAATTATTCTTTGTTTGAAAACACAGTGTGTATTCGAAAACATTTTGCAAACAAACATTCAACATGATTTTCAAAATTTCAAACCCTCTTGAAGACAAATATCATTGACTCAATCCATATGTTACTGCTTTCCCTGCGGATTCACGTCTGTAGAGGTTCCTAAGCATTGGATTATACCTCAATTTGTCTTCTTGAGTAAACAATAGGAAAACCCTTGCCTTAAGTTCATTGAATTTCCACATAAAATATCTTGTGGGGTTTAAAGAAATTAAGACATTGGACATATTAGTTTGAAACTTTAATCAAAGAGAGTGTTTTTGGTAAAATAAATCCATTAAGCAAAGCTAAGCAAAATGAACTTTCATGTGTGTTGAAGACTCCAAAATCCCAAAAGCACAAATCATTGATTGGAAATCCAAAATGTTCAAATCATTTCTTGGTTACAAAGATCTTTAGGAAGCATATGCATACTCTTCAATACCTAGGTCTAGGAAAATAAAGTGGTCTTTTTAGGTTCATCTAGGGATCAAAACAAATCAAACCTCTTTCATACATCTTTCAAAACATCAAATTTCATCTCACAAATCATCTTTTGAAAAACCTTGAAATCATCCTTGAAGTACTAGGCTTTATGACAAAATCAAGCAATCATCCAAACTCATTGAGACCAAGTCCTTGAAAACATTTATCGAAACACCTTTGGCTAGGAATGTGTAAATGCATCCTTTTGCATATCCTTAGTCAAAGTCATCCAAATCATCTTGTCTAGCTTAGTGTATGTAGATGAATCCTTCTCCATATACTTAGTGAAACAATCATTTCATTTGGGTAGGGGTGGGTAGATGCATCCTTCTCCTCACACATATCCAAATCATCATCCTTTGAACACAATTATCCTTTAGATCATTATCAAACATCTTAGGGTTCCTTTTTGTTCAAAATCCAAAACAAAATCCAAATCAAGATCAAGGACAAAGTCTCAAAATCCAAAAAATCAAACCAATCAAAAATCCAAAGCCTAGTATTTCATTCAAGATCTATCAAAAGTCAAAACATCCATAACATCCATCTTTAAACATCACCATCATATCACCATCACATTTGATCCTAAAAGCATCCAAAAACTTTCACTTTGGGACATAAAATAGAGATTAATCCAAGGAATCAAGAGATTCATCTCCCATATTCTCGAAGATTGATCCTTGTTTTATGGTTCAAACAAGATCTCAATACAAGAAGAGTATGGAAGCCCACAAAGAAACTCCCGCTTCAAGTGACCTTAGCCAAACAAACGCAGAAATGAATCTCGCAGAATCAAGCAATCCATTGATCCCCTCATCATCACAAAACCCACAAGAAGAAAATCAAGGGGAAGACCTCACCTTTGGAATGTCTCGAAGAAATAGCTGAAATGCTCCAAAATCCAGACAACCATAGAATCATCAACATCATGATGAGACTCAACCCTTCGTTGTACATGCTTGAACTAGCAAAACAAGGCCAAGTTGCCTTCGGATTTTGATGTGACCACTATAGTAGAGAGACATCTTTTCCACCAATCTCATCCACCATCCCCATTTCATCTACACCCCCATCTCAAAACGTCACAGAAAATATCCCACAAATCACATCATTTGCTCCAACTCAACCCAACGTTAACAAGGGAAACACATTCCTCAATGAACTCCAATCACATCCCCTTGTGAATAACCAAAACTTGGACGCAAACACCACAGTGGAACAAAACATCCTCCATAATCCATTACACCAAAATGTTCCTCTCACTTTACATTATGACCTATCATCAACATCTTTTCACGGAGCACCACAAACACCTCTTCTCACAAATTCACAAGAGGAGGGAGACATATTCGGACAAGGGGGCATTTTCAACACCACAACACTTTCGCAAGGATTCACCCCCCTTACATTTCCACCTCTCCCACCATCACCATTGTCATCAACACCACTCCTTGGTTTAGGGCTTCCCCCTCTACCAAGTATCCATCAAACATACATCCCAACCATCAATCAAAACATCTTTCCAAACGCTCAAAAATTATTGTTGACATCACAACAACAAACGACAAACACGCAAGCAATGGAAACATCATCAAACACCCCCACAACATTGCAAAACATGGTCTCTCAAGGGCCAATCACATCAACGATGCCACTTACCACATCAACAACACCATCCACCAATCACGCAATCAACATGACAACACCATCCACCAACCAAATAATCAACACAACATCATCATTCACCACCACCACAAACGCCATTCCAAATCCACCACCACCCCACCACCACCAACATTCACCACATCAAACCAATCGACGCAACATTACAAGCCGCTTTTCAAAGAGGAACCAACAAGTGCAGAAACAAAAAGTCGTGCAACAAGCCGCTCAAGCTGCGCAAGCTGCCAAAACCGCACAAGCCGCATTACAAGCGCAACAAGCACAACAAGCCAAAGCTTTATTGCAACAACAACAACAACAAGCCGCCCAAGCCGCACAAGCATTGCAAACACAAAGAGTCGCTCAAGCACAACTTTTATTGCAGCAACAAGCCACACAAGCGCAAGCCCAAGCACAAGCACAACTTCTTGCACAAGCAGCGCAATGGCAAGCGTACCAACAAGCATTAAAACAATATCAAGAACAACAAGAAGCAACAGAATTGGCAGCCCAACAACAAGCGTTGTGGGAACAAGAACAAGGCATCAAATGTACGCTTGTTAGAACAACAACAAGTGCAAATGTTAGTAGAACAAAAAGCATTGTTAGAACAACAACAAGTGCAACAACAAGCAAAAATCCTGTAGTGCAACAACAACAACAAGAGGAACAACAAGCATTGTTCATCCGTATGAGCCTACTACCACCACAACATACCAATACCAGCGAACAATGCACAAACCAACCCATCCATCCAAACCATGATTGCAACACCCCAAAACACATTCATTCCACCCCCTGATCCTCAGAATGATATGACGACACAATTCAAGTTGCTCTCGCAACAAGTACTTGATCTTCAATCAGGGCGAACAACCAAAATGCAAAGCAACTTGTGTCCCTATCCATTTGATAGGAGCCTAGACATGAAACCATTCCCTAAGGGATTTGAGATCCCTAAATTTTACAAATATCGAGGGACGGGAAACCCTGAAGATCACATCAGGGAATTCTAGGTTCATTGTATGGAGGTTGCATATGACGATACTTATCTGATGCGGCTATTCCCTAGGAGCTTAGCAGGCAATGCTATAGAATGGTTCTCTCGCTTACCTTCAGGCATTAGGACATTCAAAGAAATTAGAGACGCATTCATTAGAAACTACGCATGTAACATTACAATGGATGTTAGTCTCGAAGAACTCTACGCTCTGAAACAAGGAAATAATGAATCTTTCGCTTCATTTCTTCAACGATGGCGATCTAAGGCCAATCGGAGCAAATGGACCATGCCAGAAGAGCAACAAGTCTGCACAATCATTACCAACCTTGAAAGCCGCTTGTCATTCCACCTCAAGGTTCAAGGAATCACCACCTATGATCAACTAATCTCCAAGGCGCTTAGCATCGAAAGAGCCCTTGCAACCCAACCCATCGAATCAACATCATATCACGAATCACAAAACAATCGCCCACCATCAAATTACAATGATAAACCTCGTACATGGGCGAGAAACAAGAACATCACTAATGATGGCGTCGTCGATGCCAAGGTGGTCATTAGTGGTCCACACCAAAATACACCCGCACCGCAAATCCAACCACAACGCCAAAACACTCATCACACAACATATCAACCCAACAATAATCCCACCATCAATAATGTCAATGACCAAAGAGGACCACCTCAACGCAAAACATACCCCAAACTAAAATACACTACTTTGGGGGAACCACTTGAAGACATCAAGAAAAAGCTAATCGACTAAAAAAAAACTCCATCCAAGTCTCTACATTTGAGAATTATCGTAAGAACCGGCGTCAAAACCTTGGTACAATGAGAATCAACCGTGGTGGAATTTTACAAGATCAAAGGCCACACCACAAATAACTGTATGAGACTCAAGAACATCATTCAAGATCTCATTGACAAAAGAATCATAAATGTGGAAACACCTACAGGGAATCAGGATCTTAAAATCTACACGAATCCGATGCCGAATCATGGCAAAAAAGGGAATAACAAGGATAAAGGAAAAGGTAGTGCAAATCATGTATACGAAACCGTTGTTGCTGCCAACCTCAATGAAAACTGCATGGTAATCACCATCAAGGGCGCCCATGCCGAAGACTATGGAGTCACCACAAGAGGTGGAAAAGTCACCATCGCAGGATCATCCCAACCCAATAGAGTCCCTACATCAAGAGTCGTTCCATATAGCTACAATGTTGTAGACCAACTCAAAAGAACGCCAACACACATCTCCATCATGGAGTTGTTAAAAATTTCATC
>VDFB02271358.1:311026412-311165305 GCA_007258455.2 Sequoia sempervirens
TCGTTCCCACATTCGAGGTACCAGAATCGGAATATGTGTGTGAAATCGTTGGTCCTGGCGATCCTTGGTATCATGACATCTACACTTATCTTCGAATAGGAGTCTTACCCGCTGACCTACCATCGAGCCTAAAATGAACCTTCAACAAAAAAGCATCTAGATTTGTCATCCTAGGTGATACCTTATACCGTAGAAGCATAGAGGGTACTTTACTTCGCTGTCTAAATGCTGAGGAGGCATTAACCGCTCTAACTGAGGCTCATAACGGTATCTGTGGCTCACACTCGAGTGGGATAACCATCGCCAAGAAACTGCTGAGGCTAGGATATTATTGGCCCACGATGGAGAGAGAAGCGCATGATCATGCCAAAAGGTGTTTACAATGTCAGCAACATGGGGATCTCATCCATGCTCCAGCTCAAGAGCTCCATCCGATCGTCACACCATGGCCTTTCTCACAATGGGGACTCGACCTCATTGGCAAAATCACACCCACCTCGTCCAATGGCCACAAATTCATTATAACTGCAACTGAATACTTCACAAAGTGGGTGGAAGCCATACCCATGACCTATGTCACTGGAAAGCAGATCTCAAAGTTCATCCTGAACTATCTCATTTGCCGCTATGGTGTTCCACAAGCCATTATCTCAGATAATGGGACACCATTTAAAAATCAGGAAGTCCGTGACCTATGTGATAAGTTCAAAATCCAACATCGCTTTTCCACCCCATATTATCCCCAAGGCAATGGCCAAGCAGAAGCCACAAATAAAACCATCCTCAAAATCCTCAAGAAAACAGTCAATGACGCAGGTCGTGACTGGCACTTGCAGCTTAATCCCGCCCTCTGGGCTTATCGAACAAGCATCCGCACACCCACTGGCGCCACCCCATTCTCCCTGGTCTATGGATCAGAAGCTGTACTCCCTATTGAGATCGAGCTCCCATCCCTCATAATATCACTACAAAATCTCATCACTGATGAAGAATATCGGGTCTCAAGACTAAACGAGCTGGAGCTACTGGATGAGAGAAGGATCGAAGCTTTGAATCATTTACAAGTCTATCAGAATAGACTCAAACGGAGCTACAACAAGAAGATAAGAAGCAGGACTTTCCAAGTCGGAGAACTTGTCTTAAAAGAAAATCAGAAGAATGTGCCAAATCCCAACAGCAAAGGAAAGTTCGAACCCAATTGGTTAGGGCCTTTCATTGTCACAGCAAGCTATAAATCAGGGGCATATCAGTTATCAACACCTGAAGGGGAACCTCTGCAGGAGCCCATGAATAGCTCCCATCTCAAAAAGTTTTATGCCTAATTCTTTCAAGGTGCATAGAACCAAAAATCCAAAAATCATAAAAGTCCCTAAAAATGGTTACTTTGGAAAACTCGGGTAAAATGCGCCTTGGTAACAACAAAAATCAAAACAAAAAATCCAAAAAACTGTGAAAAAATGATCAAAAATAGTAAAGAAAAAAAATCGTCCTCTAGTGAAAACCACTTCGGTGGCACTTTGGGCAAGTACCTTGGTGAAAACCTGGCAAACAGGTGCCTTGTGTAAATAAGCACTTTGCATCCACCATGATCTTTACGGCTTGTTCGTCATGATCCCTCCATTTCGCTTCCATCATCCATCTCATCCATATCTCTATCCATCACTCATCCACTCACATCCGCACCATAGCTTGGTCCTATGTCCAGATCATGATCCCTCCTAGTACTACTTCCTACCATTCTCAAGGTTAGTTTTGTCCTCGCCTTTATTCTGAGTAGTCTATTACATCATGTCAGTACACATTCTCAAATGGATCAGATTCGTATGGTCTTAAAGTCCTCAAAATCAAAAAATCCAAAATATCGTAGTAAATCAAAAAATCCAAAAACATTCAAAAATATTTCAAAAATCCAAAATGTGGTCGCTCTGTCGAATCCACATACGCCGCTCTCGAAGCTTGAACGGTGAGGCAAGGTTGATCTTTGATCATCCCTCGAGACATTTAGGTTAGTCCTATAGGAGTCCGGCCATAATAAACTGACATCGCATCATGTATATCTTCATCTATAAATCGATCAAGTCGTCAGTCGAACTACGTGGTCTCTACGTGTATAACGTAGGCAAGGCTAATCTTTTGATAAGCCCCCGAGGCCCCTAGGATAGGTCTTTAGGTTAGTCTCTCGGTCAAAATCTCATCAAAATCCAAAAACATTTGAAAAAACATCAAAATACCAAAAACAGCCTCAAAACATTGCAAAATTCCAAAAACATCCAAATATTTGAAAAAATCCATCCACCTCATCTCGCTTGCACCCGCAATAAACACCATTCATAATAAACTGATCGTCATCCTCAACCTTTGGTGAAACAGTTAGAAACAAGTCTAGCAGGTTAAAAGTAAAACTCAAAAGTGTCAAGTCTCAAGTCTAAGTCAGTACGTAAACAAGTTGGTCAGGTCTTTGTGTCGATAGTCCATCATCAAAACAGTCTCATATCAATCATCTGATAACATCATGTTGTAGGATGAATCCTTCCTACAAGGGGCATTTTTTTATCAGAAAGAACATTTTGGATAAACGAAATGACGTGCCGCCATCCACTAACATGTCCTAGGATGTATCCTTCCTACAATGGGCATTATCTTTTGGCAATAAGTTTCGGTTCTTATCCTTAAAAGCACATTCCCTTTTGGTTAGCGGTATTGAAGAACATCAACTTGTTTGTGTACTTGGTCTTTTCTTTTGACTTATCTTATTGCGCTCATTCCAAGGACCTCTCAATGATATCTGAACAAAGGATTTAGAGAGATAGGAATGGGGCAACGATCATTATTCTTTTGTCTGCTGTGCTTGTTGGACGTTCTTGTAAAATAACTTGGCGAATACTTGCTTTGTTAGATATGTATGGAGGATGTTTATAGCTTGTTGACTATTGCATTGATTGGTTATACCTTCCGTTTTTGGTCCAGATGTTTGAGACTTCTAAAGTGCATCCTAGCAAGGTTTAGTATGTCAGTGTGAACAAGAATACTCCTGTCTATTTGTCGAAGTCAAAGTCCATCACACTAAGTACAACGCCATCCGGGTCCTTCATACCTTGATGCATCGTTCTAGGCGTGTATCAAACATAAAGTAAGTGACCCTTTGAAAATCCCAATCCTTGATAAGCAAATCATCATCATCATCTATCATCATCATCTCTAATAAAGTCTCAACCAATCATGGACTTGTTGGATCCTCTTGTCATCATCTCATTCCCGCACTAACATCATGCATCCGTCATGCATCCATCATGCATCCATCCTGCATCTGCAAACCATCAATAAACTGTCAGCATACCACATATCATTCATATCATACATCATAGGAAACATCGATCATTTCACATGCATTGCATATCATCATCATAATATAGATATGTTAGTCTAAGCATATCATAAATCATCCGTTGCATTATCATAGCATATTACATCATCAATCTCATCCATCTCGTATCATATCATCATTTAAGTTGTTTAGGATAATATAGATTTGTTATTCTAAGCATCTTAAAATCATCTCATTTGCATCGTCATCCATAACCACCCATTTTGAACCTCTTTATCGCTAGATCGACCCTCAAATCGAATCTTTTCGCTCGATCTCTCGAGGGGGCAATGTACGAGGGTACTTCTTTCTGCTGGGGCATCCGAAAAATCATGAAATTTTTAAATTTCGATTACGGAAAGTTTATTCTTTGAACCAATGCAACAAGTACATTGCTTCAAAGAGGGGCAAAATGTAGACATGCAAAATTCACATTATGCATTCAATCGGATTCAATCAAATTAGATGTCGCATTAGGACCATTCATCAATTAATCAGGAGCACTTGCATCCATTCATTAGGTAATTTCATCTCCTAGGATCATTTATTTAAAATCAAATAAACATTATCATCAACCCTTAAATAAATCAAAAAGCCATTTAAATCAAATCCTAAATCATATTCCATCATTTTCTAATTTAAATAAATCAATTATCAAAGTCTTGAAAGTCAAATCATCTAATCAGCATTAAATCAGCATAATCATCATCTAATCCTAATCTAATGCTAATCATATCCCACTTGCATTATCTAGATCTAGCCACTTGCACAATAAATCAATTTTATTGATTTATTAAAACACTCATTTTCCCTCAACATGACAAGTCAAACATTGCATTTATTGTTGTTTTTCTTGTCCCCCTCTCAAAATTTATTGCAAATTTGAATTCAAATTCTCCCTCTCTTGGGCACTCTTCCCAAATCTTGCACATACATCAACTAATCACATGATGACAAGTGTCCTCAACTCATTGGCTTATTTTTTGATCCCACATTGGTCCCTCTTCAACACTTGGCATTTTGAAAATCTATAAAAGAGGGGCTTCATTCTCATTCAAAGATCCACAATTTTATGCAAGGTTACTCTCTTCATTTGAGATTTAATCTTGTCCATTTCACTCCATCATTTCTATTTGCATGTTATCATCTTGAGCTTTGATCAAGGATTGGGAAAGGGTCACTAGCACATGTGACACCAATCCACTATGGAATAGGTAACTTGCTTTTGTTTTCATAATGCTTTAGTCTTTCTATTATCATTTGCTGCATTTGGAAGCATTCACAAGGTATTTCATAGAGGTATTTTGATAGAGTTTGCAAGGCACTAACCCATTGTTTGAAGTTTAGTTGTTTGCAGATTTTAAAAGGATGCCTACAGAAATTTTTAAAATCCTTCCTATATTTTGTGCAAAATCACATGGCATCTTGCATTGAATATCCCTCAGACATGCTACCTTCTGATTTTTCCCTAGTACAAACATTTTTTTTCAAAACCTTCATATATCATTCTATAGGATACATCCATCCTATTCTTATTGGGCCACAATGCTTTAGTTCATATTGTAGATGTATCAAAAGATGCATAGAAATGTTAAAAGATTGTTGGTGGAAATTCCCATTCCAATAGACAAAGGACTTCAACAACCTCCTCCCTCAAACTATCAAAGTTTGAAGGATCTAATACATGTAAACTCATTCTCTTTAATATTAGGCCCAACCTTATAACTGTCAATCTTGGCCCCTTTTCCAAACTTAATATATTTACCACAATAGGTAAAATATTCTCCATTATGACATTATTTTCATGGGTCTTGAGGCCTCTTAATCCATTAATGTCAATTTGGCTTCTAATACTACTACTTACATATCTAGTGAGAAAGCGAGTCTGAGACATCAACTGTAAGAATTGTGCACGTTGTTCCTTTGTCCAAACATAAGGAGCACTAGGTATTCTATATTTTTCATCATCATATTTTTCAACCCAAATATTTTGACGAATCTTTAGTTGTCGAAAGTCTTCATGTGATGAAATAGTATCAAAAGCACCAAAAAGAGTTTTTATAATAGTGTAGGCTATATTTTTCTCAGTATGCATAAAGTCAACAGTATGCCTAATGGATATATCCTTAAAGTATGGCAACTTATAGAATATGCACAACCCTTTTACATCGCTTTCATTACATGGATCATATCTACTACTAGCAATCCCATCATTTTCAATAAATGACATTCTTTTTTGTCCATTCTCAACAATATAGTCACCTATTATTAGCAATGGTGCTTCACGATTCTCTTCATGACCATTGAGCCATGTTTTTTGTTGATGATATGGATGATCCATTTTTATTAGGTAAGCATGATGTCCACAATAAATACACATACACAATCTTCTTGAGTGCCTCACAAAATCCTTAAAGTTGCAAGTAGAACATCCATGGTATCCATGAACACTAAGACCAGACAATGTGCCATATGCAAGAAGATCATGAAACGTAAACAATAAGGAATCTCTTAAAGTGAATTTGATTGAATGACCATCCCTTAAAGATTGAATTGCTTCAATTCCTTTCCACAATTCCATTATCTCATCAGATAATGGCTCTAGATAAGCATCAATTTTATCTAAAGTCATACTTTTCTTTCCTGGTATAATCAATGATAGCATTAATAAAAATGGTTTAGTTGCTAACTATGGAGGCAAGTTATAATTTATTAAATAAAATGGCCAAGTTGACCATTGAGTACTTTGATCTGAGAATGGGTTCATCCCATCTAGAGCTAAACCCAGCCTTATATTACAATGATCTTGAGAAAAACCAGGCCATCTATTATCAAATTCCATCCATGTCTTAAAATTAGGCACATATCATTGTTTTCCATCAGTGCTCTTATTTTGGGCATTCCATTGCATAAGTTTAGCAATGTCTCCTCACCTATACATTCAGAGTAATTGTGGGATTACCGAAAAGTGGTGAAGAACCTTTCTAGGAACCACGGTTGATTTCAACCCTTCTCTATACCTCGCTTCATGACATTTGGACATTCACTCTCACTTGCAAGATTTTTGTGAAATAATACACAACCATTCACACATATGTGGATGTTTTCATACCCTAATCCTAGCTTAGTGATTTCATTTCTAAATTGACTTTGTTTTGTTGGCAATGTGGAGTCAGGTGGTAACAAAAAACTTAATAATTCCAATAACTGGTCTACACTCTCATTTGTCGAACCAAACACTACTTGCAAGTTAAGAATTTGAAGGATTTTTGTCAAACGAATTTACCTACAATTAGCATACAAAGGATTTGAAGCATCCTCCATCAACTTGGCCCAATCATTGTTTAAACCCTCATTCAACATTTTATCAACTTCAAACCCTTCATCTAACATTGTTGTCTCTTCATCTATGTTTGGAGCCACTTCATCTATGTTTGGTGCCACTTCATCTATGGTTTTTTCCTCTTCATCTCTCACACTCTGCCATTCTATCATATCTTTGTAATAATTGGCATTCCAAGGGCTTATACCACTATTCCCATATCTTATCATATGTCGACAAATCTGACTTCTTTTTCTCACCTTTCATTACATCGACATGGATATTTTTCCATGTCACTCTCATCAGCTATTCTCTCATCAAATGCATGATATTTCAACCTTTGACGTTGATCCATCTGTAATATTCTACACATAAAAAATTTAGACTAAGAGACAAAAACTATTTTTAATTGAAAGGCATTTCCATAGCAATAGAGTTATAGAGAGCAAATAAAATAGAGAGTTTAACTAATGAATTGTAAAAAAAAAAAAAAAATAGTTTATATTCAATTTTTTTATTACATTGCATTGCACATGTTTCAAACTCAAAGCATTACTTCACATTGCATAACTAATAACTAGATGTTGATAGATGACAAAATTTCAATTACAATTAGTTTTTACAAAGTCAACCTAAGTAGTTATGTAATTACTTCACATTGCATAAATAATAACTAGGAGTAGCTGTCAATTGCATTTGCTTGTCATGGCATTCCATGAGACCACATTTCTTTGAGGAATTTTTTCAAAAATTTCACTGCCTTGTCTATGCTACCACATTTTTCATACATGTATACTAAATAATTTTATCAAAAAATTCACTGCCTTGTTGCTATAGCTAAAAGCTTAAAACAAGTACTTTAAAACAAGCTACGGATGTTTGGAAAAAATCTATCAAAGCGTAATAGTAAGCAATAGCATAGACAAGGAAGTGAACTGGTTGAAAAAATTCCTCAAAGAAATGTGGTCTCATGGTGATGGAATGCCATGAAAATCCATAACAATTCGCTTGTCATGGCATTCGTCATGGAATTCCATCACCATGAGACCACATTTCTTTGAGGCATTTTTTTCCAAAGTTCATTTCCTTTTCTATGCTACCACATTTTTCATACATGTCTACCAAAGAATTTTATCAAACATTTCACTGTCTTGTTGCTATGGCTAAAAGCCTAAAATAGGTGATTTCAAAAAATCTATGGATGCTTGGAAAAAATGTATCAAAGAATAATAGTAAGCAACAAGCTATGGTCTCATGGTTTTTTTTGGCACAAGAATCAATGTGATTTTATTTGCATTTTTTTGTAGGTTTTAAATGCATTTTGTTGGAAATTTTATTGTTTGAAATGGGGAAAAATATTTGTGGTTAGTTTTGTGCACTTTTTAATTGTAGGATTCTCACAGTTAGTGAAAAAGGTAGTGTTCATGAAGGAATGGAAAATATCCATAGAGCCTTTCAATTATACCCGTATTGTGCAATGGCATTGAATCATTTAGCAAACTATTTTTTCTTCATAGGGCAGCATTTTCTTGTGGAACAGTTGACTGAGATAGCTCTTGTTTCAACTAACCACCCTCTCATGAAATCTCATTCATATTATAACCTTGCACGATCTTATCATAGTAAAGGCGATTATGACACAACTGGCCACTACTACATGGCATCACTCAAGGAAATCCAAAGGCCACAAGATTTTGTGGACAGGTTCAATTGAAGCTAGGAGATCTTAAGAGTTCTCTCTTAAATTTTGAAAAGGTTTTGGTGGTCCACCCTGAGAACTATGAGAGCTTAAAAGTTGTAGGCCATATATATGCTCAATAAGGGTAGGTAGAGAAGGCTTTGGAAATTTTAAGAAAGGCAACTCGCATAGATCCACATGATGCCCATGCATTTATCAAGATGAGTGAGTTATTAATATCATCAGACCTCAGTGCAGCCTTAGATTCTCATAATATTTCAAAGTATCTTTTGAAGAAGAGCAAAGAATAAGTACCCATTCAATTTTTAAATGACATTGGGGTTCTTCATTTTGAGCATGATGAACTAGAGTTGGATCTACAAACTTTTATGGAGGCATTAGGAAGTGATGTTCTGCCTCTACATAAATATCTATGGTCAGTTTTGTGCATTTTTTACTTGTAGGATTCTCACAGTCAGTGAAAAAGTAATGTTCATGAAAGAATGGAAAAGATGTTTAGAGCCTTTGAATTATACCCATACTCTGCAATGGCATTGAATCATTTAGCAAACCATTTTTTCTTCACTACAGGGTAGTATTTTCTTGTGGAATAGTTGACTGAGACAACTCTTTTTCAACTAGCCACCCTCTCATGAAATCTCATTCATATTATAATCTTGCAAGATCTTATCATAGTAAAGGTAATTATGACACCATTGGCCGCTACTACATGACATCAGTCAAGGAAAGTCAGGGGCCATAGGATTTTGTGGATAGGTTCAATTGAAGCTAGGAGATCTTAAGAGTTCTCTCTCAAATTTTGAAAAGGTTTTGGTGGTACACCTTTATAATTGTGAGATATTAAAAGTTGTAGGCCATATATATGCTCAACAAGGACTAACAAGGAAGGATTTGGAAATTTTAAGAAAGGAAACTCACATAGATCAACCCGATGCCCATGCATTTATCAAGATGGGTGAGTTATTAATATCATCATACCCCAGTGCAGCCTTATATTCTCTTAAGACACCAAATTTTCTTCTGAATAAGAGAAGAGAAGAAGTGCCCATTCAATTGTTAAACAACATTGAGGTTCTTCATTTTGAGCATGATGAACTAGAGTTGGCTCAAAAAAAATTTATGGAGGCATTAGGAAATGATGTTCTACCTCTACATAAATCTCTCTGGTCGGTTCTGTACATTTCTTACTTGTAGGATTCTCACAGTTAATGAAAAAGGTAGTGTTCATGAAGGAATGGAAAAGATGTGTAGAGCCTTTGAATTATACTTGTACTCTACAATAGCATTGAATCATTTAGAAAACCAATTTTTATTCACTGCAGGGTAGCATTTTCTTGTGGAACAGTTGACTAAGACAGATCTTGTTTCAATTGACCACCCTCTCATTAAATATCATTCATATTATAATCTTGCACAATCTTATCAAATTAAAGGTGATTATGACACCACTAGCCACTACTACATGACATTAGTCAAGGAAAGCCAAAGGCCAAAACATTTTGTGGATAGGTTCAATTGAAGTTGGGAGATCTTAAGAGTTCTCTCTCAAATTTTGAAAAGGTTTTGGAGGTCCACCTTGAGAACTGTAAGAGCTTAAAATTTGTAGGCCATATTTATGCTCAGCAAGGGAAAGTAGAGAAGGCTTTGGAAATTTTTAAAAAGGAAACTCACATAGATCCACATGATGCCCATACATTTATCAAGATGGTTGAGTTATTAATATCGTCACACCCCAGTGCACCCTTAGGTTTTCTTAAGATTCCAAAGTCTCTTTTGAAGAAGATCAGAGAAGAAGTACCCATTCAATTGTTAAATAACATTGGGGTTCTTAATTTTGAGTGTGATGAACTAGATTTCGATCAACAAACTTTTATGGAGGCATTAGGAAATGATATTCTACCTCTACATAAATCTCTGTGGTCAGTTTTGTGCATTTTTTACTTGTAGGATTCTCACAGTCTGTGAAAAAGGTAGTGTTCATGAAGAAATGGAAAAGATGCATAGATCCTTTGAATTATACCTGTACTCTACAATGGCATTGAATCATTTAGCAAACCATTTTTTCTTCACTGCAGGGTAGCATTTTCTTGTGGAACAGTTGACTAAGACAGCTCTTGTTTCAAATGACCACCCTCTCATGAAATCTCATTCATATTATAATCTTGTATGATATTATCATAGTAAAGGTGATTATGACACCACTAGCCGCTACTACATGACATCAGTCAAGGAAATCCAGAGGCCATAGGATTTTGTGGATGTTCATTTGAAGCTGGGAGATCTTAAGAGTTCTCTCTCAAATTTTGAAAAGGTTTTGGAGGTCCACCCTAAGAACTGTGAGAGCTTAAAATTTGTAGGCCATATATATGCTTAGCAAGGACTGGAAGAGAAGGAATTCAAAATTTTAAGAAAGGAAACTCACATAGATCCACCTAATTCCCATGCATTTATCAAGATGGGTGAGTTATTAATATCATCAGAACCCAGTACAACCTTAGATTCTCTTAAGACACCAAAGTCTCTTCTAAAGAAGAGCAAAGAAGAAGTACCCATTCAAATTTTAAACAACATTGGGGTTCTTCATTTTGAGTTTGATGAACTAGAGTTTTCTCAAAAAACTTTTATGGAGGTTTTAGGAAATGGCATTTGGGTTGAATTCATAAATAAAAGCCCCAGTGTTAATTTTGCAATTTTTCCTATGCTCTTTAAGGATATGAAATTCTTCCATCGACTAGAAGAAGGTGGTGTTTCACTTGAGTTACCATGGGATAAAGTCACAACACTATTTAATCTTGCTAGGTTGTTTGAATAGCTACATGATACTGAAAAAGAAAATCTTTTATACACGCTAATACAATTGTTAAAGTTTCTTGATTATGTGGATGAATATCTACATCTTTCAACCATGTCTCAGGATCGAAATGAGATCCAACTTAGCCTAGAATTTATTGGGGATGCACTTAAGGTGGATAAAAACTCATCAAATGTTTTATCTATGCTTGGAAAAATGGAACTAAAAATAGATGATTGGTTTAAAGCAAAGAAACAATTAAAATTGCACAAAGTGAATCAAATGCAAAGAATTCTTATGTTGACATTTCACTTGGAAATTGGAATTATTTTGTAGATTTTCACAATGAGAGGAGGGATCCAAAGGTGGAGGCACAACATCTTGAGAAGGATAGAGAATTGCAATGTAAAGTGTTGGTACAGAGACCAAGAAATGTTTACGCTACAAATGAGGCAGCCATTGTGCTAGTTAAAAGGGGTCAATTTGATATTGCAAAGGAAATTTTTACATAGGTACAAGAAGCTACAACAAGAAACATCTTTGTTCAAATGCCTGATGTGTGGGTAAATATAGCACATTTTTACTTTGCACAAGGACAGTTTGTGCTTCCAATGAAAATGTATCAAAATTGTTTGAGGAAATTCTAATTTGGCACTGACATCCAAATTTTTTTATATTTAGCTCAAGCACATTATGAAGCAGAACAGTGGCAAGATTGTAAAATAACATTATTAAGAGTAGTAGAACATTATTAAGAGCAACAAATTGCAATAAGCATTTCAAATTTGTGTTTAATGTAATGAGGGTTTTGAATTAACTTTGAATTCATTGCAGAGGGTGTCCCCAAATCCTATTTCGCTATAGAGGGCCTCAATGAATTCAAATTCATTGCAGCAAACTCTGAATTCATTTCCCCTTCCTGCCTTTTCAGAAGTCTCCAGGCCCTCTCTAAATCCTTATTACCTATGTAAGTAGCTACTATAACTGATCAAAATGCCTCATGTTAGGCTAACAGATGAAGCAAGGTTTTCAATGAATGAATGAAGTGAGGTCTACAATGAATGAATGAAGTGAGGTCAAGTGAGACAAATGAATCTACAATGAACATGAATAATTGCACCAATACATCGCGTGCATGAATACATCGTGCCAATAATTGGCCGAATTGTTTTTTTAAAATTTTGTCTACTTTATATTTGATGACTAACTATTTAGTCATTTTTATTTTTGTGACTAAATAATTTTTTAATTAACAACTAAATTAGTCATTTATTTACTCATTTATAGTTGAGTTGCAAAAAATGAGTAGAATTGAGTCATTTTTAGTTGTTGTGACTAAACGTTTTAGTCACCTAGTCATTTATTTACTAAATTCTACTAGTGGTGTAATTAAAATGTGTGATAAAGTTTATAATATCTTATTCAGTTCCAAGGGTTTTGAAATCAAAAAAACTAGTATCAATGAGTTAGTTGTAGAAGGAAGTAGGATTGACAGTGATGTGTATCATCTTAGTGAGGTCAATGGGGAAAAATAAATTCCATACAAAGAGAATAGGGTTGGATTCGGCACATAAGGTTGGGACATATCAATTTTGATGATCTTGTGAGGATTAGCTCAAAATAAATGGTAAGAGATATTCCAAATATCAAGAAGCCTCCATATACTATTTGTAAACCATGTCATGAGGGAAAGTAGACAAACACCATATTCCCTACTAAGAAATATTCTACAACAAATCCATTGGATTTAATTCATACAGATCTATGCAGACCAATGAGGACAAACATAATTCAAGGTGACTGATATTTTATGATGTTTATTGATGATTATTCTAGAATGACTTGGATTACCTTTCTGAAAGAGAAAACGAAATCTTTTAAGAAGTTTAAATTATTTAAGGCAATGGTTGAAAATGAGACTAGAAGAACAATTAAGTGTTTAAGATCACACAAAGGTGGAGAATTTACCTCTAATAGATATGATGAATTTTATTAGATGCATGGAATTTGGAGATGATATTCTTCTCTTAGAACTCCTCAGCAAAATAGATTTTCTAAGAGGAAGAACCAAACTATATAGGAGATAGCCAAAATAATGTTAAGTCAAGCAAAGTTGTTAGATATGTATTTGAGAGAAGCAGTTCAAAAAATAGTATGTATTTTGAACAGAGCTCAAATCAAACCAAATACTACCAAGACACCATATGAACTATGGAAAGGAAGACCAACTTCTTCCAGGCATCTCAAAATATTTGGAAGCAAGTGTTATATCAAAAGGGATGAAGGAAATTTGGGTAAGTTTGATTCTATATTTGATGAAGGTATATTTCTTGGATATTCAATGAGAAGCAAGGCATATAGATGTTATTAAAAAAGGTTTTGAAGGATTGTTGAAAGTGTACATTTGAGTATTGATGAGACAACACAGTCTACTAAGGGTTCAGGTGAAGAAGACAATAATGACTTAATCCACAATAATGATGAAGGCTTGGAAAGTGAACCAGAGAATGTAGTTACAAAGAGTCTAGCCAAGTATGTTCAAAAGAACCATTCCAAAGATCAAATCATAGGAGATAAATATGGTGGAGTTCATACCAGGAGAAGAATTGACAAAGAAGCTGATATTGGCATGGTGTGATGGTTTATAGGTGCATTGTTGTTCTTGCCACCAAGGTTCAAAGCCCGTTGGGGTGGTATTGTTGAATGGTTGTATCCGGTTCATAGCTCCGGTCAAAAGCGTTTACCCCTTGAATAAAAAAAAAAGAATTGACAAAGAAAATGAATAGATGCGCATTTCCTTACTGTCAAAAATTGAACCAAGTTCTTAAATAGAGGAAAGCAAAGAAAAAGGTTGGCTAGAGGCCATGGGGGAAAAGTTAACTCAAATTAATAAAAATGAAACATAGGAGTTGTTTTTGAGACTTAAAGACAAAAATGTCATTGGTACCAAATGGGTCTTTAGAAATAAGTTTAATGAAGATGGAAAAGTGATCTGGAATAAAGCTAGACGTGTATGCAAAGGATATGTTCAAGTTGAGGGAGTTTATTTTGAAGAGACATTTACTCCAATAGAAAGGTTAGAAGAAAACAAAATGTTTTTGGAATTATTAGAATCAATAATTTCAAGGTATATCAAATGGATGTCAAATCTACATTTTTGAATGAGGAATTAGAAGAGGAAGTCTATATTGAACAACTGGAAGGATTCCAATCTTGAGATAAATAAGATTTTGTGTGCAGGCTAAAGAAGTATTTGTATGGACTCAAACATGTCCCAAAGCATGGTATTCCAGATTGGATAGGTATCTACAACAAGTTTTTAGGAGAGGTAGTGTAGACAGTAATTTGTACATAAAAATGGAAGATTAGTTATTGAATATTGTTGCTTATGTTGATGAAATCATCTTTGGAGGCATCAGTGATGCAATATGCAAAGAGTTCCAAGATGCAATGTAGAAAGAGTTTGAAATGTCAATGTTTGGCGAGTTGTCTTTCTTTCTTGGTTTATAGATCTCTTAATCAGAAAAAGGTATATTCATTTCTCAAACCAAGTACATAAAAGAGATGTTGAGTAAGTTTAAGATGGAAGAGTGCAAATTGATAAGTACAGCTATGGTTACTGGGTTTAAACTTAGTAAGGATAATGAATTTGATCTGGAAAATTAGACCTTGTAAAGGTCAATAATTGATAGTTTATTGTATGTAACTACATCCAAATCAGATATAATGCAAGCAGTAGGGATGGTAGCTATGTTTCAAGTTATCCAGGCTAATGAAACTCATGTCAAGGCAGTAAAAATGATATTTAGATTTGTGAAGAATACAATGGATTTTGGTTTATGGTATCCTAAGAGTGAAAACTTTACATTCATAGATGAAAATTGGGTTGGAAGTATGAATGACAGAAAGAGTACAAGTGGTGGAGCTTTCTTTCTTGGTGATAGTCTTGTATCTTGGTTGAGGAAGAAACAATATTCAATATATTTATCTACAACCGAAGTGGAATATATTGTAGCAATTTCTTGTTGCACTCAAGTGTTATGGGTGAAGAAAAACCCAAAGGAGATGAAAATAGAGTTTGATGAGCCCATTTCCATTCTTTGTGACGATACTAGTGCTATAAATATTTCCAAGAATCTAGTGATGTATTCAAGGATAAAACATATTGCAATTAATTTTTTTAGAGAGAGAAGGTTGTATACAAAGAGGTGAATTTGGAGTATATTGAGACTAAGGAGAAAATTTCAAACATTTTCACAAAATCTCTTCCCAAGGAGACTTTTGAGTTTCTCTAATAGAATTTGGGAGTGGTTGATCCTTCCTCTTGAATCAAGAGGAAGTATAGGTTGAGGGGGAGTGTCGAATCCTTTCCGCAAGAAATCAAAGTAGAGGGAGAAAGAGACCCAATATGAAAGGAGTGTATCAAGAATAATCTAAAATGTTATATATTTTAGATGATTTGTTGTCCTTTTTCATTGATTTCAAAGGGGGGGGGAAGAACCCAAAATTCCATATCTTTCAAGTGGTTCAAATACTTAGAATCTTTAGTTGTATCACATAGGGGAAGTTTTGGATAGGTTTTGGTTATGTTGATGTGCTAGCAACATTTTGTTGCTTGCCATCAATGATAAAGGGGGGATTTTTGAACATATGTTATCATTGATGTCAAAGATGTGACAGTGGTATGATGTCTAAAGGGTCAGAAGATCAATGATAATTAAATGTAATTACTCTTTTCATGTTTGTTCTAAGAATTTGAGTTCTGGAAGTACTCTGACAAGTTGTGTGATCAATAGCAGGATGTTAATGTTATCATTATTGAGAATGTTGCAGTATGACTATAATATCATCATGCATCTATTCCAATTATTGGAGGTGGTCTGGAAGTGTTTGTTATGATGTCCTGTGGTTTGCTACTCTGATGCAAAACATGTCCTATACTAAACTATCATTATTTATTTTTTTGCATTCAATCACTATCAAATATTATGGCCTATAGTTTGGAACTAATGTAAGGTAACTCATGAAGTATCATATTCTACAGTTTTAGTATATTTTAGTTAGATAATTGCAAGTTAGAAGTAAAAAAGTAAATTTTGTGTTTGATGATTGACTGCGTATAATGTTTGGGTGTTTGCACTAGAGAAGGGAAGTGTGTGCTAGCCAGAGGAAGCATGTGGGGATAAAATAGGTCTAGTTTAAGTTCATGGAAGGAATCACGTGATGTTATCTTACACCGGAAGCAACACATTGTGATCTAGGTTTGAGCCAAATACATATTTAATATCATTTTTAATTAAGTTTTGTCCTTAACTAACATGGCTAATTATGAATGATGTTAAAGGTTTCTAGGCCGACATGAGATGTTGTTAATATATAGGAATGGATGTGTGTCTGTATATATATTGTAAATATTTTTTTGTGTAAATTATGAGGTATGATGTGTGATATGTCTACATGTAAAATGTATACATACATTATATGTATATATCAAAAAGGAAATGTAGGTCAAAAATCATTTGGTTGTCTAACTCAAAGAAGTGATCAAATTATATGAATGAAATGCATTATAATATATCCAATTTTACTTATTTCAAAATCCTTGATTCCATAAAAAATGTGTTAACTTGGCAAGTATTGGCATAATAGATATTAGATGAATAGATCTATGTGAATGTAATGTGTCATCACATGTAACATTAGAGGAAATATTTTCCATTAGATCAAAAAAATGGTCTATGATATGTCAAAGTGTTTTAACACAACTTGTGGTAGCATATCTTGCAAGAGAAATTGACCATTTGTTGCAATAAATATTTCATGTACCCTTAGATTCATGGAAAAGTCAAAAGGAAATGAGGGTTGAAAACCATTTATCAAACTAACTCAAAGTGTTGATCTAGTAATATAAATGACATCATTCATGATAAAATATTCAACATGAAAAAGTATTGTCCAATGATATATTATCAAAGTCAAACAAAAGATCATTGTTTTTACATCTAATTTATATATTTAGCTTAAGAAGGTCACTATATAGTGAATTAATCATGAATTTTAGCAAAAGGGAAATGATTTCCATCTACCTCAATCAATGATTTGTATAGTCGTGGCCCCCTCTAAAACAAAAAAAAATGGCATATATAGGTACACCTGTCGCAATTCAACCCTGTAGTAAATCCATCATTTTTATGCTTTTTGACCCTATTTGACCCCTTCACTTATAGCCAATCTAGGATAATTCCTAATGGGTGTCCCTTGATCAATTTTACATAAGTGTTCCCCCTCTTTTTCCCCTATGTGCACATAATGTGTTGGAAGTTGCAAAAATCCCAAAACAAGTTTAATTGTGGAGATTTTATGTTAAATTTTCTAAGGAATGTACCTACATTAGTTTTTGATATTTGATATTCCCTTCCTTCCAACTCCACCTTATTTCCTTTGTCCTTTTCAAGATATAAAATTTATACATCTAGGCATACCTTTCATTCACTCCCTACCTTCATCCCTTTTTCCTTGTCTAAATTTCAAAGTTCTCTTTCTTGGCCTCCCTTCCTTGCATTTTCCCTTGCCTTTTTCTATATTTTAAACTTCCTCTTAGTTACATTATTTTCCTCTGAACCCCAACTCCCTGACCCTTTACACTAAATTATCTTTTGGGTTGAAATTTTGTCCATCCCTTTACCTGAGTACCTCCTCCTTGGTATCTTTGATCCCTGACTTCTAATGCTTCCTTCTATACATGTTTATTGGAGTCAAAGATATGGGAATACCATTAATTAGGTACAAGGTATGAGACATTCCTAACTCCCAATCCTTGATAGTGTTAACTATATTACTATCAGGATTGCAAGTTTGCACTTTCCCCATTTTGTATACCTTAAGGGATGAATTTATTGATACATTTGATTCCTAACTCAATAGATTTATTCGTATGTCCTTTCAAATTTAGAGGTGTCAAGATACTCTTATCTATGTTCTATAAGCATGAAATATGTCATACTCTTGATCCCTAATCTCCAATAGTGGTAAGAGTTATTAGGTATCCCCAACCCCCAATCCCAAAAACTCTAAAACTATTATGTTTTTAATTTTCCACTCCTATCTACCTCCTTGCATAGCCTAAGTCACCTTTATTGACTCAATTTTACTTTACAACTACCTAATAAAATTTTTCCACCTCGAAAACATTAAATCTTAAGAGCATGAATTCATATGTACCTTAGTGATGGAAAAGGATAAAGGTGGCCCATGCTACCTGGTGCAGTGCACCATGTTAGTTCAATTTTACAAATTTGGTCAAGCAAGGTCTAATGATAGGTTTCTAGGGTTTTGAGTTTTATTTTTGTATAATAAGGTCATAATAGACCATTAGTCATGTTAGTTGAGTCATTTTGAGACAATGTTGTTAATGTTGCAATTTATGCAAATGTTGTCATGTAAAAGTTGCAAAAATGCAAATTTGTGGTAGCCCAACGGTCAAGGAAGTTTAAAAGATAGTTGGAGTCAGTTTTTTGGTAAGTTTTGGGTGTGTGTAGTTTAAATATGCTTTGTAAACTTCAAACAAACTCTCTAGAGGAGATTTGAATGGTAAAAGAATAAAGAAGCTTTGTTTCTCTTTGAGAATTCTATGTCTTTACTACAATTTTGTTGCACTAGGTTGTGGTACGAATCTATACAAAGGGATTTTGCTTCATAGAATATTGAATTTGTTGAAGGAATTTATTAGCTCCATTTTGGATGTGATTTGATTCAATTTCATAGTGATTCAAGTGTTTTATTGGCATTTTCTTGAAAACGAGTCTGTAACTCTATTTGGAGGGTTTGAGTCACTAAAAATGCACTAATGACCCATTCCACCAGTGGATCTATCTAAAACTTGGTGGAATGGGGGATATTATGTATTTTTAGATGTTAGCATGGGTTTCAAGAGCATGGAGTTGGGTTTTGTAATATTTTATTGATGCCCTAACAGACTACAGTCAAGTTTTGAGCCAAAATTGGTGGCTAAGGTTGGAAATTTGTTGTAAAGGTGATGGTAGTGAGTGGATGATGATTTAGTGAGCATTTGTAGACATATTTTAGAGTTTTTGAAGAGTTGGTAGGGTGATATAGGCCTTGGAATACCTATTTTCAATAAACCCTCCTTAAACTAGTCAAAAATGAGGGTTTTGTGTTAAGAGTGACTTGGTGAACGTTTCTCCTGACAAAAGTTGTGGATTTTGGTTATTTATAGTCTATTTGTGACCCTGCAATAGATAGTTGGGATTGGAAGAGAATCTAAATTAGTGATGCTTTGTAAAAGTGGCCTATTTGGCCAAGGAGGATAGCATAGAAACAATTATTTGGATGATATGCTCCAAAACAAAGGTATGTTTTCTTGAGATATGTTGGAATATGCCATAATGGGTATTTGAAATGGTATTTGGTTGGTGGGTTTGAGTTGTCTTTTGAAAGATATGTTGGATTTTCATCATTTGATATGCTACAAGGAGTTTGTGAAAGAATTTTGAAAAGTTGTATTGGGGGTTTGAGGAAGGGAAAATTGTTTGAATCCCTTTGAATTGTGATTGTAATTAGTTTCCCTCCCTAATTTTAATCACTACCATTAATATAGTGGTTAGATTTTCATCCTTGATGGTCCTCACACCATCTCCTGTCCATTCTTCCAATCTATTTTGTAGGCTCTTCTTTGGCCTATAGACCAAAAAAACTACTGACTCTGGGAATGTGGAGGATGATCACAATCAAAAGAAAAAGGGTTTCCTCATTTTATCCATGATTCTCTCATCCCAAGGTTCCCATGTGCAAAATAGATTCCTAAATTAAAAATCTACAAATACCAATTTGTTATTCATTCAAATAATTGGTTGTTAAGCCAATTTTCTAGTTTGCAAGTGCCTTGAGCTAATTTTAGGGCATCAAATATTGTCAATCTAAGCTAAAAATGAAGGAATGTACTTTTTGAAGTGCAGCAAGGGATTGAAAAAAAAACATCTCCATGTAATTGTATGTCTCTATAGTAGTTTGTAGTGATTCAAGGGAATGTATAGTCACAGTTGTGCATTTTCTCTCACCACATTTTTTAGTGTGATTATAGTAGGGGTTAGCTAAAGAGTGATGGTTTCTAGCATTACAAATTATTTATAATGGTATTTCATTTATTACATATGATATATTGTAGTTTTAGATGAATTATTCAATATATCCATTCATATGGAAGTAATATTTGATTATCATGTAAAAAAATATGGTTCTATTGTTTTTTTACAAGATATATATCTTTCCTCTTTGTTGTTCATGACTATTTTGCTCAATGGAATATGCCCCAATCCATATTAGTGAAGGATCATTTAGACACCTAAAAATGTCTTGGTCATATCACACATCGAGATTTTGCATATTAACACCATTTCTCTCCTAATTCATTTGATTTCATCTATCTAATTAAATAATGTCAATTGTTTAATTAAATTCACTATTTTCTCCTATTAATTGAATAATTAGTTTTATTTGACTAATTCATCATAATTCACTAATTTTCATCTCTTTTGATTAGATAATGTAAAATATTGAATTAAATGTCATAAATTCCTCTTTGATTAAATAATTCCTAATTGTTTAATTAAAGTTCTTAATTTCTTCCACTTTGACAATTAAATAATTTCTAAATTGTTTAATTGGTTAATTTCCTCCAATCATTCAAAGAGTATTCTCATGGAATATTCCTCCTTTTTCAAATTCAAATATTTTCCTCCACATGGAAATATCTCCCACATGCTCCTAAAATCAAGGGATTTGTTATTGTCTCAAGCAATTTGGACCTTTGATTAAAATCCTTGATTCATGTCAATATGCATTATCAACCCTTGATTTGATCGTTGATCCATGCCATCTTCTCTCCTTTAATTTCATCCATTGATTAGCTAATTCAATCTCAAGTTCTCAACAATTGATTCATTCCAAAAACCTATAAATAGTCTTCATTTTACATGAGTTTGAATTCACAAGAATTCAACATCAGGTATGTTTGTAGTATCCCAAGTGAGTAGCATCATCATCCCAAGCCTGTTCCTGTAACCATGACCTCCATATGAACTGATTCATATCATCCATGACTCACTACTAGTATGTTATGTCGAATGCACTTGTGTGATGGAGGGTAGTCATCCCATCATACCAATATAATATCGGGTCCTCCTCTATAGCCTTGAAAGCTACAATTTTTTTGAGCACTGCAATGTGCTCCCATGCCCATATGTGCAGTAAAGTCACCCTATAGATATGCTAGCTCCATCTCTATATATGACTTGGTGCATATCATCATATAAGGTAGACAAAATGCAAAGATCCCAGGCATAAACACATATGTCCAACATAATCCTCTGAAGCACCACACCCCATCCTGAGCTAAATAACCATGACCTCTTGTCTAGAACTAGGACTCCCATGATGAGCCTTGCAATAACCAAGATGAGATCATTGGATTGGGTAATGAATCGTTGCAAGTCAATCTACCCCCCTCCAATTGAAGATCCTCAACTCCTAGCATGTCAAACATGGCATCGAGGTTGAGATCAGCATCATAAATGATCCTATCACCATGGATCGATACCCTTAGAATCATCCAAACATCCTTGAGGGTCACCGTCGCCTCACCTATTGGAAGGTGGAATGAAAAGGTCTCTCAGTGTTAGCGCTCTACTACTATAGTCATCAATGTCAAATGGGTCTAGATCTCTAGCATGAAGGTGATGAGATACAATCCAACCATTGAAAATAACATGACATCAAACTCATCTAACTTGGTGAGCTTCTCTAGAACTCATGGTCTCCTCTCTCATCAAAGAAGAGGATGGAAGACCTCCTGCACACATAACATGCACAACGTCAATTTTCTAAAAATTTGGAAAAAATCTAAGTCAAAATCACTAGAAGGTAAAAGCAAGCCTTTATTGCAAAGGTGTCACATCGTTGGCTTGGAAAACGCATCACTATTTTGCAATAGCATCACTATTCTGCAAAGGAATCGCCATAATGTAAAAGCATCGCTATGCAAAGGCAGGTCTTTGAAATCATGCAAAAGCATCACTATATTTTATGCAAACACACCAAGAAAAAAGAAAAATCATCGAAGAATTTTCAAACTCCAACACATATGTAGAACAACAACACCTAATGCAAAGGCATCGCCATATTTTGTAAAAGCATCGCATCGGGTTTTAGAGGCACTGCCTAAGTCATGATCTGCCTTTGTTTGACCTAATCTACAATATATTTTTCTACCTAGAAATTCATGCAAGAGAATTTGTTTGGGGTACATATCGACGGTCCTGTGTTGACTAGTCGTTAGAACTCGTAGAGTCAGCCTATGTGTTGAAAATGAAGGTAATATTGTAGCTTAAAACTTGGTAAACTATGAGACTGTAGATTTAATTAAGTGTTCTTTGTCACAATTATTTGTGTATGATTAATCTGTTTAGATCAATTTTACCAATTGTGGAAAGAGACAGAAGATTGTAGAAGAATGAGACAAGAAGATAGAAGTGACACAACATATACATGGAGAAACCCTTTCGGGAAAAAAACTCCACCAAAATCAATAGTGCTTATATTATTTAACCTTAGGACAAGATTACAATAATATTGTATCAATCCTTGATTGATATGCTTCCTTGCCTTCAACAATCCTTCTTCACAACTTGCAATAAACTCTCATGGAACTCTCATACACTTGTTGCAATTAATAGACAATTAATGAGCATGTAAACTCATAAGAGTTGTACAATACAAGAGTATAAAGCTCCTCACAAAAATCTACACCTAGATTGGGCAAGTAGAGTTCCACCATGTAATCTGAAGTCAAACCAAAGTCTTCCTCAATTTAGGCACCCCAAACTGAACGTTGGTCAAAAAAATATCTTGCAAGATTCACCTCAAAGTTGGCGCCCAAGAATGGGCCCACTTGTTTGAGCCTTGTAAATATCTTCTCATGCAAAAGGTGTTAACTGAAAGATGCCAACTTGGGCACCCAAGGTGGTCCCAAGTCAATCTTAGTTAACTGAAACATATCTCTCCACCAATTCATGCAAACACTATGCATGATTGATCATCCCCACTTAATTGAAAGTATCCACCTATTATATGTCATGCAACTAAAATCATTAGTCATGAAACTCAAGTCAACACAAGTCAACTAGCATTCAACTCAAAATAACTACATGCAACTAAAGATAACTGAACTCAACTGAAGTCCACTCATGTAAATATCAATCCCTAATTTGTAGGATCAAAACATGCATTACTAAAGTGTTATCAATCCTCCAAATAGTTAACTTAAGCAAGGTGGGTTCCACCTTCCATGTGGGCACCCCATGTGCTCCTATTTTGTAGGAGCTCTTCTTGGACGTCCCCACATGTTCCTATCATTTAAGAATAATCACAAATGTCAATTTACATGTTCATTTCATTCGAATTTAATCTCTTTCTAATCCTAGTGTTGGGGAACACTTTCCAAGGACTTAGGAGATACATGAAATATGTTTAGGATTGCAATTAAAGGGCATCCTATTCCCAAAACTATGCAGTGTGGAGGAAGTACTCTATGTGCCATAGTTTCAGGTGCTCTAGAGGAAATCTAAGCTAGAATCACAAGATCTCTTTAAGTTCTCAAAAGCAAAGTGTACAAATGAGCTTGAAAGTGACCCAAATTCATATATATGTATTGTAAAACCTAGGATTTTAGCCATGTAACTCCATTTCTCGCTTCACAGCCTACTATGGTCACTTCATCAAGGTCCTATGATGTATTTCTCATCCTTTTCACAATTGAACTATTCTCGTAGCCTTGTCACAATCTCAACTTGAAAATTAGTTTTTTCACTCAATCTCTCGATGGGGTGACATACCAACATTCCTTCATCCATTGGGGCAAAATGGAGCATATGAAAAATTTAGAAAAAATTTAAATTTTGAGTTGAGTAGAGTGTCAATCTAAGCAATATCAATTCTTTGAAGCAATGCAATAGGTACCTCACTTCAAAGAGGGGAAAAATGCAGACACCTAAAAATTTCTTGGTTATTTCACACATCGAGATTTCACATATTAACACCATTTCTCTCCTAATTCATCTAAATTCATCTATTTAATTAAATAATACCAATTTTTTAATTAAATTCACTATTTTTTCCTATTAATTGAATAATTAGTTTTATTTGGCTAATTCATCATAATTCACTAATTTTCCTCTCTTTTGATTAAATAATGAAAAATGTTGAATTAAATATCATAAATTCCTCTTTGATTAAATAATTCTTAATTGTTTAATTAAAGTTCCTAATTTCTTCCACTTGCACAATTAAATATTTTCTATATTGTTTAATTGGTTAATTTCCTCCAATCATTCAAAGAATATTCTCATGGAATATTCCTCCTTTTCAAATTCAAATATTTCCCTCCACATGGAAATATCCCCCACATGCTCCTAAAATTAAGGGATTTGTTATTGTCTCAAGAAATTTGGACCTTTGATTAAAATACTTGATCCATGTTATTATGCATTATTAACCCTTGATTTGATCTTTGATCCATGTTATCTTCTCTCCTTCAACTTCATCCATTGATTAGTTAATTTAATCTCAACCATTGATTCATTTCAAAAATCTATAAATAGTCTTCGTTTTACATGAATTCCATTTCACAAGCATTCAAGTACCCCAACTCTACTCATTTTCATACTCATTCTTAAGCCAATTACATTTGTGAATCACCATTATCATCAACCTTTGAAAATTTTACATCATCAACCATGGATCAGGCTTGAAGCTAAGCACTCCACATAAATTCCATCACTAATCCCTCAATGGGATTGAGGTTTGCATTTGCTAATTAGGTTTTCAATTGCATTACTTTGATATTTCATTTTTCAATTTAATCTTGTTTAGTAATTGTGAAGAATCTCATTGAATATGGTTTAGTATGATCAATTACTTGTTTTCTTAGTTAATTTCAATTGCATTTGATCATATTACCTAACCATGTTACAAATCAAACATTCCATAATTCAAACACCATCCATCTATGTTATAAGTAAGAGTATATTAGGTTTTGTTTAGGAAGATACATGTTCATGACTTATAAGTACAAAATAAGGAACAATCTTTAAAAAAATATAGCAATTAAATCTTTATAGAATCATTGCATGCATATCTACTCTTTGTCACTATGCATGTAATGCCAAAAAGGATTACAATATTTTTGTTATCTATAGGTGCATGTGTAAGGTGTCATATCAACTATAAGAGGTATTATGCAACTAGTTTTTCTTGATCTAGTGTTAAATTATAGATTTCAAGCATACATTGAGTATAGTTATTGTTGCAATCATGTTGTATTTTAATTAGTTTAAATTCATATTAAATATACCCTAGAAATACCCTATTGAGTTTAACTAAGTCCAAATTGCAAGAGAAGCTTCCCACTCTCATCAATTGGCCTTGAACCCTCACTTTGTTAATTAGCCTCCTTTTTACCTTCATGATGACATATCCCTAGCCCTAAAAGTAAGAAGAGTTCTAAGATAATGTACCAACAAGTTTTGAGACCCAACATATAACATTTTTGATAGGGAGATATTAATTTAAAGTTAGTTTTGAATACCCTGGTAACTCAAAAATAAAATTTCATCAACTATAAGTTTGAGTAGGTTGATATCCTATTAACCTATGCCAACAAGGTGGCACATGAAGACAACAAAGAAGCAATAACTTGTTTGGTATTTGGAAGTTCCATCTACTAGAAAAAGTTATATTTCAAGTCAAGAGTGGTGACTCTAGTTAAGTCAAACCTAAAACTAGAAATAAAATTAATAGACTTTGAGATGGAGATAAGAAGATAGCCTAGCTACCAATAGGAATAAGAAGAGGCTTCTACCAATATACAAAAAAATCCAGAATGGGAAGCTCAAAATAATGATCTAAGTCTTTCAAACCTAATAGTCATAGTTTAAACAAGGAATAGCAAGTAGAAATAGCTTATCATTTATTCAAGAGATCAACACTCATTTACTTTTGAAGTTTTATCAAATTTCATAATTAGAAAATATAAGAAAATCCAATGCTCTAACTATGAGACAAAAAAGAGAAGATATGCTTGTTGTGAAGAAAGAGGTGCGCAAAATGATTAATGAGTATTTGTAAAGTTGTGGCATACAGTATTAAGATTTGCTAACATATGTTGATGGCCACAATCTCAGTTCTCCCAATATGGCATATAAATATAAAGTTGAATAGACATACTTGATATGCTTCCTTAGAAAAGGAGGTGTTGGAGATTGTGATAGTAGTTGATTCCCAAAAGGATCATATACAAGGTTATGATATAGTTATTAGAAAAAGTGTGGATAAAATCCTTGATGTGTGTATGCAATATTTTCACACTAGATATCAAGAAATTGTTGACCAATATCCCCCTTCTCCCAAAAGATCATGCAAGATAAAATTAAAAATGTTAGGAACACATTGAGTTGTTGGGAACTCAAAAGAGTAACATTTGAACATGTCAGAGGTCTACTGAGCTAAAAGGTGGGGTTCATTTATGATGATTATGAAGAATATTATAATGATAGGGGTAGTCATATACAAATGGATGATATGGCTATTAGTAGAAGAGATTGGGATAAATAATATGATGCACATCCCTTGTCAATATCCTAATTCTCCAAGTATATCATATAGATATGATATTGAACAAGAAAATTTATCGTCTTAGAAAGGAGGAACAAAAAATTTAAGAAAATTTGGAATTGCAAGAGGTTCAATTGAAAGGAAATACTATGCTTCTTGGTATGATAAATGGAGATAGATCTTCTAGTGCAAAAAATTCTAGCATGAGTTATCTAGATATGGAAACACATGATATTGGCCAATATCCCTTCCTCCTAGTTTAGCATATAGACAAAAAGTTGAATTTGAAGATGTGTTGATTCACCTTGAACGTGAACTTCAAAAGCTTCTTTTAGAGATTGAAAATTTATAAAATTTTCAACTTGTCACCCCTATGAATCCAAATGCCCTCTCAATGAGAAAAGAGGAAAATATTCCTTATGAGGGAGATTTTATTATTACTATAAATACAAGAATAATCAATTTGGTGCATCAAAATATGACTCATTGGATGGAGAAGATGAGTATAGTGGATATAATGTAGCTAATTCAAGGTTTTAATATGAATATAGTGTTGATGCAGAATAGTATGAGTTGCACACTCACAACATAAAACATACAAGGGAACTCATGTAGTTATCCCAACAATCCAATCCCCCATGTGAAGGCATGACAACCTATACAAATGTAGTAGTGGTGCAAGTCAAGAATGAATATTGTGAGAGATAAGCAACTACCTACACAACAAAGTGATATTGTTGCTAATTTAAATAAAATATTTATGTTCAACAATAAGAACTTACAATGTAAAAAAAATGGAAAAAGGATAAGATCAAGGACAATAGTGTTACAAATGTGGTAGAGAGAAAGAAGAGTCTAGCGTAGTAATGGGTAGTCAAGAAGAAAGAGGTGCCACCACCTCTTGAACATGAAGTTATTGAAGAAAATTGAAACAATGAGGGACAATCGGATCAACCTATACATTGGAAGTGTGATGTATAGGTGATGAGATGGAGGAACCAAATGTTCCCTCTTATATTCAAGTCATGCTTTGCACCCTTGGTTCAAGTGACTTGATCTTCTCATAAGACCAAATGGACCTATCATGTGAAGAGGTCAACATATAGAGAGAAAATGAATTCTTGCACATTGAGAATTATGGTTGTAACACCATAAGTGAGATACCATCCATTAATTTTGGTCCAAATTTTATCTTGGGAAGTCATGATGAAGATGAGACCATTGTTGATTTCATCCTTTGTCTTGCTTATGTTGAAGATACAAATGAAGAATAAACCATTTAGAGTAAAGAAATAATTTATGCATATATGAAAATTAAGGAGACTTTCCATGATACACCAGCCTTGGTAAGTAGTATTTTTTCTAAATCATTTCATCTTGTTCCCTCTACCATTTCATATACTATTTTTCTATTGAACTCTAAATGAATAAATATGGGAAAGAACAGCCTATTGTATTGATTAATAAGTCTTCACATGATAACAAGTGGAGGTGTGCACCATGGAAAAACAAGATCTGTTCCATGTAAGATATTGGTATTGTGTGAATGCAACAAAATTCAATGAGGCAAATTTTGAATTTGTATCTATATTTTGCTACATATAGAATGATCTAAGGTACATAGATTATATGTTTTTCCTGGAAAATATGGATTGTCCACCTGGATGAAATGATGTTAACAAAGGGCACCTAAGTTGCAACTCTAGAGGTATGTGTTGATACTAGGGAAAAATCAAAATGGGTTTCTACTCAAATTTTCTAGATGGAAAAGCATAGGGCATGTGGCATGGTCATATAAATTTGCAGAGGGGTATGGTGATTGTGCATACTAGCTCAAGAGTTTGGCCAAAGAGCTAGTGAGATTGCTAATCCATGATAATTTGAATTAGCAATGTTCTTGTGAGTAGTGGTCCTACCTTATACACACTATGTCATTGTCTTGTCTTGTGCCTTGTCTTGTGAGTAATGGTCCTACCCCATACATATTATGTCATTGTCTTATCTTGTGTCTTGTCTTATGAGTATCGTGTTGTGTGTCTTTGTGTAGTCATGATCCCTATTTGATCATGATGAAGTATGGATGTCTCATTCTTTTTCGATCGCCTATTTTGGTCTACTTCTAGAGATAATTGGATTCTCATTATGCATACAATAACTCATCCCCAACTAGAATAAATGTCGGGATTCAATCTTGTAGTGTCAAATATTTTTAAGTCCCACCTATTTTATGTGTATTAACCCTATTAAACCGCTCACTTATAATTGATTTGAGATCATTCTTAATGGGTCTCCCTTATTCAACTTTATATAATTTTTCTCCCTCTTCATCCCCATATTCCTATCATGCGTTGAAAGTTGTAAAATCCCAAAAATATCTAAGTGTTAAGGTTTTATATTAAAATTTCTAAAGACTATGCCTATGTCAAAGTTTTGAATTTTTTCATACTTGTATGTCTTTCCTCTCGTCTTCACCTTGTTCTTTCGTACCTATCGGGATAGTGGGCTTATCCATCTAAGAATACCTTTTATCTACTCCCCACCTTCATCCATTTCCCCTTATTTAGTACTTTGGAGATATCCTTCTCAACACCCCTTTTATCCCTTCGTCGCCTTTGTTAGTGTTTCAAACTTTCATGCTTTCCTTCCAAACCCTAACTACCTGACCATTTGCATCAAGTTACCTTTCGAAGTCAAGGTTTTGGTCATCCCTTTACCTAAGTACTTCCTCCTTAGTATCATCGATCCCCAACTTCAAACACTTCCTTTTATACATGTTTATTGAAGTTAGAGAAGTGAGAATACCTATAATTTGGTACAAGGTATGAGACATGTCTGGCTCTTGATCCTTGACACTGTTCACTATATTACTTGTCGAGATTGTGAATTCAAACTTCCCCCAATTTTCATATCTTAAGGGATGAATTCTTTGTTACCTCCAATCCCTAAATCCCAATAACTTCCTTCATGTGTCATTTCAAAGTCAAAGATGTTGATATGCCCTTATCTATTTTCTATAAGTATTAAGTATGTCATACACTCAGTCACTAATCCCTGATAGTGGTAAGAATTATGAGTTATTCCTATCCCCCGATCCCTAAAAATTATATTTTTCTCTATTGATTCCCACCTACCTCCCCAAACAAACCAAGTCACCATTATTGACTCAATTTGACATTGCAATTATCCAATTAGTTTCATCCCACCCAAAAAATATTGTTTAATCTTAAGGACATGAATTCACATGTACCTTCAACAATAAAAAAGCTAAAGGAAACCATGTTGCCATTAATATGATGATTAGGTTTTAAATCCTCAATTGTCCTCATGTCATCTCCTAGATAACGTTCTAGTGGATTTCACCGACTCTTCCTTGGCTTGCACACTAAAAACCTAGTCGTGTCATTAATGTGGAGCACGACCATGATCAAAAGGGGAAGGGTTTCCTCATGCCATCCATGATTTACTCTCATCTCAAGGTTCCCATGTACAAACTAGTGCCTAAAATATAGATCTACAAACACTAATTTTTTATTCATTCAAACAGTTGGTCATTGATCCAATTTTCTAGTCTGCAAATGCCTCAAGCTAATTCTAGCACATCAAATATATCAATCTCAACTACAAATGAAGGAATTCATTATATGAAGAGTAAGTAGGGTTTATGAAAGCATATCTCCATGTAAAGGTATGTCTCCATAGTAGTTTATAAAGATTTAGGGGAATGTACAATCATAGTTGTGCATTTTCTCTCACCACATTTGTTGGTGTGATTGTAATAGAGGTTAGATGAAGAGTGACAAAATCTAATGCATTACAAATTTTGTGTAATGATTTTTCCTTTATTGCATGAGTTATTGTAGTTTTAAGATGAATTATTCAATATGTCCATTCATATGATGTAATATTTGGTTATCATGTAAATGAAGTGTGGTTATATTGATACTTTACAAGATATATCTCTTTCCTCTTTGTTGTTTGTGGCTTTTTTATTGTAATGGAGTAGGCACCAATCCATATTGGTGCAAAAAAAACCATTATTTAAACACCCTCCATCCTTGTTCGAAGTAGTAGTAGATTAGGTTTAGTTTAGGAAAATACATGTTATTCATGATTTAATAGTATAAACCAAGGAACAATCTCAAGTAAACCTAATAGCTAAATTACAAAGAATCGTGTCATACATGTTTACACCTTGTCACTATATGCAATTACAAATGAAATAATCTTAAGGGGTTATAATATTGTTATTATTTGTAGGTGCATTTGCAAGGTGTCATATCAACTATAAGAGGTTTTATGCACAATTAGTTTGTCTTGATTTAGTGACAAATTATAAGGGTCAAGCCTACATTGGGAATAGCTTCCAATGTTGCAATTGTGCTACATCTTGATTGGTTTAAAATCCTATTAAGGATGCCTCTAGAATACCCTCCCAAGTCTAGTTGAGCCCAAAGTGTAAGAGAGACTACCCACTCTCATCAGTTGATGTTAAACCCTCCTCAGTCTGTTGATGAACCAACTTTTTACCTTTTTGACAACATATCCCTAGCTCTAAATGTAAGAAGAGTTTTAGGATTGTAGAGCAATTATTTTGGAGCCCAACAACACCCACCTTCATCATCAAGTCCACTCAAGTTCTACAAGTAATGTAACAATTTGGGTGGAGAATTGTCAAGGTCAATGTGTGCTGATTTCCTTATTTCTAGTTCCTAGGGTATGTTCACCCTCTACAACTTAAGTCTGTGTTAATTTACAAGATCACTGCTTATCACTAGCTGTGACTAGCTAACTATGCTTGATAATAGAATGAGTGCAAATCAAATGCATCATAACCTATCAACATAATTGCAATTTGTTTAGCTCAAAAAGATATTCAAACTATCCATGGTACAATAGATGAGAGACTCTCTTTATGTCCATTCTTCTCATAGGGAGAACCATTTTAAATTTTTCAATCATTAAAGAAAAGTCACCCAAGTTAATCAACAATATAAAAACGTTACATAACCAATATACAATGTCTCTAATCACAAAATACTAGTTAATTCAACTATATTAGTTTGAGATTATATGAATTGGATACACCAATCAAGTGGAGGTCATCAAGACATATAAGTCATAAACTAGTGCTACATAGAATAAAAACACCCCATATAATGATCATTTTATTTGGAGCAATTCGTGGATCCAAACATTCAAATTTAATATGCCCTTAATCCTATAATATAGGTACATGTGTAGTCGGCTTGTGGCTAACATAATAAGATCTTGAGTTGCATCCATGGCATAAGTATGGTATATATAGGAGGTAGTGATTAGTTCATTAGCATCATATTATGAGTTGTGTCCTTATTCCAAATTTTTGGAGGCTTGCCCCCTCAAATTGGCTTATTATTCTCAAGTATCATCAAGTATTTGCAACATATTTTGTATTATGTTCTTCTCTTGTGCAAGTAATTTCATTATAAAATTCTGCAAAATTTTATTTAAGACTACTCTAAGAATTCTTTTTGCAAACAAGTCATCCATGTAAATTCCAATGAACTAAATGACAATGCTTGATCAAAACTTTTGAGGGCTAGGGATATATGACATCTCATCTATTTTTTAATCAATTTCTCAAATAAAAATGCAGTAGATGCCTTGAGAAGGATATCTCTCGACATATTACATATAACAATCAGAAATATGCATTGTAATCATCTGCATGAAATGTGGCAAAGAGAACTTCCATTGTCTAAGGCCCAAAATAGAAATAAGTCATCCATCGGAAATAACAAGATTAGATCCCAGTAAAACATACAATAGGTGTAATTAATGCCTCATCCATGAAGCTAATGAAGCTATAGTATTAAGCCTCGTTCAGTGCTAGGAAAAGCTGATATTCTACTCGAATTTGGACACACTGAAAAAACTCAGACAAATCTCGGATATTTAAAAAAAAATAGAATATATAAAACATTGTAATTAACATTTCTTATTTTTTATTGTTTTGCTTGTTTTCCTGATTTTTGTTGGTAGATCCAACAAGTTTTCACCAGAACTGCCTTATTGAGTTTCAGGGCTATGCCTGAAAATAAGTAACTCCTACAGCCTTGGCTCCTTTGTCTCTTGAAATGTGAAAGGGAAACGTGGGCCCAGAGGATTCTTTTCAGAGAATGTATATTATTGCTAAGCTGGAAGCATTTGGCAATAGATTAGACTAACATTTATCAGTTACAATCTTGATTTCCAGCATGGATTTTGGCTTTAAAAAGTATTTGAGAGCGCATTTAAAGTGAGCTCAAAATCACATTAACTTTTTATTGTTTATACAAACCATAATACATTAACCAGAAAACATGTTCAATAAATGTGCCAACAAACTATCAAAGAATTTGTCACAGGCAGGTAGCAAGTGAGCTACTCTATTGACAATTTTATTGGATGCTCTTAAAAAAAATATAAGTTTGTAAAGACAACTCATATACATTGGTCCATAGTCTGTTAGCCCCTACTAACAGCTCCTTTACCCACTAGGCCAAATGGATAGTTATAGGAAACAAGTAATGACATCAAATTGTTTCCCCTGTACTTGCCTTATGACAAGGTGTTTCTAGTAAATAAATAGCTTACTGGAAGAGCAAAGCATATCTAATCCACATGTCTACAGAACATAGAGAAATTTTGCAATTTCTTTTAAGTAAACAACTGATACTATATTTCTAGGGATGCGACCTAGCTTAATCTGGAGTTGGCATTGGCAAACTCTTATGTACCTTTGGCAACAGTCTAACCTGCGTGTCATGGTTTGTTAAAGGTATCCTAAAAGGGTAATAAAACAAAGGCGGACTGGATTAGACAAAATCGGCCAGAATTTAAGAGGCTCATTTTGTAACATCTTGTCCTTTTTAACAAGATTGTTCCGAAGGGTTTATTACCATAGTTGTCAGGAGACCAGTACCAGTACAGGAGGCTGGTACGGGTACCAGTACGTTTATTTTTGAAAAATAGCGGACATGGGTACTTGGAGATGCCATTTTTTTTAATATAATTTAGTAATTTATAAATTTGCTACATTAAAACTGAAAATATATCATTGCATTGAACTTTCAAAACAAGAACACCAGTAAAGTTTAAATACACAAATGTCAAAGAATCAAAGAGTTCATACTACATATTTGATATTACATATTGAAATTCAGAAATGTCAATTCATTTTTTTCTTTTCATATAGAAACTTGTTGAAATGGTAGGGTTTTTTTTTTAAATTGAAAAATTAAGGAAACGTTGGCGAGACGTCTCCGACAAGTATAGGGAAATGCGTCCCGGTACCCAAGGCGCATCCCAAGGGACTGGAGACACATTTCCGTGTAACTATGTTTATTACCTGAAAAGAAATATTCATCTCACCTGTTAGAATGAAATTAATTTATATAAAAAATTGCCAAACTCTTATCAAAATATACGTAATTATTTTAAAATTCAATAGATTATTGCAATCAACAGTCTAAGGAGATTCATCTCTGAACAATATTTCAATGTTAAACTCATATACAATTGTTTTCTTGAGAATGCACATTGAACCAAGAGGATGGCAAGAAATTTTTTCTACACAGATGGACAGAAAATGATCGATCAATTAATGAAACAAGTAACATTCACCGATTCAAATGAAAAATCACGACGGTGACTTAAGAAATGGAGACAAGGATAGAAAACCCAACTCGAAGCAAAAGAAGAAACATTGATACTTGAGACACACTATGGCTAATGTTAAGAGCAAATAGGAATTAATCCAAGAAAGAAGTTTGGTTAAAGGGAAGTGGTTGAGAAAGATTTGTGATATAATGTACTGATCATGAACAGAACTGAGATGTGCAATTATGATGAAATGAAAGAAAAAAAAGAAAGAAAGAAACAGCCACACAAAAGAAAAAACAGAAGAGAAAATGAACATGTTGCAAATAGCTAAGGATAAACATGTTCAGAGGGGAAACATTCAGATTGTGATCATAAAATCGCAAACATGAAGTTCTAAGAGCATGGTAGCAGAAAAAAAAGATGGATTGATATAGTCCATGCCTCGTCAGTGGCCTAACATGACAATGCCCGTTGAAAGGATACAAATTACTTGAGCACAAAAGTGCATAAATGTTTCCTCAAGAGCATTTTACAAACCTATCTAAACATCTGTTAATCAATTAGGAACCATTATCCATTTAATATCCCAATGCCATTGTCCACCAATCATAACCTTAGATACATTTTGCATGACCTTCATCTATAAATATTTGTGCACATTTAAGTTTTTAACAAAATATTTAATTATAAAAAGAATTAAAAAACCTTAATATGTGCAAAGATAAATGTAACTTAAAATTCAACCTTTTCAATGACATAAGTACATAAATCACACCTCCCTAGACACACTTGACCATCATAACATGATTGTAAGTCCTTTTAGATCCCTTGATGACAAATGAAGATTAATTGATAAACTAAAATGCCGGGTCAATGCCTTATTTATTGATTAACAGAGTGAATAGCAAAGAAGCGAAGTGTGAAATTCAGAATTATTTGAGTGAGGCTTGGAACCAACTTCAGCAATTTATATAAGCATACTATGAAACCCCTCATGGGTTCATCTTCTTTCTTCTAGGTTTGCAAGATTTGGAGTAGCAATTCATATTCATTTTCAGCAGGCTTAAATCTTGCCAAAATTTTATTTTGCAAGTTGTTCCAATCCACTATGCATGCATTATTAAGTTATTGAAACCACTCAGAAGCAAAACTAGCAATTGTTTCAACAAAAATTTTGATGACTACATCTTTAGGAGCAACCCAAAAGATCTTGAATGTAATGGTGCAGGTTGAGAATGTCCATCTGCAATTCATGAGTCATCTCCTGCAAAATTTGGAAACTACTTTTAGAATTTAGAGGCAGTTCGTGATGCTGAACTAGGGCCAGCGCATGGAATAGAGGCAAGTAGTGTCATAATAAAGATTGGGCAAAACAAGGATAAAAGCACCTTTATCCCTGGTACAGTTGCCAAAAAATTGTTTATGTTTGAATTTGTCACCTTAATAATTAGGTGTACAACTTGCCCAATGGATAGAGTCAAATTGGCTAATAGTTTGTAGGAATGCCACGAAGAGAGTGATTTTGGTCTGCACTTAGGAACGGAAGCTCCCTTATATGATTGGATTTTGTATTTTTGTGTCCTTTTACAAGAAAGCACAAAAAGAACAGGAAAATAAGCAAGAAAGAAGGGAAGAAAAGAGAATTAAAGAACCCTAGGTGAACTAAATGTGTAGATGAACACCTAGATATCTCAAGTAAAATGGAAGTATTGCAGATCTAATGCCCACTTTTCCAATAGAAATGTATGTATGATTTGCACAACAGAATAGATAATATGCTATAGATACACAGTTTTCAAAGATTAGAGAGCAAACAGATGACACAAAGATTCACCATTCGAACCATAACATCGCAAAGTATGATAGAGAAATAAAACATACCATCAACTGAGAAAGATTTGTAGAATGTGATTAAATCTCGTTCAGTAAACTAAGGTATCAGATTTTGTAAGAAAGAACTACTGTGTTCCGTGCTATGAAAATTGCATTCCATTAACACTGGTCACGAGATTACAAACACAGTTACACATCTTGAAAAGAGAAAGATCCTGCTGGTTTTATACAGAAACTTTAAAAATCTAGCAGCTCTTGGAGAGCCTCCGACATCTAAAAATTTGCTTCCTACAATCTTAAATCCTAACATGTAACTTTTTTATTATTTTTTACTTTTGCTTGTTTATTAAATTGCACGGTGAAATTTCTTGCATGACAATTTTCCACCAATCATAACCTTAGATACATTTTGCATGTCCTTGATCTGTAAATATTATGCACATTTTAATAAATTATTTAATTCTAAAAAGAATTAAGTAAACCATATTATGTGCAAAGATAAATATAACTTAAAAATCAACATTTGCAATTACTTAAATTACATAAATCACACGTCCCTAGACACAGTTGAGCATCATAACATGATGATAAGTCCTTTGGATCACCTGATGACACATGATTAATTGATGAACTAAAATGCCAAGTCAATGCCTTATATATTGGGCAACAGAATCAATGAAGATTGTGTACCATAAAGTCTCACTACTACCATATTGAATGTATGAACCATGATTAAAATCGCATGTCTTATCTTGGAACACAGTCTCATGGGGGAATAATATTGAAAATGATGACGGATGAAAGGCAATTTTGTCCAGAAAGTTCATACATGGTGAAGCCATGTACCCAAGTATCCTCAGATGGACAAATTAAAAAAATATAGCTCCAAAATTTGTAAAACATACCTGATTGCCTCGAAATGGAGCAATTGAAGGCGCTAACCCTATGACAAAAATGGGGGGTTATAGGCTGCTAGGGGCAATCCATGTGAGGCAGGAGGAGGGTACATTTTCAGAGATGATCAAAGCCATCCAGTTCCCACCTTTGCCATGCACATAGGGGAAAATACAAAAAAACAAAATGAAGCCCTAGCCTTGCTCAAAGGTTTGAAATTGACAATGGTATGAACAGGAATGAGAATGCTCCATGATTTTGACCAATGTTGTCAAAAAGCACAGCTATATAGCCAAGAGATTAAATGAAATAATAAGATAATTTTTATCAGTAGACAAGGTCAGATTTACTCATATTAAGAGAGGAGCACGCAATGAGGTGGTGAATAGAGTGGTCAATTTGGGGGTCTCTATGCAGGGCACTCATAACACCAGAGAGATTATATGGCACCCGTCTCAATGACGATTTTCAAAGGTTGATGGTCTTGTAGTCCCAAAAGTTTGTATTTAAACTAGTGGAAAGGTGCCTACATAGGTAAACCGTAAACTCATAATTTACTTGTGCATACTTATGAGATTTTACATAAAATAAAATGTAACTAAAATTGGAAAGATCAAAAGAATAAAGGGACATGAATTTATCAATCCCTTCGATGGAAGTGGCCCCATATGAGAAACTGCTGAACTATTAGGATAAAAATCCCCAATTTTACCTCATCTCCCTTTGGACATACCATATCATGGAATTAAGGGAGGAATTTACAATGTGAGTTGGATTTCTTAAGCACCTAATGAAGGAAACCATAGATTCAGAAAAAATACAGATGTGGAGAAGGAATTGACTGCATGAATTTGGAGGCTTAAAGGATTTCTCTAGAGAAGTAAATATGGCAATATTTCAAGGGCTGGAGGAAAGAGCAACAAGTAGAATCAAATTGTAAGTAATAGGGACCAATGGGGTAATAAACTAATCCCAAAGTGGTTGATCATATTCACTGTTTCTCCCCCTCACTAACAAATGCTTAGTGATTCTTGTGTGCTTTGTTGGTCACCTTGTCTGGCAGTTATAGTGAAAGGTCATTAAGGTAATGACTACTCATGGAAAATATTTATCATTGTGATGACAAAGGTATGTAATACCCCATATAGCAAAAAATAACGCAAAGACTGAAAAATAAAAAATAATAGATTTTTAGTTTCACCATACCCAATAAAAAAGCAAGGAGGATGTGCATCTGGATTCACCATATGCTCAAAGTGGTGAAGACAAGGAAAATTTGGATGGTGCGAATTTGGAGAAGTTTCCTACCAATTTAATGTTGGATCCAAAGAGCACATTTGTGTGTGGAAATGCATTTATGTTGTCATTGGAAGAACCTATATGCTCCATCAAACGACCAAAATTTTAAGGAATCTCTGTCTAACACAACAAATTCTGAGGGTGCTGTTATGGATGAATCTCTCCAGGAAATGTTTATCATTATACTTAAAGACATGAATGTGGAATTCCCTGATCCCCAAACAAAACACTTTTCCAAGCATGTATCAGCCTTCTGATGATGAAGGGTTGTTAATAAAAACTATTGAAGTGTGGCCTTCTGAGAGAGATAAAGATGAAAATAGAAATGGTTTAGGTTAGGTTTGGCTCTTTAAAACCTGAAGGCTCGTACTATAAATCATGAGACATGTTACTTGATACTGAATAACTACCAGCTCTTGGCACTGCAATTTTAATGTATGATTGATTAAAATCATTGAAGAAATTCAGCCTCTGCCTCTTAGTTTATATATATATATATGTGCAAGCATTTATATATGTAGGTAAAGGTAAAGGAAGGTTTTTTGGTGACCACTAAATGATACACTAATTTGGCATTTAAGAGAGAGAGGGAGAGAGAAGAAACATTTTATGTAGCTCCACTTGTGTACTGAACATGATTATATCTGCATCCTTTCATTCTGAAGCAGCTTTTATTGGGGTGAGGGGTTTTGTTCCAAGAGATCCTGCATTGACGTAGAGAGTCCAATTTTCACTATATAATTACATGAGAATAGCAAGGTTCAAAAAAGGACCTGCTTTTGACATGACCTGGTCCACATAAGTTCTTGTGACCGTTTATCCTGGGAAAGACAAGTGAGTCTTCATTAGAGAGGGTATTGCATTTCAATATATCTGCTCCTGAATTTGGTCATTTAGCCCATAAGACCCTGCACTATCTATACGCAGTCATGGCCTGCTCTGTTATTTTGGCACTCCTTGAGTAAATAAAGGTGACCTGTGGATTTTTCAATCAAATAAAGCCTTCTCCTTGAGTCTTGGCTTTGCATTTCTTTTGCAGTTCTGGGGTCATGGGACCTGGATATACTAAGCACAAATAAATGAATAAATAAACACAAAAAAAAACCTCCATTATGAAATTCTTCTCTTGGGAATTTTCCCGTTAAAAACTGAAGATCGTTACAATGAAGATCTAAGTGAATATTTACAAATTTACAATGTAATGCACACTGAAAGAACAATACAGTAAGACAAAACGCTTGGTCATTATGGTTACTCGTACAAGCTATGATTTGTAATCATCCTCCCTAATATATTGCAAAAAAGCAAGACTTCAACAACTTTCACAACATTATACAAAACATTATCTCATTGGCTAATTTTATCACACTTTAGTGACAACTAAACAGAAAATACCAAAATGGTGCATTGATTCAATAACAATTATGTTGATAATACCTGAGGATATTAATAGGAGATAAGGGTGCAATCCTGTAGAGCTGTTACAGAAACTTGTGGAGTAGGAGGTCCCATGAGAAGAAAAACATTATGCTCCAGGATAATTTAGAATCTTGCGCAAGAAAATAGGAACCCCTACTTTTTAGGTTTTAGATTTATGGGGGTGTCTTTAAGGCGGGGTTGAAAGTTTCCCCCACCCATCTCCTAAAATGTTACTGCCACATGTCATTCATCTACATTTTTTTAGATTTCTGCCAATAAGTTTTTAGATTTAACTATTAAATGTAGATTTAGTGTTCCATGTTGCTAAAAAATAATAATGAGACCACCAGTTTCCTAAAATTTTGGAGATTAAAGTTTTAAACTTGCCCATTATTACAAAATCCATGGGAACCCCTGCATATAAAAGCTCCTAAAAATTATCAGCAACAACCATTGAGATACTTTAGAAAACCCCCCTCCATGGAAACACACCCTAAACTAGCCAACAAACCATGCAAGGCATTCATAGAAGTCATCGGAAATCAACTGCTCTTGGATATCTTTCATAGGTACCTATATGATGAACCCAAATAGATATCTCTGCACTAATACATGATTTCAATCAAAAAACCTTACCAATACATTTCAAGAATAGTGTCATTTTGAGAAAATACCATGAAATATCAGGACTCCTTTTTTCAATTTAGACATTCAAAGAGAATGTAACCAATTTAATAGCCAACTTGCTCAAGAATATCTATCCACAGGATGTTCTGAAAGACCACTGAATGTAAATATTATACTGAACTCCCAAATTTTTCACAAGAAAACTTAAAATGGAAAGCCACTTGTGTTAGCAATGCCACTATGAAAATCTCTGTCTTAGTCATCTAGCTTGTTTTCCTGTGTCAAATAAGCTTGAAAACATTTTTCATAGAATCCACTATATGCAAAAAGATGGGGAGCATTCAGCCATATAGATTTATCAATCAACTAACAAACAACCCTTTGCAAGGATCAGACTAGAGCACAATTCATAGAGTAAATAAGCCTCCACACTCCTAAAAGCAGGGCGGCCTCTTTAACTTGAAGTGACAGAGAGCCTTGGATTACCCAAATCACTAGACCTTGCTGCACTGGGCCTTATGACTTCCAACTTTTGTTTTAATAAAAAAGCTCACATGCCCAGCTTATTTACCTCGGTAAAACTTTAAAGGGATATTTCCAAAAAGAGTATGGAAATATGCATTTGTAAGGATACAATAAACAATAAACCATATTTCATGACAATTTATAATATTGTGGTTAACCAGAACAATCCAAATATTAAATCCTTGCCTTATCTGCACTGGAAAATCCAAAAAGAAATGTAAACTCTGGATCTATAATGTTTCCAAAGTTGCTATCATAGATTTTTTTAACTTCCCTTAGGCAGCAAAAATTGCAATATGTAATCCAACTAGTATGTCGTTGAGACATCATATAGCAAATAACAGAACATGGAATCAAAGTAAAATCAGAGAATACCTCAAATCTCTATTTTTATTATATAAGCAAATGCCAAGGAAGCAATGACAAAGAATTTTTGGAATGGCAGAGATGCCTGGAGTCTTCAGACATAATCCAACTTATTGGGAAAGCCTTGAGAAACGACACTGCTAAATCCTTTAAAGAATGTGCCATCCAGCATCCCTTCAATCCTGTTTTCTCTAATACCATATTTCTGTAATTGAAACCTTAATCTTAAAGTTTCACTTTACATGTAAACCAGATTGGTCACAATACATTCTATTGAAGAAATGTTCAAACTCAATGGTAATGTAGCCCAAGATGCAACTTCAATGCTCTTTAGTGACGGGACTCACATCACCACTCATGGATCGACTTTTACTCCTCTTGAATAAATGATGCAATTTCTTCAAGTCCACGAAAGAGTGGTTTGGACTAAAAGATAATGCCCTGTCTTCCTGTGATTGTTCAAACCTGCTCTTTAACACTGTTTCATCAGATGGCGTGCCCTTGCCTCCCTTTCTGGGAATTATTTCATGCACAGACCTTCTCTCACTTTCCCGGTGATACCCATTTTCCACAGGCCGCTCCGGACTAGTGGATTGCAAAGCACTGATCAGGACCTTCAGTGCCCGGCTTGGAGAATTTTTATTCACCAAGAGAATTTCTCCAACCTCGGCCGGTGTGATAGAAACCCCAATCTGAAAAGCCTCCTCAACATTGGGAAACAGTTTATGGTCTTTGACACCCAGGTAGTTATTGGCCAATATTTTGAATGAAGAAAATGAACAATAGGGAAAATAAATATGCATGTCCATTCTACCAGGCCTCAGAAGGGCCGGATCCAACCTATCTTTATTATTTGTAGTAAAAACTATAATTCTTTCCTCACCGCAGCACGACCAGAGCCCATCCATAAAATTCAGCATCCCCGATAAGGTCACCTTGTTTTCCTGATCACTGTCATCGTCCTTGTCCTTCTTCTTCTGCCTGTCATCATCGTCACCCCCATCCCTCTTCAACAAATCCACGGAACAATCAATATCCTCAATTACAAGGATAGACTTATTTCTCGTCTGCATCAAAAGCATTCTCAACTCTGAATTATCATTCACCTTGGTCAGTTCAAAGTCATAGATATCATAATGCAAGAAATTAGCCATGGCTGCAATCATACTGGATTTTCCTGTCCCAGGAGGCCCATAAAGCAAATACCCTCTTTTCCAAGCCTTCCCTAACCTATGATAATATTGCTTTCCCCTAGAAAAGGCATCAAGGTCCATCTTAATCTTGTTCTTAAGTTCAATTTCAAAAGCAATGGTTTCAAAAGTTGCCGGGTGCCTGAAAGGCACGCTAGTCCACTTATCTCTATTAAATTTCTCACCATTAGTATATAACTTAAGCTCCTTCTTCCTCTGTTCAATGTCGTCTGCAACTGCCTGAACATGCTCAAGGTAAGGCTTAAGGACCCCCATCTTGTCTCTCTTGTGAATTTTCAATATGAAACTCTTGACCGAATCAACCTCCTCGTTCTTCACAATTACTTCTTGAGTCCACCATACTTTGGCCCCCAAGAAGTTATCCTCAACACTCTCCCCGGGATCCAAAGCCACAGATATATCATAAGAATTCTTACCAGTATACAAATTAGCATATTGGGTATCCACCGTACCTCCTAAGGTACCCACATATATCTTAACCTTATTATACAATCCATTCTCATTAACCCTGTCGGAGCCATAATACTGAGGAACCCTGAAAAACATATAACAGTTCCACCTTCCCTGCACTAATTCCCACAATTTTCTCACAGCGGCGAAAAGTGGGGCGGTGATCAAATTATTGAGAATCGCTATAATCCCCAATATGGACCAGAAATGGGTCATGGAATCCATGGCAACCATACTGTGGCAAAATGCAATCCAATTCTGCAACTGATTACCTATCACTTCCGCAAAAGCGGAGGCAGGTATTATCATATATAACAGGCACAATCCAATTATTCCGCCGACTAGACAATCCCAAAGATTCTGACGGTGGGTGTTGTCCGGTACTGATTCTACCAATGTTGAATAGAATTTTTAAATTTTTGGAACAGGAAAGCCATCTAATTCCAACTGGGCGCCATCTAATTTTAGATGGGTGTCATCTAAATGTGTATCCTACCCTTCAAATTTAAAACAAAAAGACCATTTAAGATTGAACAAGAGGAACTAAAGAATTGGAATTGTATACGCTTTGTAGGCAGAAGTCGGACGTGCCGTGCTGTGAATAATTGGATTGTAGTTATCGACCGGGCATGAATTTCTTAATTACTTTCTGAAGAGTTCAAAGCGTGTGCCTCCCTCCGCCTGCTCTTCCCTAGTCAAACACCGCCGCCTTTGGCCTGCAAAAAACGCGTATTCAGCAGATAGATTACAAAACCATGCATAGCATCGTCGAGGTTAAATGGGGCGTGCCTTCCAAAAATGGACCGTGTGATGACGTCAATTCTGACGGCGCCGCTTCAGGCGGGGAATTAGAGGAAATGGTGGAAATTTCTGCGGAAAGACTCTATTGTTAGAGACGGTATACCGTGTTTTGTGCGATAAAGGTTTGGAAGACAGGTGGAGGAGACTTGGGTGAGATGTACAAGAAACTCTTCTGAAAATGAGAGCTTTGATTTATTGGTTATGTGGGTTGCGGCACAGGTAATTGAAGATCGAGGTAAAAGCCTTCCCCGATTGGCCTTAGACAAATTGGCCTCTAGCCAGGTGTATCTTCACAGGCGCATCTATGGCCGGTTTTAGGTACACTAATTGTTTTCTGGTTTCTTCCTTGGTGTTTCCTAGTGTACGGTCCCCCCAATGTTGCTTTTCTGTCACCACCCTCCAATAACCATTTTCTTTTCCAGAAGTGTGAGATTGCAATGGAGAGTTATCATGATCCAAAACAAGGGGACAGTTTTCTGAGCACCCTTGGAAATTTCAGGGCTTAAATTTGATGGCTGTATGGTTGAATTTTTTTGAGATCAATAAAAAATTTGAAAGATTATAATTGTATATATAGAATATTATTGTTTAAATAAAGTTTGGATGGTAATTTTGAATATAAAATTATTAGTATTTTTTAAGATAAGTGAAGTCTGGTGGAGATAGATTTATAGAAATGATTTTTTTTTCATGTATTTTAAGATTTTTAGGATTTTTTTTTTTGTTTTTTAATATTTAGAATTTTTTTTAAGTTTCTATTTTTAAATTTGTGTATACATATGGTATGGAGGATTCTTAAAAAATATTGTGATATCAAATAGAATTGATTTTTGTATCAATTAAAGAGTGGGGTTGAAAGTTCTTCCTATCAATTTAGAGATTTATATTTTCATATTGTAGCATGACAAACAAGACTAGAATTTCAAATTAAGCATGCCAGTCATTGAAACATCTATAATCTTATCTCTATAAAAAAATGTTTGAATGTGAACTTTATTTTTAATGAATATTTTGATGGTCAAATGTCAAGTTTGAGTATTGTAAGAGCCTTAAAAAAAAGTCTAAGTGGCTGATTTTATGAGAAAGCGTATATAAATTTTAAATTGGCACAATGAATATATATATAATTTTATAATTTTATAATCCATAACCACTTACATTTTATTTTTCAAATTTTATATAATATACAAATTAAAACATAAAAAATAAGCTATAGATCCACAAATTCTAGGCTTCATTGTAAGGCTTGTGTATATTTTGGGATTCCTATTAGTGGATTTTGGTAAACTTTTGGAGAGAAATTCATCTTTATGTACCTCAAATATCACCACTTTGCAACTCATGGAATCACTAGCTTTTGATAATTTCTCACCTAAACTTTCTCAACATAATTATTTTTAGTAGTTCCCCTCTAAGAGATCATAACCTAATGGAGAAACAATTTTTTTTTTGTTTGCATGATTACTAGAATTTCTTAATTCTCTTAAAGATATGCTAAAAAAAGGTGTTTATTGTCTCTCCCCAATATCAAGTGCTTTCTAGTTATTTTGACTAAAATTATATGAAGAGAAATAAAGAAATCTAATAAAAATTAAGAGAGGAGCTATGCTAGTTGGAGGGCCTAGCTTGATTGGCTAAAGCATCCTCTTGCAAGCAAGAGGTCACGAGGTCTAGTCTCCCCTCTGTCCCCATGGTACCAGAGCAATTTAAATTCTAGTCATTATCCAAAGCACTACAATTCATTCCTTAAATTTTGGAGCTTAAAATTTTAAGCAGAATTGCAAGATTAAATCCATGGGGCCAAGAACTTTAAAATATTCCTAAAAAATTTAAGCAGCATACACTGAGATTTTAAAGGAAGCCCCCCTCCATGGGACCTTACCCTTAATTTATTTAGTTTGCACATTCCTCCAAAAATAAATTAAATATTTATTTTATTTATTTCCTAATAATAGCATTTCCTATCTTTATTCTTCTAAATCCTAAATTTAGAGACCAAACTAAATTTAGTGATTATTCCTAAAAATAGTGAGTGAATTGAACTGAACTTCATCTTTTCATGCAAGCTCATGCACATCTTCCTGATCTCTCATCAACCCTCATCTGTCGATCTCATCTCACATCTCACACCATTGATCTCATGTCCTAAAAACCTATAAATCAAACATCCTTTGATCATTCAATTCCTCCTCAAATTCACATCCAAGTCTCCTCTATTCAACAACTACACTATACTCAATTCATCTTTTTTTTGCACAACAAGGTTATGCTATGTTTATGGGCAATCCATGTATATCATATCAAAAAAGCATAATCTTATATTTTTGACAATGGAGTAACGCTTGGCATTTTCAAGTGAGTTAAAGTAGGTTAGATTAGCTTAGTTTGATTTATATTTTTTATTTTCTTTCATTTGATTATTGTCATCTCTTCATTGGTAATAGGTTTATTCGTCATTGGATTTGGGATTATTGATTTGATCTTCATTTGTTATTGAATCCTTTGATTGCATTGAATTTTATTCCTATTCACATTTATAGTATAAAGAGATTTCCTTGTGTTGATCATGCATCTTCAATCATATGTTAATTTGACAATATGCATCATTTGTTAATCCATTGCTTCAACTTGTGCTCTAACTTGTTTGAATCCCATAATGTTGTTCTAGCATATTTACTAATACAACAACCAAGTGCTTGCATTTATAGGCATAATTCCTTCTTAGCACCACCAAATGGCAATATAAAACCATAAACAACAAACCATGCGTAAGTATTCAACTATGCAAATCCAAGCACCAAACCCAAGGAATGCAAATGGGTAGCATCAATTCCAATATCCTATTTGGAGATTAAACATACCCTTAAAATGTGGATTCAAACTTGTGAAGCCATGCACTCCACCCATGCATTCAATCCTCCCTTACAAGATTCATTACATGAACTAAAAATAGAAAATCAAAGGTGCCATTGTAACTCTTATATCATACATGCTCTTAGATTTAATTCTCGTATCATGGATGTTCTTACAATGTAACTCCCATGGAATAGATGCTCTTACAACATAAATGCTTTTATTTAATGCATCAAAGTGGCAAGACCAATATTTCAAGAGAATTTCAAATTTTCCTCTCCAAATACAACACCCAAATTTACATGATGTCACATTTATCAAATATTTATGCAAGGTGTACTACATCTTCCTAACAAATCACAAAGATTATAATAAAGTTGCTTAAATTACTAATTTACTTGTTAGGTAACTAAAATTTTGTAATTAAGTTTTCTAATTATTTATGTATTCAATACATGGTTGGCTATCTTTGTTAAATTTGTTATTTGGGAGAAGTGGAAAGTAGTTATGGTAAACATGTTAAATGAATTTACTGTGTATTAGAAGTGAAGAAAGTCTACACGTGGAAAATATTGATGCATAGATATTTTGATACAAAGCTTTAAAATCCTAAATACAATTGGATTCATTTGAGAATTATCATGTTTTACCTTATGTCCATTATTGTAGTTGTTTAAAGTGAGTATTTGCTTTGATGTTCGTAGATCTAAATAATGATATTTATAGTATTCTTAATTCTTATTTGCACATTGGCATATTTCCATGTAGATGGTTAAATGTTTTGGCTTCTACCTTATGTTCTAACTGATTTCGTGAGGAAGATAAAATAGAGCTAATGATGGTTCCATTTCTAGTTGAAATGCATTTGAACAAATGTTGATCAAATGCCAAATCTATTATTGCTACCTAGTCATTGTAAGGAGAAGAATGGATTGATGCAAGAATCAAATAGTTTTTTGAGTATGTGGTGGGAAAGATAGGTGTCACAACTATGACCTTCAAATATTTATATCTATATGACAACATTTACAAGATCTTTTAGGGTGAATTCGCAAAGAAATTTCTTGACTAATTGACAAGATTGAAGGAATTTTTCTTGTAAAATATAGCTCATTCTTCCTATTGCATGGAGAACCATATCTATATAGCTCACAAGCATAGAATTATAGTATGCACATAATTTCTAAAAATGGAAAAAGTGCCAAAAAAATTAGAACAAGAATTAACCCTAACTTTACATGACAATCCCTATTTTGGCCTTGGTTAAGTGACTTTACTCAAAGATTGATTCCCATTGTGGTAGTAGTGTAATTTAATGATAATAAATAATTATCCTTGAATTTAAATAACTTTTGTACCTTTTCTAGATTTTAATTTTAGCAAAGCATGGGATTCTTCATGCTTATCCTTTATTTTATTTTCTCAATATTTATTTATCCTCTTAATTTTAGACTGATATTCCACTATATATTATTAGTTTCTAATATCAAGCCTTGGTATTTAGGCTAGCTTTCCACCATGGACATTTAGAATTAGCAATTCAAAATTACTATTCTAGAATTTAGACTTTGAAGCAACTCAACACTTAACACTATAATTCAAAAGAGAAACACTAGTTAAAACACACAACTGGGTGATCCCACAATACTGGTTTACAATTTTTGGCCAAATTATACACTGAACTAATTTTTTCTAACTAAATCTTCACTTTCAGACACCTATAGCGACTAAAACGTGAGGAATTTAAAGATGATGCAAACTAGTGATTTGTAACATTTTGTCTATAGATTCTAAATATATATTTTTTCAATTTTTTTGGAATCAGATTGCACTTCTTTTTCCATCTCCTTCGAAAACTAGTTTTTTTCAGTAAACACCATTTTTAAGAAGTGACGCTCACCATATAACACAACTTTTTTTCCATGAACGATAAAATTCTATTTTTTTCAAATTTAGATTTCTAACTATGATATCTAGTGCTTCCAATTGGTTTCATAGTGTTTTATTGAATATTTTTTCCTTAATCAAGTTTTGAAGTCAAACCAATTACAATTCAGACATAGGCAAACTGTATAACACAACTTTTTTTGTATGTATCAAAATTCTTTTTTTTTGTTGGATCAAGGACTTCAATATCTGGTGCACTCATATTTTTCAAATTTTTTTTTTGATAATCTTCTATTTTTCCACATGTGCATAACAGGGAGCTTGATTTTCGATGAAAAACCTACATTCACAAGAAATAAAAAATAAATATAATAATCAAATTTAATTTAATTAAAATTATACTTTTTGGAAGCTTATAATAAGGACTACATACTTACAAAAAATAAATTTTAAATGAATTCATTTGATCCCCAAAAGGTAAATCAAAAATGGTTTTTATCAGCATTTTGATAGGTGTAAAGGAGACTATGTTATAGGTATGGTTTAAAACTAGCGAGGTTCTATCTAAGGGGGCTTGGTCTAAGGTGGTTTGATCAAACCCTCTTCAATTGGAACCCTTTAAATGGAACTTTTCAAGGCTTAAATCATTATATTTTTAAAAATATGTGATTTCAACAAAAATCAGGATCTCCCAGAAAGTGCAAACCACTATTGTGGCAGCACCCAACTCACTAAACAAGACTTCTAAACATCACCAAGACACATAGCATTATGCCTCAATAGAATCAACATGGTTATGCCAACAAACAACAAATGACAATGGAGGCACAGGCACTGCTCAAGGGCGTTGAGATTGTTGTCACTCTAGGCATAAAAAAAACTACACATAGAAGGGGACTCTTTGACAGTGACTGACTCTATTAATCATTATCATTTTCAAGGATGGAGCATCAGGGATATCCTTTTAGACATAATTTTTTTTAATTTCAAAACTAGAAAGGAAGTTATTGACTCACACCTATCATGAGGGAAATCAAGTGGCAGATGCCCTAGCCAACTTTGGTTCCTCGTGGAGTCTTTACAAATGTTGGAGAAGTCTTGGGGCTCTACCGGTGAATATACAAGGATTGATCCTTGATGAGTAGAAAAATATAAGCATTTAGATGGTGGCCAACTATGTTGTTCTTTGTGGGTATAGGTGGCTCTACATGTTAGGGCCTTTGATGACATGGACTAAGTTGAATGATGTGACAAGGATAAAACATCGTGTCAAGGGGCTTGTAGGAATTATGACTATGTATGGTTGGCCTCTCCAGGGCTTTTATGGGTTGTCTTGTTGTAAGTACTGCATATCACATCAAATTTTTTAGGAACATGTGGTTAGCGATGGTTATCTCCAACTTGTCAGCTATTTATATTCTGATCAAGCTTATGACAACCCTAAGATTTATCATGATGTACTTAAGGAATTCAAATTTTGGCCCCACAACTAAAAGATCTAGGAAAATGTGTAAGTTCAAAGTGACTTCTAGCACGTCGGTTATTAATTATCCGATAAATTTCATCATGGCTTTCTATCTAAGGTTATTGTACTTAAGGAAATATTATGGCCTCGTGGAGATGATTTCCTTGGGAATGACCACTGACATGTGTAAACTTCTAGAAGCAGTAATAATGCTTTCATGTCCTTGGTGGTTTGGAAATGGTGTTATAAGGTTGGGTAAATTCACCAGCGGCTAGTTCAATTCTTGGCTAACTTTTTTTTATGGGCTAATTTTTTGTGAGTTGTGTGTTGAGATGTGTGGCAATAGGGTCAAGAACGGGCTTGACAACTACGATGAATTTTGTAGGGACCCCATTGTGTGGCACATCTGCATGGAGGGGGGTTTGGCACATCTGTTAGAAAGTCTAGTGGGTCATGACAAAAATATTTTGGCACAATTTACTAGCTCCTAGAGGGATAGGAGAGTTACTATGAGAGGCATTTCGTTTGAGGTTAATGAGAAGGTGACATCCAAGGCGAATGGCCTTTCCTACAAAGGTAAGAAGTACAAGAAGTACACCAAAACTCAGAACCTTGAGAGTCTCAATGCTTTTTTAGGGACAATGAGAAGTTGATTAAGAAGCATTCAGGCTTTGACAAAGAAGCGCTTCCCAAATTGTGGGACAAGGTGTGTTTAGCTCTCATGAAATACGTAACTTTAAAAGGGAGATTTAAGGTTTTTTACTTTTATCACCTGTCATTGCTCAATCACCTCAGGCATAGAATGCTCCTAAGCTTTCCTTTTTTTTATGTTGACCTCACTTGAAAGCTCGATAAAGGAATCCCTTGATGTTGCTACTCAAAATCCTAACCAGCCGCCTCCCGTGCCTCTTCACCAGGGCCTCATTCTTAAGCTCTACCATTTCCATTTGGCCCTATGCCCCCTAAACCCATCTTTGTTGTTTGTGTGGAATAATTGGAACCACCTGACCTATCCCTTGAGAAACCATCCCCCACTACTTATGTTGGTCCCAAGAGAAAAACCCCTCCGTTGGACAGTGAACCCCATGCGGCACCTAGTCCAAAACTCCCAACAAAAATAAGAAGGGGGGAGGGTTCAAGTCAGCTGCGATCAGATTGTGTGAGCTTAATAATAGCCCCACCAAGTTGGACAGTAGACCAATGAAAAAGAAGAAGGGTAAAAAAGACACTACGTTCCAGGTGTTGTTGGTCACGGACAGTGAGGAAAAGAGTGTTGCGAAAAAGGATTCCAAATTTGGCATTGTTGTGGTTGCGAGTATTGATATGGGGATAGAGAAAACAAGCATTAGGATGTCTCGCAGATTGGAAAAGTACAAGAAAGAGATATCGGTGGATGAAATTTTTAACAACTCGGAGCGAACTGGCGATAAAGATGAGTATAAGAAGGACTCAGTTGAGGAGGAAGAGGAGTTCGTGGAAGGTCCCAACCACTTCTCAAACCTGAACATAAATATCAAAGAGGACTCCACTCACTCTTCAGATCCCAAGGCCATAGAGGAAGATACGACTCAGAGGAAGAGCAATAAGAAGGAGGACATCAACATGTTGTGGGAGGAGATGGAGAAACTGGAATGAAAGTTCACTAGGCTGAATTATTTCACCATTAAGATCATCCACAGATCTTTTGTCACTCTCTCTATTGTTAGCAAGGAAGAGGTGGACAAGAAGACCGAGGGTGAAGGTCCTAATTGGGTCGAGAATGATGTTTTAAATCTCCTCATTCAGAAATGGGAAGATGTAGCCAATTAGTGGGCTAGTCTTTGTATCTTTGTTGGGTCTCCGTCGTTCATGTGTTGTGTCTGTTATCTTTTTGGTTTCTATTATTTTTGGTCTAGACTCTATAATGTTCTGTTGATCTTGCTATCTTTTTGGCCCTTCGGGCTCATCATGTAATGGGTACTACACCTAGTAAATGCAACTTATCTAATAAAAAATAAACCACACATGGCTTAATTTCAATCAAGAATCATTTAGATATTGTGCCATGTGATGTTCATCTCTTCGTATCCCATCATAAGAGCATGATGTTCATATAGTGTGACTTCATATTCCTAAACCTACACAAGACCCAATTTTTCTATTAACATTCATATAAGAATTAATTAAACCAAATCAACATCATTATGTGTTAAATCAATGATGTATATCATAAATAATAAAATGTTCAATAATAATCAATATTTGAGTTTAATAAAGAATAAAATAGTCCAAAATTAGGGATATTATAACAAATTTATAACAATAATTGATAAGGTACCTCCACCAAAATATATTTTATCATATAATTTTACTTCATCCTTGAGTATAAACACAAACACTTGTATAATAAAATGGATGCAATAATATTTTAAGTGACCATTCTAATAAGTTTTCCTTAAAGAAGAAATGTGTATTATTATTATATAAAACACATTGAAAGGAATTTAGCTTGTTGATGGATTGCACATAGATATGAGCTACACACATGGAGAGAAGTCTATATCACACTATAAGAGAGATTTGGACAATACTAGGAGAACTTTTCAATCCCAAAATTCATAGTTGGAGATGTAATTAAAATACGTTCAAAACCTTGTGTACAAGAATGGAGGAGGGACATCTATATATAATAATGGATAAATCTATTTATTTCTACACTTGACACATTACCTTGGTTATGGTAACCAAAAAAATAAAAAATATATACTTGGTGATAGTCCTTTAGTTGGTAAAATTCTACAAAAATTCAAATATTTTTTACATGGAGAATTAGGGTTTGATTGAATAACAAGAAAAAATAGGTACATACATAAAAGATGAGGCCATCATACAAATTCCCAAGGAAGAGGAAATAAATCATCTTGATGAAGTTAAAATATATATGAAAAATCATATATCAGTGCTTCAACATGTTATCATAAGACTGGGAATCACTCAAAAGAGGATCTAAGAAGTAGAAAAGAAGTAGGGAAAATCAAACTCAAGCACTTTATTAGATAATGATAAGAAATCAAGGAGAAGAAGTTAATAAGAAACATGGAAGTAGATATAATAAACATGGGAAATAGTTTTGAAGACATCCTTGAAATCTCCAATAGAGTAGGGGTAGATAAGGAGGAAACCGCTAATAATGAAGAAGGTATAAATTGTAGTTTGAAAGGTGACAAAAGGCCTCATATAGAACATAGTTTGCAAAACCTTTAATTTGAAGTTGAAGAAGGTGAATGAAACATAAAGGATACATTGAAATAAAAAGAGAAAGTATATTGAATGTCAAAGAAAACAAAGTAGACGTTTATAGTGTATCAAATGTCATGAAAAACAAAATAGATAAACATCAAATTAGAAGATATTTTAAAGATTGATTTAATAGGAAACTATTATGATGAACAAGTAGTATCAAAGATCATACCTTTTAAAGAGATATTTTTATTTATTTTTACCAAGTTTAATAACCCTAAGGGATGGACTCTTCCTCAATAGAACCAAAGGAAAGTACAAAAATTGTAAATCTCAAATATCAAAATAAAACTAGATAGAATATTAGAAATTATGATGATTTTACAAGTAGATAAGCTAGACTAGACAAGTCTTATGATAACCTTCAATTCAAAAGAGAGAAAAAATTGAAATGTAGAAACTTTCAAATTTTATACATAAATATATATCACAAATCAATTTTTAAATCCCTTCGCTAATTTTTTTAGTTCTACTATAAAAAAATTAAATAACAATCTTGAAATACCCATTATAGAGGAATATTTTGAACTAATAAAAATATTCATTTAAAATAAAACAATAGTTATTTTGAAATCCTCATTTGTAAAAACAATACTAATAAAATGCTCATAACCTCATTTATATAATGATGAGTAGCTTTATCCCACTTCATACAATTCAATAACCATTGAAAGGCACTTTTAAAATGTATGAATAATGGTATCTTACCATTCATGAGCTCAACTAAGCACTTACGCTCCTTACAAATAATTATAGTAGTCCCTGATGATCTGCCCGTGACAGAGATTATAGTTTAAGTGATGTTTTTGCATTGTAAATTGTGCAGGAGAATGACTGATCTCTTTGTGTTTTCAATTATTTTTGTGGGGCAGTTAATTCACTTTTCATAGTTTTCTTATTGATGGAGACCTTTTTTCCTGGATCTAGCAGATAGAGAAGTAATATTAGAATTAAAAAAAGAAATCTACTTTAACCATTGCAGCAGCCTGGACACTGGCTGCTGCACACATCTCAGACATGTTGCTACATTTGTTTTGGGGGAGTACACCTAAGTTAACAAATTTTATTTTTTTGTGTCTTTGAAAATGGCTCCAATGAGTTCCTGCAAAATCACCCAAAAACCATACACATTGCTTCTGATCATTGATCTAAAACAGTGGCCATAGTAGCACTGATAAGGCAGGTCACTATTCTTTGGCATCTAAAAGGATGTTGCTACATTTCATATCTCTATGATTGGGTTTCAAGCAAATTCACCACCAATCATTCATCGTCATGACAAATTCATCTCCAGGAAAATTCACCATCAACAATTCATCGCGGTGGAAAATTCACCACTAGCAATTTCCTAATTGTATATGTGATGAATTATCCACGGCAATGAAATTCTGATGGCGAATTTTCCACGGTAATGAATTGTTGGTGGTGAATTGCTGACGGTAAATTTTCCTAGAGCCCTATGACTGATATGGGGTGAAGTCATACTCTAGAAGGATACAGCCAGGGCACTAGCTATATTTTGGGCGACATGAATTTGAGAAGCACTGAAAAGACAGGTCAATCCAAAGTCTGCAACTCTATCCATTGGCATCCAAAAGGATGTTGCTACATTTCATGTCTCTATGACTGATATGGGGGGTGAAGCTATAATAAAGGACTGCAAGAACACTTGTTGCCCACATTACCATTTTTGAAACCTTTGGATTGCTCAAGGACCTCCACTGCACCACATATGTTCCTTATCCATGTATCAAGGCTTCCATTTTCCATGAAGTCAGAGATTCAGAGTTTCTCCTCATTCAAGTAACCTGAACAATATCAAACCAATGGAAGAAAATTTGGGTGCTTGATTTTTTAAGATCTCTCCTCAGAAATTATCTCACCATGTAGTGTATATTTTCCAATTCAATTAGTAGCCATATTCCTTCCATTAGGCAAAGTAGCTTTATAAACCATACCAAAGCCATTGTCTCCAATGATGTTCTTATAAAAAAATTCTTTGATGTGTAGTGTATCGTCTAGTGTCATGTGAATGAGAGCACTGTTAAATATGGTTACATTACTGCTCATCAGATGGTTCAGTTTTATCTTATCAGTGGTTGTACCTCTGATTTTGCCTAATTGAGTTTTTCTATTGCAGATCTTTAAAATTTATTGTGTGTATTCTTCTTAGTTTTTGGATTTGGTGTTTGTGTTTTTATAAGCAGTTGTGAGTCATCCCATTTTTTTATTTTCTTTCTTTTATAAAAATCTCAAATGCTTAGTGTTCAGGCATGTTGCCTGCACTAGCATTTGAATCCTCAGAGACATTGGCTAATTTGAGTGTTTGTAGGCATCCAATCCATGGAGACAGGTTTTGGATGGATGGATAACTTAGTTTAAATGTTCTTAGTTTATTATAATGTGATTTTGAGCTGCTAAGCCTTAGGGCTAAAACGTTATCTGCGCTTAGATTGTTTGATTTGTTATCAGCAATGGCACTAAAAATGCAATTATAATGGTAATAAGTGGTGAATTGTAATGATGTCAGTTTAGTTATAAAAATTCTTTAATTTCAATTTGATTGTTATGTAGATGTGAAATTAATAACTAGTAATTAGATATGATATTTATATATGTGAAATATTTAAATATTTAAATTATATTTTATTTTAAAATTAATAATTAAAATATAATAATATTTTTATAATATTTTTAAATAATATGTTTTTAAACTTAATAGTAGGGATTTTGTTGAAGTTTATGTAGCCTTTTATGGAATTTTGTTAGCTAGAAAAATTATTTGTAACATTTGGTGGTGGAGGGGTACTCTATGAATATAATCATCTACCTTCTTAAGTTTCATTCCACTAGTAGGACTATCTCAACTATCGACTCTATCAAAATTCTTGATTCCCTTCCCAACTTATGAAAATCAATCATGTTTATTGAGAAGGCAATGTAGTCACAAACTTGTTTTCTAATTAGGGGGTGTCAAATGTGGGTTTTTTCAATTGGAAGGAAGACATGTAGCTTCCTATGAAATCCATCAACTTGATTGATAATGAATGCTCACATGCCAAATGATGTGACATCCCCAACTCTATCCTTCCATGATGGGGGTAGGATCAACATGAACTATAATCGTGAATCTAAATGGATCATTGATAAAACTCTTCTTGCTCTTTAATGAGCTTCCAAAATAGCCGGAAACCTCATTATAGAATACATTTTCTACTATAGATAATTTAATGCTAGCAATAGGAGAACCTTTACAGTCTACTAGTTGTTGCAAGGCTTAATTCTCATGGAAATGATAGGAACTAAGTGGAGCCCAATTCATACAAATTGGCAAAACAAAATGTTGATTTGTGGATTTTGAGAAAAGGGGGTTTGACTAGATATTTCAAGAGAATTAAGGGCATGACCCCATAATATCCATTGATTTTGCTTTGAATTAGGATTTGAGAGTGGTTAAAATGAGAGAAGTCAAAATTGAGGTTTATGAGGACCTAATTACACAAGTGGCTAGCCTCTCTACCAATGGCATGGATATAGTTAAAGATAGGAGGAAAAGCAAAAGGCCATGTCTTTGTTTACGAGAAATGGAAAACAATTGAAGTGAGCTCATAATGGCTTCCTCAAGTCTTCTTTGTTGCACGCTTATGAGGAAGCTACCTTGTAGCTTATTAGATATGTCACACTTGAAAGAAAATTTCAATTTGCACACTCTTTTCACTTGAATCTTATGTCACATTTTCATCATGCTTATCATGTAAGCTTCATATTCTTTTTATTTGCATCCTTGGAACACTCAATTATGGAGTTCAAAATGTGGTGTCAACTCTAACCTTGAGCACCAATCCTTAATTTTGGTACTGGTCAACCATGACATTGGCTCCAACCACCCCCTTACACCCTATGCCTTATCTCTTTATCAATCCCTAGCTAGACCTTTTCTCCAAAAACTTAAATCTACTCCAAAAAAATACCTCTAACGCTCCCCTCCATTCAATTGGCCCTCCCCCGTCTACTCTAGATGGTACATGTGGGGGATAATTTGACAAAGGGTGAGTTTTCTAAGATTCGCAAGAAGAAGAATAAATTTATATATCTTGAGGATTTCAACTACTTGGAAGAGAAGGAGATTTACATTGTCTCTAATTCTCAAGAGAAGGGTAAAGAGGAAATTGAAATTATTAAGAGAGATTTTATCCCTAATGCATCTTTCCCTTCATCATCCATTGAAGATGCGGCCCTAGTAATCACTATGATCAAGCAAAAATTGGTTGAAATACACAAAGAATTCATTACCCATGATAAAATGTTGAGATGGTTTCATGATAAATTCAATAAAGCCAACCTTAGAATCTCCTTGTTGGTGAAGATAGGGGTATGGAGAGTATTTTATCTAATTAGTGGGACAATACTAAGGAGATGAACATGCTTAAGAAAAAAATCAATATGTAGGATGAAAAAGTGAAGGTTTTGGAGAAGGATATCCTTAAATCAAAATAAAATTGTAAAAGTGGTGGGTTATAGTTGCACTACCATCCAAAATATTTCCAATAGAATCAAATTATTGTAGGAAAACATCAACCCTTGAGTGATCTAGGCTAATTCAAGCTCTAACACCAGAATAAGAAGTCAAAAATAAAGATAAACAATGTAGGAAGATGAAAAGCTCATGGAAAATCATTTTAAACCCTCTAGGAGCACTAGGAGGATGCAACCTTACTTAATCTTTAGGGTTCAATTCTATGATTTTTTAATTATTTTTCTAGACTTCATTTTGTTTTGTTTCTCTTACCCATTGTCAAGGTTGTTTTTGGGTTGTTACTTAGATGTTGCAAGTTTTTTGTTTGTTTGGTTCTTGACTATAAAGGGACGAGGCCCTTTTAAAATATCCCTTTTACCTATAATAAAAAATAGTAGGGATTCTATATGGGGCCTTTCCCTTGAAAGTAACAACATACACTAGCAAATATATATAACTTTTACTTCTTGTTACAAAAACCAACTAAAAAATAAGGGGTTATAGACAACCATGATTAACACCAAAAATCATAGAAACTACTATTAAAGGCCAATTAAAACCTATAGATAACCACAACTACCACCATTAGACAACCCCTCAATGTTCCCTTCATATAGGAGAAGTTGACAAATGATCAACAATCTACTTAAACCATTGACCTTAGAATACAATTGACAACCTCTATAATTGCCAATGAGGGTAGAAAAGATAACACTATAGCATAATTCCCTGTAGTGCCAAGGTTTGTAAACTAAAGGCCACAAAACACAAGAATAGTAAAGTTGCTCCCAACTTCTAGCCTTCCATGGTGGTGATATGCATTCAACCCTTAGGTCAGTGAGCTTCCTACCTACCCTCAACCCAAATATTTCCCCTCTTGCCTCATCGTTATCTCTTCTTTCACCAATGAAGAATCTAAAAATTAATCTAACAAAAAAAGTTATAAAAGATAAATTCAAGTAACAATGTTTGGGAGAGAAAATTTGGTGATGAAATCTCTATGAATCATCACCTTTGAATGCCTTTTAGTCTACAAAGTTTGATCTCTCAAGTTTCTTTTAACAAACCATAGGGTTGACAATTCACTACATGCAAAAAATGCATTGAAAGTGCTTATAAAAAATATGCCCAAACTACACTTGGACTCCATCACATGCTTCCATAGATTTCTCCACCATACTTTTCTTAAATACAACACACCTATAACTCACTCCTCTTAGCCAACAACACTAACAACTCCACCACCCTACCATAGAAACACATCCCATAAATAATTACAATTCTCCACCATCTTGTGATCTTACAAGTTCGTATTTAGACCATATAAAAACCAATCACTACCCATCTTTCATAAATACTACTCCACCAACATTGCAACTAAAAGATTTGATAGTGTACTATTAAGTTCTGATACAACTATAGGATATAAAAAATGCCTTTACCATTGAGAAAATAGAAACATATATTATCACCATCCTAAGCACTATGACTATCTTACCTTGGATTATTAAATTGACTAAGGGGGTTTGAAAGAGAACAAGGAATTAAGCTTTTTCCAAGACTTCATACTATGGCTATATATTATTGTTATTGATTCTCGACTAATGCCTTCATTGATTTGCAACCATATTAAGCTTCCTTTTGTAATGTTTGAAACTAATTTGATTGAAATTCATCTTTAACCTTTGCTCCTCCACATATTGATTAAACTTTTAGCTTGGACTACTCTCTTCATTGATAACATTAATCAAAACTAAAGAGTTGCCTTTAACCATCAATTTTTTCTATTTTTGACAAATTATCACCCCCAATCCTATGATTAGAGCCTCCCATTTACTTTTAATATAGTTTGAGTTCCTAGCTATAAAGACCCTTTGTATAATAGTTGACCTAGCCAATCTTTGACCACAAAGTCACTTTTTGTTATGCACAAATTCCCTTTAGCAACAATTCAAAGTTGAATTTAGACATTACCTTTAGGGAGGAAGCCAATTCTCCTCACTATGGTTCACCTTATCTTGATTTTTAAAATATTCTACTACAATTAGTGTCACCCATCCCTTAAATGGGGGATTATAAATAGTAATATTAATTTAAATATAATTATTCAATATAAAAAAATCAATAATTATATATTTAGAATTATTTTTATATATAACTCAATAATTACTTAAAAGAAAATAATCTTTGCCAAATGTTAATTTAGGCTAATAAATAAACACATATAACTCAACATAAAATAACTTAGATGAAAGTAGAATGATATGTAGGTGTAAAATAATATGTAAATTGATGCTATTGTAGGAAATTAAATGTATAAGGATAGGGGTACTCAACTTTTAGAGCAATGATAAAGATAAACCAAATGCAATGCAAATTCTACTTATTTTAGTATTAAAGTAAGCAATTTGCATATTCTTAATGTTTGGGATTTTGTGTAGAATTGCAATTGATCCTCAATTAATTATGAGGTTGCAAATCAATTTCACATCATGCAAATCTGAACTTTGATGTGTAATTCTGATCTAGCACAATTAAACTTCCACTCTCTAGTTTGATGGATTCTTTGCTTCTTGCTAACCATTAAGGATTGACAGTATTTAATAATATATTGGGGAGATTGTTGGATCATTAGAGTCAAGTTCTCCTAGGTCATCCCTCTTGAAAGATCGACTTTACAATCATGAAATAATTGACAAATAATAGGTAAGCATGCAAGTGATCTAGACGTTGATTCTAAAGCAATATTCTAATTCCTTCTAAGCTCCAAATCAAAGTGTCCCTAAATACTCCTTATAAATGTGAATGTCTATTCAATGATCACCTAATGTGTTTTAATGCTCTAACAAATGTCTTTAAAACAAGGACATAATAATTCATTTAGCAAACACATACCAAGTCGGCTCCCAATGACTAGTATAAAAAGGTAAGAGTGGACAAATTAAATTTCAAAAATTTAAGTTTTCAATCAATTCTAACACAATACAGATCAATCTCACATACTACAAAAATGGAAGCATGTAGATTTTGAAAATCAAGAATAGTTACATGAAAAGCTAAACCAATAAATGATAAAAACATGTTATAGTAATTATAACTAGAACGTAGAAGAAACAAATATATAAAAGTACATCAAAACAAAAATAACTATTGAAAAAATCAAACTTAACAAAAATATGTCAAATTTCAATCAATCTCAAAACCACGACTATGTCTACCCAAACATCAAAATGCACATTTAACCCATATTTATTATTTCAGACAAAAATGTTGACGACGACAACATCTACCCAAACATCAAAATGCATATTTAACCCATATTTATTATTTGGACTAAGAATGTTGACAATTTAGATTGATGGTGAGTAGGGTTATTAGTATATTTGTTGTACACAATTGACATTAGGAAAGCGCAATATTGTGGGTAAGATGTCAAAAAAAGGATATTCTTCTTTCTTGTCGTGCTCTATTTTCAAACTCTTAAACATTGAAAAAGTCCTTCTAAAAGCCAACGCAGTTTATACGAATTAATCAAACTCGTGCCTTCAATTTCAAACCGGGCGTGCCGGTCCAAATGATTTCGTTGACATAATTGTCAATTTTGATAGTCTATAAATTTTTACTCGTTATTCATTAAATATTATTTATATTAAATAATTAGTAATATTTAATATTTATTTTAAATATGTTTATTAAATATTATTTAGTATTATAAGTTCTTAATAAAAGTATTTATATTTTTAGTTTTTTAATTTTGTAGTTAAAAAATTATTAAACTTTTTAATATAATATTATAAAAAATTAGGAGGAGATATAATGTGTTTGTAATGAAAATAATTATATTATATAAAAAAATAGGTTGATAAATAGATGTAGTTTATAAACACATAATTTAATTTAGAGTAAATGTGTTGAGTTAATAAATGGACAATAATGATATTCAAAGTTTAAGAAATATAGTTGAGAATAGTAGTTTCTAATATGATTTGAATGGTATAACTTGTAGCAAATGGATATGTTGAAAGCATGTTAAAAGGGTCAATTTTATAATGTATCAGTAGTCCTTTGTTGAATAAGGTCATTTTTGTATGTAATAGCATACATTTCTTGAATAAGGTTCATTTTGTATGTATTAGTCATGGCCTCCCATGGGGAAGCCAATATATGTGACTTTTTCAATATATTAATATAATGGGTAGGGCTCCCTAAAGCCCTTCCATGGAGAAGCCAATACATGTAACTTTTTCAATATATTGATATAATGGGTAGGGCCCCTAAAACTCTTTTATTGATAAAAAATAAACAAATGGATAATAATTAATGTAATAATTAAATGAGAAGATAGGGTAATTAGCTTTTAAATTAATTATGAAATAAGTTGTTGATTTCATGTATGATCTATTTGTCACAGTTGAAAAAAATGATTATCTTTAGTTTGATGGATGAATTAGAGTGTATGTAGTCTTATAATTCTATGTAGTTCAATCCCAAACTCTTCATGTTCGAACTCAAGCCCCTTAGGTTTTATCCAAATCCACATAGATTCTATCTAATGCACAAAATTGAACTATGTTATGTGGAAGTGATCTATTAGTGTTAGATTTGATAGGTAGCTCTATAAGAGCCAAGGATCTCTATGGTAATTCTTCTACATAGAAGAGAGTTTCTACACAAGAGAAAAACTAGAGAAATAGATGCAAAATGTGAATAGGTGCATTTATTATTCACAAATGAAAAAAAATAAAAAATGTATAACCCTATTTGCTAAGAATAGACTACATGAGAAAAGAAATCTCATGACACATGTCACAAGATAGTCAAGCTAAAAATAGGAAAATAACTTCCTAATAAAGACTCTAATAAACTTATGATAACATGTGAATATAATACACCCCACTTAAGTGCAACTTAGTGAGGCTACACGCACAAGCGAAAAGGAAAGATGAGTCATTTCAACAAGTTTTGATCAAGTACCCTTTTACAAACAAAGATCTCTCATAACTAGAGTAAAGGAGAAAAACCAATTGGAAAAAAAACTCTCAAAAAGAAAGAAAACAACAAACAAGTATGTACAAATGATGTATCACAAACAACCAACTCCATCACAAATACATAAAAAAATACCCCCCATAGGAGAGAGTGAATGAATGCAATCTTTTTTGTACTCTCCACAAATAAGTATCTTTAATGCCAATGGTGAATGCTTGAATAGAAAACAATCCATGCCTATAAACAACATTCATCCCCATAGGAAGAAATAGATACACTAGTGAATGGAGGAACCATTCCCATAATATGGATGAATAGGGAACTCAAATCCAACTATGTGCCTCTAAATGCAAATTTGGTGTCCTCATGTTGAAAAATATGTTTTCTCCAAAATAGACCTTGAGTTCCCGCACACACTTTGGACCAAGATTTTGAGGATGTATGAAGATTATTGTGTGTCACCATTTCTAGATGATCCTACCATGGATTCATGTTATAGCTACTAGGTAGCTCTACATGAGCTAGGGGTATCTATAAATCTTCTACACAAGAGAGAGCTAGTACGCAAGAGAAAAACTAGAGGAATATATGTAAAAATATAAATAGATGTATTCATTATTTATAAATGAATAAATGCACTGTAAAAAAGTGTATACACTAACACTTTTATATTATATTTTTTTCCCCCTAATTTATTGGACTTAATTAAGCTTCTAATTTTCCAAATTATGCATTCCAAAGCTTGATTTTTCTATTTTTTGAAAGGGGAACCAATATTAAACAATTGCATTCAAGCATTAAAGTGTGTCTTGGAAATTTGGGCCAGGACCCATTCAACCAAGGGTGAATTGGTCCCCTTTCTTAGCTAGGACCCAAATTCAAATATTTTTTTGGTGGCAATTTAACATTTAGAATTTAAATATGAAGTGTTGGCTTTTGGAATCTAATATTTGGGAAAAAATTAGATAAACACCTATAAATACCTAGTTATTTTATCATTTGAGATATTTAAGTGAACATCAATTGAGGAAATTATTGTTAAGAGCATTCAAGAGCAAAATTTCATAACATTATCACAACAATTCAAGATCCAACATCATGTCAAAGTTTATGTGTGTTCATGTTCATGCTACGTGAAGGCTAACATTGATGAAGGTATCCAAGTATCCAAGCATTCAAGCATTCAAGCAAAATTATCAAGCAAGATCCAAGATCCCTGAAGAGATTGTGTATGTCTACAATCATTCAAGGAAGCCATTGGAGGGTGGTGAGTTGTAGCATTTTATTCATTCATCATTTCCTTCATTTTCATTAAGATTTTATCATTGACATTGTCATTATGGAAGTGGAAACACTAACACAGGGTTTGACTGAGGTAAGACCCTATATGGCACAACATTTCCCCCCTTTGTGAATGTGTAGGTTGCAGGTTTGAAGTGGATTGAAGAGAGCTTGAAGATCCATTTTTCATTATTGCATTTGCTGTCATCAACCTTTTCAAGACACAAAAACTCACTTGTAGGATTTATTTACGACATTCTAACAATGGGATAGGCAGGAAATGGAAGCTCAGATCCAACATCAGAGGGCCCTGAAAATTAAGTAGGACACCCATACAAAGACCTATTTTCCATATGGTGAATGAGTAATTGTAGGCACAAGAGAACCAATTTTTTTGGGTAGGTACATATCAGTTTGCATAGGTTCTAGATCTACCAGATCTTGACTGTTTATGTTTATCAGTTATCAGGATCTTACGATTTTCATATTAGGGTATATAGGATCATTAGGTTAATCATTCAGAAATATTTCCAATCCATTCCCCTCCTCAATTAGATGTAGATCTAGGTCTAATTGACTCACCTTGAGGGTTGAAAGTCAGTCTTTTTACCTTGTAATCCACATCTCAATGTAACCTAGAAAAAAGGCCCCTTGCATCCTAGGTTCTTTGCATTTAGGAACTAGGATCCCTTTTTTAATGTTACAGTAGGAACTAGTATAGTTACATGTATATTATTGAAGTATTATCAGATAGAAAATTGATTTAATAACAATATTAATAGAGAAATTTTAATATTTGTAATATAAACAATATTACTATTATTAAAGAGTAATGACAATATTTTCAATAGTATTAGCATTCATAGTAATAAGATCAATCGATAATAACATTGCTAACAAGCAGTGATATTCATTTTATGAGTATTAAAAATTAGGATGGAATACCAAAATTAATAGCAAATAAAATCATTGAAGTTAAGTGAGTATGCTAATAATAATCTTATTAACAATGATACGTGATTCAATGTCATAAAGCATAATTAGTTGACATGCCAATGTTAACCTCGAAAATAAGATTAATGGTAAGCATGCCTATCAACGTTATTAAATAAAATTCCCAATGTTAAACTCAATGATCATGTTGGTATCAACATTGTAATAAAATTAAATATAGGATGGGAATTAACCTCATGGAAATGAATGATTTAGCAGATGGGGTTTTATGTAAACCTAGTGTAAGTGTGAATTGTGAAAGTTAGTAAATCAATAATAAAACACACAAACTCAATGAGACGTATTACATTAAAGATTTGAGTCATATAATTAAACTAATTAAAAGAAAACAAATCTCTAAAATCATTCCATTGTTCTCTATTCTCAAGGATTCATTAAATCATATTGGCTCTTAGATTTTGTATGTGCACTATGATTGTTAGAATGACAACTTGAGAAACGAGATGCTATTCAAAACGCAAGAATCTAGTTCCTACATGATTTATCAACAAATGATAATGGTGATATGTCAATGGATAATGATGCTAGAGATTATGATGCAAACGTTGTATAAAATCTAAGATGATAATGGAAATTCAAATACTAAACTAATCCATGATGCTAAGTTAAAATGATACTATAATGCAACTTGCTAAATGCTAAAATATTCTAAATGCTCCAATGATCTAATGTGATTTTTGCATAATAAGTTTGCTCAAAAGATGGGGTTGTAAATGTTGTAGCAAGAGGTTGTATTTATAGGAATTCCAAAGCATCTTGTGATGTGGAAGCAATCAACGGTCAAGATTTCAACATGAGAGATGAATGGTGGAGATGGAAGAAGTTAGAAAGAATCATGGAGGATGTTCCCTTAACCAAAGACATGCCAAGTGTGTGGGAGAATAAAATGTGTGAAAAGGCCAAGTGTCCAAAGTTTATTTTGGAATTGGTTGAGAATAATGTAATTTAAATATTGGACATGTTTAAATACATGTGACACTTGATGAGGTGGCAAGAGGAAAAGTTGGAGACTTGTGCTTAAATTCAAATTTGGGATTTAAATTTAGTGAAAAGATTATTAATTAAATAAAATAAACTATGTGAATTTATTTATTTAATTAAAATAGAAGAATGTGATTTTAGATTGAAGAATTAGAAGAGTGTGAACTATATAAATAAATTTGGAATTTATTTATAAGTAGATGAATTAAAGGGGTTTATTAATTAAATAGATTGTATTTAATTAATTGATTGTCTTGACCGATTTTAGGTGTATACATTTTGCCCCTCTTTAAAGTAATGTGTTTACACATTGCTTCAAAGAAAAACTTGCTGATACGGAGATTTTTTTTTTATGCCCTAGATGCTAATTTTTAGGTGATGATAAATATATGCCCCCTTGGGAGATAAATCGATGAATTTTTGAATTTTTAATATTTTTTGATTTTTTTTTAAAATTTTGATGATTTTTTGATGATTTAATGATGATTCGACAATTTATCTCCCGATAAAGAAAATTGACTCTGCTAATTTGATTAAACTGATGTCCTGTTTTTCCTCCTTGTGTTTGATGATTGATAATTGCTTCAGCCGATTGGTTTGATTTGATGATGTTTGATGATGTTGATAGATTGACCTCATGATAGGTGAGGATCAATGATAGGATGATGATGATTGACCTCATGATAGGCGAAAATCAATATGATGATGATGATTGCCCTTATGATAGGTGAGGATCAATGATATGATGATGATTGACCTCATGATAGGTGAAGGTCAATGACAGATGCTCAATGAGATTTGATCGAAATCTCATTGGAGCTGATTAGATTTGATTGATAAGATTGTTGATTTACAATATGTTATGATCATAGGAGGATTTTAGAATTCTTCAGTCTAGGGAATGCTTCCTAAAGATGTGGGACATGATTTCACATCTGGTGTAGGCTGATTTAGATATTATCAGTCGATGTGGTTTATAATCTTTGATTGATATGCCCTAGTATATGATTGATTAATGTACTGACACTTGATGATGTACTGATACTTGATGTATACACTTATTCAGTTAGAGATATTGTGATTCCTACCACTTTGTTGATGTATCTCTCCATGTTTGGATATCATTGTACACTTGACATTTTTATTTTGAGGTTTATATGATATGCAGTGGACTATTGATCTATATGGCATCAATAATGTGTTTATATGATTTATGATGGATGCCTATGATGGATGCATTTTATTTCTACTTTATGATGCTTATGTGATGTTTTATATGATGATGGTATGATATGCTATGGATGCAAATGATGAAACGCACGTTATGATTCTATGGTGCTTTATGAATGATGCCTATATTATATATGTGATGGATCTTATTATGCCAATGAAATGTGATTCATTTTATGTTTTTGTACTTTTCTAATGCAAATAGATGATACAATGGATGGATGGAATGACCGTATGATGGTGCATGGTTCTATGTGTTTATGATGTTTATATGATGATTATGTGATGTATGCAATGATGATATGATAATGCATGATTGATGATTCTATATGCTTTATGGATGATGTTTTATGCTATGTGAGATGGATTTGATTATGCAAATGATGTGTGACGTTTATGTACGTTCATGAGATGATTATGCTGATCTAGTTAGTCCTTTGTCAATCTTGGATTTGGGTAATAAAAAATTCATAGGTTGTATTCTATACATCCTAACAAATATATCTTCACTATTGGTTTTAGATGTTCATAACAATGGCATTATATCTTTACAAGGAAACCTACTTACCGGTCATGTTCCTCAACAACTTTTTCTTCTTGGAAATCTTACTCTGTTGGATATGTCTTTCAATCTTCTTAATGGACCATTATACCATGTCATGTTCTTCAACAACTTTTTCTTCTTGGAAATATTACTCTACTATATATGTTTTTCAATTCTTCCTAATGAAATGATTTTGATTATGCAAGTGAGATGCAATGCACTTCCTTTTGTGTTTTCTAATGCAAATATTATGATGTAATGCATCGATGGATGGATGATGTGATAATGTATATATGATATGAGAATGCTTTCTAATGTATGCAAATGATGATGCAACTATATGAGAATGATGTGTTTTTGGGTAATGTCAAGTGTACTCAATCCATTAATGATAGAGATAACATCATTGTGAAATTGTTCCAGCCTTGGAAACCCCATAAATACAGATGCAAAAACTAACATGGATGCAATCTAACTTAACCATGTAGATATAATATGCAAATGTTGTCATCATAACAGTCAATTTGTCATGCTTTTATCATCATTGATCCTTTAAAATGTTGAAAGTGAGTACAAACATTGATGGTATAATTAGACCATGATGACCCGAGTACTACTTTCATGATTTTTGATATTGCAAGTTAACGCAAGCATCTAGGTATAATCAAACCAAGATGACCTAAGCATTTATTGCATAAATAGACAAGAGTTAATCGTTTTCCTATGCAAATTTAGAATGTCATCAGTGATACATTGTAGAGCACATCTCACGACAATTTGCATAGTAGTAGTGATCAACTCACAGACAACAAACAAAGAAAAATCATACTCCTTCCTAGCTCCTCTAGTTCAATACATCATCGAGGTGCTCTAGAGATATGATGACAAAAATCAAAGTACAATAGTTGAACATTCATGCCAAAGTGATAAATCCATGATTCAAAAGAACATCATCCATTTAAATTTGCTCTGATTGATTTGTTTGATATAGTTGTTTTGATTTAGATGGTTGATGTGTTCATGATTGTGCTTGATGTTCAATGTTGGGTTGCAACACTATGATCATTGTGTGTGTTGCATTGTCTTACTGCTGTTTGTCTATTGGTTTAAGCTCAAAGTTTATTTTCCCCCAGTGAGTTCAGGATTTTTCCCCCAGTCTAGGGTGAGACACGACCGCAATGCTAGGATATGTACATGAGGCTTTCTGATGATAGGAAAATTGATGATGAAAGCGAATGAAAAAAACAAATGGTTGGTATGCTCAAATAGATGGAAAAGCTAATCTATCACAAATAGCGCTTGTTGCCAGGTTTTCACTACTTGTTTTTATTGCTCTTTTTCAAATTTTATGATTTTTTTGACTTTTTTTATTTTTTCCTTTTTTCTTTTTTCTTTTTTTTCTTTTTTGTATTTTCTCTTCTTTCTTTTTGTATTTTCTCTTTTTTTTTTATTGCTCTTTTTAAATTTTATGAATTTTTTTATTTTTTGATTTTCTCCTTTTTCTTTTTGTATTTTTGATTTTTTGTTGTTTTTTTTAAATTTTTTGACTTTTTTGTATTTTTCAGGAAATTTTCTATTTTTTGTATTTTTTCAGGACTTTTATTGATGCACTGGATGAGTCAGGTGTAGAATTTCTTGAGATGTAGACTATTGAGGGGTTCATCAAACAAATCCCCTTTAGGTGTGGACAACTGATATGCTCCTTATCCAAAGACTGATATGATGTTTCAATCCTATGTGAATGACTGTATTGGATGAAAGGACCTAATTGGAATAAATAGTATGAGTAGAAAGTATGGAGGGTGATAGATATGATAGATAAAAGAGGCTATGATAGGATCCCTAATGTGGACACTACATGGGGCATCAATGTTTAGACGAAAAGGAGCTTGGGCAATCGATGGGTTATAGTACGTGAATGAGTCATGATCAAAGGCACATTCAAAGACATCACCAATGGAAGTGTAATGATATGACGGGTAGGTGAACATGGATGAGTGGAATGGGATATGTGGTATGAGTGACGTGGAGGGAGACCGTAGATCAACAAGTTCTTTCTTTGATTTTATTCTTTGATAGATGCCCCCAGTGATTGGTGGGGAAGAGGCATATTTGGAGATTGACTTTCAAATGCTTTTAGTTTTGACCTTTATTTTTGATTTGTTTGATAGATTTTTATGTTGGCTAGGAGACTTGTCTAGATCTTTTTTTCTTTTTGTTTTGTCCAATAGATTTATTTTTTCAGCTAGAGGACTTTTCTTGATCCTTTTTTGTTTTTGATTTGTCTAATAGCTTTTTGTTTTGGCTAAAGGACTTTACTTAATCTTTCTTTCTTTGCATGCTTTCTTTTGATTCTAGATCTCCATTTGATAAAGGAATTTTTACCTTTGTTCTTGACTTGCCTACTTTATATTTTCTTTGAGTGATACTTGTTGATCCATGTCTATGAGGTGGATGGATGTGGATGAGATGGATGAAGTGAGAATGGTAGTGGTGATGCCATCAATAGAGTATTTGATACTATCCTTTTCGATAGTGTTAACATCAAAAGAAGCTTGCACATCCTTAATGACTTGGAAAGATGGTTTAGTAAAGGCCACAATAGGAAATTCATACCCTAGCCCATGGCAGGTGGGATGGAAAGATGATGGTTGGATATCCTCATCAAGGTCATGGTCAAAGAGTGGGTTATCATAGATGTCTTGGTAAAATAGGGGGTTGTCACGGGTATCAAAAGTTTGAGTGGGAGTGGATGTGGGAAGGGTAGGTGTATCATCAGGATCACAATAGGTTTCAATCCCAACATAGTCATCTTCATGCATGCCTTTTGTATTTGTCTCAGCATCATTGTTGGAATTCTGATCCTTCTCGATGGTGGTAGCAACATCTTTTGCTAAAAAATTATCCAAATGATATTCTCCACATCCTATATCATGAATTTGGACCTTGGGATTTGATAGTGCAGTAACTATGGTAGATGCTTTTAAGGATTCAAGATCAACATGTGTTTGGGAAGAAGATACTTCACAATTGCTAGGGGTTTCAGCTTTAGGACTTAGATTATGGCCATACATGAAAGAATTAGGATCTCCTTGTACTGTGATTTCAACTCCCTCATGAGAAAACTTCAAACATTGATGGTATGTAAAGGATACTACTTGCATTTCATGTATCTGTGATCTTCCAAGGAGGATATTATAGGTCAAGGGGAGATCAAGGACTTGGCAAACCACATCTTTAACCACAGGGCCAACTCTAATTGGTAGAGTAACTAATCCTTAAGGTAAGCACTCCTCTGCATCATATCCCTTCATGGTAATCTTTTTACTGGAGTCTTACATTTTTTGAATATCCCAATGCATGTATAAACTTTAAAGAGCAGATATTTAAAACAATTTCTCCATCTATTAGAACATGTTTGACCAGAAATTTATGGATCAAAACCTCAATATGAAGTGGAGCATTATGCAGATGGGTGAGTGATGCATCATCATTTTTAGTAAATGATAGGCAATGAGGTGCAGTCGAGTTTCCCACCATAGCTTGGGATTGACAAACTTTCAAATCAGCTGGTACAATGTCTTGTTTGTCATGAATTTGATTGTGAACTACAAAAATGTTAAGAATGGTAGTGTCATAGACATAGTTTACATTCTTTCCTTTGTTGTTTGATGAAGAAGATTCCCCTTTTTCATAGTTTGGTAGAGGCTTCTTGAATGCTACATGATCATTGTTTGTTTGGGGTCCTTCTACAAATATGGTCTTGTTATCAATCAAGTCTTGTATCAAATGTTTCAGCTACATGCAGTCATTTGTTTTGTGTCCTTTGTTTCGATGAAAATCGCAGTAATGTGCATCATTCCACCAGGATGGTTTAACTTGTGGGTTATAATCTCATGCCTCTGGTAATGTTGTGAGAAGTTAGCTTCAAGAATCTCTTTCAATACTTATTCGAGTGACTATCCCAAAGGTGTGAATTTTTCAGTGATTTGATGATGGTATTTTATATGGGGTTGGAGCTGGTTTAGATTCATTGTTATTTTGATTGTTGTTTTGATTGGCCTTTTGATTGTTGGTTTGATTGTTGGTTGAATTGTTGTTTTGATTGGTCTTTGTAGAAGATGTTGTCAAGTTAAATACTGGTTTTGCATTTTTTGTTTTAGTTGAAGCGTCATTATTACCAACATCCTTATTTCGTTGCCAAAACTTTGGTTTATCACTGTTGTTGTAATTGTTGGAGGAGCTTGATGAGTTTTTTTCATTGTAAATTTTTATGACTCCTCTTTTGAAAAAAGCTTCTTCGATTTTGATCCCATTCTCAATCATTTTCTCAAAGGTAGGTGGACATTGTAATTCCAATCTATAGCTCATCTCGTCACTTAGATTGTCAATAAAAATTTCCATCTTTTCCTTTTCTAGTATGGGACAAGAATATCTTGCAAACATTCTTCTCCACCTTTGCAAAAATACAAGGAATGATTCACCCTTTTTCTATTTGGTATTGCAAAGGCCTTTCATTGTTATCTCGTGTTGGATGTTATAGGAGTATTGGGTGATGAATTTGTTAACCAACTCTTCGAAGGTTTTGATTGGTGGTGCAAGTTTGGAGAACCCTTCAAGGCATTGTCCACCTAGGCTTCATGGAAACAATCTCATCAAGTAAGTTTCTTCATGTGTAAATTCAAGATTCATGTTTCTAAATTGCCTCACATGATCTATTGGATCTATTTTACCATTGTATTTGTCATACTTTGGGAATTGACAATGTTTTGGAAAAGGAATCATGTTGATATTTTGATCAAAAGGATATGGGAAAATGTCTTGTAGTAAGTATCATTTTGAGGTTCCCCTTTGCATGTCAAGAATTTGTTGTTGGAGATTTTTCATTTGATGAGTTAAGGCAACCACTTGTTTTGTATATTGTGAATCATTTTCAAGCTTTTTAGGAGGTGCTTTCAATTTAATAACATTAAAGTCAGGTGGAAGTTTGACACCTTGATTAGCCAACATTAGGAGGTATTTTTCCCCATTTCTTTCAAAAATATTTTCTAAGCACTTGTGGAAATTTGGATCTTGTTCAGCATGTTGGATGTCTTCCTCAATTATTTATTCACCTTCAATGTTATGGAGAGGATTCTCTTTGGGTTTAGCCATGGTGTTTTGGGTTTCAATGTTCAAAGTTTCAAGTTTTTTTTTTCCTTGAGTTTCTGCTTTTGTAATCTTGTTTGAACGAGCATACACGTGTTATAATTTGACTAAAATTTGATCTTTGTTTGGAAGAGTGCCAAGGATGAAAACTAAGTCAAATAGAATGAAAAATTCTATTGATGAGACTAAGTTTAATTTGATTATACAACTTTGTTTCGTGATGAAAGGATGACAAATCTCGATGATGAAACTTGGCTTAATAATCAAAGGTGTGATAGGTTTGATGATTTAGGAACTTTAAGGTGTTAGATCTTGGTTTAGTTTGAAGAATTATACTTGTAAATGTTAGTTTCAACAAGTTTTAGACTCTGGTGTACTTGAGGAATGACTCTTTGTTGGAAACGATCCTTAATTCCATTTCAAACTGATGAACAAGGGATGAAAATAGCTCTCTGGTTTTTTATTTAATGGATGCACTAAATCAGAGCTTGGATGTGTTAACAGACTGCACAAATGTGCTTAAAATAGAGCATGAATGTTCTAAAAGACTGAACACATGCACTGGAACAGAGAATGAATGCACTAAAAGATTGCTCAGATATGCTACTAAACAAATCAAATGCACTAGAAAATGTATCGAATGTGCTATAACAATGAATGAATGCACTAAAAGATGTTGTGGATGCGCTAGAACAGATGATGCATGCGCTAAAATATAGACTCAATACGTTGAATGATGACTCAGATGCACCAAAAAATGGACTAGATGTGCCAGAAAAAGCCAGGGATGCACTAGACTGCCCCTAGGTATGTGATGTTGACTAGGTATTCTGGAAATGAATGCGCTAAAATAGTTTTTGTATGCACTGAAATATGGAACAGATGTTCCAGAAAAATCTAGGGATGCGCTAAAACAGAGTATATATGCATTGGAAACTCACTCAGATGCACTAGAAAATGCTATGAATGCGTTGAAACAAATGATGAATGCGCTAAACTGGAAGTTTTCAGTGTTTTTGACAGTCTTTCTGGTTGTTTTTCTTTGAATCTAAGTATTTCTAAGGTTTAATCTATTGAACAATGGATTTTTCTTGGTTTCCAATTTGAATTAAGTGCTTTAAATGGATGACTTCTTGAATTATGACTCCAAACATAACAACAAATTGTCAAACTATTGTTTCCACCTAGGAATTAAACATTGAGTGTGTATTCAAGAATTTGGTTTGATTATTTTGATTTCCACGGGTATAACACAAGAGAAGACAATTCAAGCACTTTTCTATTCTCAAGGGTCACTTAAAATACCACAAGCCATATCTTAGAACCATGTCAACTCACACAGTCCTGTCACCCCCTAGAGGGCACCCGTGTTTTTTCCTTTCCTAGGTCTTAACCAAAGCCGAATCCTCTGCTTTTGGCTAGCAATCCCTGATGGTTATATGGTGAGCATCTTGAGGGCAGATTATTCCCTCCCCTTGCATTGTGATATAGAAAGTGTTCAGAAACTGACTCGGTTGGCTTCTACACTAAGGTTCGTAATAAGGGTTTCCATTCGGTGCGGCAAATGATAAACTCCCTCAAGAGACCTCCCAACCTTTAGAACAAAGGCTTTGGGGATGGTTATCTTGCACACTATCATCAAATTGTGGACTTTCCTTGAATTTTATTTTGATTATATTGGGTTGGAAAACTTGGCTTTAGTTGTTCCCAGTTAGGTTGTTCCCATAGGGTGAGTACTTTTTACCACTATGGAAGACCTTCTAAAGGTGTTAACAAAGCATAAATAGTGATTCTAGCATTCTGATCACCTAGTTAAGGGGAGAGCATAGACCTATCACTTCTAATCACAGTAGACAAGGGATTCAATTAACCTTTTAATTAAGTTAGATGCCTATCTTAATCAAAAGAAAGCAATAATATTTCCAACCCCTGCAAACACCATTAGTAGTTTCAACAAATGTCTTTGATAAGAATATTTAGTATAATGGATATCAAATGTTATTCCTTTCATTTAAATGCTCCATGTTCCTCTTAAAACCTGCAATAAATGCTCAAAATTTTAGATGAAATCAATAAATAAGAAGATATAAGGGTTAGATGAATGATTAAGCATAAAAACCCTAAAACCTAGACCAAGTTACAATGCACGATTTGAATTTAAGTGTAAAATTAAAAATTTTAACTCTAAAAATTGAAAAAAGCCTACACCATTGCATAGCTTATGAAATTCTACCCCATTTCAAAAAAAAAAGCTTTGAAAAAGACCTTCGTATGACCAAGATATGGCCATTTTAAGATTGACTATAAAAGCGCTAAAAGAGTGACCCAATGCGCTAAAAGCATGGATGCGTTAGAAGACTTCATGGATGCCCCGACATATGTTATGGATGCATCGTAACAGTCATCCAATGCACTAAAAAGCTTTTCATATGTGTCGTAATAGTCATTTGATGCACTAAAATACTTTTTGTATGCGTCGTAATAGAAATCTGATGTGCTAAAAGACTTTTCGTATGTGCCAAAAGAACTCATGGTCGCGCTAAAAGATGTTCACGTCTAGAATCTATGAAATAAATTTTCTAGAAAATGTTAAAAATGGGGCTAGGCACCACGGTGGGTGCCATTTTATGTATGTGTGAATTGTGGGATTTAATAAATCAATAAATAAAACACACAAAATCAATGAAACATGTTACATTAAAGATTTGAATCACAAAATTAAACTAATTAAAATAAAACAAATTTCTAAAATCATTTTATTGTTCTCTATTCTCAAGGATTCATTAAATCATATTGGCTCTCAGATTTTGTATGTGCACTATGATTGTTAGAATGACAACTTGAGAAATGAGATGCTATTCAAAATGCAAGAATCTAGTTCCTACATGATTTATCAACAAATGATAATGGTGATATGTCAATGGATAATGATGCTAGAGGTTATGATGCAAATGTTGTATAAAATCTAAGATGATAATGGAAATGAAAATACTAAACTAAGCCATGATGCTAGGTTAAAATGATATTATAATGCAACTTGCTAAATGCTTAAATATTCTAAATGCTCCAATGCTCTAATGTGATTTTTGAATAATAAGTTTGCTCAAAATATGGGGTTGTAAATGTTGTAGCAAGAGGTTGTAATTATAGGAATTCCAAAGCATCTTGTGATGTGGTAGCAATCAACGATCAAGATTTCAACATGAGAGATGAATAGTGGAGATGGAAGAAGTTAGAAAGAATCATGGAGGATGTTCCCTTGACCAAAGGCAACATGCGAAGTGTGTGGGAGAATAAAATGTGTGAAAAGGCCAAGTGTCCAAAGTTTGTTTTGGAATTGATTGAGAATAATGTAATTTAAATATTCGACATGTTTAAATACATGTGACACTTGATGAGGTGGCAAGAGGAAAAGTTGGAGACATGTGCTTAAGTTCAAATTTGGGATTTAAATTGAGTGAAAAGATTATTAATTAAATAAAACAAACTATATGAATTTGTTTATTTATTAAAATAGAAGAATGCGATTTTAGATTGAAGAATTAGAAGAGTGTGAACTATATAAATAAATTTGGAATTTATTTATAAGTAGACAAATTAAAGGGGTTTATTAATTAAATAGCTTGTATTTAATTAATTGATTGTCTTACCAATTTTAGGTGTATACACCTGGTCCTACCAATGTTTAGAGCCACTATGTTTTTTGTCTAAGGGTGTTTGCGATGGACTTCGCACACCTAACCTCATTACCCCCACATCCCACTCTCAGGTGATGTGTCGGTGGTGATGTCATTTGTACACCATCATTCTAGGTGCATAGTATGCTAGCATGTGTGCAAATGTGTTGACAATTAATAGTGTTTTGTAACATTGTTAAAAAAATTGGTTGTGTTTTCGCCCTACATGTAAATTTAGGGCATGACAATCTCCCATATGTAAAATAAACACCAATTTGTATTGTTTATATAAATGTATATCATAATTTTTTGGTAGCATTGTTTAGGTAAATTATGAAATGTAAAATCTTGGATGACATTACAAATGACCTTGGATGTGTATGTAACATTTTTTATGTATCTTAGAGCCACATATATTCCATGAACAAACTAGAAGAACACTAAATGTTCTATTTCTTGTTGGGACCCTACCATTCTCCCTTGCATGTATTATTTAATCTTTTTAACACTTACAAGTTGCCCCTTTTCCTAAACTTTCGAGCAAATTCTATATTTGTGGTTATACATGATTGATTATTGTATTTGATCATCATTTAGATTTATATGTGGACCTAAAATTTTCCCCCATTTACAAACACCATCTCCACTCTTAATATGTAAGATTTAATTGATGGTTGCTATCTCTAGGTTCAATATACTTTAGTATGTTATTATTTTGTGATTGATTATTACCATGTAATTCAAAGGTTATAACTAAATTCTAAGGCATGTTGTATAAAATACTACTAAATATGTGTTTTCATGAGTTTGGACTTGTGAGGTGACCATGGGATTCTTCAAGGCTATGCCTATATGCTATGTAAGTGGGTGCTTTATCACTTATTAAGGGTCATGAATTTGATGATATTTAGGTCTACACGGATCATTAGCTAGCCTCATTGATTTAGCACATGCATGAAGTGATATATTACTGATATACACTATTCTTAGAGTGAGAAGAAACCTTAGGAGTGTGTTTTGGTTGCAGGTGATCTCTACGAGCTATGGAGTTCACTATCTACTCCAACATGGTATCAGAGCTCTAGATATGTAACTTCTTGTCCAAATTTTGAGTGATCTAGCCTTGAGGAAAGAATCAGCTCATTTTGAAGCAAAACGAGCATCATCGTTGAGTCCAAAAATGCCAAAAACATAAGGATCAATTATTCATATGTCCAAATTGAAAAGTTGCAAAAAAAGAAAAAAAATTAAGGGCACTAGATCTAGGCACAAATTTTCCCAAAAATGTCATCAGTGTCCTCATCAAGATCAGGCACAATAGTTGATTTTTCAAAAAATATGGTTTTTTAAAAAAAATTTAAAATTTCTAGAAAATTTTACTTTTCAAATTTTTGCAATTTTTTTTTAAATTAAAAAGAAAAATACAAAAAAGCAGAAAAGCTTTAAAAAATCAAAACAAAAAGGATCAAGATTGTACTTTGCTAGCGGCCTACAGGCACACTAACTAGGGTAGCCCCCTGCTACCTAATCATCAGGAAGTGGGCCCCTTTATGGCTAACGATTGCACTTACACCCCACCTTACCACTTTCTTTGGCAACTATTAAAGCCTCGACAAATTTTATTGGTACCACAAAAAAAATTGACGTGCAGTTTTGGTGAGCAAACTAATGATCAAAATCTTTCAAAGATTCCAAGAATATTCTAACTCAATCATATCATATTCTAGAAAATCCAGTTTTCAATCAACTGGAAAAAAATTTCCAGTCAGAAAGAATATTCCCAAAATATTCATTAACATCAACCATATAGATGGTCATACGACCCCTCCAAGCCCCTTCCTAGCCCTCCTTTTCCCTAAAGGATATTTTTCTTTCTTTTTGGAATAACTTGGGCATATGATGTCAAAATCAGGCAAACAAGATATCATCATAAATCTAGTTCCAATCACTTTCTATTGGTGTAGGTATCATCATCAAATTTTTCTACTAGTTTATTTTATGCTCAATCAAAGTTAGATATTTATTTTATGCTCTTGATCTCATAAATTTTCATCAGAATATCCTATTTTTGTTATTCTAGCGGCGTTGGAAAGATATTTTAGATATTTTTAGATCCATTCATTCACTTTTTCCAAAACATTCTCCATGTATTTTTTATTCAGTATTTTGTGATTTCACATTTTTATCAATTGCTTGGACATCTTGGCACCTAGAGAGAATCTATTTGCATGAGATGACTCCATTTTCTATGATTTATATGCACTGAGGTTGTTAGTCTCCGATTTTATGATTTGAGGAAGTATCATGGGCTTTTTGTTCACCATTTTGTGGCCATCTTGGTAAAGAATAACTATGAGTCTTGGAAAAATGACATCCTGACACACTAGGGAGTTATTCAGCATAGGGGTATTATCAGTGATCATGTTATAAGGGTTATATGTTCTAGTGTTGATCTTGACACTATGTGTGCTTTATCAGACATTGATTGTCCCCACACACTTTGGGCTCACCTTTGAGAGATCCATGGAGACCCTCATATCTCTCCATACCCAAAGGATCCTATTGTAAATTGTCTCATCCCTCTTATAGATGCAAATTCTATACCCTTTAATGATGATACTTTAGAGGAGATTGAGTATATCACAAGTCTTGCATGTTCTAATGGTTCAAAGACTTGTCTTCATGTTCTCACTCTTCATATCGAGACTACATATTCATCTTATGTTGTTCTTGATTATTTTGACATTGCCACATCCTTCACCCCTATTGGATTAGTACAATAGGACATCCATCTTATTTCAAACATAGCTACTTGGAATTTCTATCTTGTAGACATATCATCCTTGTTTGTAGAGTTATATTGTAGATTTGTAGGATTACTTTTAGGAAATTTGTCTCCTATTTTTTTTACAACCACATCAACATTGTTGGCCCACCATGTTCAACATATTTTGAGCTTGTTCTACATTAGTCTTCACGGGTTTTTGGATTGACATCATCTCTTTCTGAAATGTGGACACTTAAGCACTTTTCAAAGGCCCACATCATTTGGATTTAGATTCCTAAATCACCCCTCATTTTGGATTGGATTCTCCAATCACTAGTTGATATGTTTCTTCCTAAGGGGAGAAATGTTGTTTGTAGGCAAGTGATCATATTTTATCTTCAAGCATTCATCATTGGCATGGGAGATACTTCTATGTGAGGGGATTCATATCCTCATTTTCTCTCTCCTATGGGGGGCCATCTATTGTACTTATGTGATAGAAGTAGTCCTTGGGGGGTCACATTGAGTCCTCCTATCCTTCTTTCATTAGTGCAGTTATTTCATTTTCTCTCTTTTGGAGAGGAGTTTTTCCCATGTGGTTTTCTCCTTTTATCTAGTTATGAGAGATTCATTTATTTGTATAAGGGTAACTCATTAGGCCTTGTAGTCAGGACCCATCTATGCATCCACCATTGCATTCTTCATCAAGGTTTTAATATTCTCCGTAAGTTGATCTTAAGGGGAGTGTGTTGGAGTAATTAGCACATGACTTGATAGCTAATTAATCATTAATTAATTATTACGTCCCTTATTACTTTATTCACTTAAGGTAATCAGAGGAGTTCTTTTTTATTTATTATATTGGACTAAATATAGGTCAAGTTGTCTCATTTCTTGAGATTAAGACACTTGTCACAGTATAATCAAATCATCAAGGGTTTTCTTTTTTATGCTTTTATAAGCATTCACCTACATTGTAATCTCATCCGAGTATTCATTATTCAATAAAAAATAATATAAAATGCTCTTGTGGATCAATCTTCTCTCTCTTGGTTGCATGACATAAACATTTTTTAGATCTTTAAGATATGATAGGATTTTTCGTTGTAGGCAATTTTTGGGAGCTATGAGGATCACTATCTACTCCAACAACATATTTCATGAATCAAGCACTTGTAGGTTGTCATTTTATCTTATTTAAGGTTTCATAGCATTTTTGTGCTAGAGAATTTTCTTACAATGCAACAAGTATAATTTTTATAAGGGAAGGTTTATGCTTGTGTTATTTTACCCTATCATTGGATTTATGTTTTATTTTTGTAAATTGAGACATCAAATCTCACTAATTTTCTATTGAAACCTATAAATTATAATGAATAAAACTAAAGTGGAAAATGAAAATTAATACAAAGATAATGTTGGGTAGCTTATATGCCTAAATTTGAACTTATTTTCTTGCATGAAGATGTCAGAATTTTCTCCCCTATTTTGGAGTAATTTAAGTTGAACCTAATGGATGTTGAGGATATGGTTGTTGATATGTGGTTGTCATTGATGTCAACACTATTAGCATTTGGTGTATTAAAGTTTATCTATGTCGAGGATATTGAGAAAATTGTAAAAGGAAGTGTTCTAGGTTCCCAGTGGAACTATGCAGGTCAAGAAGGAATTTTGTTCTTTACATTGAAGATCAGCTAATGTGGATTAAAGGGTTTATTTTTGAGTGTTTCTAGATCATCTACCAGAAGTTTTAGAGGTCCATGTGAAGTTTTGATTGTGTTATGGTCTGACAATGTTTCTATGGTCTCTGTCAGTGTTCCTGAATGAAGTTTGTGTAAAATTCTATTAATCTCAGTTATTGTGGATGCTTCTCTATTGTTTCTTGGTGTTCTCATATGTCTCTATATCATTCTCCATATTTGTGGTATGTCCACATTATTCAAAGAGCTCATGGTTGAAGATATTTTCTTACACATGTTTGGTTTTCATGTCCCTAGCCGACATGTTGGTGGTAGCGTGTTGTGGATCTTTGTGGTGAATTTAATTAAAGTATTTTCATACTGGAGATGTCAATTTGGGTCTCCACTATGTTGTGGCCAACCTTGGTGGATTCCTATTGAAAATTTATTTGTAAATTTGGCCCGACATTACAAATATGTTTTATTTTCCTGGGCGAGTAAGTTGTGATGAAATCTCATGTAGTGGATATATAAGAGAAATTTTTAGAGTGTGCATAAGTGCGAATCTATGCTAGAGAAAGTGCAAATGTGTGAATAATGTTCTAATCATTCGATAGCAGAGCAAGGTGTGAAGAAGATTGAGAGAAGAGTGAAGAAGGTTTTATGTGATTAATTAGAACTGTAATCAAGCTTGTGTAGAAGCTATTCTTTTAGTTCATACTCTATGGATCTAATCCATATTTCTATATTGTTGGACAATGAGTCCTCTTTTGTATTTGAGCAGTGAGCTTGCAGTGTGCCTGAATGCATGTGCATTCCCCTTATTATTTCTCATTATACTTTTAATAGGGTATAATCTTGTGGACTAACATCCACTGTGGTTTTTCCCCTAACAAGGTTTCCACATAAAAAAATCTTGGTGTTATCTGTCTCTCTGATGTGTTAATTATTTGTGGTTAATTGCTTATTCATTAGATCGAAGATTAAGTTAAGTAAGAAAAGTTTAAGTTTTTGTCACAACTGATTCACCCCCCCTCTCAGTTGTGTGTCCTTGTTCTACCAATAGTTGGTATCAGAGCTAGATCCTTTGAAGAAGTCTAAAAGCTTGAGGTGATCTGGGATGGCAACATTCAATAAGGACAATATGAGATTTGATGGAACCAACTACTCACTGTGGAAAGTTAGGATGCAATGTCATCTAAGATGTATTGGTGAAGCTTTCTAGAAGATTATAAAAGATCCATATGTTATTCCTCAGAATGGTCTCTCCACTGCTGATGAGATCAAAGATGTTGAAAATAATATTAGGGCTATTGAAGCTTTAGTGAGTGCTCTGACAAATTCAGAGATGGCTAATGTGATAGGGTTGTAGATAGCTCATGAGATTTGGACAAAGTTGGAAACTTTGTATGAAGGAGATGCTCAGGTGAAGATGGAAAAGCTACAAATCTTGAAAGGAAAGTATGCGAATTTTAAGATGGGTGAAGATGCAAATATCGCTTCTTTTATGTAGAGAGTAGATGAGATAGTGATGGGTATAAGATGTGCCAGTGGTTTTGTGGATGAAGATGAAATAGTGGCTAAGATACTCAGATCCTTTCCTCCCTCCTACAAAGTGAAAGCTCATGCTATTGAAGAAATCAAATTAGTAACAAAGATAACAAGAGACACGCTAGTTGGAAAGCTTGTTGATTTTGAAATAAGTGAATTTGGTGAATCTGCACCAAAGATTGAATCAACATTCAAGGCTACTATATCCGGAAGTAGTAGGAAAAGATATGGTCTAAGAGAAAGTTCTAGAAAAGTATCCAAGTATGATGAAGAACTAAAATAGCTTGAAGATAAAGAAAGAGAGGCAGAAGAATTGGAAGCACTAATTGAAAAAAAAGAAGGCAGAGGAAAAGGTAAGTATGAAGATGTATTTCCTATTAAATGTTTCTCTTGCAGTAAAATAGGTCATTTTGCATCAAGGTTTCCTAAAAGAGTTCCTAGATCTAAGCCTAAAAAGTATAGATTCCAAAAGAGATGTTACTTTATTGAAGAAGCAGTGACTGATGATGAGTCTAATAAAGATAATGGAAATGAAGATGAATGGGTTTTCATTGCTACCAATGAATATAATCCCATGGCTACTAAATCTGCTAAAGATGAAAAGGCTCTTGCAACCCGAGTTGAAGAAAAAGATGAGTGGGTCATTGATAGTGGATGCTCATATCATATGACCGATGATAAAAGAAAATTTGTGAGTCTAGAGAAGTATGATGGTGGGGTTGTAAGATTTGGAGACAAAATGCTGGTGTGATTCATGGAAACTATTTTCCTTAGTGGTAAGGATAACATTGATGATGTTTTGTATGTTGAAGGTTTGAAGCACAACTTGTTGAGTGTAGGACAAATGGTGCACAAGGTATATGATCTTCAATTCAAAAATAGAAGATGCAAGATACGGGGAAGTTCCAGGAATATGATTGCTACTGGTAAATAGACAAAAGGTAATATATTTCACCTGACTATTGCTAGTGGGAGTTGTTTAATTGATCAAATAGATTAAAGCTAGCTATGGAATAGGAGATTGTGTCATGTAAATTTTGAGAAGATTATCAAGATAAGTTCTACTCAAGCAGTAAGAGATCTACCTAAGTTAGTAAATCCTGCTAACACAATCTGCAAGGAATGTTAGATGGGTAAACAAACTAGAGTCTCTTTCTGGAGCAAACAGTTTTATTCAAATAATTTTTTGGAGCTGCTACATACCGACCTTTTTGGTCCCTCCAGAGTCAAAAGTATTCATGGATAAAGGTACTTTATGTTGATTATTGATGATTACTCTAGAATGATATGGGTTTCTTTCTTAAGAGAAAAATGTGAAGCATTTGAAAAGTTCAAAAGTTTTAAGGCTATGGTAGAGAATGAGAAAGATCTAAAAATCAAGTGCCTGAGATCTGACAGAGGTGGTGAGTTCACCTCCAGGGAGTTCAACTCTTTTTGTTAAGAGCATGGAATCAAAAGATAGTTATCTGCTCCTCGAACCCCTCAACAGAATGGAGTTGCAGAGAGAAAGAATAGAACAATTTTGGATGTTGCCAGAACAATGATGATGGAAGGAAATGTATCTCAGATGTACTAGAGTGAAGTGGTAAGAATTGTTGTGTATACCTTGAACCGAGTAAATGCTAATGGTAGTTCTAGTAAGACCCCTTTTGAGTTATGGTTTGGTTACAAGCCTACTGTTAAATATTTCAAGATCTTTGGAAGTACGTGTTATATCAAGAGAGATGATGATATAGGTAAGTTTGATGCAAGAAGCAATGAAGGGATTTTCCTAGGTTACTCCACTAAAAGCAAGACATACCGATGCTATAACAAAAGACTGAGAATGATGGTTGAGAGTGAAAATGTTAGAGTTGATGAGGACTCTGTCAAATCATCCAGATATTGTGGTTATGATTCTGATGAAGATAATACTTGCAAAGGGAATAATTCTAAGACACATAATCTACTTTAGATTATTCCATATGTTCTAGTTAAGCAACCTCAATTTGTTCCGGTAAATCAAGTCAGTCAAGAAGCAGAGACAAGTGCAAGTGTAGAAGAGAAATAAGAAGAATCAGAAGGTCAAGAGTGTATCAAAACTCCAAGGTATGTAAAGCTAAATCATTCTAAAAATCAAATCATAGGAGATAAGAATAAAGGAGTGCAAACTAGAAGAAAGATTGTAGAAGAATATTATCTAATTTCCAAGATTGAACTTAAAAATGTCACTGAAGCTTGTCAAGATGAACACTAGTTGGAAGCTATGAAGGAAGAGCTGACACGAATAGAAAAGAATGACACATGGAAACTGGTTTCCATGCCTCAAGAAAAAAATGTGATTGGTACTAAATGGGTGTTTAGGAACAAATTGAATGAACAAGGTAAAGTGGTTCGAAATAAAGCAAGACTGGTATGTAAAGGGTATTCTTAAATGGAAGGTATTGATTTTGAAGAAACCTTTGCTCCTGTTGCTAGAATTGAAGATGTTAGATTATTTCTTGCTTATCTTGCATACAAGGATTACAAAGTCTATCAGATGAATGTGAAGTCAAAATTTTTGAAAGGAGAACTAGAAGAAGAAATATACATTGAACAAATGGATGGATTTTAGCTAACTGACAAGGAAGATATGGTCTACCGATTAAAGAAAGCTCTATATGGACTTAAGCAAGCCCCTAGAGCCTGGTATGCTAGATTGGACAAATATCTACTGAAGCTTGGATTCACTAAAGGTACTATCGATGGAAACTTATACTTCAAATTAGATCATGATAAGGAGTTAATTATAGAAGTCTTTGTTGATGACATCATTTTTGGAGGAGATGATAATCTATGTATGAAGTTTGTTGATGAGATGAAGGATGAGTTTGAGATGAGTATGATCGGAGAGATGAAGTTCTTTCTAGGATTGCAAGTTACTTAGCTAGACAAGGGAATTTTCATATCTCAGTCCAAATATATGAGAGAACTGTTGAAGAAGTTTGGTATAGAAGACTCAAGCCTGTTGGTACACCCATGGTAACCAGATGTAAGTTGACACAGAATGATGATTCTCCTAAGGCAAATCAAACTAGATATAGGTCAATGATTGGTGGATTTCTCTATTCAAGTCATACTAGACTATAAATTATGAATCTTGTATGTATGGTTGCTAGATTTCAGGCTGATCCAAAAGAATCACATATGACTGTTGTCAAGAAAATCTTTAGATATCTGAAAGGAACAGTTGACTTTGGACTTTGGTATCCAAAGGATGATGATCTCACTTTGAGTCCATATAATGATGCAGATTGGGATGGAGATGTAGATGACAAGAAAAGTACTAGTGGTGGTGCTTTCTTCCTAAGGAAGAAGTTGGTGTCCTAGTTGAGAAAAAAGCAGAATTCCATTTCTCTATCTAGTGTTGAAGCATAATACATTGTTACTGCAAATAAATGTACTCAAGTGATATGGATGAAACAAATGTTGAAAGATATCAGGGTTGTATATGAAGAACCTATTACCATATACTGTGACAATTCAAGTGAAATAAATATTTCAAAGAATCTAGTATTGCATTCTAAGACTAAACATATATCAATCAAGTTTCATTTCTTGAGGGAGAAAGTGAATGAGAAAGAAGTCAGATTGGAATATGTATCTACCAAAGAATAGATTGTAGATATATTTACTAAGCCATTTCCAAAGGATACTTTTGATTATCTCAGAGGAATGCTGGTGATTACCCCTCCAGATAAGAACTAAAGATGCATTTTCTTGCATCAATCTGTGAGCTACATTGCTATATTATGATCTGAATTGATGTTTTTGTGGCTGCTACTTAGGGGGAGTAGTCAAATGTGCAGTTATGTGGTTCAGAGCATGTATTTGGAAAGGTCATGGTTACCTTTTCCATTGATGTTAAAGGGGGAGAAGTGTAACTTGAAAAATATTTCTAAGGAGAAGAGCCTTGTGGAGAGAAGCGTAGTTGAGAAGAAGAGTCAATATGTTTGGTTGATGGTATTTTTCACATCATCTGTTGCCATCAATGCCAAAGGGGGAGATGGTTGGATGTTAAGGATATGGTTGCTAATATGTGGTTGTCATTGATGTCAACACTATTAGCATTTGGTATATTAAAGGTTGTATATGTCAAGGATATTGAGAAAATTGTAAAAGGAAGTGTTCTAGGTTCCTAGTGGAACTGTGCAGTTCAAGAAGGTGTTTTGTTCTTTACATTGAAGATCAGTTGGTGTGGATTAAAGGGTTTATTGTTGAGTGTTTCTAGATGATCATCTACTAGAAGTTTCAGAGGTCTACGTGAAGTTTTGATTGTGTTATGGTCTGACAATGTTTTTGTGGTCTCTATCAATTTTCCTAAATGAAATCTGTGTAATTCTGTTAATCTCAGTTGTTCTGGATGCTTCTCTATTGTTTCTTGGTGTTCTCAAATGTCTCTAGATCATTCTCCATCTTTGTGGTATGTCCACATTATTCAGAGAGCTCGTGGTTGAAGATATTTTCTTGCGCATGTTCAATTTTTCATGTCCCTGGCTGACATGTTGGTGGTAGCGTGTTGTGGATCTTCGTGGTGAATTTAATTAAAGTCTTTTTGTATTGGAGTTGTCAATTTGGGTCTCCACTATGTTGTGGCCAACCTTGGTGGATTCGTATTGAAAATTTATTTGTAAATTTGGGCCGACATTGCAAATATGTTTTATTTTCCTGGCTAAGTAAGTTGTGATGAAATCCCATGTAGCAGATATATAAGAGCGATTGTTAGAGTGTGCATAAGTGTGAATCTATGCCAAAGAAAGTGCAGATGTGTGAATAATGTTCTAATCATTCGATAGCAGAGCAAAGTGTGAAGAAGGTTTTATGTGCTTAATTGGAACTGTAATCAGGCTTGTGTAGAAGCTATTCTTTTAGTTCATACTCTGTGGATCTAATCCATATTCTATATTGTTAGACAGTGAGTCCTCTTTTGTATTTGAGTGGTGAGCTCTAGGTAGTGTGTCTAAATGCATGTGCATCCCCTTAATATTTCTCACTATACTTTTAATAGGGTATAATCTTGTGGACTGAAATCCAACGTGGTTTTTCCCCTAACAGGGTTTCCATGTAAAAAAATCTTGGTGTTATATGTCTCTCTAATGTGTTAATTATTTGTGGTCAATTTCTTATTCATCAGATTTGAGATTAAGTTAAGTAAGAAAAGTTTAAGTTTCTGTCACAACTGATTCACCCCCCCTCTCAGTTGTGTGTCCTTATTCTGCCAACAAAACCAATGATGACTTATTTTGTTGTGCAAGTGCTATTATCTTTTCCTATAAGTGTATGATAATTTAACCCATTCTCTAGCTTAATTACTTTTAGGAATATTTGTATGATTTATTATGTTCGAACACCCATATACTATGAAAGAGATTTAGATGGTATAAATTCATGATTCTAAGATTTAGAAATTGTTGTTATTTTGAGCCACCTCTTATACATGGGAAATATGAAAATGCTCTAGGAAACTAATTAATGTGTCATTGTCTTGTGAGGGAAGGAATGTCTTGTGTGAGATAAAATAAGGTGTGTTATAGTAGAGGCCTATCCATGATTATATGTCTTCATGGATGATAGGGATTTCTAGGATATTTTATGCTACAAGAGCTCATTAATCATATTTGTTGATCTATGTGATTTTGAAACTAGTTAACAAATTTATGCTATAAAATGATGCCAATAATTTATGAAATTTTTCTTTCTAATGTACAAGATATTTTCTTGATTAAAAATAAATTTTAAGAATTTATATTGTGTGATGTATCTCTTTTTATGGGTTGTGTATGTGTACATCCGTAGTTCTAATGCTGGCTCAAGTAAGTAATTTTATATTTTACTAGATTTAACTCTATTTCCCTATTGGATGGATACAAACTATTATATTTGGATTATTGATCAATGTCTTCATTCAATCAAATGTCTTTCTAGTTTGTTGTTCGTGTAGGACTAGATTAGGGTTTACTAGTATGTACAAGTGAGCAATATTATTTATTATGCTGTATCATGTATGATTTATTGTTGGAAATAATTCTACAAATTCATGTATATTAGATATGTATTGCACATGTAGTAGGCTAGGTTAAGGAGAAGCATTCCATGTATTGAGCATATGTGTTATCTATTATTTTATTTTCTTAATTAAAGGTTGACAATGTATTTTCCTTGTAATTAGTATAGTGTGAGTACACTATTACTTAGCATATGGTTGCAAGGAACTCATGTATAATTATATTTATCTTTAATTGTCCTATTAAATAGCCTCTAAGGACTACCCCCTAGTTTTAGTAGATCCTAAAAAAGAAGAAATTATCCTCTTATCAATTGGCCCAATAATATTTTTTCTTTGATGATAAACCTTTTATTTTTGTTATGGTTTATCTTGCTCCCTTTCCTTGACATTGAGTGTCTTCTTTGGAATAATAGAATTGCAAATTTGAGATCTAGTTGTCCAAATGAAGCTTTATCACATGATGTGGTATTGACTAGTATGACACATGGTAACATATAATGTAACTCCTACCACAAAACCCTAGAGGACAACATGCTTTAACACTAAGAAAGCGGTATAATTTTTATTTTATTTTTAAAAAAGTGCAATACACACAAGATTGCAAGTGAAAAAATAACTTGTTTTCTAATCTAAGTCCTCTAAGGTTCCGACGTTACATTACTAGAATCCCATTAACAAAACTAGTAAGAAATGTAAATCACCACAAAAAATAAACTCCATCAACAATATAACAACACCCATATTAATCCAATTAACTAACACATGAAATAACATCATTACCATTATCCATTACATATGAGAGTTCATCAATTATTTACATCATTACATCTTGAACAACAATGTCTCCTCATAAACATGTGAGGAGACTACATCAGAAGAATAATACATGATACAATTGAATTGTAGTACAATACAAATACATGAGGATACTCCACGTGAACTGTAACAAGTGTAGAAGTCTTCATATCCAAGAGTAGTCACCACAAACACAAACAAAGTGAGGGAACCCAATGGAGTGCATGGCACGATCCACCCAACCATGTGGAACCCTAAGGTCTACCCCTCGTGCTAGGAGATAATGATAAGGTCCCACCACCAAAGAAGACAAGAAGACAATAGCACAACACAAGAAGGCTAACATGACTCCAACATACAAAAGTAACAATAAAAACATAAAGAAACAATTGCTTCTAGCGGTACAAGAACAACAAGGGGAAAAAAAAAACAAGGCATACTAGGTTGCTATAGGGAGGAGTGTCATCACATAGTTTTCTATGGGTTACCCTAGTGTAACCTTCCTAGGCTACCAGACCCCCATCCTAGGTTACCTTGGCCATCTCTACCAGTCGTCGGACCCCCATACAAACTCATGAAGGATCAACATACCTTCCAGTCAGACCAAATAGTTGATCTTGCCATTCTAAGCCTTCCCACTCATCTCAATCCTAAAAATTCACTTGAGCCATGAGTGAGGCGTTATCTTGATTAATGTGAACTACCCAGCCCCCTAATTCATTTTAGATTATCACTTGATTAAACTCTCAATGAGTTACCCTGGACCTACCACTCTGTGCGTCGAACCCCCATTGAGAGCCACTCCCCCTACTAGCAACAAAAAGACTCAACAATCCACTAACTGGGTAAGCCAATTTGCACAACATATAAAGCCACATGTGTATTATCACATAAAGTGAGGCATGCACCAACTCGCACAAAGTCTCCACATATAACAATTACATAGTGCAAGGCTAGAACCCTCATAATCATAAATCAAGTATAGAATCAAGTGTTCACAAAGAACCAACATGAAAAGCCAATCATAAAGAAAACTCCTTTTTTCCCCAGCCTCTGGAAGTCTAACGAATCACTAACACAATGGTTCCCCCATCGAAGTGGCAACAATAACACATTCTCACAATCAAAATCAACCTCAAAATCAAAAGTAAAATCAATCAACAGGGAATCCAAGGGAGACCTCAATTTTCTCCTCACATGATACCCAACCAAAATAATTAACCAAATAATCAACCTCGATAACCAAAATCAACTTAAACTCCAAAATTGCACACATAATTCATCACAAGGAAACAATCAAACATTGCAGCCATGAAATAAACTATTAAAGCAACCTCACAATAAAAAAGTAATCATGAACAATCCATTAACCAAGACCATGAAGACATTTGCAACTCAAGCAGTGATACACAACAATTTAATAGTTAAGAACTTCAAGTAGAATTACAAGATGATACATTGGTACAAAACTTAATATAATAAGATAAAAACGTACATTTGAAATACACAAGGAAAGTATCTTTTAATCAAAGGATACAAAATATAAACTTGACCCTAATGCCTACTTAGATTACTTATTTAAAAGAATGTGGAACTACCTATCCAAATTTGAGGAGAGTGTCAAATTAATTAATACTAATCAACAAAAATAAATCTTTTATCTACATAGAGAGTATTTCGTAATTTGATTCCATAATTTTCACTATACATTACTATCCAAATTCATTGTCTAATTCAATATTTCATTCTAGAAATGGAAAAATATGTTTTTCTAGTTTTACAATTATAAATATCCCACTATTTGAAAATAAATTCTAAGCATATAATTCTCTCTATATATAAATACATTATAATCGGATGTCATTTCAAATTCTCACTATCAACTTCTATTCTAAAAGAAAGTAGATTACAAATTGGAAACATACGAATATATATATATATATATAGATAGATATATATTTGCATTTATATATATATACATACCTTTATTTTAAATCGAATGAGAAATAATACATAAATTTATCGAATTGAATGGAGGGCCAAGTATCAATCATTAATTACAATACTCAGTAACTGACGATAATATCGCAATATATGTACAAATACTTATATATGTATAAATATATATATTAACATAGAATACGAATCCAACGAAATGAAAGCATTTCTAATATGCAATTCAACATGACAATTTGTGCATTCTCGCCTTTTGAAATAGCAGATTTTCCTGCCATTCTATATTCCTAAATAATTATAGTTAGTTAAAGAAGTCCGATGAGGAAGGGTTTAGGGTTTAATGAAGATCATCGTTTACCACACTAATTTATAAAAAAAATCTGGTAGAACAATTGTAATACCCCTCGTGTTGTTGATACTCTTTTGTGTTGGTTTTGTACTTGATTTGTGATGGTGATTAGTTCACTGTTTTGGTTGTGTGTGGATTCATAGTTTAGTTGGTTTGATGCAGATGATATTACTTATGATGCCTAATGATACATTACATGGTGATTATGTTATTTGGTTATGTTATAGCTTTCTTTAAATAATATATGTGGTGATGTTGTGGTTTAATGTTGCTATGGATTTTGATGTGTTTAGTAGTGAGTTGTGGTGAAAGGACGGAGTAGCATCACTCGCTCGTGAGTGCCCTACTACCCCGGGTGATCCCATAATAGTGGTTTACAATTTTTGGCCAAAGTGGACACTGAAATTATTATTTTTAACTAAATCCTCACATTTAGGCACCTATAGCGGCTAAACCGTGAGGAATTTGAAGATGATGCAAACTAGAGTCTCGTCACATTTTTTTTGTAGATTCTAAAAATATTTTTTTCAAAAATTTTGGAATCAGATTGCACTTCTTTTTCCATCTCCCACGAAAACTGGTTTTTTTCAAAAAACAACATTTTTAAAAAGTGATGCACACCGTATAATGCATAACTATTTTTCCATGAAGAATAAAATTATAATTCTTTTGAATTTAGATTTTTAACTCCGATATCTAGTGCTTCCACTTAGTTAGATTGTTTTTAATTGAATATTTTTTCTTTAATCAAGTTTCAAAGTCAAACCAATTACAATTCAGACATAGTCCGACTGTATAACGCGTAACTTTTTTTGTATATATCGAAATTCAATTTTTTTTTTGGTTGGATCAAGGACTTCAATATTTGGTGCACTCATATTTTTCAATTTTTTGTTTTGATAATCTACTATTTTTCCACATGTTTAGAACATAGACCTTTATTTTCAGTGAAGAACCTATGCTTAATAAAACTAAAAAAACAAATACATAATAAAATCAAAACATACAAAAATTATATTCGTTGGATAGGTCGTTCCAAGGACTATCTGATTCCAGAAGGGTTTCTAAAGATTTCTCCATTTTCATCCTCAACCCGAGCTCCGAAGCGTAAAAAAAAAGACTTTTTTTATGTCTCAGGAGGGGGATGAGGGGCAAGGGGGGTTCGAATGAACCCCTAGGGGTTCGAGTGAACCCCTAGAGGTTCGCTCGAACTAGGGTTTGGCCGAACCATGGTTCGAGCGAACCTCTTCAAGGGGGTTTGCTCGAACCCCCTTTGCTATGCATTTTTTTTGTTTTTTGGCGGCCAAAATTTAAAGGGGTTCGCTCGAACACTAGTTCGGGCGAACCCCTAATGTGTTCGGTCGAACCATTAGGTTCGTACAAACCCCTAAAATCACTTTTTTTTGCTTTGGGGTCATTTTTTGTGAGTTTTCCTTCCTCACTTGAATTGTAAACCACTATTGTGGCTTCACCCCCCCACAATTACCTTTCAAGATGTATCTATAATGGAGATTTACATGCTACTTGATGTTTGTTTTTATGCAGGATGCAGGTACAGGACACCGACTCCACCTGCTTGTCAAGTTTGAGTGTGTCCCATAAACCCAACAGGTATGATATTGAAAAGGGAGTTGATAAGGAAGTGTTCCCGTCCCAAGTTCATCACCTCGTTGTGAGTCCCATGGTGTCATTGTCTCAACCTCGTCTTTGTTTTAGTATGTGTTAGTGTTGATTATTTATTTTAGTTTGTAAATGTTTGTTATGTAATTAATCTTTATTTTACATGTGTGATTAATTAATGTTATTTAATTGATATAATTATTTGTAGGTAATTGTAGTTAAGTTAATTGATTAAATTTTCTTGATTGAGTGAATAGCTTAAATAAAAAATATTAGATGCTATTATGTGAATTATAATTTTAAATTTGCATAAAGTAAATGATATTAATTTTTGAAATTTTAAATTAATTAAATAGCATAAATTCTTTATTATTATCAAAATAAAATAACTAAAAGTTAGTTAAAAGATATTTAGAATAGTTACGAGAGTGAGTGGAAATTGAATGCAAAACTCTTGTTAAAAAATATTCTTGAAGAGAATATGGGCCATAACTGTGAAAGGAAAGAAGTGACTTCATGGAGGAAATTGGCTAGAGAATTGGTTTTTTTGGTTTTTGGGTTAAAAAATTAGAAGAGGTTTTCAGGAATATATTTTGGGCTCATATTTTTCATCTTTCTGGAAGTGGAGATTTTGGGAAGGGCTTTGGAAATTGAACTCGGAAGGTGAAGCTTTGCTCCAACCCTCATTTCTTCAAGCTTTAGGAAAGCAAGTTCCTTTACTATTTATTTAGTTATTCTGTTGTTTGAAAAGATTGCCTGTACAAATTTTATTCTGTAGAAATTTTGTTAATTTTGTAAAAGTTGAGAAATTGTCTATATAAGAGGAAATGATTATTTTGTAGAAGCTTTGTTTTTAAAATTGGAAAGATTGTTGGAAATTGTCGTGAATTTGTTAAAAGCTTCTATAGAAAAGTTTGTTAAAAGCTTCTCTGTAGAAAATTTGTTGACAACTTCTATGTATGAAGTTTTGTCGTGATTATTTTACTGCCTCTATAGAAAACTTTATAGTGAAATTAGAGAGCCTCGTAAAAGATTATTTTTAAAACAATAGAATAACACAGAGAAAAAACAATAGAGATATTTTGAAATCTCTTAGGTATTGGATTCAAAAACCTTCCTGTAAAAATTGGGAAAAACCCATATCCAGATTGTCTGTAGAAGAATATGATTTAAATTTGTTTTCCAAATTAATTTCTTTATCTGGAAAAATTTAGAAAAACTTTGTGAAAAATTTTCCTAACAATTTATGTGGAAAAACTTCTCTATAAATTTTCTAGAGGATTTTTTTTTAAATTGAAATTAAAATAATAATAATAATAATAAATAAATAAAATAAAAATATATTATAAGGGGGGGGGGTGTTGGTTGATGTATACCTCCCCACTTCCCGTGGGTTGTACGCAGCCACCACGACTGCGGCCTCCCCACACAAGGAGGTACGCAGTCCTCCAAGGCTGCATTTGTTTTTTTCAAAAAAATATTTTAAAATTCATTTTTTTATTAAGGATTTAAATTTATTAAATTAAATTCAATTTTATTTTATATTTTATATTAATAAATATATATTATATATAAATTTATAAATATATATATATATATATATATATATATATATATATATGTATACATAAATATTTATATGTATATACATATATATTTATATGTATATACATATAGATGCATAAATAGCGTGTGTATACACATATATATGTATATATATATATATTTTATATGTTGATTTAATGGAAAAGTTGGATGATGGTTTAAATTGTAAGTTGGATATTATGGTGTGATTGATTTAATTGAATACAAGCATTGCTGATTAAATTAAGTGGATTGATTTTTGGATGAATCGATTATTTACATGTCTTGGTAAAGTTGTGCAAAGAAATATGTCAAGTGGTGTGGTTTGAATTATAGCATACTTGTGTACGTAACTGTTTACTCTAAAAAAATTCATTGAACCATTTGAGGTTTTCACTTAATTGGGTTATGTCATGTGGGAGAAACCCTTAAGTTAGTTATCCTTCTGTAAGAGCTTAAATTGCTTGTTAGGGACTTCCAGAGGCATGAGGAAATGATGTTGTAATTATGATATTTTAATTTGATCCTTGTCCCTACTTTGACTATAGTTGTGATTTTGAGTTTACATTTGGGTTGTAATTTTTTTATGGGAGTTGATTCATATGACTTTTGGCGGGATGGTTTTTCCTCACAGTTGTTCTATTTTGTGGTTCAATGTTCTTGTTGGTACAACCCATTGGAATTGATGATATGTTTTGGGTTTCTAGGGAGAGTGGCTCTATGTGGGCATTGTCGCACAAAGGGGTTGTTAGGATAACCCATGTTAGAGTTAGAGTAATAAGTGATAACCTAATTAATTAATTAGGGGGTGGGTAGTAAAACATTAACAAGATAAATATGGATGCCTTGTCACCTGTTAAGGCTTTCACAGACTAAAGGTGGGCTGAGAAGGCCGTGGTTGGCAAGATCGTTGCCTTGCCATCATGAGAGGTTAACGGTTCTACACGAGTCACCCTATGGGGCCAGTGCCTAGAGAGCCTATCAGGATAACCATAGATGGGGGTTGATGCCTAGAGAAGGGAAATCAGGATAACCCATGTAGGACTATGCGATGACACTCTCCTCTAGCATTCCCTTGAGTTGTTATTGTTGCTAACCTATTGAAGTGGTCTTTTGATGTTATGTTCCCTTTATGTGTGCTCTATCTTTTCATGTTTTGGAGTTTAGTCTTGTGTATTTTTTTGTATGTTCATGGTCGAGGATCCTTCCTTATTTACTCCTAGCATGGGGGTGGTTGGGTGGAACATGCTACGCACCCCGTTGGGTTCCCTGTCTTGTAGTTGTACCTTTCAGTGCAGAGTTTTGCAAAGACAGCTTGATCCAGAGTTTATATGTTTCCAAATGTATACTTGTACTTCAATTATACTTTGTGTATTGATGTGTTACTTCCCCATGTGTTGTGAAGACTTATGATGTAATCTTGTGTAATTTCTCAATGAGATGTACCTGTAGACTAATGTAATGTATAATCACACTATGTAATTCATTCTTGAACTATAATTGTAAATATCATTAATGTTGTGTTATATCTGAGAAATTATGCTCTTTATATTTCCAAGTATAATTTATTATGAATACATGTATGGTTTCTATATGGTTTATTCTTGTCACATTGTTTATCCTTATAAATGTTTAAATGAAGATATGTGAATGAATGGGTTACGTTAGTAGAATTGGTAATTACTTTTATCAACTTTGTTATGGGATAGATTATGTAATGTCACCTCGTGTACCCAAAGGGACTTAGGTGTTTAACTTGTAATCATTAGCTATGTTAATTTCTTTAGTAAATTAAATGTTTATTCTCTATGTTTTCAAAAAAAAAATTGTTGCGTTTTTAGTTTTCCTTTGGGGTTTGCGCGACGGGGCATTACAACAATCTAATTTTATTCATAGAAGATTTGAATTGAAAAGAAATACCGCTAGCAAGTATGATCCACACCACAAAGCCTAACTCTGTGGCAGTGTGCCCAAGTAGAGCAACAAGAGGTCTTAGTTTGAGTCGTTATGCATGCTAAGTGAAAAAAAATAAAGATTCTAAAGAAATTCCTACCATTAGACATAATGCAAAATGAAATGGATGAATAGTTCTTCATGAGATTATTGCAGAAATATTTTTTCTTCCTTCAATTGACTGATTGATAAAGACAGAATAACGTGGAGTCCTAAGTTGGAATTAGCTCATAGGTTAGTCCTCATTACCTCATTGATAGGCTTCTATGGCCCCAATTATTAATTGCTTGGCATTTCTTTTACCATTGGGTTCAATATGCCATTGGTGGAACAACAAAATATTTTGAGAGATGTGAACCATTTCCATCCTTCTAACAAGGACTTTGTTCTAGAGGAGAACATTGTTGATGCTAAAAGAAACAATCTGATACAATGCACGTTGATATAGTGCGAGCCTAATTCGAATGTGAATCATGCAACAGTTTTAACTAGAAAAGAGAGGCGATAACTATATTGATAGCCAGAAGGTTTACGAAATCTAAGTCTAAAACAAGTAAAATAAGGCACATAGCACAAAAGTACAGTATCTACGCCAGTTATAGGCATTTGAATTAAGCTCAAATAATCTTATAACAAATACCCATTACTGTAGTATAATCTTTATATTAAAATCTCAGACCATAAGGTGAATCTGCCCCTCCAAAATCAAAGCAAAGAACAGACCAAGCACAAGATTATGCAATGGCGCGATTAACCATTGGACTCTAAGTAATCTTCAAAAAGGTTTCAAGCAATTTCCGATGGTAGCTAGGGTAAAACAATCACAATCGCGGGCATACAAAGATTACAGGAAAGACACAAAACAATATATTGGGAGTGTTGTAGCAAAACAAGAAAATACATTTACTGTTTGTCACAAATCGAACTCCAATAATTACAGGCATGTTTTTCTCCAAATAGGATATAAATTCAAGCATTTATTCCAAAACAAGGAAGAAGATTGCAAGAAAGAGGAACCTAGATCAATTCGAATAACTAAGTTGATAGCTATTGCTAGGTTCAAATTCCAAGTTGTAGCTTCAATTTTCTCCCAAAATCCTCACAACTCTCTAGGACCCAATTCCAAATCTCCAAGAAAATAATAAACGAGAAGACCTCCCAGAACCTGAAAACATTCACGAGAATAAAAGAAAACAAGAATTAGTTTTTCTAGGAAAACCCCCTTTTATTTTTGCAGAATAACCAATTTATTTTCCACTTTTTTCCAATTTCGTTGCTATAAGCCCTTTTTTTCTAAATTAATTAATTAATTTAATTTCACACAAATCGTTAACTGCCACACTTTCAATTATATCTATTTCTAACACATCCTAATTTATTTTACACTTAATTAACCAACCATAAAATATTTAATCTAATAATTTAATCTTTCATTTCAACTTTGTTTGCACAATTACCATAATATATATTATTTATTTTAAAATCATAAATTTTAATTTATTAAAAACAAATAAAGACTTTAATAATATTTTATTTAATTAATACGTTGATTATATAAAAGCTTTTATTTATTTATTTAATTTTATTTTAATTATCACAATGTCTTTTAATTTCAATAATCTTTTATTTTAATGTGATAATTATTCAAAGTACTAGTCAAACCAAAATAAATCAAATGCACAACATACGAAGCAGTACCAAATCACACAAGCGAAACAGAGGGCAATACCACGACAAAAGAGATGAACCACATCACAGATGAACAACATTGTCAGGGTGAAACATGGAGGGGCGCTACATATTATACCACTTTTAATGTATGATTTCCTAATATTACTTCTTCTTTATTCAAACTTTTCAACTTCATAGATATTTAAGAAAGTTTATAATTTATGCATATTTCATTTGTGAGATAGAAGCTACTCATTGTAAATTATAGTATTTATTTTGTAGGTTATCTGGAGTAGACATTCCAAATTCAATGCATGCACAAAGATATATAGTAGGGTCCGATACTTTATATGGGCTTGAAATATTTATTTATGTCTAGTTTTTTTTTTTCATGCATGTTTGTGAGTGCTCATTTACTTTGAGATACATGACCATTTTACCTCAAGGTTGGGAAGTAATATAATGGTTCAAAACTTGTATACCTATGCAAATTACCATTTAGTTGTAGGCCCATGTTCATAGATTCTCTTAATGTAATTATAAATTGGTAGTTGATACTATCTCATGAAAATTTGGGCTCATTCCCTTATCATTATTCTATCCCCACTTAGATATGCTTCCAAATTTTCCATAATACCTTATCCATTTTCACATATTCCCATACTCTTTTTTTTTTTTGCATCCTCCACATCTACGTATTTTTTTGCCACTTTGATCTTAATATTCCATTATCTTGTGCCAATCATGTGAGTGCATTATTGATTCCACACCTATAAATTTAACCCTCAAAATTTAAAAATTAAAATTTACATTTCGCTCAAGTCACACCATATTTATTTCCTATTAGGAGTCAACTTATTACACATTTGGCACAAGTTATTTCTATATACATGTACTTAAATGAATTCAATTCATAATTATAATCAAGCAACGACATTAAGAATTTATTGAATAACTTTTCACATATGAGGAGCACTTCAATTGCACCAAAAGAAACACCATTTATTTCAAAATAATTATTCAAGACAATTGCACATTTTCTCAAGTTTCTTGTTAGTCTTTACCATAATTATAAATTTAGCCTCTCCTAGGGCTTAACCAAGAACAACTTATCCCCTAGTGGTTTGGTATCCTCCTTAAGGTATTTTTAAATAACACCAGTCCTTAAAAAATAGAAAGGAGAGAATTGGGTGAATCAAAAAGCACAAATGCATAACTAGTAGGATCAAATCCACATAGGTACAAAAGCACCATAGAACCATATAATTGACCTAAAAATCTTACAATTTTATGCATAATCTCAATTAAAAAGTAGATTCAAATTACTTCATTTTATATTTTAGATTATCAAAATTCAATGCTTTAATCAAAAGTATATCTAATATCATTTCTAAATCTAAATAATGTTATCCATAACATTTAATTATTTAACTTAACATTTAACCATGAACCATCCATTTTCATAATTATCATTTATTAATCTAAATTAAAAACTATACTAAATTATATACATTTAAGAAATTATCATTTGCTAGTTTTTGGTTGCTGGTTTTTCTCGTCTATATTTCTGTAGCGCCTCTTTTTATAAAAGATTTTGGATCCCTTCAAAACCCACTTTACCCATAATCAAAAATTTAATTTAATTTAAAGAATTTTATTTGATTATATTTATAAGCAAAACTCTCGCATTCTTGTAATAAGAGAGCTGAAACAATTGAGGCATTCACAATACACCATATGATGAATTGCAAGGTATTAGTTTTATTTTTTTAAAATTTAATTTAAGAGTAATAAAAAATTATATTTCATTAAATTAGTTTCCCTAAAAAGTTTTAGATTTACATTCTTATATAAAAGTTTCAAATCAGTGGTTTTCATTAAGAACGAAAATAGAACTTTAAAAAAAAAATCCTTTATGAAAGCCACTGGTCCCTAAGCATAGATAGTGGGAGAAGGAAAGTGAAGCTCTCAAATGATAATGAGTGTCTATTAAAAAACATGTCTTTATTATTATTAAATATAATAGCATCAAATCAAATCTATTTTTATTATTTAAAGTAGGAAATTTCTACTTCTTATTTTTGGTGTACCCATTTTTTTGTTGATCATGGAGAAAGACTCGCATCTTTACTTCCTAGTCAACATATATGTTAGGTTGTACTTTGTCTTTAAGATTAAGAAATTATCTATTAGGTTGTACTTTTATCATGGTATTGGAAGAAAATGAAACCACTTTATATAAAATAGAGTTGGATTTTATGATTTGAGAGAGAAAGATTATATAAATATGCTTATAAACAAGTATTTGCATTAATAAAAGGGAAAGTGACTTTAGTTTTAAGATTTGATGATAAATATTTTATTGTAGATAATTATTTATGATTCATCTTAATGATTAGTATTTGTATTTATATCAGTAGATTATAAAATTAAATGCAAATTGCTTTAAATCAATCTTATAATTGTGGAATTGATTCCCATATCTATGACCTTAAATATTTAGTGTAAATTTGACTTTTTCATATAGTTTTGAACTTGTTAAATAAAATATTTTAAAATTTGTTCACCTCTATTATCTATGCTTGGTGGTGCTCATAGACACTATTATAGTTTATTTTGTTACATGCGAGAGGTGACATGCTCCCCTCTTTTTTCTTAGTCAAAATCTTCTAGATCAATTTAATATTTTTGAACAAATTGAAAGACATGCTAACATAATGTAGACGTCTAGTCTATCCTTTTTAGTACAAATAATGATGTTATGCATATTCTATGTACCATTACAATGATTATGTTATGCTAGACCATGATGACATTTGATGTCTAAAAATAAATTAACATGTTCTTTTTAACATGTCTAAAAATAAATTAACATGTTATGTTTATTCTATGTACTATTACAATAATTAGGTTATGCTAGACTATGATGACATTTGATGTCTAAAAAATAAATTAACACCCTAGAGTGTAAATTTCAACATTCCACATTTAAGTTAGTAGGTAATGGCTAATTAGGATTGAATGAACTATGGCCCCTATTTAAATTTTATTTCATAAAATTGGGTGATAATTGTAGATGTAAGTCTCAACTAGCTTTCGTATTGCACATCATGTTGGGCCTAAGATAGGGAATGAGGAAGCTAAAGGTCAAATCCAAATCCTTAGGATGTGTGGAGTTGGGTTTAGTTAAGGCTTAAGGAAAATAACAACTTTCATGCAAAATATACTATGTGCATAGTAAACCATTGAATTAAGGAAAAATAGTTAAAGTGAGTCCAAAATAGATAGGGAAAAGTGTCACCCTTGCATTTTTCCTTGACCTCAACTTGCATGTGAAGTACTATGAATCTTGCATGTTAAAGTAAAGTAGTCAACATGAAAGTAATTCCAAGCATATAAAAAATGATATGGCTATGGATGATGTTTCAAACATGCTCCTCATAGTGACAACTTCATCTTCAAACATGGAAGAACAAAATCTCATGAGTAACATCTAACAAACAAATTAAAAGGAATAAACAACAAATTAACTTTTTCAACAAATAATGTGTAAAATTAAAGAGACATATATAGTATTGTGAAGTAGCTTGCAAAAATAAATAAATTTGTGGGGCTAAATGTGAGTCTATAAGAGGAAAAATTATATGAACATGTTAAAAGGATCTTGTAAAAAGCTAATATATCGGGATACAAAGAAGCCTACAAAAGAAAAATATATATGCGGCTATGAGGGAGCCTAAAAATAAATAAATAACTAAGATTATGAAGGGGTGTGAAAAATAAATTAATATATGGGAATCCATAAGATCATACAAAAGAACGAGCTATATATGACTATGAGGGAGTGAATATATAATCAAGAGAAATGTAGGTTGCAAATGAACCATCAACAAAATGAAAATAGTGTACAATTGTGAAGGAACCAACATAACCATGATAGTCACTATAATCATAATCATGAAAGATTGTTAGTGATATTATATGGTCCCTAATTGTTTGCATGTAAATATTGTAATGAATTGGAGGAGATGAGAAAAATGATATGTAAAAATATGATCATTCTAGCATAAAATCATATTACTATGTCAAAGATATCATTATGTAACAAGCATAAGATTGTTGAATGCCTAAAATACTGAGAGGGGGGGTGAATCGGTATTCTATTAAACTATTTAGACATTAGCCATCCAATTACCAAAATATATTTAATTACAATAATGAATGAAAGCATGAAACATCCACAATATCACACAATGCATGAACACCAAGATTTTTACGTGGAAAATCCAAAATGGGAAAAACCACAATGAGTGTTAGCTCACAATATATTATATCCAGATATAGTATATTACATAAGTGCTCATTGCAGGTGGACTGATTGTCTAGTGGAATCACTGCCCAAAAAGAATAAGAGAGAAGATAGAATGGGTGGCTCATAGTCTGTTGAATTTTTACAATTGTATCTATAGTATGCTAGATTATAGTTCCAATGAAGTACAAAAAAAATATTTGCACTGATTTGGATCAATGCACTGCTCTTCTTTGAAATCACATAGTTCACACAACTCTAATCACATTCACATCATGCACATGTAGGTGTAACACCATACATATCATCTATCACTCATTACTTGCACAACCTCATAAAACATTGAAATTAATCTCCTATATATATCCACATAAAGTGTAACATAAATTAGGTTGGCCTAATTGGATGTAAAACACAAAATTTGAACTTGTTGTCCTCAAAACATTTCATCCACAACTCACACCTTAATTCAAAATTCAATTCACCTCAAAATAGGTTGGGATGGACCTAATATAGGCCCTGCATAAGGTTGCAACACATATTAATCCTTCACAACACACCAAACATGTTAGGTCGGCCCCAAATAAGACCTAAACATAAGAAACCTTCATTTGCTTACCTAATTAGCCACACGTGAAACTCAAAACTTGATCACATTTGGAATTCCTACTCAACTAACATCTATAAGCTTATCTTCAACATCGTAACTTGAAATAATCATCTATGAAGGAATGTGGAATCTCCCACACCAACACACAGTACTGGTAATAACTACAATATACAAAACTGAACTCTGTCATTCATATCTTCCAGGATACTTCACAAAACAACAAAAACTCTTGGATTTAGATGTATCTAATTATCACTAAATTATTGTTAGAATTGTTAAGTTATATCTCTATTTACAGTGGAGTGCGGACCCAAAAACTGATGCACTAAACCATTGTACATGTAGGTTAGTTACTTAGGAAATTTTTTGAGTAACTATACTTTCCAAACCAACTTACCCTATACAAATATCTTCAAAAACACTTCTAAATCATGCGCGGATGATCCACAACAATGTTGACATCAATGACAACATTGGATCATGCAAAATTTACATACCATGCTCATGTTGCCGAACAACATCATCTTTCAACAAAGATAACAAAATGTGATAAAATAAGTGTTATGCCACCAAAGTTAGAGAGGATGAGACATAAAAATAATTAAGTATTTAAGTGAATTTAAGAAGCTAAGCACAAGATATAAAAATATAATCAATAGTATATAAGAATGAAAACACAATTAACTATTTTAATTAATCTAGACAAAGTATAGAGTTCAAACTTTTATTTAAAATAATTTGAGTTGTCACTTGGAATGAATTAGATTAGCTTAATTTTTAAAATAAAATAGACATTGATTTAATTATATAAATACATAAAATATTATTTTTATTAGATAAGTTGCATTTATTAGGTGCAATACCCATTACGTGAAGAGGTCGTAGGGCCAAAAAGAGACCAAGATAAATAGTACATTATAGAGTCCAAACCAAAAAGACAACAAACACAACACACATATAACATAGACCCAACAACGACACACAAACCAACCCACTAATTAGAGACACCTTCCCATTTCTAAATGAGGAGATTTAAAACATCATCCCTGACCCAATTAGGACCCTCACCCTCGGTCTTCTTGTCCACCTCCTCCTTGATGACATCAGAGAGAGCGATGGAAGATCTATGGATGATCTTAATGGTGAAATGTGTCATCATAGTGAACTTTCGTTCAAGTTTCTCCATTCGCTCCTCCAAATTATTGATGTCCTCCTCCTTGTCGCTCCTCCTATGGTGTCCTCTTTGAGAATTTTGTTTAGATCCAAGAAGTGGATGGGTCCTTCCATGAACTCCTTTTCCTCCTCAACAATGCCCTTATAGTCATCTTTGTCGCTAGCCCGCTTCGTGTTGCTAGAAATTTCATCCATTGGTATCTCTTTCTTCTCTTTTCCAATCTATGGGACCTCCTGATACTTGTTTGCTTTGTCCCCATGTCAATATTCACAACCACAACTGTGTCACCTTTGGAATCCTTTTTTGTAGCACTCTTTCCTTCACTATCCCTATCTGACAACTCCACCTGGCAGTGTCTTTTTTACCCTTCTTCTTTGTCATTGGTAAGTTTTCCAACTTGGTGTGGGTATTCTTAAGCTCACACAGTACGACCACAGCCTTGGAATGTGCCAACCCGACCCCCCCTTCTTCTTTTTAGTTGGGGGTTTTGGTATAGGTGCCAAAAGGGGGTCACTGTCTAGCGAGGGGTTTTTCTCTTGGGACCAACAAAAGCAACAAGGGATGGTTTCTTAGGGGATAGGTTAGGTGGTTCCAAATATTCAACATGAATAGTAGAGATAGGTTTAGGGGGGAATAGGGACAAATGGAAATGATAGAGTTGAAGAATGAGCCCATGTGAAGAGGCAAGGGAGGTGACTATTCAGGGTTTTAAGCAACAACTTCAAGGGACTCCTTTATCAAGTTTTCAAGTGAGGTCAACAAAAAAAAGGAAAGATTAGATCATTTTGTGCCTAAGGTGATTGAGTAACGATAGATGATAAAAGTAAAAACCCTTAATTATCCCCTTCAAAGTTGTGTATTTCATTAGAGCTAAAAACACCTTATCCCATGGTTTAGGAAGTGCCTCTCTATCAAAGCCCGACTACTTCTTAATTGAATTCTCATTGTCTATGAGGCATTGAGGCTCTCAAGATCTTGAGTTTTGGTGTGCTTCTTGTACTTCTTGTCATTGCAAGAAAGGCCCATTTCCTTGGCTATCACTTCTTCATTAACCTCAAAAGAAATTCCTACCAAAGTAACTCTCCTATCCCTCCAAGAGACAACAAATTGTACTGATATCTTTTCATCATGACCCATCAAAATTTCTAACAGCGGCACCAAACCCCCCTCCATGCAAATGTGCCACACAATGGGGTCCCTGTAAAATTCATCGCAGTTGTTAGGTTCAGTCCTAACCCTATCACCACCCATCTCAACATGCATCCCACATAAATTAGCCTAGAAAAACAAAGTTAGCTGAGAATTGAGCTCACTGCTGGTGATTTTACCCCACCTTATAACACCATTTCTAAACCACCAAGGATAAGAAGTGTAATTAATGCTTCTAGAATTTTACATGCACCAGTGGTCATTCCTAAGGAAATCATCACCACGAGGCCATAATATTTCCTTAAGTACAATAAGCTTAGATAGAAAGCCATAATAAAATTTATTGAATAATTAATAACCGACATGCTAGAAGTCACTTTGAACTTACACATTTTCCTATACCTTTTATCCACAGGGCCAAAATTTAAATTCCTTAAATACGTCACATTAAGTCTTAGGGTCATCATAAGCTTGATCAAAAAATAAATAGCCAGTAAGTTGGAGATAAACATCACTAACCACACGTTCCTAAAAATTTGATGTGATATGCAGTACTTACGATAAGACAACTCATAAAAGCTATGGAGAGCCCAAACTTACATAGTCATAATAGCTAAAAACCCCTCAAAACCTTGCTTTATCTTCACCACATCAATCGGCTTAGTCTACATCATCAAAGGCCCCACTATGTAAATCCACCTGTACCCACAAAGAACAACATAGTTGTCCACCATTTAAATGGTTATATTTTTCTACTCATCAAGGATCAATCCTTGAATATTCTCTGGTAGAGCTCCATGTCTTCTCCAACATTTGCAAAGAATCCACAAAGATCCAAGGCTGGCCAGGGCATCTGCCACCTGATTACCCTCAAAAAATGTGTGTCAATAACTTCCTTTCCAATTTTGAAATTAAAAAATTTATATCTAAAAGGATATCCCTGATGCTCCATCCTTGAAAACAACAATGACTAACATATTCAATCACCATCATAGAGTCCCCTTCTATGTGTATTTTTTTTATGCCTAGAGTAACAGCTATCTCAATGCCCTTGAGTAGTGCCCATGCCTCTGCTACCATAGAAGACTATATGCCAATACCTCTAGCAAACCCAAAAACCAAGTTTCCCTTAAAATCCCTGATAATGCCACCAAAGCTAGTCATTCCAGGGTTCCCTTTAGCCACTTTGTCAAAATTCAATTTGAACCAACCAATGCCTAAGGGCTTCTAGATCATGTTCCTTCTAGCCAGAGACTTATAGTTATCAAAGGAGTTGATCTTTAGGTTTTGATTCCAATATTTTACCATCTTGATCTCCCAATTAGTAGGGGATTTGTTTGGGGGTTTCCAAGAGTATAAAGAGACACTCTTCAAAATAAGTCTGAACCCAATGCCAAAAAATTCCTTAGGGATTTTCTCAATATCTCTAAAGATCTGATTGTTTCTCTCTTTCCATAAGCACCAAAAAATGATGGGGGGTTTGACCCCATATCTCCATGGGGAGAGGGTGTTGGAAGGGGCCAAACCATCCTTCAATAAAGGATTTTAAGTCCCCATTTAGGGTCCAATGAGTCTCAAAATTCCCAAGAGCCAAATTTCAAACTTTAGCAACAAACAGATAGTGCAATAACAGGTGATCAACTGACTCTTCATTAATTTTGTATAACATGCATCTATTTAGGATCTACAATCCCCTTTTCCTTAAATTATCCTAGGTCAAAATTCTATTGTGACATGTCATCCACTAGAAGAAATTTATTTTTGGTGTCAAGTGTCTGTTCCAAACCTATTTCCAAAGTTTGCTCTGAATACCCTTGTCTGATAGCAAACCATAAGCCAACTTGACAAAAAGATTTCACTTCGTTCCTTAGTCCAGAAGAACTCATCCTCAATATTGGAAATGGGAATTCTGGTTAGGAAGAGGATGTCCTATAAGGAATTAGCCAATAGTTTCAAATCTGGGGAAAGGGCGAAACATACACCTAAATCTTTCCATTTCCTGCATCCTTGCAAACCATGAAGGTAATCACAAATATTCCTACCAAAGAAAATACATGTAGGATCCATCAGATTCTTAAAGTCAGAGAAGGACAGAGAGGATTCAAGCATTCAGGGCTCTTCCTAGAAATGAATTTTTCTACCATTTCAAAGTTTCCATCTTAGCCTAGAGTGTAGCAACTTCTTCATCTTGCAAATATTATTCCAAGCCAAAGACCCACGTGGGTGTTCATTCGAGATGCACCTAATTAGGAGGTAGTTGCTTAGGTACTTAGCATTCATAATCCTACACTAGTATTTTTTGTTCCTCAACTTATCCCACCCCACCTTAACGAGCAAGGCTTTGTTGGTAGATTGGAATTTCCTTATACCAATCCCTCCTCTAGCTTTAGGAAGAAAAACCTTATCCCAGCTAATTAGAGATATCTTCTTTTTTCCTTTGTACCATATTAGAGGAAGTTTCTTTGGAATTTTTCAAAAAATCTAGCAATGTAACTAGGAATTTTGAATATGGAAAGGAAATACATCAAAATCCCTTGAAGGTTGGAAATAAGGAGTTGTAGCTTAGAAAAATGACTAGGGATTGAACCTTTCTACCCTACCAACTTCCTCTGGATCCTCTCAAGTACAAAATTTCAGAAAGTGGGAGTGACTTCCTTAATAGTGAGAGGGAGACCCAGATACACTGAAGGAAGGGAGGCACACACACAACCTAGAACAACAGTCACACGATATTGTAGGAAAGGAGTGTTGTTAAAGAAATAGATCATACTCTTATTATAATTTATACACTAACTTGAGCAAGCCACATAATTGTTCAGACAATTTTTCCATTTCTTTGCTTCCACAACCAAAGCTTTCCCAAAAAAAATGGTGTCATCCACAAACTATTGAATGCTAGCCGGATCTAAAGTGGTGGTTGGTTTAACACCTTTAATAGAGCCCTCTAAAAAAATTATAGCCACATTCCTACTCAACACATCAACAACCATTATGAACAAATAAGGAGATAGGGGATCACCCTGTCTTATATGTCTCCCAGCTATAAAGAAACCATGGGGGACCCCATTGACTAGAACAAAATACTTCACAGTAGTTATGGATTCCAAAATAATGTTAATCACCCTCTAATTGAAGTTGAACTTATATAGGACTTTGGGAAGAAAGTCCCAAAGGACTTTGTCATAATATTTTTAGATGTCGAGCTTAAAATACATACTAGCACTATTGCACCGGTCCATAGAATGCAAAATTTTGTGAGTGACAATAGCAACATCTAATCTATATGGCGACCCGAATTTTTTTTTTTTGGCTTGGGATAATCATTTTATCTAGAAGGGGTTTCAAGTGGTTCATCAAGATTTTGGAGATCTTATAAATGGTATTACATAAGCTGATGGGATGAAAGTTAGCCATGGCATATAGTTCCTCAATTTTTGGAATAAGGGAAAGGAAGGTGTGACTCAGGTATTTGAATAGTTTTCCAAATTTGAAAAAATCCCTAGCTGCCAGAGTTAGGTCTTCCCCCACAATGTCCCAAAAAATCTGGAAGAAAGTCGGGGAGAAACAGTCAGGTCTCTGGGCCTTGTATGCTCCCATGTACTGAACACAACAACTCAAACTTCCTCAAGAGACACAACACCCAGAATATAATTGTTATCCTCTCGGGTTATAGAAGCAAGAAGGGGTTCCAACAATAGGTCATCCATAGCTAGATTAGGAGCCTCAATAGGAGCTGACAAAGCACGTTCGAAGTGACCAAATGCCAAAAGGCCAATTTGGGCAGGGGTAGTAATAACATCCCTTGTCTCATTTTTTAATTTTTTTATCTGATTCCTTTTTCTATTCTTAAGGGTTGAAACATGGAAGAAAGAAGTGTTTCGGTCACCCTCAGTCAGTCATTGAATTCTAGACTTTTGCTTCCAAAAATATCTTCCTTTTTAAAAAAAAATTCCCATTCTATATGTTCAACCCTTTCCTGTTGACATGTTTGAACATTGATATCCCCCTCCTCCATCCTCTTTTGTGTCACCCTAAGATTATCAACAAGAGTTTTTTTTTATGAAAAACATCCCCAAACACTCATTTGTTCCACCCCTTAACCCTATATTTGATATACTTGAATTTGCGGAAAACCCTAAACATGGGGGAGCCATGTACGAACCTTCCACCAATAAGCAATCTTACTTCTGAATCTAGGTGGGAATTCCACATGATCTCAAAACGAAAAGGGAACAAGCCTACAACAAAGTGTTCATTCAAGACTAACAACAAAGGATTATGGTCCAAAACAGTTTGGGGCAAAGCCAACAAATTGGAGTTTATTAAGGTCATCCAATTAGGAGAGAAGAGGAATCTATCAAGTCAAACCTAGTTCAAACCATCCCCCAAAATTCCTATTAGTCCAAGTGAAAGCTTGGCCTTGCAAATCAATGTCCACCAGACTAGCATTATTTAAGAAATTAGTTAGATTAGCCATGTTGTCAGAGTAATCAATCAAACCCTCGCACTTCTCTGAGGGTTAAAGGGGAGAGTTGAAGTCTTCAACCACTAGCCAACAAGCCCCTCTATTCCTCTGTATCCAATCAATTATTTCCTGCCAAATGGATTTCCTCGCATTCCTTATATTGGGGGCATAAATGTTAATCATAAAGCAAGAACCCCCAACATGAGAGAACTAGACTCCCACACTATTCCTAAATTGGAATAAATTATTTCCAGTTATTCTATTAAGATTCCACATCATTGACATCCCACCCAAATCCCCATTCACATCATTACAAGAAAAAAGGGCATTTGACCAAATATACCTACCTATGGGTTCAATTTTATTTTTTTCATCTTGGTTTCTTGTAACAATAAAACGTCAATCTTGTGTTCTAGCACATAATTCTTTAGGGCTAGTTTCTTGTGGGGGCTATTTAACCCTATCACATTCCATGATAGAACTTTCATTTAGGTGCTTTCTTTGAAGACACTTCCAATGTCTTCTATTTACCAATAGCAATCTCTTTTGTTGTCTCTCTATTATTGTTCTATCACTGGTTAGGTCTACCAGGTTTGGAATCATCTCCCACATTTGATTTCTTTTGTTTACCCTTCCTCTTAGGATTTGACCAAAACTCTTCTTTCATGGTTCAAACCTGAGGCAAGATAGCCATCTCTAACTTTCGAAGATTAGGTGTCACCTTTATTACTCCCTCATCCCGTAGCTCACCTTCCTTAAAATCCTTAAGCTTGGGGGTTTGAATCTTCTCTATTTCAACCAAAGGTGCAATCACCTTAGAAACAAGTAATGGGAGGGGGGGGACTTGCATTCTAGAACACTGTTGGGAGAGGATCCACTTAGTGCTGAAGCATAATCAACATAAACCATTTTCATAGACTGAAACTTCGAGATCACTAGATCAACAAGCCTAACCTTAACTGGGGAATCAACGATCTTAAGGATATCATAATCAAAAGGGTAGTTGTTATGAGGACATCCAAAAATGGTTCACTAGGGTTGGGGTTATGTTTTACCATGGATTTATAGTCCAAAATAAGATGACTAGGTTTAGCACATTTTTATAGCAGACTTGTTGAGTCCAGGACCCAAATTTGGAAAAAAGCTTCACAAAATCGGGTAAGGTTTTATTAATACCAATGTTGATGTAGAAACAAACAAACACTAACCTAGATTTAGATCTAGTAATGGAGTCTAAGGTGATGAAATGACCCAAAGAATCACCAATACTTTGAAATATAAAATCATCCTAGTACTCCAGGCATAGTCTGGAAGATGCACCCACACCGGAGCCGACTTGTTGAGATCAATAGCATGGTCAAAAAATGGTTTCTAGCGACACAAAGCTAGACCGTGTTTCCCATAAACCTAGGGGCTCGAAGAGAACACTGAAATCAAATCCTCCTCGATCGTGAACTTAAAAAGGAAGAGTCAACTAGCCATGGCATAGACAACTACACTTCCCTTTAGATTCCATTTTGTAGTTTCCCATCTTCTCACCATATCCACAATAGGGAAAAAGGAAAATAATTCTCCCATCACTGTGTTCTCCATGGATGAAACAATCTTATCGCTAATAGCTTCAGGGATAGAGAATCAGTACCTGGGATAGAGATCTCCACCTCAGGACTCAGATTGGAAGTCTTAGTAACCAGACTCGAGTTAGTCAACACATTCTTCCATCCCTTTAAACCTAGAGTGATCACCAGCACATCTACAATAGGTAGACTAGGAATCATAGGATCACCTACAATGGACAACACATGAGAGCCCCCTGAGGTTGTCGAAACAACATGTGTCATTGCAAGCATCTGATCAAAAGAGGATAGGGGGCGGGGGTACCCCTGAAGTGGAGCCTACCATCCATGCAAATAATTCAAACTAGAAGAGCAGGAGAGGGGAGCAGGATTATAATTTTCATATAAAATATTTGTTAATAATTTAATTCATTTTAAATAACCTATACATATAAAATAAATTAGGATTTACATAAATAATTTTAAATAATCTAGACTTTATTTGGATGTAAGTGCACAAATATGGGGAGTCAAAAGTGGTAAGAAAATGTTTTTGGGATAAAATACCATATAACATATGCATGTTATAACACACTCAAATCTTTAACACATGTACATTATAATGCAAGTGCATTATAACTATAAAAAATTAAGAGTATATACATAATGAATTTTCAAACTAAATGTGTTCATGTTATAATGAGTGCATTATAACACACACACACATTTGATTTATATCTTCTTAGAAACCCCACCATTAGATTTGGATTTGGCTTGGATATATGACCCTAAGGGTTGGACTTGCATGTAGGGTGCCAAAATCTTTATTTTGGAAAAATATGAAAAAAACATATAAATTTTTAGTGTCCTCTCCATCAAGCTAGCAAATTTTAAGATAATATTATAAAAAAATTACTACTACAATGTCAACCTCTATCTTAGCTTATTAACCATGCACTTTTTTCTAAAATATACACATATTAAGGTTTTAATCTTTAATTACTTTTACTAGCATCTTCATTTTTTACAAAAAATAAAGCATATATATTTTTCTTATTTATTTTTTATCCACTCATCCACATTTTCAAAAATTAAATTTCATATTCTAAACTTCATTCTACAAATATTTAATATTTTTAAAGAAAATTAGTGGGGATCATACCAATTTTATTTTCTCAATACTTGTTCACTTTGAAAATTATAAAATATATATTAATTAAAAATTAGTAGAAAAATATTTGAACTTCTACAAATAATTAGCTAACTTTCTCGAAAGAGATTTATGAAATACTTAATGAAACTAAAAAAATGGAGGAGCATAACCAAAATTATATTACTTATTTGTGAGAAAAACATGATCAATTTATGTGCTTTCAACATTTGACTCTTTTAATCTCTACCATTTAAAAAAATAGTTTAGACATTAGAGTTTGAGTATTAGTAATCTCGTTCTTATCACATCTTAAACATTTTTAGCCTACTATCTTAAATTACACATCAAAGTTTATTTTTTGTTGATTTCAAAAAGTGGTCAATTTTGACCCCTTCTTGGCTGCCTAGTTTCATGCACCTTCCCCTTAGGACTATATTGCAAATTATTTGGATTTTTAAAAAAGCCTATATTTTGGATTACATTACAAATTATTTATATTTTAATTACTCTATAAGCATCAAAACAATATGAAATTAAATTAACTAAGCTCTAAATAGTCTAGAAGTATTCAAAATCATTTCATTAGGAAAATACAATTGTGTTCAACTAAACTAAGATTGCCTATATAAATATAAATATTAATAGATTAATCATAAATAAATAGATTGTACAAGCCATTGAGTAAAACATAAAATCTAAGTGTAAATATAGAAATTATTTAAACATAAATTAGCTTGCTTCAAATCAACTAGACTCATTGACTGACATTATATTAAGCCATTCTAAATTAATTGGAGATATCCAAAAAATATTGTGAAAACATGTATTATTTTACCTCTACACAAATAGAATTTTAATGTAAATATAAAATTGACTCATTTTAAATAAAATTGGTTTATTTGTAACACACCAATGTTTTTATTTAAATTAATAACTAGCATAAATATATAGTATTTATTAATAACATATAAAAACGTCAAGAGATATCCTTCTCGAGGTGTCTATTGCACTTTTTGTGACTAATTCATTAAAAAATAGACACCTCAAGAAGGATATCTCTCGACATTTTTTATATATATTATTAACAAATAATGTATATATGCTAGTAGCATTCACAACACAACATGGAAGAGAAAATTATTTGCGTAAGGGTTAGAGATCAAATTAGGGTCAAGGTTAGGGTTAATGTTAGTATTGGGGTTAGGGTTAGGGTTACAAATTAGGGTTAGGGTTAGCATTATTACATATGAGGGTTAGGGCTAGGGTCAAGGTTAGCATTAAGAAAATGGTTAGGTTTAGAAATTGGGTGAGGGTTAGGATTAGGGTTAGAGATTATAGTTGGGATTAAAATTGGGGGTAGGGTAAGGGTTAAGGTTAGAGATTAAATTTAGGATTAGGGTTGGGTAAGTGTTAGTATTAAGATTAGAGTTAAGGTTAGGGTAAGGGTTATGATTACGATTAGAGATAGAATTTTAATTAGGGTTGGGGTTATCATTAGAATTAGGGTTAGGATTAGGATTAGAGGTAAAATTATGATCAAAGGTAGGGTTAGCGTTATAATTAGGGGTAGATATAGAATTAGGGTTAAGTTTGGGGTTAAAATTAGCATTGGGGTTAGGGTTAGGGTTAGAGATTAGGGTTAGGGTTATCATTAGTTTTAGGGTTTGGGTTAGAGATTAGGGTTAGGGTTAGGGTTAGAGATTATGGTCAGGGTTAGGGTCAGGGTGAGGGTTAGAGATTAAGATTAGGGTTAGTGTTAGAGATTAGGTTTAGGGTTGAAATTAAATTGTAACCTTAATCTAAAATTAACCTTAACCCTAATAGAACCCTAACTCTAACCCTAATTGAACTATAATTTTAACCCCATCCCTAATTGTAACCTTGAACTCGAGCTTTATCCTAGAACCTTAACTCTAATTGAATGCTAATCTTAACCTAACCTTAACCCTCACCCTTACCCCAAGCCCAACCCTAACTGTAACTATAATTATAATCATAACCCTTATCCTAATTCTAACCCTAACTATAATCTTATTTATAATTCTAACCCTAACCATAATTCTAAGACTATTTTTAATCCTTATTTTAACACTAAACCTAGTTCTCATGGCAACCTTAATTATAATTATAACCCTAGTCAAACCTTACTCTATCCCTGAATAAACCATAACCTAAATTGAATTTAACCCTATTTACAATCAAACCTTAACCCTAAATTAACTTTAACCCTAATTGTAACCCTATTGAACCATTTCCCTAATTAAACCCTAACCTTAATTGAACTATAACCCTAATTGAACCCTACCACTAATTGATTCATAATCCTAATCTTAACCCTAAATGAAACCCAACTCTTATCTTAATTATAGACCTAAACCTAAGTATAAACCTAATTTTAATTTTAAGTTTAAAAATAATTCTAACCCTATTTGTTATTCTAATTCTAACAATAACCTTAATTCCAATGAAGACCCTAATTATAACTATAATTCGAATTGAATCATAACCCTAACCTTAAGCAAACCCTAACCTAACCTTAACCTTAACACTAATTAAATCCAAATTCTAACCCTTTTTAAACATTCACCCTAACCTTAGTTGAATCTTAACCCTTACTAAAAGCCAACCCGAATTGAACACTAACTCTAATTGTAATTGAAGACCAACCCTAATTATATGCTAACCATAGTCCTTGTTAGCCTATAATTAATTGAACCCTTATGTTAAACCTAGCCCTTACTAAACCTTGACCAAAATTAAATACTAACTCTAACTATAATCAAACACTAAACCTTATTGTATTCTAATTGTAACCCTATCCCCAATCGAGTAATAACTCTAATTGAATCCTAACCCTAACATTAATTAAATTCTAATACTAATTAAACCCTGTTGTTAGGGTTGCATTAGGGTTAGATTTAAGGTTCACTTAGGATTGTAGAATAAATTTTTGGTTAGGGTTAGGGTTATTAATATCTAAATATTAGTGTATAAATTTAACATTAATAAAATATATATATTTTTAAAAAGTCTAGGTTTCTATTTCTATGTGAAATAAAGTATTATTAGAGTTAGAATTATTAATGTCTTAATATTAGTTTATAAGTTAAACATTAATGATAAATATTTTAATCTAGAATGTTAATATTAGTTTTAAACATACTTATATTTAAGAAAATTTATTTAAAATATTTTGAAGGTCTTTAAAAATGAGATCTCTCAATCACTATTTTATTTATGTAATTTGAGTTACTATTGACTTATTTTAAATAAAATTGGTGTATTTGTAACACACCAATTTTTTTATTTGAATTAATATTAGACATCAAATATTTGTTTATGTATTCTTAATGACTTATAGTTAAAAAATAATTAAAATAAGCATCACACATTATAACTTATTATTTGTAACTATGATAGATTTAAAGAATAGTAGCACTAATTCATAATATATTGAAACCATAAAATTAAAATAATATAATTTTTTTTTTTTAAATATAATTATTAATTTATTTTATTAGAAGATTTACATTCAATTGTCACAAAGCCCCAAAATTAGCAAGTATATAATCTAATCTACCTAGCTTATAATTTTTCATTCCATTCATATTATAAACACATACACTCATCCACCTCAAGGCTTACAATATGTCAAAACACATTAAATCTTCACATATGATTTTCTATTGAGTGCACAATGAAAAAATAGCTCTTTCTAGTAACGAATTCTATCAAGTTTTTTTGTAAGACATAGGAATCTAATAATATAAAGCATGGAAAATGCAACGAACGAGAAACGTTTGCTTATCATCAATAAAAATGTATGATTTCTTCACTACTCAATATATACTAGCACTTGCATCAGGAGGAGGTGCAAGGGGTATGCCGATAGAAAAATATATGTAACTAAAAATGTTAAGGTGGTATTTTTATTATCTACATAAATTTTCAATATAATAATATTATTAGTAAAATTTTAGAAATATTTCTATTACATATTTCATGTAGCAAGTTAAAGACGAGGTTTGTAAAAATATAAATATTGAGGAATTTTAGTGAATGGTTCACTTTGTTGTTGTGCACCATCGCACAACTCAATGTATGTTTGCACACCACCTAGTGGAAATCATACAATCCTCTTCCTTAGCTATAAGAGTGAAATCCCAACCATCAAGGAATACAAGAACCACCCAGAAATAAATAAATGACATAGCTATATATAATAGGAATGGATTAGCACTAATCAACTCTATGAAGCAAAAGATAAGACATGATAAAAATAAACCTCCATATAAAAACATATCCCTATCCATTACTTTTTCATAAGCATATCAAGTATAGAAGGATGATATCAATGAAATATAAGAATATATCAAAATTTGAAATGTATGCATGAACATCATCTAAGACACAATATCTAAAAGGAGTCATTAGGCAGAATGTATTAGTGGGGGGGTTTGATAAACGTTGTATATCACCATGTAAACTATCTTAAACTTAATAAGTATAATAAGCATGAAAAAACTCTAGGAAATCTTAAATTACTAATACAATTAGAATAATATCATATCTAGAATACCCTAAAAAAATAAGTTATAAACCCTAAAGTAAGACCCTAGGGTGGTGTATAGTAATAAAAAAATCAAGCAATAATTAGACAAGACATTCTCTATCACTTTGACCTCAACCATACTTTCCTAACCAAACAAGAGAGTATTAACTGCAAAGAAATAGTGTGAAATTGGAAGAGGAAATGACTTGACAAAGATACCTTTCCAAATCTGTGAAGAGTGTGCAGAAATGATGGATCTACTCAAACCCTCAACCATTAAAAATAAATGAAGAGAGGGGATCACCTTGTCTTACCCCTTAAGTAGGAGCAAAATAACCAAGCTAAGATCCATTAACAATTATTGAGAACACAGCTCCCAAAAGACAAGAGAGAATCCACTTACACCAGCTATGACAAAAGAAAAACTTCTTCAAGACAACCATAAGGAAGGCCCAGTCAATGTTGTTGTAGGATTTCATCATATCCAACTTCAAAACAACAGTTGGAGTTTTTTCTAACATAATTGAATGCAAAACTTCAAGAGCCAAGATGACACCTTTTGGGATATCCTTACCCAACAAAAAACAACCTTGCTCATCTGATCTATAATAGAAGGAAGTAATTTTTCTAGCCTTGTGGCTATTGCTTTAGTAAATATTTTGTAAATTGTGTTACATAAAGCAATAGACCTAAAATCCTTGAAGGAAACAAGATTTGGATTCTTAGGAATGAGAGAAACAAGAGTGGCGTTTAGTTATTTTAGGAAATTTATATTCCTTCTTGACTCCTTCAAGGAAAGTAGAATATCTTTTCCCACAAAGCCCCAATATTTCTTAAAAAAATAGTGTTGTAAAACCATCTGGTCCAGGAGCTTTTTCAACAGCCATTGAAAAGACCACATTTTTAACTTCTTCAATAGTGAATTTTGACATCAAAAATTTATTTTTCTCTTTAGTAACCAACATAGGAATTTTGTTTATGACCGCATTATCAGACAATGACTTGCAGTGTTTTATCAAAACCAACAATTTTTTTGAAAAAGAGGACCACTTCATTACCAGTATCTTTTTTCATTAGAAGTGTCTCCCATAAAGAAGATCATGAATAGAGACAATTCTATTGGCTTGTCTCCTAATTTTTCAGTCACATAATTGTTTTTTAATTTCTATCCCCTTCCTTTAACCAAATTTCCCTAGATTTTTTCCTCCAATAACATTCCTCCCTGGCAAGGATCTCTTCCAACTCAACTTTTATTTATGGAAGTATGCATACCTTTTTTTATTACAAATTCATACAATGAGGCCAATTCTTATTTCACTCTTATCTTTTCAAAAAAAATGTTCTTGAAATAGTTTTGATTTCAGAATTTGATTCTATCTTTAAGATGAATGGACAACTTGACCACCAGGATTTCAAAAGTGGGATAAAATCAGCGTCCCTAAACCACATTGCTTCAAATTTGAAAGAACCTTTATTTGGTGACATGTATTCAAAGATGGATAAAGAAATAGGGAAATGACCCGACCCCACCAAGGTGTGAATGATATAAGAGAAGTCCCATGAGGCATTCAGCTAGTATTTAGATAACAAAAAATGGTCCAATTGTTCAACTATTTGTGAAAAAACCTTTCACTTATTATACCATGTAAAAGTGCCATTTTTCGTAGAACATTCATACAATTTATTACACAAAAAAAGTTATTGACGTCCTCCATTACTTTGGTAGGCGTTATAATGCCTCCACATTTTTTAGGGGCATGTCAAACAACATTGAAATCCCCCGCAAAAATCTTGTACTAATTTTTTATGGAAATAGAGACATAAGAATGTTATCTCCATACTTGTTTCTTTCTTGATGTTGAACAAGGCCCATAAATATTAAAAGGCTAGAAGAATTTTTTTTTTCAAGCACTTGATAGAAGCCCCAATCCAGTTATTTTTGGAGTCAAGTAACTCCACCTTCACATTGCATTTATTCCACAAAAAAAGTGAACCTCCCGAAGCTCCCAGGGTAGGAGAGGCAAGCATACCCCAATTTACCCATGTCCCAAAAATATCATAATCCATTTGTACTAATAGCTTGGTCTCCTATAGAAGCACAAAATCTAAGAAAGTGCCAAATATTTGATGATTTATTAAGTATCATTTGTTAGGGGTGTTTAAGCCCCTAACATTCCATGAAAGGATCCTTATTTTTCTTGAGGAGATATTTTGTCTCTCCTCAGTCTAAGATTCATTTATGAAGTTTTTCACCCATAGCCAAACCAGACTAATTACATTGAGAGTTTGACCCTACATTGACCATTCTAGTAGATTTTTGGAGGGGGATCTAAGGTTATTTTCCAAAGTTGTTTTAATTTCCAGTTGGTTTTTCTCACTATTGATTTACTGCCACATTTACCATTGGGAGAGATAAGAGCCTTTGATTTTGAGTCCATTTGGGAAATCAAAAGAGAAACTAACTGGGACGAGGAGGGGGATAATTCAAGATTCTCCAAAACTAGGGGTATATCATGCTTTGGAGATATTTACCTTCATGATTCAGATTGAGAGATTGGGAGGGGAGAGGGCTAAACATCAGTATGTTGCAAGATGTTGTGTCCTTTGGTCTCCTTTGTGCAATGCGGTGCTTGAGTTTGTGACATGGCTTAACCGCCTCTTATGGATCTTGTATAAATTTGGCAGTTGTATCGGGCATTAGCAAGTCAATCTTTTGGTGTAGTGGCAACCACCAATGTAACAATTGGTATCAAATTCGAGGTCACAAGTTCAAATGCCTCGCTTGCGTTGGGGATGGAATTGTTGCAAGATGGTGTGTCCCTTGATCTCCTTTGTGCAATGGGGTGCTTGGTTCATGACATGGATTAACCACCTCCTGTGGATCTTGTATAAATATGGAAGTTGTATTAGGCATTAACAGGTCGATCTTTTGTTGCAATGGCAACCACCAATGTAACACAATATCCACCTCATCAAGAATCTCATATGTCGCCTCCTTAATAAATTCCTCCCCAACCTTTTCAATTACTTATTAACTAAATTCATAAGATTTTTTTCCTCTAAGGAGCCATACAGTAAATCCTCAAACTGATAAAATTCATTTTTGGGCTGAGGTTCGCCTTTATAAGAAATGAGGTTTACCACCTTTGGAACAAATTTTGTATTTTCACCAAAGACCAAACCATAAGAATGGGCTTACCATTTATTGTCTCAAAATAAATTTTTAGATAATCCCCAAAATGAGAAATATTTTTTTTCAAAGTGGAAACCTCAAAATATTCTACTAGGAGACTTGGCATGGTCTAACATAAAGGAAGAGGAGAAACTTGTAGATTGTCCATTGAAAGATTAGCCCTCCAGTCTGTTGGCTCAAAGAGGGTATTTCCACACAAAAAAAGGACCTTTCTAATTATTTAATTCTTTGTATCAAAACTTTTGAAAAGAACAAAGAATGAGGAAGTCGAGATCAAGACAAGATCAAAAAAATCATACTAGTTCACCTTCACCCAGGTTTGTATGTCTATTGGATCTATCCTCGCCCCAAATCTTAATAAACATGACATTTTGTTCAAGCTCTAAAAATCAAGCATCCAAACTCAGGCTTATTATCTAAGCTAGCTTTGGATACCACTCATAGCATGAAGGACCCCCTTAAGGAGGAAAATGCACATACATTTCCTTAGCAGAACATGGAACCCAAATCCCAGGGTCATGTGAGGACTTTACACCCAGCAGTCGGTGACTAGACCCAACATTTTGAGCTTAAAAATGATGAGGGCCCTTAGATCTTATAAATTTGTGGTTGTCATTTTCTTTGTTGTAGAACTTATAGTTCACAGAACCTCTAGAACTTGAATTGCGACTCTTGGTGGCCTTAAAATGCTTAGAAGCTTCCTATAAGTTGTTATTACTAGGGCCCCAAGATGTAAAATCACCTCGCACTGAAGAATTAGATCTCTCAGATAAGTCTCTTGCATTAGAATGGGGGAGATCTCAGGAGTTATTCCAAGTTACAGTAGAAGTTGTTTTATTAACAACCCCATTCTAAAAAGGTATAAAGTTAGAGTTTTCTCAAGGATGGGACAATGTCCTGAGAATACCATGTTGTTGAAAAGGGACTAACTTAGGGTTTCTTTGGTAGGATGTTAGTGTCTTCAGAATACCATTATTTTCCCAAGTGTCTATGCAATTTCCTCTTTCAATACCCAAGGAAGACAAGCTTTTTCCAGATGGTAGAGGGGGCCATTCATAATCTGCATCATCAACCCAACAGACACATTTCTTTTTCTAAGTAAACAACATTGTAGAGGTGTTAAAGGAGTATAAATTTAAAAGGTTAGAAAAAGTCTATTCCTACACTTTGAGTCAATGGAGCAAGCACTAGAACATTTATTACTAACCCCAACCTTTCCCACTATGAATTAGAGTCAAACTTGTGACCTTGAGGTAGCAAACCCCATGCTCCAACCAACTCTACTACAAGTGGTGAATTATTAAAAATTAACAATATCTACAAAAATATACACTCAACCTCCATCTCAAGCATCTAATATATAGGAGATACAAAACTTGAAACCATCAAATAGTAATTAGAAACTCATAAGATAAACCAACCAAAAAAGTGACAACAAAATTATCCCTCAACTAAAGATGTCTTATGATGTGCCATAATACACATAAGAAGTTGGTGAATGCATTTAAAGTCCCTTTACAACTCTTTTATGCATCGAATAAGATAAAACAACCAAAAAAGTGACACCAAAATTATCCCTCAACTAAAGATGCCTTATGATGTGTCATAATATGTACATCAGAATTTGTTCAATGAGTTTAAATTCCCTTTACAACTCTTTTATGCACCGAACAAGTTTTTATACTTTTTATGATAACTTTTGAAGACCATAACTTTTGATCTAGTGCATTGATTGGGCCTAAATTTTTAAATTGAAGTAATTGAAGAGTTATACATAATAGAAACCCCCATAAGTGATTCCAAATAATTGGGAATATTTAATTTCGTCAAAACCAACTCTATATCCTAGATATTGTGTTTTTCCAATTTATATCAAAAAATCACACTTTTTGTAATCTTAACATTAGGAGTCAGTTTTAGACACCTTTCCCAACATGTCTTAGGAATAATAGATAGGATTAAAGCATTTTTGATGATATAAATTTTAGTACATATATAAATGTGGTGGACATAACCTCCTTAATTGAAGCATGAACTTGGAGAAGGAAAATGAAGAGCTAAAATGATGAGAATGTTGGCAAGAGACACTGCACAAGTTATCTGGTGTTGTAATTCATGGAAACCCTAGTCAGTAATCCTATCCACACTTCAATATTTTCTCGTACCGGAAGTTAGATTGAAGCTATGTGCTAACTGTCAAAGCTAGAACAAAGTATCCGATAAAATTGTGTACATTGATTCCTATGCAATTTTTTTCTATCATTTTCTATTTTGGATCTCATGGAAGGTTTTTCAATGTATGAACTATGTTATCTTTGAATCATCAAGCCTCGTATTGATTGGTGTGCAAGTTAGAAGATCTAATTGATTGATTTTCTGTCTAACAGTGCAAAAAGGCCAACTCAATGAATGTAGCGTGTTGTAGATATTCGAGGAATAATTGTTTAAGGTGTTTCATGCTTGAACATGTTGTTTTGGGTCCTCACTATGTTTTGGATTACTTTGGTTGGTGCACATTGATAATTTTTTATGGATTGAGCCGATAGTTTGTACATGTTTTATATTTTTCAAAAGCTGACATGTAGTTGAAATCTCTAGTTGTGGATATATATAATCAATTACTTCTATCATTTTGGTGTGTGATGTGATGTAATGCGAAAGTCAGAAGAATTATTGATTGATTGTGTGTAGTTTCACTTGAGCAGAAAGAAGATTTGTGATCCAAATTAAAGCAGATAGATTTTCAGGAGTAGAAGAGCAAAATTAGACAGAGTGCAAAGAATGTTGTAAATGAGCTTAACCGAAATTGTAATCAAGCATTAATAGATGTTATTTTCTCAGTTCAAATATTCTAGATTTAATCCAAATGTTTTGTAAGACAGTGAGTCTTCCTTTTTGTATTTGAGTAGTGAGCTCTAGGAATTGTGCCTTAATGCATGTGCATTCCATTTGTAAACACTTGTTTTGAATATACTCATATTGTGGATTGACCTCCACCGTGGTTTTTCCCCTAACAGGGTTTCCACATAAAAAATCCTTGTTTTATGGTGTTGTGGTTGATTGCTTTGTGTTCTTGCATATTTCTTTTGGCTCAATGTTATAAGTGGTTTAAAGATCAAATTAATAAAGTTAAATTTTGCAAAACATTGATTCACCCCCCCTCTTAGTGTTCCTTGATTCCAACAATTGGTATTAGATCCTAGTTCCTCAGAAGAAGTTTAATAGCTTGTGGAAGATCTGGGAAGGTGATTCAATGGATTCCGCCAATCTTCAACAACAACTTTTGGTGGCGCTAGATGATCTTGATCAGCCCAAATCTAAAGTTTGGGAATTGCAAGAAAGGCTTATGAATGCTAAGAAATTCATTCAATCATTGAAAGATCAAATCAATAAATTAAGGGAAAAGAGAAAGGAACTTTGTGATCAGATCAATTAGAAAGAGAGTAAAAGCATGGAAGATGAACACTTAAGTCAAGCCTTGAAGGAAAAGATAGAAGAATGTGGAAAGCTTACCGTTAATAATGTTGTCTTAAAGCATGATATGGAATCTATTGTGATGAGGATGACCAAGGAAATTGAAGACAAAAAGAAGAATGAAGAGAATCTTGCTTAGTCCTTGAAAGAAAAATCTGAAGAATGCAATAGAATTATTGATGGATTCAATCAGTTGGAGCTTGAATTGCAACAATCCATAAACAATGAAGCAGAGCTTGAAAGACAGATTTTTACTCTCAGAGATGAACTTGCTACTGCAAATGAATACAAGGAGAAGTTCAAGATTAGCTCAGCTAAGCTTGATGAACTGATTCAAAATTAGAGGAATGGAAGTGGCTAGCAAGGTCTTGGATATGAGAAAGGAGAAAGCTTCGGATTTGGTCAAAGGAATTTTAGGCAAGGAAATCATATGAACAAAGCTAGAAGGTATCCAGTAAGACAACCTAATGCTCAAAATTTCAATGGTTACTATTTTTTTTGCAATAAATTTGGTCATATGGCTACTCAGTGTAGAAGCAAAATGAATCCAAGTGGTCCATCATTCCCAGGTCAGTGTTTCAATTGCAATAAGTATGATCATAAGTCAATTGAATGTAGAAACATGTCAAACAACTTTTTCAATAGAAATGTCAGATGTTATGCCTGTAATAGATTTGGCCATATTGCTAACCAATGTAGATCAAGAGAAAATCAATGGAATAACTAGTCTGGGCAAAGAAGTGTAGTGTGCTATAACTATAACAAATCTGGTCACATTGCAAGATTCTATAAAATTAGGAAGGGTCTGGTAAACAAAGGGAAAAATGTGCAAAAGGATGATAAGGGAAAAGGAAAAGTTACTACAAACGAGATCAAGAAGAAAATGAAGAAGACATGGGTGAAGAAGAGTGCTTATGATGTAGGAAATGATTCCACACCGGAATTTGGCACTGGAAATTCCTCTGAGAATTAGCTTAAGGCCTCTGGCCTAGGGGGAGTTCTCAAGAAAATCTTTTAACCCCCTGCTGGTAGTTGGTACTAGAATGTGACAAATTGGAACCGTTGCATTGATGATATATAGATGTTTTGGGATCTCCTGTGGAGAGAATTTATGCAAAATTGAAGGTCCATAGAAGAATTTTCTTTCACAGTCTATGAAAACAGGGTATCTGGAAGACATAGGGAAAAAGCATTTATTGCGACAAAAAGTTACGTGTGTGAATGATAAAAGGTTATTTCTATTCCTCATTTGTCACATTGCATTTTGAGAAGAAGAAGTTTGGAGAGCTCTACAAGCGAACTTTGGTGAAGATTCAAGTCTGACGGCGATTCGGCGATGAAACCCTAATCCGATGAAAGGTATTTATCTGCAAACTTGTGAACTTGAAATTTCCAGACATGGTTTCTCCGTTGGTTGTTGATATCAAGGATAGACCCCGTCCAAAATTCAAATGGCACCTGTTCAACTCTATCGAGATAGAACCATTCGGTGCATTTTCTTCTGTTTCATATGGTGTTTTTCATATTGAAGATATTAGGGAATACATTCATGCGAATGTTGAAGAGTTAGGAAGCTCCCAGTTGTTAAATTTTTTCACAAATCACATTGTGGGAGAAGATCTCTATGTAAGGCCCAAATTCAAAACTTTGGAGGAGAAGTTCACATAGATTGTGAAATTTCCTGTGTTCAACGAAAATGAATGGGTTCGGTACATATTGAGTCGATTGCATGCTGAGTTCATGTGGTTAAGTCAACCTTTCAAGATCACAAAGGAAGCCATAAGGATTGTTATTGGTCTGAATTCATTTGGTGAGTTGTCGACATTGAAATTTGTGAAGAACCAAACAGTCACTGAGGCAACCAGTTCAATTTTTGACAAAAGAGCCATGACAATTAATGACATCATTGAAGTGGATGTGATATTTTCCTCTATGGTTATTGGTTATAAGATCTATCACTCCAACCAGGATAATTTTGTATCTGGTACTATAATCTATGTAGCTTATCAAATGGTCAAGGAAAATACAGAATATGACCCAGCTAATTGAAAATCTTGGAAAAATCAAGAAGGACAAGAAGAATTCTTTCAAGTATGGTAATTTGTTGTTATGCCTATTCTTCTACTTCATGAATGAAGTTCCAGAAGTTGGAAAAGTACAATGGCAAGGTGATAAACTGGTAGTTGTTCAAATTAGAGACATCTTGTATGGAATTGGTGACAACAAAGCAAGGAAAACTACTATCTGGGGTTATTTCAAAAGTTTTTATAGTGAAATGCAAGCAAGGGAAAGGATTCCTACATCTATTGTGGAAAAATACAAGGACACTATTTACTTCATGGTTGACATTGATCAGTGCTTGATGGAAGCAACATAACCTAGAATAGTTTAGATAATGCCTATGGGTTATGAGGTTGAAGAACACATTTTGGAGTTGTATGCTCAACACCTATTGAGTAAACCTTGGAATCCAAAAAAAGAAAGGTTTGGCACCTTTGAAGAGAAGGATATGCAAGTGTATGGAAAATTGAAGAAGCCTATGATAATCTAGAAGGTGAGAAAGGAAGTTGAAGCTTTTGCAGAAAGCATGGGGATATCAGTTGAATCAGTGAGGGAAGCTAGGAGGAAAATAGAACAAGATGAGGAAGGAGAGCCTACTAGAACTGAGTCTACTAGTCCGACAACATACTCTGCCAAATCTAGATCTACAAGGAGCTCTGAACTCTTATCCAGTCCTGCAAAGAAATCAAGCCCTGTAAAAGCTCAAGTCAAGACATCTAAGAGAGAAGGAAATAGGAAGAAGGATAAAAGCACAAGAGTCTATGTTGCAATTAAACAAAATGAAGAAACTAAATTTGATGAAGAAGTCAGAGAAATCAAACAAAAGGGCACAAAAGCATCAAAATTTTCTAAGGACAAGCCCTTCGGTCAAGAGAAAGCAAAGAAAAAAGTGAAAACTGACAAATCAGGTATGTCTATAACGGAAGTGGAAAAATATTTAATCAAGGATGGTAATCTCAATCCACTTTTTGAATGGTATGACACTTTTGATAGTGTCGATCAGAGAATTCTTGAAGAAGCCACAATAAAGTACTTGAATAATTTCAATATGACTCTCATAGAAATAATGTCATATTTTCCTAAAGAGCTATATGAAGTCTTAGAAATGAAGAGAGTAAATAAGAACTGAAGAAGAACAAATGAGAGAACGAATACTTGTTGATCTATGTCCGGTAATGTCAATAGAAGAGATGAAGAAGATCCTTAGTGATGCAAAAAGGGATTTTAAGAGCAAAACAAGGGTGAATAAGTTGATGATTGGATAGACTGAAGAGGTAGGAAAAGATATTGATAAAATTCTTAAGGCAGTGTTGTTGAAGAACAAGTACAGTGTTTTTTCTGAAGAAGCTCATGATGAAAATACTCCATCTAGTCTAGTAATTGAAGAAGAGAAATAAGACACATTTGAGGATATTCAAAATCCTCTAGACATGCAAGATACTAAAATTCCTATGGAGACTGAAGCTCCTAAAGTTGTGTCTGTTGAAGAAAAAGAGATTCCTAAAGCCAAGCAAGAATCTGTGATTGAAGAAAAGAAGGTTGAGGAAAAGGAGGTTCATGTGGAAGCAAGAGACACTGCGAAGGTAGAAAGGAGGTTTTAGAAGAACAACAGGAGGATTTTGACCCTAAATTAGTTGAAGGTCCTATAAACTTGGCCACTCTATCTCCTATTTAGAAGCTGAAGGTAGCATCATTTGCTCAAGCCAAGGCAAGGGAGGAGATATTGAAATCTCACATTGAAGATATTGAGTTGTTAAGTCTTGCATCCAGTATCTTGGAGAAGATCATTCCTACATATGTGAAGGATTCATCTGATTCTCCATCCGGTTAGATGAAGAAGCTTATCAACTTTGTACGTACTCACTTTGAGTCTTGAAAATTCAACTATGGATAAGGTTCAGAAAGAATTTGATGTAAACAAGTTCAATAGATTGAAGGGTATGATTGCTAATGATAAATCCTTGTTAGCTACTTGTGTAAAGAACATTCAAAGTGCATTATCTGAAGGTGGAAATATCTACAAGTCATGCTTATCATTGTCTAAATTTATTGAGGTCACTAAGAAGAAAATAAAGGAATATGAGAAACAGTTAGCAGATATATCTCAAGCCTTTGATCCTCTAACCATTTTTGTGAGTAAGCAAGAAGGTCAAGTCATATCCTTGCTTGACAAAATTAAAAGCTTGAAGCATGAAAAATATAGAATTGTTGAAAGGATATGTGAGCTTAGAGGATTGATTGGTCCTAAAATGGAGACAATGCTTAGTGCATTAAAGGAAGCACATGATGCTATGGATGTCAGTGATCTGACAAATATTGAGTCAACAAAGATGCAATCTTATCTATTTTTTGGTCACATGACTATTTTGGAGAGTTTCAAAAAGGGTTGGGACACTAGTTTAAGCCTGTTGAAGAACAATTTTGCAGACATATTCCAGTTCATGTAAGTTGTAGAAGCATGTTTGTACATATATAGTTTTTTATGATTTTTGGTATGCGGATTCCCATCTTTGTCATTGATGTCAAAGGGGGAGTATGGGATAGTGAAAAATGTCATATTCATCTTAGGGAGAGTTGTGTTTTGAATTTTTGAGGATTCCAATGTATTCATTCATGTTGGTACTGATTCCAACACTTGGTCATTTTCCACTAAGTGTTGCCATCAATGCCAAAGGGGGAGATTGTTGGAAAGAGACACTGCACAAGTTATCTGGGGTTTTCGTTGATGGCAACCCTAGTTAGTAATCCTATCTGCACTTCAGTATTTGCTCGTACTAGAAGTTAGATTGAAGCTATGTGTTAACTGTCAAAGCTAGAATAGAGCATCTGACAAAATTGTGTGCATTGATTCCTATGCAATTTTCTATTATCATTTTTTGTTGTGGATCTTAGGGAAGGTTTTTCGATGTATGAACTATGTTATCTTTGAATCATTGAGCCTCGTATTGATTAGTGTGCAAGTTAGAAGATCCAATTGATTGATTTTCTGTTTAAAAGTGCAAAAAGGATGACTTGATGAATGTAGCATGTTGCATATATTCGAGGAATAATTGTTTAAGGTATTTCATGCTCGAACATGTTTTTTTGGGTCCTCAATATGTTTTGGCTGACTTTGTTTGGTGTGCATTGATAATTGTTTATGGATTGAGCCGATAGTTTGTACATGTTTTATATTTTTGCAAAAGTCAACATGTAGTTGTTGAAATCTCTAGTCGTAGATATATATAATCAATTACTTCTATTATTTTGGTGTGTGATGTGATGTAATGTGAAAGTCAGAAGAATTATTGATCAATTGTGTGCAGTTTCACTTGAGCAAAAAGAAGATTTGTGATCCAAATTAAAGCAAACAGAGTTTTAGGAGCAAAAGAGCAGAATCAGATAGAGTGCGAAGAATGTTGCAAATGTGCTTAACCAAAATTGTAATCAAGCATTAATAGATACTATTTTCTTAGTTCGAATCTTCTAGATGTAATCCAAATGTTTTGTAAGACGACGATTCTTCCTTTTTGTATTTGAGTAGTGAGCTCTAGACAGTGTGCCTGAATGCATGTGCATTCCATAATTTGTAAACACTTATTTTGAGTATACTCATATTGTGGATTGACCTCCACTATTGTTTTTCCCCTAACAGGGTTTCCACGTAAAAACCCTTGTGTTATGGTTGATTGCTTTGTGTTCTTGCATCTTTCTTTTGGCTCAATGCTATAAGTGGTTTAAAGATTAGATTAATAAAGTTAAATTTTGTAGAACACTAATTCACCCCCCCCCCTCTCACTGTTCCTTGATTCCAACAGAGAATAAATTTTGTGGAACCTTCAAGGAGGTTAAAAAGTGTTTTATATGGAATTTGTGGAGATTAGGATGAGTATTAGATGGATGATTGTCCCTCACTAATATTACAAATGAGATATGATTATGAGTATTAACCCTAGTGTAGTCATAATGGTGAGGAGAATGAGTCTATACGTAGAGGGATAGAAAGAGCTAAGGGTTTGAAAAGAATATCCTATAATATGTAGGATAATGGGTATAAAAATGATAATAGAGGAATAAACCATGCATAATAAATCAAATACAAATTATACCCCAAATTTTAGACGATAGACCATTCATTAGCTATAGCAATGATTACAACAATATAAGTTACCATAATGATTTCAAAGGAGGATGTGATAGAAGAAGATGATGAGATCAAAGGAGAAGATAAGATATAACATGTTAAAAGTGTGGTGAAGTATTAGGAATTATGCCAATGAATGAATGGAGTAAAAAAATAAAAGTATATTTTGTAGTGATTTGATACATAACTCCTCCAATTGTCCAAGGGAAATGCATTATTATAAGAACAAAAAGGAACTTATTAAAAATAAAACAATTATTTGGTCCAAATGATAAGATAGGGGAACTTTCTATAGTGAGAATACCAAAATAAAACCTCTTGAATGTTGAAATATGTCAAGCAATAGATGTAAAAGATAAGGAGGAAACATGAGAAAAATGTTTAACAAAGGAGAAACAACTAGAGAAGGAATATTTGGAGTGAAAATAGTATTTGAGGAAAAGATATATAACAAAATATAAGAAGTAAACTAAAGTGGTTGTAATTACAGAGGAATGGATAACACAAAGGGGAAACTAGTTATGGAGGACTCAAAAGAGAAGGATGTAGAGGAATTACCCACAAAACAAGGCCATGATCATATTGTAGATAAGGGAAAAATATTTATTAGGGAAGAAAAAGAGAATAGGGGAGAGGACCCACTAGTTGTGCGCACTAATTTTGCACTTCTCAAAATCCTATGTGTAAATTTCAAATCACTCCAAAATTTTTACAGTAGTTTACTTGGAAAGTTCCCTACTTATAACTTTCACTTCAGGGCCACATCATCAAATATGATGCCACATCAACATGATTTTTGTCAAGGTGTCCAAAAAGGCCCAAAAAAAAGTGCTACCAATACTTGTGCATTCACATCATGGGTAGTTGAGTGTTGATGTGGCATCACATGATTGGTTGCTTTTTAGATCAAAGGAATACATTTTGTTTAAGCTAGGGTAGTTATGTCACAAATATTGAGCATTATATAAACAACTACTATCACAACTATTGGGCATTATATAAACTACTACTATCATAACTATTGAAACATGCTCAACTACTAGGTCCTCTCCCCTAGACTACTAAAAATCATGCTTATCTTAAAAAAAAAAAAATCTATTGTTGAAAGAAATAACCAACCTTATATAGGAAAAAAACATCTTGGAAGATATTTAACAATTTACCAAGTACTAGAGTATATGTAAGGAGGTAAACACAAAATCATATGTGCAAAGAGGAGATAAAAAATAAGAAAATTGTGGAAACATTCTTTTTCAAGATTGAGTTGAGAGAACATGATAAGTAGATGATAAATGCACTAGTACACTTAGATGTAAATGAGAAATTAGACGAGTTTATACTCACCAGGAAGATTACCTACAGAAAAAAATCATGAAGATTCAAACTTAGACGAGGAGATTGCTATGGAGAGTAGAGATTATAGTATTGGAAGTGATGATGTGATAAAATTATAGATACTAAATGAGCCTAAAATAAGAGCAAGAATAATTTTTGGGGCTAGGAGAGTGTATAGTCTAAGAAATATTGAGAAAATAGAGGAAAATCCAATGAATGGAGGAGCATGAGATATGGCAATCATAGGCTACAAAATCAATGGGGGGTAACTAAGCCAATAGTGATAATGATTGCATCCAAGAGGTGCAAATGGATGAAGTATGTGATGTACATATGAATGAGAGTTGGATCTTGAAGTATATGCATAGGTGGCTTTGATGATTTTATAAAATTTATATAAATAGCATAATTCAAATACTCAATGAACACCTATCAAAACATGAATTCTATGAATACAAAACTAATAATGATTCACCCCCCCTCTCAATATTTTGTGTGTTCAGCAAAATGAAGAGCTAAAATGATGGGAATAAATTTTGTGGAACCTTTAAAGAGGTTAAAAAGTGTTTTATATAGAATTTGTGGAGATCGAGATGAGTATTAGATGGATGATTGTCCCTCACTACTATTACAAATGAGATGTGATTATGAGTATTAACCCTAGTGTAGTCATAAGGGTGAGGAGAATGAGTCTCTCCATAGAGGGATAGACAGATCTACAATATAGGGTTACCACAATGATGTAAGAGGAGGATGTAATAGAAGAAGGGGATGAGATCAAAGGAGAAGATAAGATATAACATGTTATAAGTGTGGTGAATTATTAGGAATTATGCCAATGAATGAATGGAGTAAAAAAAATAAAAGTATATTTTGTAGTGATTTGATACACAACTCCTCCAATTTTCCAAGGGAAACACATTATTATAAGAACAAAGAGGAACTTATTAAAATAAAACAATTATTTCGTCCAAATGATAAGATAGGGGAACTTTTTATAGTGATAATACCAAAAGAAAACCTCTTGAATGTTGAAATATATCGAACAATAGATGTAAAAGATAAGGAGAAAACATGAGAAAATTATTTTAAAAAGGAGAATCAGCTAGAGAAGGAATATTTGGAGTGAAAATAGTATTTGAGGAAAAGATATATAACAAAACATAAGAAGAAACTAAAGTGGTTGTAATTACTAGAGGAGGAATGGATACCACAAAGGGGAAACTAGTTATGGAGAATTCAAAAGAGGATGATGTAGAGGAATTCCCCACAAAACAAGGCCATGATCATGTTGTAGATAAGGCGAAAATATTCATTAGGGAAGAAAAAGAGAGTAGACTACTAAAAATCATGCTTATCTAAAAAAAATGCATTATTGAAAGAAATAACCAACCTTACATAGAAAAAAACATCTTGGAAGATATTTAACAATTTACCAAGTACTAGAGTATATGTAAGGAGGTCAACACAAAATCATATGTGATAAGGGGAGATAAAAAATAAGAAAATTGTGGAAGCATCTTTTTTTATTGAGTTGAGAGAACATGATAAGTGAATGATAAATGTACTAGTAGACTTAGATACATAAATGGGAAATTAAATGGGTTTATAGTCACCAAGAAGATTACCTAAAGAAAAAATTGATGAAGATTCAAACTTAGAGGGGGGGATTGCTATGGAGAATAGTGATTATAGAATTGAAAGTGATGATGTGATGAAATTTTAGATACTAAATGAGTCTAAAATAAGAGAAAGAATAATTTTTTTGTGTTGGGAGAGTATACAGTCTAAGAAATATTGATAAAATAGAGGAAAGTCCAATGAATGGAGGAGCATGAGATTTGGAAATCACGGGCTACACAAGTGATGGGGTAACTAATCCAATAGTGATAATGATTGCATCCAAGAGGTGCAAATGGATGAAGTATGTGATTTACATATGAATGAGAGTTGGACCTTGAAGTATATGCATAGGTGGCTTTGATGATTATATAAACTTTATATAAATAGCATAATTCAAATACTCAATGAACACCTTTCAAAACATGAATTCTATGAATACAAAACTAATAATGAAAATACTAAGTTGCACTTTTATCTACATGTAGACTTCATTGTAACAAATCAAAAGATAGATTAATTTTCCATGCAATGGGAATTTTTGCAGAACTGGGATTTCTATCAGCCAACACTATCTTTTGTGGTGTCCTATGATTACTTACCATGGTCAAAATTTAGTACTCCGTGTTCTCAAGTATTTTGATAGAAGGATTGATTCATTTCAAATCTCTATTCAATAACCACTAGTAAATGTCTATATTAGCTTGAATCCAAGGTCATTTTTAGGCTTTCCAACTAAGATTTTGAGTCTTTTTAGACTATTATTGAGTCAAATTCTTTTAGAATACTTCCAAAAATTGGAGTTAGATGTAGTAGCTCCTAGTGAAAGGTTAGAAATGGTATCCAAATATGTATTTCTATAATTGCACACCTTATAAATTCTATGCATGGATTTTCACATTTGCCTATGATTCAATAGTTCAATTACAAATGGAGTTTGTAATTCATGACCAAATTATGGCAATGAAGACTTCATAAAGTTTGGACAACCATTTTGCAGCCCGAGCTTACTTATTTTCTTAGTGTATTATTTACCAAGATCTACTCATTGGATCTTGTTTGATCCACCTTGGTGTTTGCAATCCTTGTCCTTTTTGTGGACGTATGGAAACACTCAAGCACCTATTTTGATTTTGTCCATGGGCCCAAGTAAGATGGACTTAGATACATAAATTTTTAAGCCTTTTAAACATAAACTCTTTTCTAGGCGCATGCTTCTTCTAAGTGATTGACCACAAATGTTGACTAAATTCACCCAAATTTGGCAATGCATTGAGAGTGCAAAGATTATGCTTAGTATTTTGAAACATAGAAACTCAACTTTGTTTTTAGGAGATTATGTTAATTCACATTGCTCACTTGCATACTCTTATTGAATATTGGGCTAATGTGCCCTCTACTATTGTGTGTGTGGACCACCTCTCTTTAGTAAGGATCCTTCCTCTCCTTGAGGGTGCAAACATGACTGCACTCACAATGATCATACTAGGCACAACTCACCTGGATCCCATGATTCTACTTAGCATTGTAAAAATGGATGGTGAATAGATACATGTTCATTATGCCACTTTTCATCCTTGTAACAATGGTGCATCTAATTTGTCTAATAGTTGTGATAGGTCGAATGTGAGCATTAGAATAAGAGCAACAAGTAAAAGAGTGCAAATAAACACTAAAATAACCTACACCTCAAGATTAGCCTAAGTTGGAAACAACACAAGATGAAAGCAACAAAATGGAACCTTATACCTTGCGTCGAATCGATCCTTTGGTTGGCCCTTCGATCTTTGATGTGTATGCTCCTTGGATGGCACAAGATGCAAGCTAAATGAAGTTGTGAGGATGAGTGCAAGTGGATGGAAACAAGAAAATGGCTAAGTATAAGTTGAGAAACAAAATTGCAAGAGTTTGGCTAGCAAAATGATCTCCCCTAAAATGAGAGAAAAAAGGGGGTATTTATAAGAATTTTGAGAATTCCTAGAGGAGATGGATGGCCAAGATTGAGCCACCAAATATCAAGACAGGGCTACAGGAGCTGAACCTCAGCCTCTGCACATCCACATGTGGTAATACATGAGGATAGCCCTAAAGGCATGACACGAGGTGGGAAGGAGAAGCACATGGGGTACAAAGTACTCCTAGATTGGACAAGACTTCCCTCATAAAGGAGGCCTCCACCATATGTGGGTGAGAGGATGTGAGTGAACTAAAAATCTTCAAAATAGCTTCTTACATGGGGAGGAAATAAGAAGTAAAAGAATCTCTCAAATGCATTTGGGGATTAAAAGGGTGAATTTAAAAATCTAAAATGGGGAAGTGGAGGCCTAGGTCCAAAGAGCAGAGAAAGCCTTAATAGGGTTGATTCAAGGACACATGTCATAAAGGACATGGGGAAGAGAAAAAGAATTTAATATTCCTTGGAGGGATAAAAGGAATTAAAAATTCCTTGAGAGGTTGATTATGCTAGTTAGTGAGGGATTAGAGGATGGTTAGGTGGCTAAGAGAGATTAGAGTCCAACTTGCAAAAGTTGGAGGATGTGACACCTCCTAATCAAGGATTAGACATGTGCACACCTTAATGATGAGATTAGAAGATGGATTAGGTTAAGATAAAAATGATGGAGGATGTGACATGAAGGGAATTAAATAAATGGAATATTTATTTAATTTAATTGATGGAAGGAGGATTAAAGAGATAAGGTATTATTGATTAAATACCTTGGGGATTTGGCAGAATTAAAGCTATTAATTAAATAATAGTATTACTTAATTAACGAAAATAAGACGAAAGGGGATGAATTTGGATAAATTAAGTGTCCAAATTTAGACATCTACAATAGTAATAAGATTAATCAACCAAATTTGACTATTTTTTTAATAAGAAATGTTCTTAATCTAAAGAAGAAAATAAAAAAGACATTGTCATAGAATTAAAACCTATTCTTAAAACCTCCCAAATAACTAGAAAAATCTCGTTGACAATGACCTGCCACCTCTTCTTACTAATTCTATAACACTTAACAATTTGAATACCTTTATTTCTTTTCAATTCTCTTTAAGGAGGCATGATTTGGTCAACCGTTTCAACTTCATTGGTTGGAGTTTCCTGCACGGACTTTATTTATTAGTTGAAAGTTATGATTTTGGTCGTTTCGACATTTACACCCTGTTTTCAGAGTTCCTACACAATTTGGAAGCTGTCAATTGTGATTTTCTTTCTGTGATATAATTGAAAGCTACGTAAATGCATGGTATCAAGTTTTTCTTTAATAATAGTTGATGTTTGGTTGAACAAGATTTGAGTAAACGTCTTAAATTTCATGCATTTTGGTGTTCATTAGTTGGACCGGATTTTCAGTTATTATTTGTTGAATAAGTCTTTAAAGGATACAATTTTGCAATCACATTATTCGTTGAAAGAATTTAAATAGTAACGTGTTAATCTTTTACGTTAAAGGTGGCCCTATTTTATATAAAACCTTTTATTTGTAATATTCCTTTTTAGTTTTAAATCTTTTTATTATTACTATTTTTTAAATCTCATAATATTTCTTATTCTTACATTTCATTTCTATGTTATTTTTTATTAATTTTGGAATAATTTATATGTCATAGATAAGACCTCGCAATCTAGGGAAAATTCACTCCCATCATCGAGGGAAAATTCACTGTCAACAATTCATCGGGGGGAAATTCACCGTCGTGACAAATTCACCACCACCACCACATAAAATTAATGGCATTAATATTTTTTAATATATATTTTCAAAACTTTGAAAAAATTTTAATGTCATTAATTTTTTATTACCATAAATCTTTTGCAAAAAAAAAAATGAAAGTTTTGGAAATATATATTAAAGAATGTTAATTTTATGGGCGGTGAATTTTCTCCCGGTGAATTGTTGGACATGGATAAATTGTTGGCAATTAATTTTCCTAGAGCCAATAAAATTGTAGCTCTAAAAGTTATTTATTTATTTATTAAATCATAATATCAAACTCTTCCACAATAAAGATGTAATCTTGATAAAAGAATTTAATAAAGATTTGTATTATTTAAAATATTTTATTTATTTATTAAGAATCTTTTATATAACTTGTATTGATGTTGTATTTTAAAGCCTAAAAAATATCTAATCATAAATATAATTAATAACATAATATTTATAAAAAAATATTGGAGTAATATTTTATATTGCATTAAAAAAAACGTATGTAATGCTTTGACTATATAGACTTATAAAGGCAAATAAACATGTCTTACTATGTGGTTTTTAGACTAATTAATTAATATATGTAATATAGATTAATTTAGATAATAAAATATAAATGTTAAGAATAGTAAAATATTGAATATTACTTTCAAGAATTTTAGCTCTAGATTTGAAAAATAATAATTAATAGTGGATTGAAATAAGTGTTTTGGGATCATAAATAGATTCTCAATGTTTGAAACATTTATTGAGACTACCACATAGATCAAATCTATGTCTTTATATCATTTTTGTATACATCAATATGTCCTATAACTTGTGGATATCAACCCTATTGACTATGAAATTCTACTCTTTGATTTGTTTGGCTTGCTAATGTTTGCTTTATTATGAGTGCTAGTGGTATTTAAGAATACCTTTAGAGGGTTGTTCGATCACTAGAGTACACATTCTCTCAAGTCGACCTCCATAAAATATTGGTTTTACAATCATGTGAATGATCAAGAGTAACAATCTTCAAACATGTAGATGCATATAGAATAAATAGATAGATTCTAGTTTATTTTAATGGGCCAATAGAAGTATTCCTATTATTCTCATTAAATATAAATGATTTTTTCTTAATGTTGATGAACATAAATGAATGTAATTAAATACCTTTAAATGCAAGGACATAGCAATATTTTACAAAAATGTGTGTTTGGTTGGCTCTAGCCAGGAAGATGATGCATGCTAGTTAGTCAAAATTTGAATTTTATTTTTTGAAAAAATTAATTGTTAGATCCATAACTGTGCATGATAAAAAGAGTAACACTACTTTTGGATTATTCTATGTAAAAAATAACACCAATTGATGTTTTAATCATACTACATGATCCATTCTAACCAATACATTATTTTCATTCCAATGATGGATCACATAGTGTGATCTCAAATGTTGACATACTAAAAAATTTACAATATAATCCATAAATAATCTTACTCTTTCATGCATGTAAAGTGAATGTTCATATATGAAAGGATATTTGGTTGCATATAAAGTAATGGAGCTTATTGAATATCATCATGAAAATCTATGTTTTGGAATGTGTGCTTTATGATAACTTGTAAATTAGATAGAAAATGTATAATGAGTAGCATCTATCACAAAAATAAAAAATGAAGAAAACTATAAGTTCAATTT